>BTHU01000012.1:99337009-100068675 GCA_036184795.1 Tokudaia tokunoshimensis | reverse complement strand
AGATGAATCAACTTTCCCAAAGTAATAGTTAGTGTGTAAATGGCAGAACCAAAATCATTAATGAATAAGGTGTGGGTGAGTGTTAGATTCGAAAGTGTATTAGTTCAAGTGGTACATATCTTGCAGTCCCAATGCTTGAGGAGCTAAGTGGGAGGATTGCCATTAACTATGAGGACAGTCTGGGCTACATAGTGAGAACAGGTCTCAAAAGAAAGCAAGAAGTGTCCAAGTTTAAATTCATTTTCTTGTAAGATTCCATGTGGCTAGGACATGAGAGTTCTCCAAGGCATTCTGATTGAGAACTTTTGGAAAATAGCCATGTTTCCAGGAAACTCTCTGCACGCATGTAAAACAGGGATGGACAAACCTTTAAATGGCACTAAGTACTTTGCTTGGCCCACTCCCTGCTGTAGAAGAATAGCTGGTCCGCCCAGAGATTTGGTGATAGTAACTAGGGGTCCTCTTTCAATAGCACAATGGCAGCACTATGAGCTAACACCTCATCCATTTTATAAATAAGCACACTATTTTACCTATAACAGGCAGATCAGGTAGAAGGGGTACATCATTTTCCTTGAGGATGAAAATGAATATTTACTAATAAGGCATGGTATGGTATTAAAAAAAAAATCACCTGGAACAAAAAAGCAAACAGTTCTGCCCGTGAGAACAGCCGCTCCCCAATTTCTCCTTCTTATCCATGAACCAGTCTCGAACTTTGAAGCCACAGCGCCCAGTTCCAGCATGGAAAACGGCTTGGCACTTCCATCTATTAGAAGTTCTTCAGCTTGGGATGGTAAAATCGTCTTTTGCCTTGTGTTCAGCACACCTTTATGAAGACATGTCCTTGGCTTGGTTACATAAATCTGTCCTTCCTTTGTCAGCTCTGACCTGTGCCAGAGCTTTGAACTTGAGGAGGCTTCCCATGAAGATATGGAACAAGAGCACTATAGAATTCATCCCAGGTACTTTATGCGAGCCGGCGTAAAGTCCACAGGCAGCACAGGGAGGGGCTGGCAGCGCAGGGAGGGGCCGGCCTCTCCTGGGCTCCCAGATCTTGCTCTAGTTTTCCTCTCAGGTCTGGTCTCTTGCTTTCTCCTCTTCTTTCCTCACTCTCTCTCCTCCCCAAGTCCCTCTTTTCTTTCTAACGCCTTCTGCCTTGTTTGCCTCTACCTTCTGGGATCAGGAAACCTCAGGAAACCACCCCTTATCAGTAATCTTGGCTGGCCTCCAATGGCTGGCTGGTGGCCGGTAACTCTGGCCCTTGTTTACTCTCTCAGCAACTTACTTTTCTAACCCATTTGGAACTGGAATTGTGTCTAGAAATGGGGTCGGAAGATTGAAGAATTCCATAGGCAAGAAATAGAGCTTATCGAAGGTGGGATTTTGCTCCTTTCGACCAAAAAACAAAACGAAACAAAGCAAAACTAACCCTCCAACCAACCAAACAAGCAAATAAATAAAAACCAAAACAAAAATCAAAAGAAATGAAAAGAGACTTGAGTGCTGCCCTTTGAAACATGGCACTGTAAGAAGAAGGTAGAGAGAAAAGGCCATCAGTGCCCATGAAGGCCTGGGCTTCTACTGTACCCCTTAGATATCAGGGTGTCACAGCGAGTCCCCCATTTTCTACTCAGTTGGTATTTGTAAGAGTCCCATTTGGCCCTACCGCACCTGCCATCATGGTCTGAATGAAGAGGTTCTGAACAGATAGCATCTGCACCAATCTCCACGGGCAGCAGATACAACCCAGAGCTGCAGACAACCAGGCTCCAGGGCTCTTGATTTCTAAGAAGGGGTGTGGGAGCTGGGAGTGCTGGAGAAGTACACAGAGCCAGGAGGCAAAGCAAAGCTGGAGTGGCAGCCGTGGCAGGCTAACCTTGAGAGTATAAAACCAAAGCACGGGAATCTTCCCCTCGATGCACAGTTTTAATAACCCAACAGCCTGTTAGTTCAAAGTATGTGTCTTCAAGCCTTCCTTCTTTCAAGTTTTCCTCTGTCTGCTGATTGTACACATTTATTTTAAATTTCCTCTTATTTTACAAAGGGGACCGGTGGAAGGAGATGGGTGGGCGTGGCCAAAAGCACCGGGGACAAAAGCTCCTTTTCAGAGGTTGAGGTAATGAGTGGCTGACCTTTGTGGCAATTATCCACCAACTTTGGTGATAGCAGTCTGAGTTCCTAAACTTAGATGTCGAGTCCACTTCAGGAGACTGGCCTAATTCTATGTTCTGTAGGGCACCTCGTCACCGTGGCTGTGCAAGAGCCATTATTACCCAGAGTACCATAATAATGGCCATGCCCTCCTATGACATTACTGTTTCTTATCTGCTAGGACATTAATTGCCTTCTGACTTGCTCTAAAATTGGTACTATGGCACACCGCCAAGGCTAGCGAGAAGGGGGCTGCTGGTGAAGCATTAAAAGGCTGTGTAAAAGGATGCTGCATCGTACCAGGCATCTTCCTATTTGCATATTTACTTCCCAAGTTATAAGACGCCAGCTCGGGCCTTCTGTCTTGACTTCCATCTTATCATGGTCAGTGCATGGTCTTTTCCTTCAGTGAAATGATTCAGACATCTCTGGAGTTATTTTGGCTTTCACACTTTCCTTTTATGGATTTTCTGTGAGTCACTGAATTGAATGGGAGGTTATTTCTAAATTGGAAGGTGAGGATGAGAGAAAAGGGAAGAAGGTTCCAGAAGATAACTAGGGGGGAAAAAACCTCCATTGTTATGTATAGTTACTGGAGGAATAATTTCCGCTTAGTTTGATGACAGAAATGTGCAGCTTATTTCAGCTCAACTAAAAATACAGGTTAGAAAATAGATAACCCCCCTCCCATCCCAAATAATAAGCTGCAGAGTTGTAGATTCCGGAGCTTGCGCTGCAAAGGGCAGAAGGTTAATAAATAGAAGAGATATGGCTCGAGTTACAGCAAAAAGGCAAAGTACAAAATTTCCAAAGTCCACTCCCGGATCCACAGGCAGACCTTTATTCCTAGACCTTGGGTTTGACAGCATAGATCTCCTTAAAAATCTACTACCACAGCCTTGCCCATTCCCGGTGGAGTTGTGGAGAAGGTATATTTAAATTTGACTTAGAAACTGAAAGAGTAATCAGGCCAGCATTTTCTTATTTAGGAGCAGGAAAAGCGCTGGAGATGAAAAAGAAAAGCAGAGAAAGCTAATGATGAATGTATTTCTAGGAGCACAGAGTTTTTATAGCAACACCAGATTTCTCAAAAATGCCTACTGGGATTTGTACCCAAATGAATAAGAAATGCAATCGTTTATTCTCCTGTATTGTACCAAGTGATGGGGGGAAAAACCCTGCGATTCATTCAATGGTTCTAATGGACTGCTTAGAATAGGAGAAGTAGAAAGAGAGCGAAAGGAGAGCGAAAGGAGGGAGATGGCAGAGGGAGGGGAGAAGAGGGAGGAAGAGAGGGAGAAAGAGATGGGGAGAGAGGGAGAGAGGGAGAGAGAGAGAGAGAGAGAGAGAGAGAGAGAGAGAGAGAGATTGAGATTGATTAGGAGATTAATATCTGCCAGACAGCTAGTAACACTACTTAAGAACTCCTAAACTTAAAAGCCAAGTAGTGCTGGGAAGTGGTAGTGGTGGGGGCGCGTGAAATTCTCATCTCCAAATCACTATAAGGATAATTTGCTGCCCGAGTTTTCAAAACTTGATGATGGTTGTTTGGTCACTTGGCAGACCCAGGAGAGTGGGTCTGGAAGCTGGAAAACTCTTAATACGACAGATACAATTATAACTATAATTTCTTGACATTTATATATGCAAAGGAAGCAGACTGCTGCTTAATAAACAGCTGTGCTTTGCCCTAACCTAAAGCATGAGACTACCGGAAAGAACTTCAAGGAAACTCGAAGAAAACACGAGGGAAATTTTGATCTATGAGATACCTTTCTGCTGAGGAATTGGACCGTTCTTAAACACAACCCCTGAAGTCGATGTTTTGCAAGCGTTACCTCCTTACTGGCAGAGATGTTTCCCCTTGAAGGAAAGAACTAGAAAAGGAAGAGTTTACTGCGCCAGCCCCACAACAAAGAGTTAACCCTTCCTGGTAACCTCGGACGAGAGCCTCTGCCCCTTCCTAGCTTTCTACTGCGCAACCAAACTGTGCACAGGGCTTGAACCAACCGCGGCCAGCACACTCCTTGCCAGTTAAGGTAACAGACACTATTAGTAGCCTATCAGAACTTCGAACTGCCCAATCATCAACCAATTACAACTAAAGCATGATCTAGGCCGGTTCAGGTCCGGGCGGGGGCGAAGACTCGGTCCAGGAAAAGGGGCGGTAAAGACAGGGTGACGGACAGAAAGAGTCAACCAATCGTAGTAGAGAGCCGCCGCCCCTTCATCCAATGGATAAGTTGGAAGTGTGGTATGGGGCGGGCCTGTTGTCATGGGGGAGGTGGTGGCGCTTAGTGGCTACTGGCGGCGGAGGTAGAGTCTGAGGCGCCGGAGTTGTGCAGGGCCAGCGGCAGGTGAGTGCGGGCGAGGCCGGCCTGAGGTGCGGAGGCGGTGGCGGGCCGGAAACTCTAGCTTTGCGCTCTGGAGGCGGAGGCCGCGGGCCGGAGGCCAGGGCTACGGGTCGGGTCGCGTCGGGGTCGGGAGCGTCGGGAGATCGGCCGGGTTCCTGCCGGCAGAGTTCGCGTTGGGAAGGTAGGTTGGCGCGGGACTCCGGCGGGGGCAGGCCGGGAGGTCCCCTGGGCTGCCCAGCGGCGGCCCTGGGGACAGTGACGGGAGGCCGGTGTGTGCGCGGCTTCCTGAAGAGACCGGAGCGGCGGGGGTCTGCGAGCGGGGGGGACCCGGAGCGAGTGGCTCCGCGGCCGGAGAGACTAGGGGATACCGGGGTTTCCCGGTGCTCTGGGGGCCGCGGGGGCCGAGAGAACTGGGAGTGGCCCCTGTCGGAGAGCGGTGGGAGGTGGGGAGACCGAGGGCGGCCGGGGTCCGGGGTGACAGGGAGCGGAGGAAAGGCACCGAGTACGGTACGACCCCCCCCCCCCCCGAGAAGGGCAGCTGTCGGAGGAGGAAGGGTCTGCGGGGTGGAGACCTTGAACGAACTCCTCCGGGGAGGGACCGCGGCGCCCTGCCCCCCACTGCGGGTCTGGGACTAGAGTCCGAACCGAGGACCCTCGGAGTGAAGGCTTCGAGCCACAGGAGTTGGGATTTGAGACTAGGGTAAGGGTTCAGCGGGAAAGTGGAAGTTCCCTCCAGCAAAATGGGATGGAGGTAAGAGGGGAAGAGTCATTTCCCTGGAGGGAGGGAGTTAGAGCGATCTGGGGAAACTTGCCCCGGAGTGGGTGAGTGGTCTTGGGGAAGCTGGCCAGGCCAATGGATATGAGAATTTAACAATGGTGCTGGTGAGGGCTTCCGAAAACAGGGGAAACTAATTACTACTAATATGCCAGGCTAAACCAGAAGAGACTCCGTCCTTAAAAGCAAGGTGACAGTGTCTTGGAGGCTAGGGCTTTAGAAATGAGTTTTAGGATGATAGCAGAAATACTGGAAAATAAGTACATCAACAGGGTGGGGAATTTGAGAGGAAAAGGGGAGGAGTAGCTGAACTAAAGGAGAGAAACTGTGACTTGATCCGATAGAGGGTATTCATGAATCGGATAGGCATGCTAAATTGAAAATAACAAGAATTCTTGTACTATCACTTATCTGCTAATCGAAACAGTTTTTACTTAAAGGGATTTAAATTGTATTTATTTTTTATTCATTCGTACATTTTTGAGAAAGGGTCTTGCTCTGAAACCCTGGCTGGTTTCTATATAGACCAGGCTTACCTTGAACTCATGGAAATTCCTCTGTCTCTGTCTCCTGAGTGCTGAGATTACAGGTATTTCAGAAATAATTTTTTTTATGCATTTGTAGAATTTTTGGAGTGGTGACTGATGCAGAACTCAGTACTGGTTTGTTACATAGAAAGATCCAAGGTTGGAACGGCCTTTGTACAGATTGGTTGGCTCCACCTGAGGTTTCCGGTCCAGAAGGCCTAGGGGTGGGGGGCAAGAATTTAGCCCAAGCAATGCTTAGTGTTCAAGGGATCATATTCTGAGAACAACTTGCTTTAATGAAAAATAGTAGCAATTAGAACCTTAAAATACCAGAATACCTGCCCATCTTGTTGAAGAGGTAATAGGAGAGAGAGAGAGAGAGAGAGAGAGAACACGAACATGAGAACACATCTTATTATAGAGGGCAACCCCAGTACTATGGATGATACTAAGTATCTCACACATGATAGGCATGGGGTTCATCAAAAAACGCTATCCCCCCAACCCAAGAATTTTTTTTTGAGATCTTAAAAAAAATTATTGATTATTGAAAGTAAAACAGAATACACTAGCCTTCTACTTGTCTAGCGAAACTTCTTATATACATGTTTTAAATCACAATGTAAAATCTATGCTTTATGATCAGGAAAGTTTGACAAACTATTTTGAGTCACATAGTATGGCAGAAGTATCCCTTCAATATTAAGGACTTAAGTTATTTATTTTGCAGTAGTTCTCAGGTGGTAATTATGGCAGTTTGACATTACTGTAAAGTGCATTGAGTCTTTGATTCTGGGGAACTGTTGTGGATCCTGAGAACCTGGCATGCGTGCGCACTTACAGGGAACAGGCAGAGAAACAATGGTGTATCTCAGATGGCCCACTGCCGCTCCACTGTGCCTGCATGTTACCAGCTTTCCTTTCACTGTGCTGTAAAGGACATTAACATGGATCAACTCACTCAACATCTAACTGGTTTAGAATATTTATGTGTAAAGGATAAACAAGCACAAAAGTAAACATTGTAAGAGAGAAAAATGGAGACTAATCTCAGCACTCTGACATCTGAGGCAGGAGGATTGCTGGAAGGTAGTGACCAGCCTGAGCTAGAGAAAGAGACCAGTCTTTAAGCAACAAAACTAAGGAGGGAGAAAGGAGAGAGAAAAAGTACTGATGGGGTAGAGGCTTAACTATGGAGACACTTGTGGGTTGTGAAGGAGCTTTTGTTTTGTGGATTTTATTTTCCTGAGAGTGAAGTGGGTTCCGTATATCTTGTATACTTGTTTCAGGAAATTAAATGTAATTTACAGTATGTTTTTAAAGCTGTAGTTAAAGTGTATATGAATGTTTCGTCTTATTCTTAGATAAGTTTTTTTTTTTCTCTTGAGAACCAGATGGCTGCCAGGCATGATGGTGCACAATTATAATTCAGACTTGGGAGGATGAAGCAGGATTGATGTTGGTTAGAGGGTAGCCTGGGCTACACAGCAAGTTCTCCTCTCTCTCTCTCTCTCCCTCCCCCTCTCTGTTTTGTTTTTGTTTGGTTGGTTGGTTTTTGTCTTTTTGAGACAAGGCGTCTCTATATAGCCTTGGCTGTCCTGGAAGTGGCTCTATATACCAGGAACTCAAGTGATGACTTACCTGCCTCTGCCTCCTGAGTGCTGGGACTGAAGGGGTGCACCACCACTCCTGGTGAAGACCTTTTCTCAGTGACAGTAACAACAACACAAAATAAAACCGAAAACTAGATGGCTTATTTTCAAACTAAATGGAATTGACTTAGATCTGTGTCTGTGGATAGAAGAATAAAGAAAGCAGTACTGAAAACTGAAAAAGATAATCCTTGCAGGTCTCTTTAAAGATCTTTAATCCGGGGGATTATGTAACCTTTCATTAATGTTTTATGAAATTGTGAAGAAATATTGCTGCAGCTTTGCATCAGTACTTTTTAGTTTTCCCCCTCTTTTTAATTCTATTTCAGATTGTTCCAAATTAGACAAAATTTTGATTCCAAAATAAAATTCCAAATGGGAAGCCAAAAACCATATAATCATTTTATGTTTGATTTCAAAAATAGTCTTTTCACAAAATATATTCACTATTTGGGGGTTGGGTTGGAGTAGATGAAACTTCCAAAAATGTAAACTTTCAATTTTTTTTACGTTGAATTCTCTGCAGTATTCCTATCACTATCATGACTCCACTTTGTCTTTGTATGCTTATATATATATATATATATATATATACACATATATGTATAATATATATGTATATATATATACATTATAAGTGATGGAAGAATTAAAATCTTAAGTATGGAGAGAAATATAAAAGTTCATTCTTTATAATGTTCGACATTGGGCAATTAGATTACTTGCTTTAATAACTGGACTTTATTCAGTTAATGTATTGTTCACCCATAATTTAATCATACTTATCTATGAATAGCTTTGATTGCTCAACTCATTTTACAATGAAATTCATTAATCTGTAGTTGAATAAATGATAGATTTTGAATCCCAAAGAAGCCTTTCCCAACTGGACTTGAGACTCACTTGCTTTGTTTAGAGAAGTGATTTTTAAATGGAACTTAAATTAGTAATAGTTAATTTATCTTATTTTCTATTTCAGGGAGGTCTCTCTTTCTATTATAATGCTTCTGTTCATCCTCTTCTGCCTCCTGTCCTCAGTTGCTCATATAGTAATCCTTGGAAATGCTGGTGCCCAGGAAACCAGCTTGTAAAAGCACAAATTCCCTCTGTGTGGTTCTTACTTTACTTCAAGAATTCCTTTATCAGAAAAGATCCCAGAGTAAACTCACCATGTTTTTGAAAAGTACTTCCTTCAATAAAGTACCTGAAAAGCTCTTATTTTTTAAAACATTGGTGTTACCATAAATCCTTTAGTTGCAAAGAAATTGTGGTTTTATAGCATGCTGTGAATTTTATCATTAGATGTAGAAATACTGTACAAGGCTTTAGGATACATATTCAGAAGTAAGACACGAGTACAAGGAACTTTTGGAGAATACAGACTATGCACTTGGAAGTCTTGATGCAGAAGGAGGCTTGAAACTAAGGAAGAATGAGAATTCTGACACGCCAAGGAAGAGCTGGAGGATCTGCAGGAAATGTGGCGAGAGGAGTGAGCTGTTGTTGGCAGTTTTCCTGCAGTGACATATGTAAAGGAGGACAGTCCTATTTGCAACTTTCTGGACTTATTCTTAGATCTCTACAGTTCCTGCTGCTTCCCATAACTCTGTGTTTTCTCCCACTCAGGAAATAATGCTAGAATGCAAGTAAATGGACTGACGCTTCTGAGAGGAAGGGTAGGGCCATGTAGATCTTCCCTCAGCCCTTAGTGTTGGTGATCTGACCCAGGACCCTGGCGTGAGCTACAGCCTTGCCTCAGCCCTGATTTTACAAGAAATCTCAGGATTAACCAAGGAACTGTTATGTTAGCCATTAAAGTTCAGTGACTTCCCCTTTTCTTCCCACTAAAAGCTCAGTTTCTTTCAATTTATTTTGTATTTTTAAATTAGGCATGGGCTGTATTTTTTTAAATCACATGTATGTATTTTTTTAAAATTTCACACACATACACACACACACACACACACACACACACACACACACACACTTTTGTCAGACTTAGCAACAAGCTCCTTACTGGCTGAGCCATCTCATTGGTTGTTTTGTTTTTGGGGAATGGGAGAATCAAAACCAGGTCCTTACAAACGCTAAGCAAGTATTCTACTTTTGAGCTCTACCCCATTCCTCTCTCCACTTGTTTATTGCTACTTTATGCTTTTATTTCTTATTTTAGTTAATTTTTGAGGTGCTAGAAGTCAAACTCATGGCTTTTTATGTGCTAGGCAAGTGTTAAAACGCTGAGTTTTAGTCCCAGGCCTAAGAATACCTAGGATGCATTTCTTTTAAAATTTTTAAAAGTTTGTTTGGAAGTAGGGTTTTAATCCATAGTTTAGTCTGGTCAGTAACATGCTGTGTTACCAGATAGATTTAAACTCAAAATCCTTCAACCTCAGTGACCCGAGTACTAGGCATACAGGTATGTAGTAAGACATAACAACTAACTTTACATTCTTTAACTAGTTATCAGAGTCTTGAATTATCTTACTGGAGAGCAAAAGCTTAATTATGGTAATTTGGTTATATTGTTTATGTATTAATTCAGAAAATGATTATTAGATTTTTTTCCTAGTTTTCTTTTTTTGTGTTTATTTTAAATTTTTCATAAAGGCTATCTGAACCTTAGGCTGGCCTCAGACTTTTAAAATAGCTCCTGTTTTTTTCTGTCTTCACCTCCAGAGTCCTGGAATTATATGTATTGTATCACCATGGAACCCCCATCCCCATTTTTTTAGGGAAGAGGAGGAATAGCAAAGAGAAAAAGGAAGAACCTACAAATTTGCTAATTTTTTATCTATAAGATTGATCTTGATTGTCTTTTGCTTTGGAAAGGTATGTTCGTATGTTTATCTTAATATATTTCAGTTGTATTGTGGATAACATTACTAGTTTTTAAAACTTGTTTTTATTTTCGTGGTTTTTTTTTATGTGTATTAGTGTTCCTGCATAAATGTATGTGCACTGTGCATGCCTGCTACTCTCAGAGATCAGAAGAGGGCATTGGATCTCTTGGAACTGGAGTTACAGATGGTCTGAGCTACCGTGTGGGTGCTGGGGCTTGAACCTGGGACCTCTAGAAGAGCACCAAGTGCTCTTAACTGCTGATCTATTTCTCTAGCCCCCCTTGATTTATTGATTTTTTTTTATTATGAGAATGTATTACTTCCTTTCCTCATCACTGACAAATTCCCAGGAAGAAACTGCTGAAGGAAGGCGGGGTTTACTTTTAGCTTACAGCTTTTAGGCAGGGATGGCATAGTGGCTTTGGCTCCATCTGTAGCAGGAGGAACTTGGGTTGAGGACTGTGAGGCAGAGAGCTTGGACTGGAACCAGGGCCCTTAGATATTCAAGACCTACTGTCCAGTGGCCACTCTCCCACTGAGCTGCATCTTCCAGAGGTTCCACAGCCAAGTGTTCAAACACCAGAGGTTTTAGGAGACATTTTACATCCATACTTTAACTTTTTGTTACGTCGTTCTTGTCCCTCATAAGTTCAGGTGTATTGCTCATGATGTGAAATACATTTAGTTCAACTTCCAGAGTCCACAAAATTGTAACAGTACCAACAGTTACTAAAGTTCAAAGCCCAAAGTCGTTTCTGACTCTCAGCTGTGGGCAACTATAAAATAAAAATAGGTTGACTGCTTCCATTGCACAGTTAAGGAATGAGGTTAGCAAGTAGAAATTGGCTGAAACAAGAGTAAAACTCAGCAGGGCAAACAAATCCTGAACCTCCATATCTGGCTTCTGGGTTTTGTGGTGGCATTGCATACTTGAGTGGACTGGGGCTCGGCCCTTAGTGCTGTCACTAGTAGCACATGTGACCTTTCTCTAGGCCTGGCTCTTCTCAGTACCTGTAGCTTTTTCAACAGACTAGTGTTCCTGGTATCTCCAACATGCTGAGTTTCCATTGCAACTTAGGCTTCTTCCTCGGTGTCACACATCACTTTCTCAGGGCCTCTTTGTAGAGCGTTCTCTGTTTACATTGCTGGGCCTCATTAGCTTTTTTTCTGGAACCTTAGCACAAGTATGCCTCCAAAATCAGCACCACCTGGATGATGCCGGATTCTGTTTGCCAGCTCAGCATATAGCTTGCTTGGTTCTTACATATTGTAATTGTAGCAGCCTTGGAGTGCCTGGGTGGGTGAGTCTCAGGTGGCCCTGTTGGATCAGGGTGCCACTGCTCTGGCACTCTCTGTTCAAACACTTCCCCCTTGGAGGCACTCCCCTTTTAATTGAAGATTTACCAGAGGTTGCATTGTTTTACCAGAGAGCTTCCTCTGGGTGGAATCTTGCAAAGTATATGACTTTTCTTTTCTTCTTCTTTTTTTTTAAACGATGCTCTTTATTTTTTTTAAAGATTTATTTATTGTTATATATAAATACACTGTAACTGTCTTCAGACACCCCAGAAGATGTGTCAGATCTCATTACAGATGGTTGTGAGCCACCATGTGGTTGCTGGGATTTGAACTCAGGACCTTTGGAAGAGCAGTCAGTGCTCTTAACCACTGAGTCATCTTTCCAGCCCCCGTGTATGGCTTTTCTTAAGTATAGTCAGTTTAATAATGGAATATGGACATTTTTTCATATTCATCTCATATGCAACCTTAAATGTTCTTATGCTTTGTTTCCTTGCCAAACTGCATATTTTTCATGTTTCTGCCCCATTTGGCTTAGATTTTTTATTGAGAACCTAGCTGAAGGCAGCCAGCAGTAAACATGCCACAGCCTAGATGCTATGCTGTGTTGAAATTTTCTCTGTCAAATGATTAATACATTTTGAATTTAACCTTACTCACATATCAGGATATGGAATATATCCAGATTGCCCCCAACCCCCAGAATTGTACTTGAATCGAGCCTGTAGCCCAATCCTATTATATCTTTTTCTCTCTCAAAATTTCATGAGTCTACTGTCTGCATGTCTAATGGCATTCTATTCTCCCAGATTTGCACCAGAATGGGTGGTTAAGCTCTGTTTACAACATTCCAAGACTTGTTTAGCTTGCTGATCCAAACTCTTCCACATTCTTTCCATAAATTAGTTCCAAAGGCCTTTGAACCACACTGTTAGGCTTATTACAGCAACAGCCCCATTCCTGGTACCAACTTTCTGTATTAGTTAACCGTTGTTCCTTGGAAAACTAAGGAGAGGTTTGAGTCCTGTTTTAGTGGAAATAAAGTCTGTCTTGTCAGGGAAAGTATGGCAGCTGTGGTTCTGCCCTTTGTGGTTGCTTGGTGCTTTTGGCATGAATTGTTACATCTAGGCAGACCAGGAAATAGCTTAGGATCAAAGCCTGCCCTCAGCTAGGGCACCTCCTAAAGGTTGAACACACTCCCAAAATGGTGCCACCATCTGGTTACCAAGTGTTCAGATATATGAGCCAGGGAGCAATGAATCTAAACCATAACACCTGTTAGCTCTTAATATTCTTTAGTTAAAAGAAATTCCTCTTTTATCCTCTTAAAATAAGAAGACAGATCTGGAATGTTACAGAGCCACAAATTAGCCTGATTATTACATAGGCGTATCTGTATCTGTCATATAATAACATTGGAAAAGATGTGATTATGTCTAGAGGAAGCATGATAAAACAAATAAAATCCAACTTTTATAATTATACAAAGAAGTTATCTTATTAATTTATGGATTGAATAGTTTATTAGACCTTTCACATTTCAGTTTTTTCATCTATAAAATTGAATCTATTCTATACCTATTACCAGGTTAATGTTGATAAATGAGAAGCATTTTGTAATTGCCTTGTTTGTAGTAAGCATTCAATACATGACGTGGGTGATTGTTACACTTTAGACTTACAAACTTCTCTTTTACAGATTAGGTGGGCTAATATCCCAGTTATTGTAATTATATGCAATGTGGCAATTAGGAAAAAAGTAGACTTTAACCTGTTTTTTTTGGGGGGGGGGTTCGAGACAGGGTTTCTCTGTGTAGCCCTGGCTGTCCTAGAACTCACTCTGTAGACCAGGCTAGCCTCGAACTCAGAAATCTGCCTGCCTCTGCCTCCCAAGTGCTGGGATTAAAGGCGTGCACCACCATTGCCCGGCAGACTTTAACCTTTTACATATGTGGCTAGAGAAATGGCTTAGTGTTTAAGAGCACATACTGCTTTTGTAGAGGTCTAGCCATTTGGTGCCTGATACCCATGTCAGGCAGCTCATAACCTCCTGTAACTCTAGCTCTAAGGGGTCCAGTCCCCCCTTTTGGACTCTGTGGGTGCTGCACTCATGTATAAACTCCCACAACAGACAAATGTACACACACACACACACACACACACACACACACACATACATATTTTTAAAAAGATTTTAAAAATCTTTTAAAAATGAAAATTTACATTTTAAATCACTTTTAACTACTTTTGTTTTTGTGGTTTTGGCTTAATTTGTTAACTTGGACTAAAACTCGAGGCAAATTAGGCCAGTATTTTATTGTGTAGTTAGAGGCTGTGTCTCTAGCATGTAGCCTGTACCTCTTCCAAATAAGCTTTTGCTAACAGTGGGAAGGAAACATTAACTCAATCTCCTTTTTAGAAAAAAAGTTCAACATTATTTTAGTGATTTTTATTAACACCATTGCTTTTATTGAATGTTGTCATTTAATGCTACTGTTAATGCCTTTATTTCTTTATTTGTTTGTTTTACACAGAGCCTTGCTCAGTAGCCCTGCTGGCCTGGTACTTGCTATTTAGCGCAGGCTGCCTTTTAACTCAGAGCACTTCTCCTCTCTCAGCATCCCAGGGTCTGGGACAATTAGATAAATATACACAAAAAAGTTGAGCCCCTTCCACACCTGTATACAAAAATTACCTCAAAATAGATCATAAATGGTAAAAAACATGAAAATACATAATATGTAGAAATATATTGAAAGATTATGTAATATAGAAGAAAATATATAGAAAATTATCTATACATGGTAGAAAAGATTTACAAATCATATCTGGTAAGAGACATATCCATAACATATACAAAATTTTATAACTCATAACAGTGAAAAGACAATTCATTTTTAAAAGGTAATGAATCTATTGAAGCTCTGAATAGACATTTCTTCAGAGATATAAAAGGCCAATAAGCACATGAAATTTTCAACATCATTAACCATCAGAAAAATGCAACTTAGCATCGATTAAAATGTCTATGTACTTAGCATTTATTAGAGTGGCTAGAGCTAGTCTTACACATGGTGACATATACCTGCTTGTAATCTCAGTTCTAGAGAGGCTGAGGCAGGACAACTATAAATTTAAGTTCAGCTTGGGCTGTATAGTATGACCTATATTAAAACAAACTAAAAATAAGGCCTGGAGAGTCTAGCACTCAGCGGGAGTCCCTTGTATGGATGTGACCTGGTGAGTCTAGCACTCAGCGGGAGTCCCATGTATGGATGTGGCCTGGAGAGTCTAGCACTCAGTGGGATTCCCTGTATAGATGTGGCCCTGGACTCGATCCCCAACATCAAATGGGATGGGAAAGGACAGAAACAATAGCAAGTGCAGATGAGGTTCAAAGAATCTGGAGCCCTTAGAATCTGAGTGTGATCTGGCTCGCTTGTAATCTCCATAATTGGGAGGTGGAGGGAGGAGGATAAGGAATTCATGGTCAGCCAACTGAGGCTACCTGATACCCTCTCTCAAAATACCAAAAGGAAAGGAAAAGAAATTGGAATTTCTGTTCTTACTGCCTGAGGGAATGTAAATGCTACAACTGCTTTTTAAAACTCCACAGGCCCATGAAATAGCTCAGTGGATAAAAGCACTTGCCACACAAACCTGGACACTTAAGTTTGATTTCTGGAACATACATAAAAAACAATAAAACAAAAACAACAACAAAATGAAAACCCTGCCATATAACCCAACAATATTACTGCTAGATACATACTCAATAGAAATAAAAATACATGTCCACACAAAAATTCCCATATGATAGCTGAAGAGACGGTTTGTTGGTTAAGATGGAGAGATGGCCTCACGTTAAGAGCTCTGGCTGCTCTTGCTGAGGACTCAGGTTGGGGCCCCAGCACCCACATTGGTTTTCCCCAACTGTCTGTTAACTCAGTTTCAGGAGAGCTAATGCCCTCTGGCCACTGGTCATCTGCATGCCTGTAGTACATAAACCATGAAGGCACACACATACACAGTTTAAAACAATGAGTAAATCTTTAAAAAGACACTTGCTACTCTTCCAGAATTCTGTTCCCAGCAACCACTTTAGGCAGCTCACAACTACATATAATTAGCTCCAGGGACTGGAGCTCTGATAAGAAGTGGGGCTGTGAGATGATGCAGTGGATAATGGCCTTTGCCCTGGAATCCTGACAGTCTGAGCGTGATCCCAGGAACTCAGGTAAAGGTGGAAGGAAAGAACTGACTTCTGACCATTGTATGCATGTCGGGAAATAGATGCTCCTACACACATCCTGTACAAACACTAAGAGTAATCTTTTTGTTTTTTTTTTTTTTTTTTTTTTGGTTTTTCGAGACAGGGTTTCTCTGTGTAGCCCTGGCTGTCCTGGAACTCACTCTGTAGACCAGGCTGGCCTCGAACTCAGAAATCCGCCTGCCTCTGCCTCCCAAGTGCTGGGATTAAAGGCGTGCGCCACCACCGCCCGGCCAATCTTTTTGTTTTTTAATTAAAATATGGACTGAGGGTATAGCTCCTCAGTGGTAGAGCACTTACCTAGTATTCACAAAGCATGAGATTTGATCTGCAGAACTACTAAGAAAAGAAAAAAAATATCTTACAACTTAGAAGATTTATGTGTCATTTTGAAAGAAACGTACTGGTTTATAGAACTCTTTTCTTGAGTTAGAGTTAAATATATAATATATATTATTAAAAATGTATATACCCATCAACCTTTTACCATATCCTTAACCTCTAAATTGGACTTTTAAATTGTTTCCTTGTGGATTTTTTTTACACATTAATTTATCTTTTACATGTGTGGGTGGTGTGTTTATATGTATGTTTGTGTATTATGTGCATGCATTGCCTGCGGAGGACCAAAGAAGGTATCAAATCCCTTGAACTGGAGTTGCCACATGAATGCTGGAAATCAAACTAGAATCCTCTGGAAGAGCAGCCAGTACTGAGCCATCTCTCCAGACCTTATGATTTTACTAGGCCTTTATCTCTTCTGGATGTCTTAAAAGCAAAAGCAAGGGAAATACCTACCTATATCTATCTATCTCTTATTGTTTTCGTATATCAGTACATATATACATATATTTATTTGATTTTATATTTGGATTTTATGTGTCTAATTTCTGTTTGTAGGGTTCCTTTTCAGAATATGAGGCCAGGTTTTTTTCCAAGTATGAACTGATTTTCTGGGAAAGCAGGTTGCTGGCTCGATTGACCTCTTGCCATGCCTTTCCTTTCTTTTGTTGCTTTGTAAAAGTTGAGTTTTACCCTGTGGAAAATTACTAACTCATGTAATTATTTTTTCCTAGTTTAGATGAAATATGTTGGAATATGTTTATATTTTGTACTGAAGTCTGCATTTTTTCAATATAATAGATTTGTTAGCAGAATCTGAAGAACTTTGACTTCATTTGATAAATTGAGTATTCATATCTGAAATTACATTAATGGTGTATTCCTTTAACAAATACTCATATTTTTGTGGTCTTTTTCCTGCATTCAGTAGACCTAGTTAGTGAGAGGTATGTATCTCTTGTGTTCTTAAAATGAAGTCTAGATCCCTTTGAAGTATAGTCATAGTTTCTGTGCTTTGTCCTCTAATTCATCTGATAGTGGAGAGGACAGAGAAAAGGTGATACCTAAGTGTGGACAGGTTCAGAAGCAGGAGGGATAACTTGTAATATTCTCTAGCACTAGAGTAACTATGGTTGACTATGGTCTAGTGTGCATGTCAGGAGGGTCCACAAAGATCATGGTTCACAAAAAAAGATAAATCTATGAAGTGATATATACTGGTTACTTTTTTGTATACATTATGCATGTGTATCAGAGTATCATACTATCTCCTGTAAAGTATAGTTGTGTGTCAGTTAAAAACAATATAAAACTGAAGAACAAGAAAGCTGGGTAGTAGTGGTGCATACCTTTAATCCCAGCACTAGGGAGGCAAAGGCAGGTGGATCTACAGAGTGAGTTCCAGAACAGTCAGAGCTATACTGAGAAACCCTGTCTTGGGGTGTGTGTGTGTGTACCATAGCAGTGTCTGTTGTGCCCATTATTGACATACTCCTTTAGTTACTTAAAGTGATATTTATTATTTGAGTACACAAGACATTTATGCCACTGTAGCAGAGGTTGTGGATGGCTTGATTTTACAGCTGGGAAGAGGACCATCTTGTTCTTATAAGCATGGGCAGTGGGTGGTTTCAGCTCTGTCCAGATCAGGTGGAATTTAATATTATTACCCTCTGTTCTTCTCAAGATGCTAGCCAACAGAACTGCTTTCTTAAAAATTCTAGAGTTCCTTAAGATGACCAGGAGTAAGTTCTTTGGACTTGAGAACTGTCAAAAATTAATCCCTGGCATGGTGATCCTGCCTTTAGTCCCAGTGTGTTAGGAAGCAGAGACAGGTGGATCTCTGTGAGTTAGAGGACAACTTGTTCTACATAGCCAGCTCTAGGCCAGCAACAACTACATACTACCAGCAAGAGCTTCTTCCAATCCTAGTTAGCTCTGCCCCATTGTCTCCACCTGACTAAAGATGAAGCTGACAAATCGAAGAGATTTACACACTGGCAAAGAAAGAACTGGTCCCTCACAAATGGCCCTGGGGACTCACTTGGTGTTGCATAGTACAAGCTGTGACTAGCATTAAAATACTTTTTTTTTTTTGTATTTTTGAGACAGAATATCACTATGTAGCCCAGACTTGGCATCAGACTCAGAATCCATAGGGCTCACCCTCCCAAGTGCAGGGTTATAGGCTTGTACCACTGTACCTGAGTACAGTGAGGAACTTTAGTGTTTAATGAGCATACAAAGTAACAGATTTTCTTAAGTCATTTTCATATATACTTAGTTTTGATTGATTCTGTTCCCCTTACCCCCTTTAAATATAATATGCATTTTAATATAAGTACTTGAAAATAGTTTACAACTGCTATGGACCATTTCATTAATTTTATCATTTGTGCAACCGGTTTCATAACACTAACATTGCGATTCTTTAATTTTCAGTTATAAATAAAACTTCGATGAACATTTTTAAAAATGTATTTTATGTGTATGGGTGTTTTACCTGCATGTATGTAAGTATACCACATGCATGTCTGGTGCCTGTGGAGGCAAGAAGAGTTCCCTGGAACTGGAGTTAGAGCTGTGAGCTGCCATGTGGGTGCTGGGAATTGAACCCAAGCCCTCTGAAGAGCAGTCAGTATTCTTAAGCTATCTCACCAGAGAACATTGTTGATTATAAATCTTTGTTCATATTTCTGTATTCTCAGAATAGATTTCTTGAAACCAGAATGATTAATTCAAAGTATAACAACAGACTTTCAGGCTTGGGGAAGCACTGCACAGCTCCCTTCTAGAGGTGGTGCCAGTTTGTTTTTTTATTAACAGTGAGGCTCAGATAAGGAGCCTTACCAACAATATTATTTAAAATGTTTGGTACCATAATGGGGAGAAAATGGCAACTGGTTTCTGAATTTTATATATATTTGATGAATTCAACATTGTTGATCATTGGGACACTTAAAATATGATCATAGGGTTGAAGTAGAGACTCAGTGAGAGAGCCTGAGTTTATCATACATACAGCCCTAGGTTCAGTCTTTGGAACCAAAAATACAAAATAAAAAATAACCTCATTAACCTTTAAGTATTTCCTTTTAGTGATGGTGCTTGTCTTGCTACTTGTCATTTGTCTTTGGGGTAAGGATGGATTCTTAGGGTGGCTAGTCTTCAAACTTATGACTCGGTATACACAAATAATCTGTAGAAAGTTGTTACATGAATTTCCCCCCAAATTATAAGTACCCTTTTGTGTGGAGTGGAAATATATTGCCATTTCACTAAATCAGTATTAACTGGTTTAGTATAGCAACAACCACTTTTGTACTAAATCAGTATAATCTGTAATTACAGTCTAAATATTTATCCTTATACCTACAGACAAATGCAGTCTTCACACTTCATCAAAGAGAACATTTCTCTTTGTAACAAGCAGAGAACATTACAGAACGAAAAACAACAATCAAAATGCAGAGTTGTGGAGCCCAGTCTCAACCTAAGCACAACACTTAGATCTGAGGCTTAGCAGATCATTGTGGAAAGGGGCAGTGCGTGCGTGCGTGCGTGCGTGCGTGCGTGCGTGCGTGCGTGCGTGTGTGTGTACACATGCATGTGTATGGAGGCCAAAAGTCAATGTTGGGTATCTCCTCAGCTATTCTTTACAGTATTTAAACCTTTTTAAATTTTTTATTTTATTTCGTGCGTATGGCTTGCATGCGTATCTGTGCACCATGTGCATACCTGGTGCCTATGGAAGACAAAAGAGAGCATCTGATTCCCTGGAACTGAAGTTACAGACAATTGTGAGTCATCATCAGGTGCTAGGAGTTGAACCTGGGTCCTCTGGAAGAGCAGCCAGTACTCTTAGCCACTGAACCCCATCTAACCCCATCCCTCCCACCCCAACCCTTTTTTGAGATAGGGTCTCTCACTGAGCCTGGAGCATATTGATTCTGCTATACTGGCTGGCCAGCAAACTCCAGCGACCCTCCTGCTTCTGCCTTAGTGAGAAGATTGTTGGTGTGCACGGCCATGCTCTGCTTTCTTTTTTAAAAAGATTTATTTACTTATTTAAGTATATGAGTAAGTTGCTGTCTTCAGACACACCAGAAGAGGGCATTGGATCCCATTACAGATGGTTGTGAGCCACCATGTGGTTGCTGGGAGTTGAACTCAGGACCTCTGGAAGAGCAGTCAGTGCTCTTAACTGCTGAGCCATCTCTCCAGCCCCGTGCTCTGCTTTTTATGTGGGTGTTAGAGATACAAACCCAGGTCTTCATACTTATATAGCAAACACTTGACTGTGACTGAGCCAATCCCCAAAGCTCTAAATATCTTTCTTAGCAAGTATATTTCATTACTGTATATGGATCTAGACTTGGTAACTTGGTCTGAAGAACAAAGGCTAATTTATAATTAAAAATAAAATAAAAAGCAGTTATTCCAAGTAAATGACTTTTCAAAGTTTTATGACACTGTGATAATTCATTGAATTTTGGACTTAAATATTTGCTATTAATTATTGGGGACTTTGGCCTGGTAGTGATGGTGCACGCCTTTAATCCCAGCACTTGGGAGGCAGAGGCAAGGGATTTCTGAGTTTGAGCCAGCCTGATCTACAGAGTGAGTTCCAGGATAGCCAGGACTATACAGAGAAACCCCTGTCTCAGAAAACCAAAAAAAAAAAAAAAAAAAAAACCAAAACAAAACAAAAAACCAAAAAAAAATATATATGCATATATATATATATGTATATATATTGGGGTCTTTGATAAATGACCAAATATGTACTTAAGGCTGTGCTTCATAGAGTTACTTTTTGATTTTTGTATATGGAATCACTCATTTGGTTAGGAACATTGAAATCTCATGATCTGCTTGGGACATTTTTGTATTTAATCCATGTGTAAGAAGTGATAGTCCTGTAGGTTAGTAATAACCTAGCAGCCGTCACTGTGTTACTAGATTTGTTCTCAGTGGTTTACATCTACTCACTAACTTAATCCTCTCAACAACCCATCGAGTTGCTATTTTGTTTTTATTTTCCAATTAAAAACTTTGAGGTATGGAGAATAAGCAATTTTTCATGATTGCCGAGTTAAGTGGTGGAAATAGGAATGCACATTTAGTTTGGTTCTAAGTCTCAGACTCAATTCAATTTTGCCTTCTTTTTCAAACATATCATTCTGTGATAGTGATGGCCTAAATTGAAGTTGCTATTTAAGAATATACAGTGAGGAGATGGGGAGATGGCTTATTGGGTATAGTGCTTGTTGCGCAAGAGTAAGAACCTAAGTTCAGATCTTCAGCACTCATGTAATAAGTTGCGTGGTGGATATGTTCCCATAACCCTAGTGCTGTTGGTTCTAGACAGGCGGATCCCTGGAGCTCCCTTCAGTCTAGCTAAAATGGAGAGCTCCAGGCTCAGTAAGAGACCCTGTCTCAAAAAGTAAGGTTGAAAGAAATTGAGAAGCCACTCATTGTCAACCTTAGGCCTCTATGTCTGCACACATAGTTGTGAGTGCATGTGCACACACTTGCACACAGACACAAACACAAGAATATGAAGTTAAAGTAATTGTTATGGAGAGAGAACAGGAGAACCAGTTTTGATCTTTTTGAAGGCCACACCTAGGACTGATATTTTAATTGTCACAAAAGATTAGAAGTAGCCATTATGTTGATGGAGGAGAAGTATTTTCTACAGTTGAGAACACTTCGAAATGGGAACGAGTCTGAATTTTGAGGAATTACAGTGAGGTTAGAGCTTAGTGTGTGATATAAAGAAGGAAAAGTAACTTTTATGTTGTGGTGCTAATGATCAAACTTGTGTGTGCACGCTTGTATGCCATGGTGTGCATTCAGAAGTCAGAAGGCAAACTGGGGGGGTTTATTCTCTCCTTCCACCGTGTGGGTTCTGGAGATTGAATTTAGGTTATCAGTCTTAGCAGTAAATACCTTTACCTGCTGCACCATGTTAGTGGCCAAAAAGTGTCTTAAGTTAAAAGGAGTATTAGATAAGGTATGAAGAAAAATTCCTACTAGAGGAGATTGTTAGGTAGTATTGTTGTGTTTGAGATTGTTGTGAATTTATGATAATAATCTGTCCAGATGTGTGATTTTTTCCCTCAGTGCTTCTTCATTGAAGTTAGAGGGAAAGTTGTTTTCAGTTTTGCTAGGAAGATTTGAATGGGAGAGACAAAGGAGATGTTGAATTGAGGGACAGGAATAATTGTGTTGTTGAGCTGTGAAATCTAAGTTGGATAAAAAAGGAAGTGGGGACTGATAGAAAGTGGAAGGTTCATAATTTCACCTCATTAAAAACAGAACTACTTCTGAGAGCCTAGGTGAACACATGAGTTGGAAGATCAACTGTCTTTCTGTTTTCTTATCATATACATCCAAAATAAACACACTATTTAATTTTTACAGTCTTAAGATAATTTAAACTGACATGGTTTAATGGATTAAACATGCACACTTCTACCCTGTGACTTTTTTGAATATTCTTTATTTTTTATCCTGACTGCTATAAAGGCCACCTAATTATGCAAGTTCACACTCAGAAATGTACAGTAAAAAAGTTGGGGTTTAGTATATGTACATTATATCTCAAAGTTCTAGTGCATAAAATATTTAAAAATATTTGGAGCCAGACATGCTAGCTGAAATTACATCTGTAATTTCAGTGTTTGGGAGGCAAAGACTCTCGAAAGTTCAAGGTGAGTTTGGGTTGCATAATGACTTCCAGGCCAGCCAGGGTTACATAGAGACAGTGTCTCAAAAGTAAAAAAAAAAAAACCAAAACAAAAAGACAACAAAACTGCCAATATTTCAACAATTTTGCAGAAATATATCTCAAATTGAGTTTTTAGATTTAGCTTATATTACTTGGGGGAGGAGAATGTGGTATATAGGCATCATTAGCACTGGAAAAACATCTTTGAAGTTCTTGAGAACATTATGCAAATGTTACTTATTGTTATGCCTAGCTGACCTCATAGCGTGTCTTTAAAAAGGAATTACAGTGTGTATGTGGTGGTGCATGCCTTTAATTCTAGCAGATAGAGGAGGCAGAGGCAGATAGATGCAAATGGGCCTGAGTTCAAGGTCATCCAGGTGTTTTTGTTTTTTTTTTTTTTAAGAGATTCTCCAGTGTTACAAGAGACTAAGAGACCTTTACTGTATTTTGATTTCTAGGTTTAGAGCCTAGACCTGGTTGGATTATCTAAAATTGAATGGCTAATTAGTGTCAGAAACAGATTATAAATTATGGAATAGTAATTTGGTGTTTATTTGACTAAAGCATACACTTGGAATCTGATTTCTAGTTATTCTCTGTGCAGACTGTTCTAATTTCCTTTTAGAACCTCTCAATTGTGTCATCCTAAAAGTGGAAGCCACTCCCTTCCTAGTGGTAGGAAGGCCCTGTGTCTGGGTGATAGAGGGGCTAAAGTGCAGAGATCCCGTGGCACTTGAGTTTGCGTAGAGCCAACAAATTAAGATACTTATTTAGCTTGAGTGAAATTTGGATGTTTATATTTTAAGTTATCACATGCTATCATTAAAATATTTATTTATTTCTAATTTTATTGTATTTAAAGAGGTTTATTGGCAGGATAGAAGGAATTTGAGTTTTCTAGGTTCTTTGTAGTTATCTTAAGTGATGAGGCCTTTCATAAACACTGAGAAAGGTAATGGAGCATGGAGACTGTTTTCAATCATCTTACAGTCAGGAAGTAGAGAATGGAATGTCGTTCAGGATATAGTAGCAGCTTCAGGGATTCTGGTTTTAAGATTCAGATTTCATTGTTCTCTGGAGCTCTGGTTGTGTCACATTTTTACAGTTGCCTCAGATCCCCAATTCTAGAACCATCCTTAGATTCCTTTCCTGGAGAGATTGATGATACTGTAGCTACTGCCTTGTAGGTATAGAGCTGGTAGGTGACTGGATGTTTTTCCCCTTGATTTGGAAGCTTCATTGGTGTTCTCCAGAATTTCTGGGATTTCTGGGAGTATTTTTATTGTTTTCCTTAACCCTATTTATTTAGGGTATAGGTGTTAGTGCCTGTGTATATGGAGGGCAGAGGACAACATAAGAGAGTCAGTTCTTGCTTTCTACAACGTGGGTCGCAGGGAGAGAACTCAGGGTGTTACATTTGGCAGCAAGTGTTCTTACCTATGGAGACATCCATCTTTCTGTGTCCTCGTTTCCCCTTAGCCATAGGTCTAGGCAGTGCTGAATTTGTGTGTGTGTGTGTGTGTGTGTGTGTGTGTTTAAGATCATGTCTCCCAGTCTGGGGAGTGTGACACTATATTTTCTGCTCAGTCTTTTATAAGGCATCCTCCCCAGCCTCTGTAGGTTTCTCTGTTTTATGTGGAGCACTCTCAGTCCCTGATCCCTAAAGAAGCCAAATTCCCGCTCTTCCGCTGCCTGGCCTCAGCTCTGCTGTCTCTTTGTATCCCCATTACAGCCTGAAGGCTACTTACACTTGTAGCATGTTTCTGAGGCAGCTGTTTTTTATTTGTTTGACAGGTTGCCAGGCATGGTGGCACATGCCTTTAATCCCAACACTCAGTCTGATTCCACCATGTTCTACAGAGAGAGTTCCAGGATAGCCAGTGCTACACACAGAGAGAAACCCTGTCCCAACAAAACCAAACAACCCGAACCCAAAAACATAAAACTAAACAAACCACACCCACATGTACACACATATATGGTTGTTATTTCAGAAATTTTACTGTGCAATGTTGACTGGAAACTTTTATAATCATTTAAATCCACATCTGAAAAACTAGGAGTATAGCCCCTATTTCTTAGTATTCTAAAAGTTCTCATACATACACACACACACACACACGTATATATAATAGCTCTTACATTTTCAAGTGGGTTCTGTGGTTTCTTATTGGTTTCTGTTTAGATGGCTATATAGTAGGTAACTCCAGAATACTTGTTCATTGATATTCAGTTTCTGTCAACATGTCTCAGAATTATGGCATGCTTTGACACATTTGGTTGAGACAGTTAAATTTTAGTTTATATCCTTGCAATCTTAAATTAGAGGTTTATCATTGTAAATTGCAAATTAAAAAAAAAGTTTGGACTGGAGAGATGGCTCAGTGGTTAAGAGCATTGACTGCTCTTCCAAAGGTCCTGAGTTCAAATCCTAGCAACCACATGGTGGCTCACAACTGTCCATAATGAGATCTGATGCCCTCTTCTGGAGTGTCTGAAGACAGCTACAGTGTACTTGCATATAATAAATTAAAAAACAAAACAAAACTGTTGACTTGCTTTATTCTTTGTATTTACAGTAGTATTTTAAGAAATAAATAATTGATAATTTTTTAAACTCTGCCTATCTTCCCATTGAAATAACTGAAATTTTAATGTATAGATGTCACAGAAAAATCATTATAAAAGTTACAGTGGAGAGAATTGGGAGAAAGGCACATGAGACTGTGTGGGGAACATGGTAGGAGGTGGTACTTTGGACATAGGTGTGGGCTTGAGCAGTTGTGGTAGTTATTCAGAAACAAAAAGAAGAGATGAAAACTTCACCATGATCTCAGAAATTTTTATTATGTTGAGATAGGGGTGATTTGAGATCTAGGGTGTCACTAGGTAGCTTGGACTGACCTGAAATTCACTGTGCTTCCCAGCTGGCTTGACCATGTGATCCTCCCACCTCTGAGTACACCAGTGGCTGGGGTCCAGGCATGCACAGCAGTGCGTGGAGTGAAAAGGTCTTTCTCATTATCCGATATATCAGTTAAATTACCTGTTCTATTTTCCTAAATGCTTGGGTTTTAATGAGGAGGGATGACTCTTTTAAACTATTATCTAGTACTGTGGTTTAGGTCTGAGTGTGCTATTCTGCCCTTTAGAGAGGTGTCCATGATTGAGCTTGCTGATAAATTATCCTGCTTCTCTATTTCTTCAGCTGAAATGGAGATGACCTAGCATTTCCCCTTTCCTCTTACATCAAGCCCAGAGTATGCCCTTGGTTTTATTTTTGTTTAATGCTATAGACTGCCGTGTGCATATAAGTGCTTGGAACCAACCATGAGGGTGTTTATATCAAGTCAGAAACATGGCATAATACTTCTTAGAGGGCAAAGTTATGTCAGTCCTGAATAAAAACTAATTCAGTGTGCTACTCTAGCTCATATTCATTCTTAGAAAAAAATGAACTTCTAATAAGTGTTTCACAGGGTGAATGACTACATAAGAGGCACTTTGGGGGCTAGAGAGATGGCCTAGAAGTTTAGAACACTGACTGCTCTTCCAGGTGACTTGGATTAGATTCCCTGCATCCATATTGTGGCAACTATCTTTACCTCCAGGAGCTCTGACATCTTCTTACGGTCTCTTTGGTCACTAGGAACTCAGTGGTACACAGACAAACATGCAGGCAAAACACTCATACACATAAATAAGAAAATAAGTAGATACAATTTTAATATTTTAGATTTTATTACTTGATGCATATGAGAGTTTTGCCTTCATGTGTGTCTGTGCACCACATGCGCTGGTGCTTGAGGAGGTGGTGCGCCTCCATGTGGGTCTGGGAACCAAACCTGGGTCCTTTGTTACAACAGCGAGCGCTCTTAACCATTGCCCAAAGCTAAGACTTTATACGATTACTTTTCTTTTTCCATTCCCTACCTGCTTCCTCTCCCTGCTTTCTTTCAGCAGTTTTGTATGGTTTAATAATAGGAGATAATTATTTTGGACTAAGTTCATACAATGGAGCCCAAAAGACTAGGCCAAAAAACTGAGTCACTTTATAGTTATGGTGCACATGTACAGGTCAGAGGACAGTCTGGAGAGTCAGCTCTCTCCTTCCACCATTTGGGTCTTAGGGATCAAACTTAGGTTGCCAGCTTGGCAGCAAGTACTTTTCCCACAGAGCTACCTTGCCAGCCTCAATGATGTCGTTGCCTGCTGGGGCTGAACCCTGGGCCTCCCAAATGCTAGGCCAAGTGCACTACCGTAGTATTCCTTCCCAGCCTCGTGTTCTTACTGGCTATCAGTTTCTTCTTACACAGTTAGGATTTGTTTTTTTTTTTTAAAACAAGTATTAACTCTTTATGAGAATTTATGGTTTTAGAACTATGGATTTAGAAATTCTATGGATCTAGAAATACTAGACTTACTAGAAGATTCATTAGAATTCTGATCCAGAATATTTCCAGCATTGAAAGGTGACTAGATACTTTTGTCAAGGTTATTTTTAAATCTTTAAAAATTTTTCAGTGTTTTAAATTTGTTTCCTCCTTTTTCAATATAAGATGTAATTTTTTCTTCTTATATGTCCTGTGTGTGTGTGTGGGGGGGGGGGTGTACTTGTGAAGGTCAGAGGTCAACTTTGGTTGTCCATTCCTGAAGAGCCACCTTATGTTTGAGACACCTACTTATCCTCAGTAGGATCTGGAACTTACCAGGAAGGCTAGGCTGCTGGCTGCTGAGTTCCAGGGAGTATAAAAGGTCCCCATTCTCCTAGCACTGGGATTGTAATCATATACTAGCATGCTTAGCTTTTTATGTGGGTCTTAGGCATTGAACCTGAACTCAAGTCCTCATGTTAGTACCACATACATTTTACTAAGTGAGCTAGCTCCCCAACCACCAATTTTATCTCTTCTCTTCTCTTCTCTTTTCCCTTCTCTTTTTTCTTTTCCTTTTTTTCTCTTCTTTTTCATTTCTTTCTCTCTCCCTTTCTTCCTTTTCTGTTTTATGGTTTTTGTTTTGCTTTGCTTTTTGTTTTTGAGACAGGATCTCTTTCTATGTAGCACTGGCTATTCTGGAGCTTGTTCTCTAGACCAGGATTGCTTCAAATTCAACAGAATCTACCTGCCTTTACAAAGAAGTAAAGACATGCACTATCAGCCTGTCAGCTGTTTTCTTTATTTTTAAAGGCAAGAGATTGTATTTTAAGGTGGCCCTGGGACTGAAGATGGCGCTAGCTTTTAAATTTTCCTCATTTTGAGAAATAACTGATACATACAGTACAATCTGTCATGTTTCAAAAATAGATCAAGGCTTTTACACTGTTTGCCATTAACATATTCATTGTATAGAATGGTAAGTTTCTTTTTATCTGTGTTGCTGTAACAGATTTCAGAGAAGCTGCACAGTGTATAAAACAGTACTACATCAGAAATCCAAGGGCTTGATGCCCTCTGTTGTGACGTAGTAGTTCTGTGACCATGACCCTTGGGAGATTTCATTTCCCATAAAGAACATGAGAAGAAGAATGATTCTCATCTTGAATGACTGCTGTAAGGATTAAATGTAAGAAAAACTACATGTATAGACTATTAATCTCTTTGAATGGAACTGTTTACACATAGTTATTTTAGCAAAATTAGCAAAATCTTCAAAAATTTCTACTGAATAGGTAAAAAGACTACTAGCTTTTGGTTTAATATATTTTGTTCTTTTTTTCTTTTTTCCTTTTTGTTTGTTTGTTTTAATATTCAAGGTATATACCACCATCATGCAGCTTGTATTATTTTCTCTTATGGTTAATTTATATATGGGTGTATGTACATATGTGTATTGCTACATGAGTGCTCATGTATGTGGAATATGGGTCAGTGCTATGTGTGTCTTCTTCAGTCACTGTCTTGTATTTTGAGACAAGGTCTTTTACTGACCCTAGAGCTTACCAATTTGGCAAAACTAGCTGGTCAGCAAGTTCTAACCAGTATGTTACAGGCCTTTGCCTCCATTTCACCTTTTTAAAATGTGCATGGTAGTGATCAAAACTCAGTTATTCATGCTGGCATTACAAGCACTGCCCAGTGAGTCATCTCTCTCCCTTGATAGATTATTCTCACTTAGGGTGAATAGCCTTTAGTTTTTATGTACCCTAAGTATATCTTTTTTTCACTGTATAAGAATTTATCCTTGCCAAAGTTAAAAATTGGTATCACATTTAAGTTCAGGGTGTCATGAAAACAGTCTAGAGGCTACAGTGAGATCTCAGTTTTCCCAAGGCCTTTAGTGTTTGTTTTATTTTAAAGTTTAGTTTTTGTTGTAGTTGTCGTTTTGACAGGATCTCTTAATGTAGGCCATGCTGGCCTTGTCTCATGATCTTCCTGCCTCTTCTGCCTAAGTGGTAGGATTATATGTCTGCCTGGTCCTAATTTTAATGGGGACAGTACTGCTGCCTGTGGCCTTTGAGGGAATGCTTCTTGCTGCTGTAAGGATTAGGATAGTATTGGTATTGGGGTACAGCTATGGTATTCAGTGAGCAGGAAGCAACCAGAAACTCCTGATACCAAAACCCCAGGTATGATGCAGCCATGCGTGGTTTCTTTCAAACATTCCTGCGGGCCTTTTCTGTAGGTGAAAAACCTGTTCATACTGTCTTGATCATGACATCCATTCATTCTGTTTTATATTTAAACACAAAGGAGTTTTTTTTAAACTTGATTTTAGTAAGTTTTCCAAGAATGCAACTACTGAGTAAACTGAGAGAAACTGTACCCTATTCTTTTGAGGGCTTCACGAGAGTTGTTTGCTTCTTAGGGAATCTTACTCTAATGGCCTGCTCTGATTGTCCCATTCAACTTATTTGTCTCGCTCTGCCACTTTAGCTATCATAGTCATGGCAATTTGATATGTAAATACAAGTGTTTATTTCCTTAATAATGCAAACACTCTATCCCTGAGTACTCACGTATTAAAATTGAGGTGGAGATTAGTTTTCACTTTTTGTCTTCTATGATATTAGGCATTATATTAATTTTTCATTGTTTTGCAGTGAAGTCTCATCATGCTTTCTTCCCAAGTTCATGACCTTCAGGTCTCCTCTGCAGCCTCCATAGTGCCTGGGGACCACAGACAGGTGCATGCCATTGTGCCTAGGCTAGTCTTCAAACTTTGAGGATAGGAGGCTGGAGAGATGCTCAGCAGTTAAGAGTGTGCACCGTGCCTGCACAGAACCCCTCTGTGGGCACTTGTACTCAACATCCACACAGGTGTACACGACACACATAAAAATAAAACTTTAGCCAGGTGGTGGTGGCACACGCCTTTAATCCCAGCACTCGGGAGACAGAGGCAGGCGAATCCAGGAGTGAAGCCAGCATGGTCTACAGAGCAAGTTCTAGAACACTCAGGGCTACACAGAGAAACCTTGTCTTGAAAAACTAAAATAAATGAATAAATAAATAAGTAAAACTAAAAGAAAAAAATGAAGACAGATTTTTCTGCTTGTGTAGTGTTTCTGCTTTATGCCCTTGGTAGGGAAAACATGTATTAAACTGTGTTTTCATAGTCATAGTGCAGTCCAGGTACATTTTGAGAAAGAAATAAGAGATCCTCTATCTTAATAATTGCCTGTCTATTTTCCTCCTTCCTTTTCCTTCCCCTTCATTTCTTTTTTCCTCTTGTTATAAAGTGTTTACTATATTGATAAAAATAGTATATACAAGTAATGATACATATAATAAAACTGTACCCTTTATGAATTTGTTGCCCAGTTTAAGAAATGACAGTGCCAGTAAAGTTGGTATATTTCTCCTGATTTCCATTCATCTTAACCACTATAAGTGAAACTATTCAGAATTGTGTTTTAATTTTTTCCATTTATTTTCTATCCACATCACTGCCCCCTTTCCCTCCTCACAGAGGGTCCCACCCCTTCTTCTCTGAGAGGGCGAGAGCCACCCCTGGGTGTCCTCCATACCTTGGCACATCAAGTCTCTGCAGGGTTAGGTGCATTCTCTCTAATGGTGGCCAGATGAGGGAGCCCAGTTGAGAATGGATTCCATAGACAGGCAACAGCTTTAGGGACAGCCCCTGCTCCAGTTGTTAGGGGACCCACATGGAGACTGAGCTGCATATCTGCTACATATGTGCCAGGGGCCTCGGTCCAGCCTGTGTATGCTCATTGGTTGGTGGCTCAGTCTCTGAGAACTCCCAAGGGTCCAGGTTAGTTGACTCTGTTGGTTACCTGTGGAGTTCCTGTTCCCTTTGGGACCCTCAGTTGTTTTGTTTTTTGTTCATCAATCCCTTTTCCTTCAGATTTGTATTTTTTAATTTTGTAGTTTAAAAAAAAACAAGATTTATGTGTGTGTGTGTGTGTGTGTGTGTGTGTGTGTCTATGTGTAAACCTGTGCACTTAAATTAAGTATAGGTGACTGTGGAGGCCAGAAGAGGGTGCTGGAGTACCTTGGAGCTGGAGTTACAGATGCCCTGAGATGTTGGTGCTAGGAACTGGATCTAAGCCCTCTGCAAGAGCAGGTCATACTTATAAACACTGAGCCATTTCTCTAGCCTCTAGTTTTGCTATTTTAAAAATTGTACCATGGGACCATATTATATATACTGCCTGTGCCCTGGAATACTCACTGCTGACCCTACCTGCACTTGGGGGTTGGAGGTGCAGTAGCGTGGAATCAACGGCACAGACTCTGGAAGCAAGTGAGAAAAACCACAGGAAGCTTGTTTGAACGCTGCTGCAAGCTCCTTTAATACCCTCCACCTGTGTCCCATTGGTCCCAAGAAAGCATCTCTTCTAAACAGCAGTTCCCTATTGGCTAGCAGGCAGTCTTCAGTTAAGTCCTCCTGCAGGAGATGCTTTTGTGGTTGCTCATCCCTGGTGTTTACACAGAGGTGGCTGCATGTTCCTGCTACATTTCCACCCTTTTGTTTTTAGATTTTGACAGCCCAGTGGGAGCTTGGGTGCCATTGCTTTGACATTGTTGGCCCCACCTTGGAGGATTCCCAGTATACTGAACTGTGCCTATTTTAGGTTGTCCTGTCTTCCAGGATCTTACCTGTCAATTACTACCAGCCCTCAAAGAGATATCACTCTAGAGGCATGCCATACAAGGGGCAGATGAAGAACAGCCTACACGGTGGTCTCACGGATCTCTGCCATCCAGGCTTTGATCACTTCCTTGGGGGGCTGCAATCAGGATTTTCGAGAGCCATCAGCACCTGGAGGGTCACCTTATTTATGGAGCGCTGCCTGGAGATATGCTGTGACACTTAAACACAACAATTATTAGTATGACCAATACCTACTGGTTTATATGGAATTATGTCCCATTAAAGAGATGGCCACCTTTTAGGAGAGTAAGGGGACATAAATCAAGACCATTAGAGGGGCCACACAAATTCCAATTGCTCATAATGGGGTCATACTGGAATCTAATGGGATCCCTGTTAACATAGGTAAACCTCCACATGCCAAGAAAGTTTAGATGACAATATTGGGTAGTCGCAGGTGAATTTTATACCTAACACAGTCTGGCATTGTTCCCAAAGGACAGGAAGTTCAATGAAAGTGGGCATTTGAGGGACCCTTGCACAGCAAGGCAGGGGTGGATGTGATATGCTTGGGGGATCCTTTAGGGATTTGTAATTAGTAAGGGGAATGTGAAGTTCCATACCTAACATGGTGCCATAGGTTAGGTGCTATAGGTGCCGTAGTCCTATTGTATAGTTACAAGGGCCAATGGAGGAGACATTGGTGGTAAAGCAGAGGATTTCCTCCGTGGGCCAGGTGCCTTCCAGTTGTCATGTAGTAGCGACTAAGTTCGTGAAGGGCAAACCCAAACTCATATTAGAAGAGAAATGAACAGGGTAGGCTGGGGAATTAACTGCCATAGGCAAAAGAATGGGGAGCAGGGGCACCAAAGCCCAATGCTCAACAGCCCTTCCAGGCTGAAGAAAAATTAATAAACATAGTATATACATCATGTCTCTTGATTCTGGTCCTCTTCTGGCTCCTTCATTGATCCCTGTCCATGACAGGGCAAATATCTTTTGAGGGCACCCATATTGGCATGCCTCCTGGGGGAAAGCACAAACATAACCTCGCCCCCTCATCAGAAGTGGAGTGGGTGGTTGCCATTGAGAGGTTATTGGGTTCCTCCATCTAACCAATGGGAGGGAGTGTCCCTCGGCAAAAATGCCCAATGTTTGTAAGCAGGGCTCAACCCTTTCTCACTGAAGGAGAGAAAGTTCACATCCACCAAGGCTAGGTGTGAATCTCTCTTGGATTCTGGGGAGGTGACCCGAGCAAGTGCTCCCTTCAAGAAGCGATTTGCTCCTTCTACGAGTGCTTGGCCTTGAGGATTATAGGGCATCCCAAAGGACAGCCTGATCCTCCATGAGGATAGGATGGCTCTGAAGTGCTGAGATGAGTGAACAGGGCCATTGTCAGTCTCGAGTGCCCAAGGCGCTCCCATTACCAGCATTGCCGATTTCATGGCCTTGATAGCATGAGAGAGAGGCCTTTCACCTGCCATGACCACTGTGTATACAGAGGCCGAGTAAGTATCCACCACAACATGTACATACCTAAGATTACCAAAGGCTGGGTAATGGTGACACCTATTTGCCAGATTGCATTGGGGAGTAGACCTCTAGGGTTAACTCCTGATCTGCCAAGGGGCCTCAATGGTGCAAGAGGCACCTGAGTTGCACAGGGCCTTGCAAGATGTTTACATTTCGACATAGGCAATTCGGGCAGGAATTTATGTAAATTCTGAGGAGAAAGGTGAAACAATGCTGGTGTAACATTCTGTCTTGTTCTAGCAATTCCATGTCCACAGCCATAATCAGGGCAGTTTTCTCGTTTCCTTCTGCTAATAATGCCAAGCAATTTTGAGTGCGATCTTATGTGTGAGGTGAACCAGGGATATACCCTATTCTCGAGAGCCCTCTGGATAGAGCATATGCAGATATGTATAGGGTTGTTTTGCTCTTTAATTTAGGAGGACAGGGTACGGACAACTTGTACTCCATATTAGCTATTTGAGAAAATACTGGCTTCTGTTGGCAACACTCAAAATTTTCACGAGTCCAAATAATTCCCCTAGTTGCACTGAGCCAGGATTAGGGAGAATGAGTTGTGTCCTTTTCCTCCTGTCTTTGGGTAAGAACCCCATGTCTGGCATTATTAGCACCAGAAAAGGCCATAGTTGCCTCAGGAATGGGGTGAGAGCTAGGTATATTATGGAGTTTAACTATAATTGGCAGCTGGGACAAAGCAGTAAGACGCTTGTCTGGTGGCATGTGATTATCCAGTGAACCCTGCCACCATTTCCTGAAAGCTGATGGAATCTGCCCATAATGATTGAGAATATTGTAAGGAGAATGGTAGAATTATTTTGTCTAGTTCCCTGTTATAAGTTCTCCTTGATAGGCCTCTTGCCTTAAGGGCAAGGCAGAAGGCAATGTCAAACTTTGAGGTAACCTTAAGTAAATCAGAGTGGGCCTGGTGCAACCACATGAGGGGCCCATTCTGCCGTAACACTCCTAGGACTCCCTCAAGGGACCCCAGAATTATGGCCAGAAGGGGTTTCCCTGGATCATGCCTTTCCAGAGTTGATGTAGAAAGGAGCACTATAGCATTCTGTAGTAGGTTGCTAGCCCCAGATGTTAGTTTAACCCTGGTGGAGGGACTGCTAGGCCCTCCAAGAGAGAAAAGGGGTGTCTCGTCTCCGGTCCAGAATAGATAGAAAAGGTTTGTAGTTCCACAATGGAATAGGATTCTTTTACCACAATGGAGCAGGCCAGGGGCTTAATCTGGTCAGAAATAGAAAAGCCCCGGAAGGCATATGGGCACTCTCTGAACCTTTGCTGGAGCAGCCTTCAAGTCTAGGTTTTCTAAGTTAAGTAACAATTGAGAGGACACCCTTTAAAAACTGGGTAGCTAGGGTGTGTAAGCATAATATATAACCCATGCAATGGGTTACAAGGACATCCCTGGGGACTCCTGTATGGCTTTAGCCACATATAACTGTCAAGTAGGTTATTTTTCATGCCCTGAGGCAGGACTGTCTACTGATATCTTTTAGCTGGTTTATTTATAGTAGGCCCCCATATCGTGAAGGCAAAACAGCATCTATCCTGGGGAGCCAAAGAGATCTAGAAAAAGCTATCCTTAATATCTAGGATCATCACATGGTACTCAGCTGGTTTAGCACTAGAATGAGGCTATCCCACTTGAGTGGTCCCCATTTTTTCCATATGTTCATAATGGTTCTCAGATCCTAGAGAAGCCTATATTTCCCTGACTTCTTTTTTATGACAAAAATGGGAGTATTATGTCTTCTGGCTGAGTGTTCCAAATGACCCAAAGCTAATTGTTTCAAGACCAGTACCTTGAGAATGGAAAGCTTAGGTTTCAAATGGGCTACTGGTCCACCTAGATATTGGCTTCAGATAGCCAGGCTGACAGTATAGGGTCAGGTACCTAGATGCCAGTTGGCACTGGGTGGGCAATGGCCGTTAGAATTGGGGGGAATCCCTGACTTTGTGACCTGTGCGTCTATTTAGTCATGTTGCATAACGTCAAAAAATTCGGGGACACCCATGTCTTCCAGAATATCTCTTCCCCAAAGGTTATGGGGAACATCAGCCACAATGGTATAAAAGATCCCAACTGCATTCCAAATCCTGCCAATGGACAGATTGGGTAGTTATTTTTGTGTCCTGTTGACCTCCAACTCCTGTAATAGAGACCAGACCAAAATCTCCAATGGGGGGAACCTCAGTGATTCCTTTTTTGTTATTATAGTGACATCGGCCCCTGTGTCAACCAACCCCTTTAATGGATATACTGTCTAAATGTACAGTCATCATTGGGTAATGAGGAAATACAGGCATGGTCCAAAGGACTCCTAGTCAAGCAGGGCTCCCTCTTACTGGTGTGGCTGAGGAGTGACCCCCTTTGGAGTTTAAATTGTCTTCCTGCTTTTGAGAATGACAATCCTGCCGGGCAGTGGTGGCTCACGCCTTTCATCTCAGCACTTGGGAGGCAGAGGCAGGCGGACTTCTGAGTTCAAGGCCAACCTGGTCTACAGTGTGAGTTCCAAGACAGCCAGGGTTACACGGAGAAACCCTGTCTCGAAAAAACAAAAAAAGAGAGAATGACAATCCTTAGCCCAATGAACACCTTTGTTACAACGAGGACATCTGGTCTAGGGCCTAGCTGAGGGGCAGTCTGTCTGAGGTGTCCAGGCTTGCCACAGCCCCAACAGGTGTGATCAGGGGGCCCTTCAGGAAGAGGGCACGTCCTCTTACATGCTCCATGACCAAGGTGTCAGTGGAGGCAGAAAGGGCTGCAATGGGGCTCGCACCAGGGTCCAAATCACGAGTGGCAACAACCCATTTATGGATGTCATCATTCCTTACAGCAGCCACAACATTGGGAGTAGGAGTGTTAAGGCCCTCCTATGTGAGCTGCTGAATGAGCATGTCTCTGGTTGGGCCAGCATAGACCTGCCTTTCCACTGCCTCAGTCACATGGGACAGGAAGTTCGTGAACGACTCCCCAGACTGCTGGACAAGATTGCGAAAGTAAGCAGAAGGGTCCCAAGGAGTGCAGGCCTTAAGGGCCTTAAAGGCAAGATCAGCAACATGGTTAAAGTAAGTCTGCAGTCCAATAGCGGCCTGAGTCAGGGTCAATGTGTGCCCTGTGGCTAGTAACCATGTCAAAAGTAACATTAAGTTTATATTCCAAATTAATCCTAGCCTGATTCTCAGCCAAGTCATGATATGCAGACCTCCAAATAAGAAACACAACAGGGTCGAGCACTGCCTTAAGGAGAGTATATCAATCATAATAGGTTTGGAGGTGCATGACCCATTCATTGCTTCAGGACTTGTTCAAAATAAAGGGAATCTGGGCCAGAATCATTGGCAGCTTTTCTTATTAGTGCCAAGTCTGCCAGAGGAGTGGGAATCCAGGGCCTGGTTATCACATCAGGGCCAAGATTGACACGATATATCTGAGGAGAATGAGGCCCCCGGTGGACAGGCAGTACAGCATGAGGGACAGGCATTGCAGGAGAGTGACCACTGCAGGGATGACCACAGGAAGGCAAAGTCCCCCTAAATCACACCAGGGGTGACGGCACCCACGCCGCCACGGTACCGAGTATCGGGCGTAGGCCTGGGGGATTAACAGAAAACACAGACTCGGGTCATTCTGGTGAGGAGACTGCCAAAGCTTTACTGAGGGACCAGCAATATATACTAGAGGCCGGGTGAAAAACAACAGGGAAAAAAATAATCATATCACCTGGCAAGTCCCTACCACACCGGGCGGGAAGACAGAAATCAAGCTAAGCCGCAGGATGTCTGCCCTCAGGAAACCTGTGCGAACAGCTCAGCTGGGGGTACCTCCAATGAGGCAGGAGCTGAAGGGCTAGTGAGTGAGGGACCTGAAACAGTGGGGCTTGAGGACGGCTTGGAACCTGACGGCCAGAGGGCTCATCACTAAAATCAACATGTTTGCCCAGAGAAAGTGGGACAGGATCAGTAATGGAAAGGTGAATATTAGCCTGATCCTGGCAGTGTTTGTTATGGGCAGTCACCACTTCCTCTGGGGAAGAATTCTTAAGACTAGCAATGACTTCAAGGAGGAAGGGGCAAAGAACAAGAGAGCGATAATTCCAGACTCTACCTCATGCTTGTGGGCAAGGAAGAGAACATACATCCTGTGGTCAGGGTCCCACATGTTCTCTGGTGATATCCAGGGGGCTGAAATAGCAGCTTCCACCCAAAATTGGTCCAGGTCATGAGTCTTATTAACCTTGAGACCACTAGTAACTCGAAGGGTTTTCAGTGCCCTAATCTGGGGTTTCTTGATGGTGGAGGGGAGGGAACCCATGACAACTAGTGCAACAGAAACAAGGGAAGAACTGATATCACAAATGTGACAGAAGAGGTGACGAAAGTCACGTACTAAGCAGGGGACTCCCTCGGGTGTAGCTTAAAGGCCCTATGCCTGCACAGTGTCTCTGAGATGGAAAAGGCGCTCGGGAGCTGATCCCTGGTACCACCACCTGGGGACCAGCCCCTATGTCATTTACTGGGGTGAATCTGAGTGGACAAAGATAAAGAAGACAGAAAATATGTCGGCTGCACACTCACCTAAACAAAGTCAGAGAAGGAAGAAAAGACGGCCACTGAAAGCTCATCCTTACATGGAGACCAGAAATGAAAGTATGATAGTCACCAAGATGAACAGACAAAAAAGACCAAGAAGACAGAAATGAGGTCTTTGTGCTCACCTTCGAGGGGTCCACAGCATAAAACACTAAGGGCCAACTCACCGAAGAAGCAACTGAAGGGGGCATAGCAGCAGCACTGCGAGGAGAGCAGATCAGGTCAGACTGAGCAAAAGAGGCTTGCAAGCAGCCACAAAAAACGAGTACAATGTAGTCTGTCCATGTTGGGCGCCAGACACTGCCTGTGCCCTGGACTACTCACTGCCTGACCCTACCTGCCCTTGGGGGTTGGAGGTGAGGTGGTGCAGAAGCAACAGCACAGACTCCAGAAGCAGGTGAGAAAAGCCACAGCAAGCTCATCTGAACGCTGCTGCAAGCGCCTTTAATACCCTCCACCTGTGCCCTATTGGTCCCAAGAAAGCATCTCTTCTACACAGCAGTTCCCGGTTGACTACCATTGTCTGTGTCAGCAATCCTTGGTCTCTCAGTCAGTCCTCAATTAGGTCCTCCTGCAGGAGATGCTTTTGCGGTTGCTCATCTCTGCTGTTTACATAGAGGTGGCCCCGCCGTATACATACATATGTGTGTATGTGTGTGTGTCTGTATGTATGTATGTATTGCTTTGCTTTGTTGTAGTCAATATTGCGTTTTTACGTGTCATCCATACTGGCTGGAGGTAATAGCTCCTTTGGGAGGATGCTCGCCTAGGATGCTTGAAACCCTAGGTACAGTCCCTAACACTAGATAAACTACCTATAATCACGGCACTCAAGGAGAGGCAGGAGGATCAGGAGTTTAAGGTCATCTTTGGCTACATGGTAAATTGTAGGCCAGCCTAAGCTGCATGAGATCTTGTCTCCAAAAGGGTTTTTGTTTTTTAGTCTATATTGATATAGGTAACTAGTTCATTTTTTTCAGAGAAGTGCATTGTCTAACTACTTCAATTCATTCTCCTAAATGTGGATTTTTTTAAATGACTGTTAGTACATATTTTTCTTATGTCTTCAGTGCACATAGACAAGATCTTTTTTTTTCTTTTTTTTTTTTTTTCTGGGCATCAGATCCTATTATAGATGATTCTAAGCCACTAGGTGGTTACTGAGAATTGAACTCAGGCCTCTGGAAGAGCAACTAGTGCTCTTAACCACTGAACCATCTCTAAAGACCCTCTACAGTGAATTTTAAAAATATATTTTTTTGAGACTAGTTTGTGTATCTAGTACTAGGCCGTCCTTAGACTTGTGACCTTCTTGCCTTTGCCTTCTGAAATGCTGGGATCACAGTGTACACTATACCTCTATGGTTCACTTACACACCAGGTGTGTAGGAGGTGCAGGGGGACATGCATGCTAGGCAGGCACTCTTATCAAATGTCATTCATCCCAGCCTCTGTTACATCATTTTTTAATATAAAAGTTTTGTACTTAGTTTGCTTTTTATGGATATCTAAATATTAGGGTTCTTTTTTCCTTGTTTCTGGTTAATTTTAGGTATATAGGATGTGGTTGATGGGAGATAGTTTGTTTGCTCTTATTTTTGTATTACTTGTCTTAATTAAAGGCAGTCGAAGTGGGTATTTTGATTGGTATTTCTGTGGTATTAGTTGTTTTGTCCTTTTTTCGTCTCTAAGTCAAATACCTGTCTCTTGATTATATCTTTGTGTTCCTTCTCTCTCCTGCCTCCCTCCCCTTCCACTTTCATAGGTGGTGGACTGTTGCATATAGTTTTAAAATAGAAACCCATGCTAAATCTGGCTATGCTCAGGCCTCGGTGGTCTTGCCCACCCTCATGGCCAGCCCCAAGTAGTTGTCTTGCCTTGTTTGCCGCTACCAGCCTGCTGCAAAAACCCGCTCTGGGCAAAAATCCCAAGCTGAGCTGACTGAACCAGTCTTTCCTGAAATGCCTAGAGCCACTGTTTGTACTTCCCCCTGTGGCTGGCCTGCAGAAAGCCAACTACCGCTCACTCAGATCCCCTTTGCCCCGTAAAATGAAAACACTAGACTTATAATATACCAGCCAGATTTATAATGGTAAATCTCCAACCCCAAAATGCCCATGTAAAGAACACACAACTCGATAATATAATTACAAGCTGCACACTTAGACAAATATACTACTTCACTACTCTATTGCCCAGCTATGAAATCCCTAGCTACTTGTGGCTCCTCCAGGCCACTAGGTCTGCTCCAACTTCATCTCCTTCTATCTCCATCTTTCTCTCACTCTGTCCTCTGTCTTGTCTGACCTTATTCTTCCACTTTCCCCTCTTTAAAACTTTCAGCTCCGCCTTTCCCTTCCACTGCCCAATCACAGGCTCTATCTTTATCTGACCAATTAAGATTTCACCTGACCTCACCTGAGTACTACAGGAGTACCTGATCTACTCCTTGTTGAGGTACCCCTCTTGAGGGAGCAGAAAATAAGCAATCCACAACACTGAACAAGTACTCTGATTTCATCTGTCTCCTGTAGAATTACTTTTCCTTCTTTCTTTTTGTTAAGAATTGTGAAGTCTGTGCAATCTTAACTAAAGATCCTTTGTTTTATTTTTTGTGTATGTATATATGGGTTCGTGAGCATACACATAGGTATGTGAAAGGCAGAGGTTGATACTAGCTGTCTTTTCACATTATCTGAGACAGGTTTGCACACTGAATCTTGATACTTACCAAAATTATCCAGGTCTGATTAAAACTTAAATCTTAGCGTAAGGTTGCTTTTCTCTGAGCTGTTTCTAAAATGGACCTACCTAAAGGTGTAAGCAATCTTGTTGTCCACTTACATTTAGAGAGAAAACAAAAGATTCATTGTTGCTTTTTTGAGTTAAGGTCTCACTATGCAATTTGGTTTGGAAGTTGCTATGTAACCCTTGTAGGCTTTAGACTGGTGGTCCTACTGACTCAGTTCCATGAGTACTAGGATTAAAGGTGTGTGCTAGCACATTTAGATGAAAAGATTCTTAATCTTGGAGGTAGTGGTAAAGTGTTACAGTGGCGATTGAGCTTTTAATATAAGGGGAATTTTAGCAAGCCAAATCTTTGAGCCAACAGTCTCTATTATTTATATTCTATGAGTCCACATTGCTAGTATCTTCCAGTTTCATTTCTGCTGGTATGATAAAATCACCTGTCTAAACAACAACGACAATAACAACAACAACAACTTAAAGGGTTTGTTTTAGCTCACAACTCCAGGCCATAGCCCATCATAGCAGAGAAGCTGAGGCTACAGAAATTTAAAACAGCTGGTCACATCCACAGTCAAGCATAGAACGAAACGAACGCATGTGCACTTGGCAGGTTCAGCTGGCTCTCTCCTTTTCATTCAGTCCACGGCCAGCCCATGAATTGCTGCCACTCACGTTCAAGGTGGGTCTTCCCACGTCAATTAACTTAATTAAGAAAATCCCTCATAGGTATGAACTCAGGCCAATCTAATCTAAACTGTTCTCATTGAGACTACTTTCCCAGGTGATTAGTCTAGATTGTGTTAAGTTGATTAAAACTAACCATTACATAGTGTTTTGAATTAAGATTTTAGAAATTTAGATATTTTTCCTTTCTAATAATATTTTTAGGAGTAATCCATTTTCACATTTTCTTTTACATGTAGCACCTAGCCTATTCTAATCCTAAAATGCCAAATAGTTCATGCATGCTCACGAGCACGTGCGTGCGTGCGTGCGTGTGTGTGTGTGTGTGTGTGTGTGTGTGTGTGTGTGTATTTGCATATGTATGCATATGCATGCATGTGAAAACGTGTATGTTTTAAGACAGGGACTCACTGTGATCCTCCTCAAGTTGTCTGAGCTCTGGAATTTCAGGCTGGGATTTCACTGTGTCTGCTCTCACTCATAAGTTCTGTCTCTTGATTAGTGTTGGGAGAGTTGACAATAGCCACAGGACAGTAAAGAGGCTTCATTTATTTTGCTGTTACAGAAGCAGAGAGATGGAAAATGTCCTGGAAGAATGTGAGATTTGTCCTAGAACTCTAAATGTCTACTTTTGGTGTTAAGTTTTGTCAAATACCTGTCAGGTATTTTCACTAGTAATGTAGTTTCTTAACATATCTGCAAAGCAATTATATCTATAGTCAATTCTCTGTGTTTTGCTGCTGTTTAATCTCTTTGATAATGCAACTGTTAAAATTGAAAGTAAAGTATTAAAAACTTTGCTGTCTGTTCAAGAATTAGGCCAATAGAAAAATGAACTGAGGGGGCTGGAGAGATGGCTCAGTGGTTAAGAGCACCGACTGCTCTTCCAGAGGTCCTGAGTTCAAATCCCAGCAACCACATGGTAGCTCACAACCATCTGTAACGAGATCTGACGCCCTCTTCTGGAGGGTCTGAAGACAGCTACAGTGTACTTACTTATAATAAATAAATAAATCTTTAAAAAAAAAAAGAAAAATGAACTGAAATGCCTTGTTGGCTAAAACTAATTTGTAAATTACATCTGAAATTGTTTTGGTAGTATAGCTATTGGAATGAAATTCAGCTGTTTTTGTTTTTAAATAAGTATTATCTGAGAATAGATGGCTGTGCAAAACAAGTTGTGAATGCTTTTGTTTGTTTGGTTTGTTTGTTTGTTTTTTGAGACAGACTTTCTTTGTGTACCCTTGACTGACTGGAATTAGCTTTGTGGACCAGGCTGGTCTTGAACTTATAGAGATTCTCATGCCTCTGCTTCCAGAGGACTGAGATTAAAGGTGTGTGCCACCACCACCTAGCTTGTATTGCTTCTTAAAACAGGCATGTTTTGATACCAGTATGATATATGTGGCTAATTAGACCACACACTAAAAATTACTGTTAAGTAAAAGCTCTAAGAACATTTTACTTTCAAATTCTCTACAAGCTAGTGTTTGGCAACTTGAAACAAGACAGAGCCATTTGCGAAGAGGGAACATCAGTTAAAATCTTTCCACTAGGTTGGCCTGTGCACAGTGCATTTTCTTGATTAATGACTGATGTGAGAGAGTCTAGCCCACTACAGGTGTGCCACCTCTGGACAGTTGTCCTGCATGGTATAAGACATCAGGCTGAACAAGCCATGGGAAGCAAGCCAGCAAGTAGTGTTGATAACCTTTGCTTCATTTAGTTCCTGTCTCCAGGTTCCTGCCTTGGAATCCTGCTGACTTCCTCAGGTTGAAAGATGAGATTAAACCCTTTCTTCTCCAAGTTGCTTTTTTGGTAATGGTTTTTTATCACAACAATAGAAGCTCAAAGATAGAAATCATAACTTTTTTGTTTTGTTTTGTTTTTGATACACGATCTCATAACCTAAGCTGGCTTTGAATTCACTTTGGAGTTGAGGAAGACTTTGAATTCCTGATTCTCTTGTCTCCAACTCCTTTGTGCTAGGATTGTAGGCAAACAACCCTCTGTTTTTTGATATTTTGAGACAGTTTCTCACTCTGTTGCTCAGGCTGGCTTAGAACTTACTATGAAGTCCAGACTGAATATCCCCAGTACCTGTGTGTGGTATCTCATGCCTGTAATTCTAGCAGTCACACATTAAAACAACAGCAAATACTAGGTTTTCATACTATAATAAAAGGATTATTTAACCTCAAAAAATAGGAAAGGCAATCTCATATTAAAGCATAATTAATAACTTTATGCATACTGTCTTGGCATGCCTGGTACCTGTTTAGGACTGGACTTCAAGAATTGTTAAACTCCTCTTTTAAAGACAGGACTGCCCCTAGGGGTGTATCAGAGCTCTTATAGCAGAGTAGAATGACAACTGAGTCTAGACCCAGATCACCCAAGTTGTAAACCTATCCCCTCAGTTTCCACCACATGAGAATTTGTGTTATAAAGAATCAGGCACAGAGAATCCATGACTTAATTAGGATCAGTAGTAGCTCTTAAGAAAACAGAGATGGGGCTAGGTAAGATAGGCACACCTGTAATCCTAGTACTTAGATCACAAGTTTTAAACTGGCCTGGGTTCATAGGGAGACTACCTTTTGAAAATAAAATAGTAAAGCTGGAACTTGAATCTACAGTATCCATCGGACTATTTTTGCATGATTTGACTCCCATTTTTAGTGAAACTTGTTTTCCATGTACCTTAAGAGACTGTTTTCTCCTATACATTTTTATTTGTTTATTGTGGTGTGTGTGTGTGTACATGTGCATGCTTACACATGATAGGAGGGGTGCAGGCAGGGTGCACGCCATAGTGTTCATATGGAAGACAACAGAAAACTTTGTGGAGAATTGATTTTCTGATTCTACTGTGAATTCTAGGAATTAAACTCGGTTACTGGGCTTGCACTTCTTCCACTGTGCCTTCTTGCCATTTGCCTTTTTAGTTTATGGATGTAGATTATAAGGGATTGAAATTGAAAAGATATATCTATATTTAGAATTTCCTATCCTTGCAGTTTTCAGATTTTGGAGCCTAAGGAACATTTTCCAGGGGACACTGCCAGCACGGCCACCTTGGCAACCAAGATCCTGATACACAGCCCCAGACTGGAGTACTGGTGGGCCACAGTCTGCAGATACCTTCTTAAGACAGGTAGGTAGTGGACAGGGGGTGGAAAGTGGGTTGCTAACTGCTGAACGAGTCCATCCTTTATATTCTTTCTAAATTTTACTTTATATGTATAGGTATTTTGCCTGCATGGATGCCTGTGTTGTATGTATATCTGTGTTCCATATGCATACCTGGTACCTGAGAAGGCCAGAAGAGAATGATGAATTTTAACTGGAGTTAAAGGTTTTTTGAGCCACCGTGTGGGTGCTGGGAATCATACCTGGCTCTGGGAGAGCAGTCAGTGCTCTCAGCGACTAAGCCATCTCTCCAGCCCCCTTTCTGGTTCAGGTTAGAACAACTAATTAACTGGCTTTACATTTTTAACCGCTTTTCTTGGTAAAAACAAAGTACCCCAAATCTTAGGCAGTGGGTAATACACTTTCTTTATTTTAAAGAATATTAAGTATTCTTTAACAAATGTTTAATATTTAATGGTAAGTTTTAATTATTTCAATATTTTATATTTAGTGGTAAAACAGGATAATTTTGTTTCCTTTTTTCATTTTCAAATTGTGTTTATGAACTTGTGTGACAGTTATTGATTTTATTACAAATTACTATAAATTTAGTAGCTTTTTGTTTTGAGATAGGGTCTTACTCTGTAGCCTTGACTGGCCTATCACTTGCTATGTAGTCCATGCTGGCATTAAACTCACAGCATTTCATCTGCCTCTGCCTCTTGACTACTGGGATAAAATGGTGTGTGTCAGGGCTCCTAAGAACGGCCTCTTCCTGGATTCCTGTATCCCCTCTGGAGTTACCTGAGAGGAACTTCCAGTACTGCCAAGTCTAGTACTGGGACCAGTGCTATAAAGATGTGGCTGACTGACTCTGGACCCTATGAGTGGTTTGGGGACTTCGCTTCCTTCCATGCCCTCCTAGAGCCAAAGCTGTGTCCCGAGGACCGTATCCTGGGGCTAGGCTGCGGGAACAGTGCCTTGAGCTATGAGCTATTCCTTGGAGGCTTCCCTAATGTAACCAGTGTGGATTACTCTCCAGTAGTTGGTGGCAGCCATGCGAGTTCTCTCTGCCCATGTACCCAGTCTACGCTGGGAGACCATGGACTTCCCTAGGAGTTCTTTGATATTGTCCTCGAGAAGGGCACACTGGATGCCCTGCTGGCTGGGGAGCCAGATCCCTGGAGTGTATCTTCTGAAGGTGTCCATACTGTGGACCAGGTGCTGAGGGAGGTGACCCGGGTGCTGGTTCCCGGAGGCTGATTCGTCTCAATAACTTCTGCAGGTCCTTACTTTAGGATCAGACACTATGCTCAATCCTGTCATGACTGGTCCCTGAGGCATACAGCCTATAGCAGTCATTTTTATTTCCACATTTACCTCATGCATAAGGGCAGAGAGCTCAGTGTGTCCCAGCGGCCCAGATCCTCTCACACCCAAGCCCTCCTGCCTCCTGCCTTGCCCTGTTTCCTCCAAGACTCAGGGCCATTCAGCTGTGAGACTGGAAGTGTGATCTCCAAACCCTCCCTGCCTTTGTGCGTTGGAAATCCCAATTTGGGGCTGGGAATTGGTTGCTGGGTACTCTCAGATCCAGAGGTCTTGTGTATAAAAACAGTGCTGGTGGGATCAAGTTCATGTGAACCAAACAAAAAAAGTGTGTGTCACCATACCTGGCAGGCATGTTTGTTTTAATAATAGAATTTGATGGGTTTGCTTGTCTTCGTTAACATTATATGAGGTGGGGTAGGTAGGAGTGTGACTCAGTGGCTAAGAACTGGAATTATTTGAATGCTTGCTCTCTCCTGTGTCTGGTGGTGAACGCTGACTTGGCTGAGTGCTCAGCTTGGGCTGTTAGCCAGCACGCCTACACTACACTTCTCCCTGCGACTGCTTGACTTTCTCACAGCATGCTTGACTAGATTTAAGAGAGGAGGATGAAGGGAACACGACTTACTTGACACAACTTAAAGTGACATAGGATCACTTCATTCTGTTTTCCAGAAGTTATAAGAGTCCATGTAGATTAGGAGGATTGAAAAGCAGGACTCTCAGCATCTCATTGTAAGAGCATTTGATAGGGAGTCAACTGCTCTAGATACCTTTTGGGAATATAATTTGTCACAGCTTGTATTTTTTAAATTATATTATTAAGTGTGTGTGTGTGTGGGGGGGTTGCACAAGTGCCACAGCACACATGTAGAGGTCAGAGACAACTTCCAGGAGTCCGTCCTCTCCTTCCACCATGGGCACTCTTGGGGTTCAGCTCAGGCTGTTAGACTTGGCACCATGTACCTTTTCCTCCTGAACCATCTTACAGATCCAGAGAAGTAGTTTAAGGCATGAGGCCTTGGATTTGATCCCCAGCACTACAACTTGTAGATATACAGATATGATGGCACACACTGTAATCTCAGATTAATAAATAGTAAGTTAATAAATAATCTCAGTAATAAATCTGGGAGGCAGAGGCAGAGGCAGATGGATTGCTGTAAGTTTCAGGCCACTTTGTATGCATAGTAAAATCTAGATCAGCCAGACTAACATAGCAAGAATTTGTCTCAAAGTATCTGTGTGTGTTTGTATGTAGGCATGCTCTAAGTGTTGTATATACTTATAATCCCAACACTTTAGAGACTGAGACAGGAGGATTGAGGGTTTAAGGTCAGCCTGCCTGGCTACAAAGTATGACTCCCCCCCCCCCATCTCAAAAAAACCAAAGGGTTGAGGCTTGATTGATGATCCACTGGTTAAGAACACTTGTTACTCTTTCAGAGGACCCACCTAGTGGCTTATAACCATTTGTAATTACAGTTCCAAAGGATCTGATGCCTTTTGACCTCCTTTGGCACCAGACATGAACATGATGCAAATCATACATGCATGTTGAATACTTGTATACATAAATATATACATTTTTAAAAAAAGGTTTAAGCTGGGCATGGTGGCACACACCTTCAGTCCCAGCACTTGAGAGGCAAGGACAGGTGGATCTCCGAGTTCCAGTTCACCCTGCTCTATAAAGTTAAGTTCCAGGACAACCTGGGCTACATATAGAAACTGTGTCTTAAAAACAAACAAAGCAAACAGAGGAAAGCTTTTGGGACCTCAAGTCTAGACAAAGAATCACAGGTAACTGGGGAATGCTGAGATTGGAATAATAAATTGTGGAAGAACACCTCAGTTGGTTTTCTAACACCAAGGGCCCTGAGATCTTAGACATACAAGCAATATTATATATACTGAGCAGGTTGTATTTAGGAACACACACACACACACACACACACACACACACACACACACACACACGCCAAACATTTGAGAGAGAGTCAGTGGGTTCATGGGAAGAGTTGGAGGAAAGAAAGGGAAGAGGGAAAGTGATATAATTATAATATCAACTTTTTAAATTTAAAAAGTAAAAACCAAAAAGTTTATTTTTAAAAACCATATATATAAAGTAAATGAAGAAGATGAACATTCTGTAAGAATTTGAATTTGTTTTGTCTAGTGGAATATGATTTTAAAGTAATTAGGGCTCTCAAGACGAATAAAATACAAATACACATATATTTTATAAAAGGGTTATATTAGATTGTCTTATACAGTTGAAGTCTGTCTAGCCAGTTCAGCAGTAGCCCTGTATATGACAGAGAGAATCCAGATAGCTTCTAAGTCCAATAAATAAGAATGAGGGTGAGAACAAGGGGGCTCAGCAATACCTCCCGAGGGAGGCTGAAGGCCTGGAAGTCCCAAGCACAGTTACTGTGGAGTCTGTACTGAAAGCCTAAAGAAACTGGAGCCTGATGTGCGCAGGCAGTGGCAACAGCCGCAGATGCACTCACTACTCAGGAAGAATGGAGTCTGCACACACTGTCTGGCTTCCTTCCACCTTTTGTTCCATTTCCCCCCACACATCTCCCCAGGCCCCCTTGCCTGTTAGAGGTGCCACCTATATTCAGGGTGGGTTTTTTTTTTCTCCTTAGTTGCTGCTGTGTATGTCAATTATCTCTAGAAATGCTCTCACAGAAGTACTTAGAAGAATGCTTTACTAAATGTTTTAGGTGTTTCTCCATCTAGGCAGGTTGACAGTCAAGATTAATTATCAAAATGCCTAAATACAAAGAAAAAAAGGTTTTGGATGTTACTTTGAGATAACAAAGTAATAAATACATAATTATAATTAAAAGCAGAGACAAAGTACACAAACAAGACAAAGTATAAGATTTATAGCTTAGACTTTGTTTTCCTCGTCCCAAATATGCTAGTAATTTTACAATCTAGATGGAGTTTTTCCTCCTTATTTGAATAATTTGAGAATTATTTAAGGAATTGGTGTCCAATTTTAAATTTGAAAAACTAGTGTTATCCACCAGGTTTTTTTTGTGTCTCTTTGCTTCCTTAGAGAAAACTATATACTCTCTTTTTAGAATTGTACAATCCTACCTGGTAAATTTCTTGTAAATTAGTTGTAAAAACATTCATTGTTACAAGAAAACTTAAAGAGTTGTATAGTAGTTGGTTGGTTGTCTTGTTGATGAAGTTACAATTATATCTATTTCCTGTGACAGATTATGCCTAGTTTGAATGCAAAACTATGATACTGTTAGATAATGCTCCAGTCATTACAGAATTCTATGTCCAGTTTCATATTTATGTTTGTGGAAAATAAAACAAGGTAAGATAAGATTTATTAGAATAGAAGGCTTCCTTTTGTTTTAACTTTTATTTTGAAATGGTTTTAGATTCACAAGAATTTGTAGTAGCAAGAAGTCAGTAAAGTGCTCATTAGTTCTTCCCTAGAGGTTATATATTACACTGTTATAAAAGGAAATCCAGACCAGGAAAATATATTAACTAAAATTTTTTATTATGAAACCTTTCAGATATACAAGGTTGTACAGAATAGTATGTTGAAGTATGTTGAGCATCTCTGTATTTATACTGATAATTCAGCAATGTTTTTTAATTACATTGTGTGTGTGTGTGAGTGAGTGAGAGAGAGGAGAGAGAAAAAGAGAGAGAGAGAGAGAGAAGAGACAGAGACATAGAGACACACATGCCTTAGTTAATGGATCGATGTCAGAGGACAGTGTGCATGATTTTTTTCCTTCTACCGTATGGATCCTAGGGATTGAACTCAGGTCCTCAGGCATGGTGCTACATGCCCTTTATTTGTAGAACCTGCCCAGAGTGGTATTTCTCAAGTGCTATTTATATGCCAGTCAGGCCAAGTATTTATATGTGGTGGTTTAGTTTTTCACATAATGTTATGGAGTAGGTTATAGTTTTGTTATATCCCTTGCAGAAAAGAAAACCAAGGTTAATGTGTTTGTAAAGTTGTCCAGAGTAGTGCATCTAATCAGCAAGGACTTGCAGAAGTCGTTTCTCTCCTTACATCATGTGGCCCCAGGGATCAGACTGAGGTTGGTCAGGCTCTGTTCACTGGGCCTTCTTGCTGGCCCAGTTTTGTGGTTTTGATATAACAGTCTGTAGCACTCAGTGAGAGGTCCTTGACTAACTTCTTGTTGAATGTATACATTCAGATTTTGCTTCTTTGCTGAATAGACACAAAATGAAACGAAAAGTCCACAAAACATACCATTGAGTTTCTTTGTGTTAATCGATTCTCTGTAGGTCCTTTAAAGTCTTTAACATGACTACATATTTTTAGATTGGAATTCCTTATTTCTATTTTCATCTTTCTGGCTGAATTTCCAGGTGGTGGTCAGTTAAGACAAAGGGCTCTCCTTATAGAGTCCAGGCAGCTTAAAAATGAGTTTCTCAAAATCTTCTTTCTTTGTGAGATGTGCTTACTAGATAGAGTAGCCACTGTATCTTATTAGTAAGAGAACTTATTGCCAAAAATCCACTAGAGCAGAAAGCTGACCAGTCTAATGCTGATGAATTGTTGTTTTAAACCGGTGAAATTATTGGCAACATTAGAGCACTGAACCAACCTTTTCCTTCTTTAGAGGTAGGAAAGAGGATAAGAAAGAATACTGAACTGCTATAAAGGATTAAGTAGTACAGTAAATGAATATTTAATTATCTGTAGTCATTTTGATCAAAGCCTTTCATTAAGTATAATTTGAAGGCCTCTAAACTGTAGCAGTGCCCCAGATCACATTAAACAAATAAAGGGGCATAGGTAATCCTAGAACTTTCTCTTTGTAAAAATCTAGAAAAGCCCACTGGTTGTGTTTTAACTAGATTTCACAGTTCCTTATTGTGTAAGTATATTCGCTTTACTTTTTAAAATCTTCTCATTGATCTTTGTACTTCATAATTTTACTTGATAATTTAGCCAATGAATAAACTTTAACTTTATCACACTAATTCATCCTTGTCCAGCTAATTTATTTATTTATTTATCTTTTTTTTTTTTTTAATGTAGCCCTGGCTGACCTGGAACTCACTGTGTAGAACAGGCTGGCCTCAAACTCAGAGATCTCCTGACTCTGTCTCCCAAATGCTGAGATTTAAGTTGTGAACCACTATGTACAACTCAACTAATTTTTAAAACCAATCTCATTATCACTGGTATCTATTTATGTTTTAGAATTATGCCTACCAAGTACAGAAGCCATTAGCCATATGTGGTTATATAAGTTTAAATTAGTTAAAACTGAATAAAATTAAACTCTAGTGCCTCTCAAACACCTGTATGTCTCTCAGGTATTCACTAACTAGTGATTACCATACTAGCACAAACATAGATGTTCGTAATTGCAGAAATATCTGTTAGATAAGATTATTCTAAAGGCTCCCTGTTCTATTTTACTTCAGGGATTTTTGTTCTAGGCACTGTTAACATTTTAGGTAATCCTAGAACTTTCTCTTTGTAAAAATCTAGAAAAGTCCACTGGTTGTGTTTTAACTAGGTTTCACAGTTCCTTACTCCTAACATTTTAGGCCAAATAATTCTTTGTTGTGGAGGCCTGTTTTTGTAGGATGTTTAGCAGTGTGTTTCTGGCTTACTCACAGTCAAGTTAGGGGAATGCACCTGTCCATGAAAACCAAAAATGTCTCCAGAAACGGTCATTGTGTCAGTAAACTTTCTGTTACTGTAACAGCTGCCTAAGATCATCTTATAAATTGAAAAGGTTTGATTTTCGGATCACAGTTGTGGATGCTAAAGTCTGTAATCAGGTGGCCTTGTTGTTTGACCTATGGTAAGGTTTATTAGTCATTTTTTTTCTTGTTAAAAATAACAAGACTGAACTGATAAAAGTAAGTTAAGAGAGAAAGAATTTATTTTTGCTTATAGCTTGAGGGTACAGTCCATCATGATGGTGAAGTCTTAGCTACAGACACTAAGAGGCAGCTGGTTGTGGTATCCAAAGTCCAAAAGCAGACTGACGAATGCTCTGAAATTGCAGAGGAAGATTCCATGACTCCTTCACTGTTAGCATCCTTCAAGTTCAATTTTAGTTTTCGTATATTATAAACTAAACTGAGTTCAACTAATTTTCCTATTATCCTTGCTCACCCCTTTTTATTCTCATTCAACTTCCCAACATGTACCCTTACTACTGCCATGCTTTTGGTCTGGTTTGGTGACCTACTGAGTTTTAGTAAGAGTTGCTTGCCTGAGTTTGATGGGGGAATGTTATTTACTGGAAATAGACGAGTTATTAGTGGCTGCATCACTGAAGATTTAAAATAGCCTCTTTCCACACCCCATCCATATGGAATGTTGAAATACCCTGTTTTGTGCAGATCTTATTTAGGTAAGCCCAGGTGTTGTTAGCTCATGAGTGTTGTGGCTATGTCATATCCAGAAGGCAGAATTTCATAGGACTCTTCCTTATTGTCTGGCACTTACATTCTTTCTGCTCTCTTTCTGATGATTTTTCTGAACCTGGGAGGATGTAATATAGATACTTATTAGATACTTGTCTCTGCACTTTGACCAGTTGTTAGCTTCTGCATTAATTGGTGCCTACTATATATAACTTTCTCCCACTTCTATGCAGTCTGAGCCTCAAACCATGGAAAGGCTCATTCATATTTAGAGTGTGTCTTTCCACTTCACATATCCTAATCAGATAATGCATCAGAGGAATCTCTAGAGTTTTGTCGCCCTTGATTTTAGATCCTGTCAGTTGAGAATCATTTAACTATTACAACTCTAATCCTTGTGAACTCAAACACATCACTTATCCATAGCCTTCCCTCCATGTCTCTGTAGACTCATGGCCATCTCACAATGCAAAATATATATTATCTAACTTTAAAAGACTTCATATTCTTTAGTATGTCCAACACTATTTAAACATGTAAATGCAGCATCTCTTGTAAGTCTTAGGCAGTCTTTTTTCTTTTCTTTTTCCCCTCCAGACGGAGTTTCTCTGTGTAGCCTGGCTGTCCTGGAACTTGCTTTGTAGACCAGGCTGGTGTTGAACTCAGATCTATTTGTCTTTGAGTCCCAAGTGCTAGGATTAAAGATTTGCACCACCATCACTTCAGGCAATCTCTTAACTATGAGCTCTTGAACAAATAAAACACAAATTACATACTCCAACATACAATGATACCAAATAAACATTATTTCCATGGGAATAAGGGCATTGCAAGGAAAGATGAGATTAAATTAAATTCAACAGGGAAACACCAGAGCGTGTAGCTCCATGTCTGGCATCTGGACCTTGTGATGGAATCATCTGGGCTTCAGAAGGCTTTGTCTAGGCCCACTCCTCCAACTCTGATGCCTGTTCTGTTCTATGCCTGACACTTCCTCAGCAGACATTCTATTATTTCAGCATCTCTAGTGTACTGGTCTCTCCAGCGTAACTTAGGCCTTACTTTATGTTGTGTTTTGTTATGTTTTTGTTGTTTGTTTGGTTTTTCCAGACAGGGTCTCTCTGTGTAACTCTGGCTGTCCTGGAACTCAACTATGTAGACCAGGCTGGCCTCCATCTCACAGAGATCCACCTGTGTCTTCTTCCTGAGTACTGGGGTAAAGGCATTTGTCACAATGCCTGGCTTACTTGGGCTTCACTTTTGTAACTTCAGATAGTGACCTCTCAGAACTTCTTTGTTGGGACTTTGGTTCTGGCACACATTTCAGAGAGCCACTCTGAAACCAAGAAACAAGACTCCATCACAGGGGAGCTGGAGAGATGGCTCAGCTGTTAAGAACACTGACTGTTCTCCCAGAGGTCCTGAGTTCAATTCCTAGCAACCACATGGTAGCTCACAATGCAAAATTTGTAATGAGGTCCTATGCTCTCTTCTGGTGTGTCTGAAGACAGTGTAGTGTACTCATATACATAAAATTAATAAATGTTTTTCTTTTTTAAAGAAGGCTCCATGACCTCTTCTGTCTTGCATTTTTCATGCCTTCAAATGGAGTACTACATAGATAGTACTGACAAGGTCAAAGATGTAGCCTGGCCTCTTTAGACCTCAGTTCTGGCAACCTCGATATGCTTTAATGGCTGAATCTGTACTCTAAGAAAACACTTTCTTTGGGCTGGTGAGATGGCTCAGACGGTAAGAGCACTCACTGATCTTCCAAAGGTCCTGAGTTCAATTCCCAGCAACCACATGATGGCTCACAATCATCTGTACAGCTACAGTGTACCCATAAACATAAAATAAACGAATAAATCTTTAAAAAAAAAAAAAGAAAACACTTTCTTAGAGTTTTTGAGCAGGGAAGTCCTACTTCAACATTCTAAGTTAGGTGAATTTCCATTTTTATAAGTTGGAACCTTTGCCTTCAGGATACTTCCTATTGTGCTTGTGAAGAGTGTTGTTTCTGTTTAACAGTGACAGATGGCATGTGTCTTAGGGTTTCTGTCTATTGTGATGAACTTTCAGGACCAACAGCAACTTGGAGAGGAAAGGTTTTATTTTGTTCACACTTCCTGTGAACAGTTGTTCAGGGCAGGATCCTGGAGGCAGGAGCCAAAGCAGAGTGGTCGAAGGATGCTGCTCATTGGCTTGTTCTCATGGCTTTCTTGGCCTGTTGCCTTTGAAGGTGCCATCTCAGGGGTGATGCCACCCACAATGAGCTAAACACTCCAATGTCAACCACTAATTAGGAAAATGCCATACATGCATGCTTCCTATTTTTCAATTGAGGTGTCCTCAATTTCAGATGACTCTAGCTTATGTCAAGTTGACATAAACTAGTCAGCACACTTTGTTGTAAACCCTCCTTATTTGCAATTCAAACTTGCTTACAAAAACTTTTCTTATTTTTTCTTGGTTATTTGCTGTCTCATTGTAGATCTGAACAAGAGCAGTGGGCAGTAACTATGCCATAGCCTAAATACTATGGTGCTTTTGCCAAAGAAATTAGTCCAGTACTTTTAAATTGAAATATTCAAGTTCTCAGAACATGAGCAGAATACAACTGGGTTTTTTAGAATATCTCATGAATGGGGCAGTTCTCCCCTCTGAAACCTCCTGAGCCCGGCTGCTACTATCTGTGTTTTTCTAATCATTCTTAGCTTCCAAGGCTCCCACCAGAATGGCCTGTTAAGCTCTTCTTGAAATATTAATAAGGCTTTCAGTTAGAAGCTCTGACCTCTTTCTACAAATTACCTTCAAAGACCTAAGAACCACATGATCAGATTTAGTACAGCAGTGACCCTACTTCTGATCCCAGTTTTCTGTATTAGTTACCTTTCTAATTACTAAATATGATAAAATATTCAACAAAGCAATGTAAGGGAGACAGAATTTACGTTAGCTCACAGTGTGAGGTCACTGTCTATCATAGTGGGGGCATCATGGCAGCAGGCACTTATGGTATCTGGTCACCGAGTGTCTACAGTCAGGAAGCAGAGAGCAGTGAGTGTGTGCGCACAGCCTTCTTCTTTGGTTCTGCCACATTTAAAGGGGATCTTTCTATCTCAGTTTAGCTGATCTAGATAACCTCAAAGCCATGTACAAAGGATTGTTTCTTTGACAATTTTAGCTACTATCAGGTTGAAGATCAATATTAGCTGTTCCGTGACATGAGGCAGCAGTATCATGGTGGTTATGCATGGTACCACCCTACCTGTTTTCTGGTTTGATTGGGAAGCAATTAAAAGGGGAAGAGGAAGGAGCTGGTGTCTCCATCCACTTTCAGAACTTGCTTCAATGATCAGGAGATTTCTCATTAGGCTTCAATTTCAGTTGTAGCGCATTTTTCCAGCATGTGCTAGACCCCGGGTTCCAAGCTCTGTCTATCATTTTTTTTTTTTAAAAGGAACAGGCCTTTAACACCTGGACTTTTGAGAGACATGGGCTATAGCAACCAGATGTCTATAGGGGAGCACAGTTGACCCTGCTTGAAGATCACTGGTCCACATTTAAGCATAATAAATACACATTTAAATTCTGTAGCTTCTGTTGCATTAAAACTTAGTGTCTGATAGTTCATATTTGGTGAACTAGCATTTGCTGTGAATATGCTAATCTCTGATCTTTTGGTAGTTTGGTTGAGACCAGATGAAATAAAATAAAATTCATGTTTATTAGTTCAGAGGTTTTTGTTCAGTATACATGTAAAGAAGTAATTTTTCTCTTTTTGTATGAGTCTTCCATCAAGATAGTTCATTTGCCTGATGGTTTGAGTTCTGGAAGTAGCAGGTGAGAAGTCCAGTTGTGCAAATGCTTTTCAAGTCTCATCTGTATCACATTTTCTAACATTTCAGCAGCCATAGCAAGACAGCACAACCAAGCCAAAATTCTCAAGGAACAGAGATAGATTCCATCCCTTGATCTAAGGATTAGCAAAGTCATATTGCAAAGAGTTATGCATAAAGAATATAAGGAATTATTGTAGCAGTTTTACACACAATTCACAGTTGTTTCCTATGCTTGGGAGCCATTTCATCCCATACCTACTTTCTTGTTTTGATTTCATTGTTGTTTGACATAATCTATGGTTATTTACTTTTACCTATGTTTCTTCTTTATAGTGTTATTTCTTTCCTGTTACCATGCTTCCATCTGGAATTTTCTTTTCTTTTTTGTTTGTTTGTTTGTTTTGAGACATGGTTTCTCCATATAGCCCTGAATGTCCAAGAATTCTCTTTATTTAGACAAGGCTGGCCCTCAAGCTAAGAGATTCACCTGCCTTTGCCTCCTGAGTGCTGGGATTTAAAGGTGTGAGCCACCATGCCCTGCTGGAATTTTCTTGCTTTTTTTCTAAACGACTTATTTATTTTATGTATATGAATACACAGTCACTATCTTTAGACACGCCAGAAGAGGGTATTGTATCCCATTACAGATGGTTGTGAGCCACCATGTGGTTGCTGGTAATTGAGTTCAGGACCCCTGGAAGAGCAGTCAGTGCTCTTAACTGCTGAGCTATCTCTCCAGCCCAGTTTTCTTGTTTTTTTTTTTTCCAACATAATATTTGTATTGATTATTTGAGAAGTTTTACATAATGCACCCTGATCATAGTCACTTCCCAATCCTCCCTGGTTCATTCTTAGCTTTTGTACTCCCCCCGCCCCCCAGGGAGAAAATAAAGAGGAAAAAAGAAAAGACAAGCAAACATGAAAACACACAAGTCTAATTTGTGTCAACCATATACTTACTGGAGTATGGTTCAACTCCCAGTGGCCAGCCCCTTGGTGGCACACATCTTTAATCCCAGCACTCTGGAGGCAGAGGCAGGAAGATCTCTGACTTCTTCCATGAAAGCCAGAAACCTAGTCTTAAAAACAAAAAAATCAAAAATCAAATATTTCACTGGAATGTTCTTAATAGCTTTTTAAATTTTGCCTTAATTTTTGAAGGATCTGCTTATGAGACATGATTATCAGAATTACAGGTTCACACTCAATTTTCTTTCAACCTTTTAAGTATATCATTCTATTGTCTTCTTAGTTTATTGTTTTGATTAAAGAAGCGATGTTTTGTTTTCAATAATGCACCTATGTGTTTGTTCTATGTTTAAAAACTACTTGAAGCCCCTTGCTGATACTTTTCTTTTGCCAAGTTTGTACTACCTCTTCTAATGTTTTAGCAATTTTCTTCTATGTTGTAGATTCTGGTATGTTAAATCTTTCCTTGAGTTCCCAGTGTCTTCATGCTATTTTCCTTTAAAAACAAACAAACGAACAACAAACAAAAGCCCCCAAGTTCTCATATGTCCCAGGCAGACCTCTATATGTCCCAGGATGTGTAGTCAAGAATGACCTTGTATTTCTGATCCTCCTGCCTCTACCTCTGTGGTGTTGGGCTTATAGACCTGTGCCACTATACCTGTTTTATGAACAGATTGAACTCAGGGCTTCCTATGTTGCTAGGCAAGCACTCTACCAACTACACTCCATCCCTGGCCACTGTCATGCTGTTTTCTGTACTTTCCAATCTTTTTTTCCCTCACTGCTTCACCTGATCTGCACAGATGTACTCTCTAGTTCACTTAATGTCTAATCTACTGCTAAAGACATCTGTTACTTTGCTAATTATATAGTATCTTTTTAGTTCTAGAGTTCCAAGGTTCTTTGTTATTTGTTTGTTTGTTTTATACATTCTAATTCTCTGCTAAAATTCTTATTTTGTCACCTATTTTCCTGAACATACTAATCATAGTTATTTTCAGGTTTATACTTGGTAATTACAATGTTTAGATCCTTTGGGGGTTTTGTTTTGTTTCTATGTTGTCTGCTTTTTCTCTTGGCTTTCAGTCATTTGCTCCTCTCTCGTACTTTCCCTAGTAATTTTAGAAATGAATGTCATAACTTGTATATGAGGAATGTAGATGCTCCTGATGATCTGGTTTCTTAAAGAGGATCTAATTTTCTTCTGATGACTGTTAAAAAGAAAAGCAAGTGACCTTGATCCATTGTAGGATTGAGATGGCTAAGCCTTTGTTTTAGGCTTTTCAAGGGCTGGTTTAAATCCAGTTTCCACTTCAAGCGTTGCCCTTCAGAGGTATCAAATGGAATCCTGGGATGTTTGCCAGGACCTTTCATTTTGCCAGGTCTTGAACTCATAGTTTTTTTCTCTCTTAGTCAATCTGAAAATTCTGCTTTTATATATGTACTTTAAAATAGGATGTTTGTTTAATTTTTGGCCTCTTGCCTCATCCAGGTTAGGATTCACTAAACTACTCTGAGGACAGAAGCAATACAAGATGTCTAGAGTTATTTTTCTGTGGTTTCTTTTTCTCTGAGTTTTTAGCCCCTGTGCTGGCTAGTTTTAGGTCAACTTGACACAGAGACTAGTTATCTGAAAGGAGGGCACCTCAACTGAGAAAAATGGCTTCATAAGATCTGGTTCACGTACCACCGCTTAATCTTATCAACTTTTGATTCTTTTAATAACTTGTAAAATAACAAATTAACACATTAATTTGCTGTATGAGAATTATGCTCTCACACAACTTACATTCTTGTAGGGAAAACAGTTATTGAGTACTTATTTATTTAAAATTGTAATAAACAGTAAAGTAGAGGTTCATAGTATTCGGAATTTTTAGAGGTAACTGGCTTGGTGACAGTGTGGAGGTGGGTAAGGGCAGCTACTTTGAAGAGGCGGTACTTGAGCAGGGCTCTGAAGGACACACAGATCAATTTCAGGGAAAGTAATGGCTTGTGAGATCTATGGATTGCAGACTTTGAGATGAGAATTGTGGAAGATTTAAAGCTTCAAAGAAGGCTGAGACGGTTGTTGGCCTGATAGGTAAAGGCTAAGTCATGCTAAACTTTGTAAGGCATAGTAAGGATTTTTCTTACAGCTCTAATCTGATCATTAATATGACTCTACTTTTTCATTAGTCTCCTCTGCCCCAGACAGATGTATTTATTCTATAGAATTATATTAGGTGTATTAGTCAGGGTTCTCTAGAGTCACAGAACGTATGGGTGGTCTCTATATAGTTAGAGAGTTAGTCAATGACTTACAGCTTGTAGTCCAACTCCCCAACAATAGTCAGCAGTACCTGTGGATGGAAGTCCAAGGATCTAGCAGTTGCTCAGTCACACGAGGCAGCTGTGGATGGAAGTCCAAGGATCTAGCAGTTGCTCCATCCCACGAGGCAGGCCAGGAAAAGCCAAGAGTGAATCTTCCTTCTTCCAATGTCCTTATATAGGTATCCAGCAGAGGGTGTGGCCCAGATTAAAGGTGTGTGCCACCGAGCCTTCCAATTCTTGATTAGTTCATTCCAGATAAAGTCAAGTTGACAACCAGGAATAGCCACTACAATCCACCCCTTGTCAACTTGACACAAATAATATCTCATGTCCACATGAAACAATAACAGGGTCATGAATATGCCTAACATGATATAACTATTCCTCCTACAATCGCAAACGCATTTGTAAATTTACAACGGGGTAATGTCCCTTGGAAACATTCTTTAAATGTCTCAATACCAATTGATGTTAAAGAAATTGGAAGAAAGACAAATGTATCCTTAACAAAATAAGACAGAAGAAGTCATATTACTTATATTCCTCGTTTCTGAAACTGGTTGCGTGGTCTTAGCTGGTATTTATAACTACCTTCCTCTGCTACCCATTCTGTATTTCCTTCACCGTCGGCAAGCACCTCAGCAGGTCTTGGATTTTTTCCTGGAGGATTGACCCATACCTTCATTCCTGATGAATCTGTGTCCTTTTTCATCCTGCTTGGATTAGGCTGTTGTAGTTTGCCATTGACTTTAATCACAGGACAAGGTAGTACCAAGAGACGCCCTAAGGGATCTCCTGCACTCCAGATATAATCCTGCTTACCTCCATTGTGGAGAGGCAATCCAATTTCCCCACGGTAATCTGAATCTATTACCCCTCCTAACACTGTTATTCCTTTCTTAGCCTGTTGTTTTAAGGGCATTAGAAGCCCAAAATGGCCAGGGGGAAGTCTGAGATTCCAGTTCAATGGAATGTTTGTTGTGCCTCCTGGTAGGAGCACTCTCCCCTCTGGAAGCAAAACTTCTAGGCCAACAGAACCTAAAGTTGTGGGGACGGGAAGCAAAAATTTTCCTAGAGGGTCTGTAGGAGTGATAGTGAGTGGAACTATTCCCTTTTCCCCCTTGATTCCTGGACCCATGGATCCTGGCTATGGGAGAAACTATACCATATATTGAACGCTGATTCAAAGCATATACTGCCTTCTGAAGAACTCTGCCTCAGCCCTCCATACTGTTGCCACCTAATTGGCACTGTAACTGCGTCTTCAAAAGTACATTCTCTCTTCTATCAGACCAGGTGCTTCAGGATGATGGGGAACCTGATAAGGCCAGCGAATTCCATGATCGTGGGCCCACTGTCACACTTCTCTGGCTGTGAAATGAGTTCCTTGGTCAGAAGCAATACTGTGTGGAATACCATGACGATAGATAAAAGCATTCTGTGAGTCCACGGATGGTGGTTTTGGCAGAAGCATTACGTGCAAGAAAGGCAAATCCATAACCAGAATAAGTATCTACTCCAATAAGAATGAAACGTTGTCTTTTCCACGGAGGAAGTGGTCCAATGTAGTCAACCTGCCACCAGGTTGCTGGCTGATCACCTTGAGGAATGGTGCCATATCTGGGGCTCAGTGTTGGTTTCTACTGTTGGCAGATCTGGCATTCAGCAGCTGCTGTAGCCAAGTCAGCCTTGGTGAGTGGAAGTCCGTGTTACTGAGCCCAAGCATAACCTCCATCTCGGCCACCATGGCCACTGTTCATGTGCCCATTGGGCAATGACTGGGATGGCTGGGGAAAGAGGCTGACTCTCCACAGAATGGGTCATGTTATCTACTTGATTGTTGAACTCCTCCTCAGCTGAAGTCACCTTTTGGTGAGCATTAACATGGAACACAAATATCTTCACATCCTTTGCCCATTTGGAGAGATCTATCCACATACTTCTTCCCCAGATGTCTTTCTCACCAATTTTCCAATTGTGATCTTTCCACGTCCCTGACCATCCAGCCAATCCATTGGCTACAGCCCATGAGTCAGTGAACAGTCGTACATTTGGCCATTTCTTCTCCCAAACAAACTGTAATACCATGTGTACTGCCCGGAGTTCTGCCCACTGTGAAGATTTTCCTTCACCTGTACCTTTCAGGGTTGTCCCAGAAAGGGGTTGTAATGCTGCAGGTGTCCGCCTCTTGGCATGCAGAGCCATCAGTAAACCAGGTCCTAGTCGTCTCTTCTTCAGTCAGTCTGTCATAGGGAACACCCCATGAGGCTATAGGTGCATGCTTGACAGCAGATGTCACTGTAACAGGAGTAGAAACCATAGGCATCTGAGCAACTTCTTCATGTAACTTGCTTGTGCCTTTAGGACCTGCTCGGGCCCGATCACGTATATACCACTTCCATTTGATAATAGACTGCTGCTGTACACATCCTACTTTATGACTTGAAGGGTATGATAACGCCCAGCTCATGATGGGCAGTTCAGGACGCATAGTAACTTGGTGTCCTATTGTCAAATGTTCAGTTTCCACTAAGGCCCAATAGCAAGCCAAGAGCTGTTTTTCAAAGAGAGAGTAGTTGTCTGCAGATGATGGTAGAGCTTTGCTCCAAAATCCCAAAGGTCTCTTCTGTGATTCACCTATAGGGGCCTGGCAGAGGCTCCAAACAGCATCTTTATCTGCCACCGATACCTCAAGTACCATTGGGTCTGCTGGATCATATGGTTCAAGTGGTAGTGCAGCCTGCACAGCAGCCTGGACCTGTTGAAGAGCCTTCTCTTGTTCCAGACCCCACACAAGGCTAGCAGCTTTCCGAGTCACTTGATAAATAGGCCTGAGTAACACACCTAAGTGAGGAATGTGCTGTCTCCAGAATCCAAATAGACCCACTAAATATTATGCTTCTTTCTTGGTGGTGGGAGGGGCCAGGTGCAATAACTTATCTTTCACCTTAGAAGGAATATCTCTGCATGCCCCACACCACTGTACTCCTAAGAATTTCACTGAGGTAGATGGTCCTTGAATTTTGGTTGGATTTATTTTCCATCCTCTGATACGCATATGTGTTATCAATGAATCCAAAGTGGTTGCTACTTCCTGCTCACTTGGTCCAATCAGCATAATGTCATCAATATAGTGCACCAATGTGATATTTTGTGGAAGAGACAAACGATCAAGATCCCTTCCAACTAAGTTATGACACAGGGCAGGAGAGTTAATATATCCTTGAGGCAAAACTGTAAAGGTATACTGCTGGCCTTGCCAACTGAAAGCAAATTGCTTCTGGTGGTCCTTATGGACAGGTACTGAGAAGAAGGCATTTGCCAGATCAATAGCTGCATACCAGGTTCCATGAGATGTGTTAATTTGCTCAAGTAACGATACTACATCTGGTACAGCAGCTGCAATTGGAGTTACTACCTGATTTAGTTTCCGATAGTCACCTGTCATTCTCCATGATCCATCTGTCTTCTGCACTGGCCAGATAGGAGAGTTAAAGGGAAACGTGGTGGTAACCACCACCCCTGCATCTTTCAAGTCCATGATAGTGGCAGTAATTTCTGCAATTCCTCCAGGAATATGATACTGTTTTTGATTCACTATTTTCCTTGGCAGAGGCAACTCTAAAGGCTTCCATTTTGCCTTTCCAACCATAATAGCCCTCACTCCACAGGTCAGGAAACCAATGTGAGAATTCAATTTCTGAGTATATCTATCCCCATTATACATTCTGGAACTGGGGAAATGACACTGGATGTGTTCGGGGACCTACTGGACCTACTGTGAGTCGGACATCAGTCAAAACTCCATTAATCACCTGTCCTCCATAAGCTCCTGCTCTAACTAGAGGACCACAATGTTTCTTGGGGTCTCCTGGAATCAGTGTCAATTCAGAACCAGTATTCAATAGACCAATAGTCTGATTATTTCCTTTCCCCCAGTGTACAGTTACCCTTGTAAAGGTCCCTCTGGGGAAGAATTGAGGAAAGACTAACAGCAAAACTTTTAGGTGTCTTATCAAGATCCTTCCTCAGAGGAACCTGGCTTCCCCATCATTCAAGGGGTTCTGTCTCTGCAAACTGATTCAAGTCTGGAAATTGATTCACAGGCCGAGATTGCCTTTTGCCATGATCCACTGTAGCCTTTCTTTCATTTGATTGAGAATTTTTCTGCTTATACAGATCAAACAGATATGCAGTAGGTTTCCTATCTATTTCATGCCTGGAAACACCATGATTGACTAGCCAGTACCAAAGGTCCAAACGAGTCATGCCATTATAAATTCCACCTCTCTTGTACTGACCATTACGGGGTATGTCATTATAAACATTGTTTTGTCTAACCTGTCCATTGTAATAACTACAATCACCTTGTCTCTGGCGATTCAATGCTGCCACCGGGCTCTTGTTACCTCGGCCCAGTTAAACCCATTGAATTTAATTCATCTAATTGAGAAGCAGCATCTCCAACCCTAAGGTCTGGCACAAGGAAAAGGACAAGAACAAAACTCTTTAAATGTGCTGGTGCCCATCTCACCAGTTTGCGTCTTATAGGACTAGTGAAGGGCATATCTTCTGGACCTTCCCATTGTGGAACCTTAGGTTTTACACAGTGTATCCACTTTAGCATTGCCATTTCCCTAAGCCTTAAAATTCCTTCATCAACACTAAGCCAAGGGATATCAGGTATCTTCAACTCCTTTTCAGTAGTCCATCTTTTGATAAACACTTCAGCCAACCACTCAAACAAACTCCTGACACCTTTTTTAACTGTGTGAGCTTCCATATTAAACCTAGAATCTCCACTCAGAGGGCCCATGCCAATAAACTCAGCCTGCTCTAGCTTTATGTTCCTTCCACAGTTATCCCACACCCTTAAAATCCATTCCCACGCATATTCCCCAGACTTCTGCTTGAATAAATTAGCAAACTCATTAAGCTCCTTAGTAATATACTGTATTTCCTCATGGACTACACTTTCTACCTCCCCTCTAGGGGCCTGTTTTGCCTTGAGTCTGGTTATAGGTCTAGAAGAAACTATTTGTGGGCCTTGAGACACATCAGTATTATCTTGTCTGGCATTTTCTTCAGCAAAAGTTAGTGCTGGTTTATCAGGCTCTGAGGGATTAATTTCATTATACGGAGAAGGCATTATTTCAAGGGGTGGGGCTGAGGGTACTACTTCCTCAGGTGGGGCAAATCCTTGAAAATCTGAAGATTCAAAATTCTCAATTTCAATAGGGTCTTCCCACACATCCCCATCCCAAGTTATAGGATCCCATTCTTTGCCAATTAATGCCCTTACTTTAACTGCTGATCCCCTCTGAGGCTGAGACCAGAATTTTCACAATAATTCAGCCAACCTTATAATGAGAGCTTCAGTCTGATTTTCTGCAACTTGAGCTCTATGGCTGCTAGACAGAAGATTCTCTTCAAGGGCACACTTAGCAACTTTTAGATTGTTTACTTGTGTCTGGAGCTGTTTGATTTTATCACACAACTTCTTCCTTTCCTTCACTGTTTTTTCCTGAGATGCTAAGAGCAACCAGCCAGCAAAATCATTTTTCGATTTTTTTCCCCCAACTTGTAGAAAGTATTGTACACCACTGAATCATCTAATTCATCAAGATACTCAAAGATATTAGCTTCTTTAATATAGTTTCAACCACGGGTCTTCAATATTTTCTGATCTCTCAGGAGGAAGAGAATCTGGAGAGGTTTCAGTAGTTGAAGGTACTGATGAATTACCAAACCAACTCAAGATTTTTAAAATATTCATCCTTATACGTCTGTTCCTCTAGAACCACTCCTGGTACCAACTTCTGTATTAGTCAGGGTTCTCTAGAGTCACAGAACGTATAGGTAGTCTCTATATACTTAGTGAGTTAGTTGATGACTTACAGCTTGTAGTCCAACTCCCCAACAATAGTCAGCAGAACTTGTGGATGGAAGTCCAAGGATGTAGCAGTTGCTCAGTCCCATGAGGTAGGCCAGGAAAAGCCAGAGTGAATCTTCCTTCTTCCAATGTCCTTATATAGGTCTCTAGCAAAGGGTGTGGCCCAGATTAAAGGCATGTGCCACCAAGCCTTCCAATTCTTGATTAGTTCATTCCAGATTTAGTCAAGTTGACAACCAGGAATAGCCACTCCATTAGGTATCTTTTATTGATAAAATTCTAAATTTGGTACTATATTAGATTAAAGAAAATATGGATATTCTGAAGTGCTGGAGCTCGAACCAGAGTCTTATATATAACTGTGTCCTCAGCCTAAACCATCACTTTAGTATCAAACTAAGTTTAATGTTAAGTGTAGCTCCATGCCTTTTTTTAAAAGCTATTAATAAATGGTTTTTATTATTTAAGTTTTTAAATTTATTCTTTGAGTATTTTATGCATGTATAGAGTAAAATAAGATCACACATGCATCTTTTTCCTCCCTTAACTCCTCCCATATTCCTCCCAACACATATCCCTTCCAATTCCTTGTCCTATTATTTTTTAAATAATTTGCTAAATCCAGCTATTGCTGCCCATATGTGCATGGCTGTGAGACCACTGGTTGCATCTTGGGCAGTTTACCAGTAAGTAGCTAAACCCCCAAGGAAGAAGGATTCTCAGTCCCCCAGCAGCCAGCTTCCATCAGCTCCTCTTCTGGGGCCTATGGCCTTGGTAGTCCATCCTACTAGAATTTGATCTTGTGCAAGTCTTAGTGGGTGGGAACCACAGCTTCTGTGCATTTGGAAGGGTATCAGCATGTCAGGTACAGAAGAAAGTATTTCCCAACATTCTTCCCAATTCTCTGGCCCATATCACTTTTCAGTAATGTTAGACATTTGCAATATAAACGATGGACAAAGGATGGATTTCCACATGGCATGAAGACGGTTTACAATGTAATGTGTAACAGACAAACATCAAATGGGAAAGCATGGGAAGTATATGATCATGGATTTTATGCACATACAAACTCTGTAAAATAATAATGGTAATTATGGGTGCTGTAGTGGTCCAATGTGCCATTGTGAGATGGCAACTTTTTGCTGTGTAAGAAACTGTACAGGAACCGAACTTAATTATCTCTAACAACAGTAGTTAATCCATATGCTTCTGTATAATCATCTCAGAAAACAATAGAAACATGACCCCTGCAAACATCTGAATCAGATGTACAAGAACTATGGGCGGAGAGCCAGCCATCACTTTCACAGATAGTAGATACTTTACCTTACGAACAGGAATATAGTAAGGAAGAGCAGGCAGTAATTTGCCATTCATTATTTTCGTAAAAACAGAAAAATAGAAATTTGTGATTTAGCAAGTATTGTTCAAGAGAGAACATAATAAGAATTCTGAGGTTCTCAGAAGAGTTTTCAATTAGTAGAACTTTTTAAAATTATAGGGGACTGGAGAGTTGGCTCAGTGGTTAAGAACACTGGCTGTTCTTCAAAAGACCTGGTTCAGTTACTAGCATCCATATGGCAGCTCACAGCTGTCTGTAGTCTAGCTCCGGGGGATCTTAGACATACACAATCAGCCACTCATACACAAAAAAACTTAAAGTTTTTAAAAGTTATTTTAGAGAAATTTAGATTTCTAAAAAGTACAGTGTTCTTATAACGTTTGGCCCACAAACCATTACTCCCTTGTAGACATTTGATAAAAATGACCACTATAGGTGCATGTATTTGAGTGCTTAGTCACCAGATAATGGAACTATTTGAGAAGGACTAGGAGGTATGGTCCTGTTAGAGGATATGTGTCATGGGAGTGGGGGTTTGAGGTTTTAAAAAGCTGTTCCAGGTCCAGTATCTATCTCTCTGCCTGTGGACCAGGATGCTAAGTAACTCTATGATTTTCAATCCTTATAGTTTCTCTTAATCTCAAATAAATACAGACAAATCTAGGTAAAGTATTACTCTGCAAAATAACTAGTCTGTCTTGCTGAAAAATCTCAAGTCAAAAAGGTACAGAAAGACTGAAGAACTGTTTGAGAAGATTAGATCTTAAGGAAATCTGACAGTTGTAATTCATGATCCTGAATTATATCCTGAACCAAGGAAATAAATAATGCCAAGGCAAATAATTTTATATAAATTGTAACATTGTTGTAATATGGATTTGTTTCACTCTACTGTGATAGTTAAGCAAATATCCTCATTCCTAGGAAAATACAAGGAAATGCTTATGGCTAATTGGTGTCTGCAATTTTCTTTCATGTGGTTGTTTTGGTGTTTTTGTTTGTTTTGTTTTTCAAGTGTGAGGTGAAACCCACTATTCAGGAGGCCGATGTAGATGAATCTCTGTGAGTTCAAGGCCAACCAGAGGTACATAATGAGACCCTCACACAAAGGGGAAAAAAATATAAGCTTGAGACACAAGTGATAAAGTACGACAAAATACAGTCTTTTTTAATAAAATTTCTTCTGCTTTGAGGTTATGTAAAACTAAAAGTGTTATCTTAAAACTCTTAAATTGCTGGGCAGTGGTGGTGCATGCCTTCAATTCCAGCCCTGGGGAGGCAAAGGTAGGTGAATCTCTGTGAGTTCTAGACCAGCCTGGTTTACAGAATGAGTTCTAGGACAGTTAGGTCAACACAGAGGAAACCCTGTCTTCAAGGGGTGGTGGAGATTTCTAAGTTAACATCTCTTTATATATCTGAGTTGTAAAAAACAAAATGTATATAGTATACTGGCTGGTTTTGTGTGTCAACTTGACACAAGCTAGAGTTATCACAGAGAAAGGAGCCTCTTGAGGAAATATCTCCATGAGAACGAGCTGTAACACATTTTCTCAATTAGTGATCTAGGGTGGGCGGGCCCATTGTGGGTGGTGCCATCCCTGGGCTAGTCGTCTTGGGTTCTATAAGAAAGTAAGCTGAACAAGCCAGGGGAAGCAAGCCAGTAAGAAACATCCTTCTATGGCCCCTGCATCAGCTCCTGTTTCCTGACCTGCTTGAGTTCCTATCCTGACTTTGGTGATGAACAGTAATGTGGAAGTGTAAGCAGAATAAACCCTTTCCTCCCCAACTTGTTTCTCGGTCATGATGTTTTGTGCAGGAATAGAAACCCTGACTAAGACACATAGAGAATGATTGGTTGGTTGATTTTGTATATTTTTGAAACAAAATCTCATATAGTCAAGACGAATTCTGAATTCCCAATCTAGCTGATGTACCTTGAACTCTTGCTTTTTTTTTTCCTCCTCTCAAACACTAGGATTATAGGAGTATACCACTGTATTATGCCCAGCTGTAATTTATTTTTACGAAGACAAAATAATTGTTCTCGTTAAAGAAAATAAAGTGTTGTAGGAATTCCCAGTCATGTAGAAAAATTCCAAATTAGTAATATAATATTCTTATTATAGAGCCTGAATTTTTTTGATTCACTTGTTCACATATATAATACGTATACATATACATTCTTTTTTAAATATATTCTTTATTTACATTTCAAATGTTATTCCCTTTCCTGGTTCCCCCCCCCCGAAAACCCCTAACCCATCCTCCCTCCCCCTGCTTCTATGAGGATGTTCCTCCACCCAACCCACTCCTATCTACCCTCCCTCGAGTTCCCTACACTGGGGCATCTATCAAGCCTTCATAGGACAAGGACCTCTCTTCCCATTGATGCCTGACCAGGCAATCCTCTGCTGCAAATGCAGCTGGAGCCATGTGTACCCCTTGGTTGTTGGCTTAGTCCCTGGTTGCTCTGGGGGGTCGGGTTGGTTGATATTGTTGTTCTTCCTTTGAGGTTGAAAACCCCTTCAGCTCCTTTAGTACTTTCTCTAACTCCTCCATTAGGGACCCCACGCTCAGTCCAATGGTTGGCTGCTAGCATCGGCCTCTATTTGTAAGGCTCTGGCAGGGCCTCTCAGGAGACAGCCATATCAGGCTCCTTTTGGCAAGCATTTTTTGGCATCCACAATAGTGTCAGGGTTTGGTGATTATTTATAGGATGAATCCCCAGATAGGACAGTCTCTGGATGGCCTTTCCTTTAGTCTCTGTTCTACACTTTATCTCCGTAATGGTTCCTGTGAGTATTTTGTTCCCTTTCTCAGAAAAACCAAAGCACCCACACTTTGGTCCTTCTTCTTGAGCTTCATGTAGTCTGTGAATTGTATCTTGTTTATTCTGAGCTTTTGGGCTAATATCCACTTATCAGTGAGTACATACCATGTGTGTTCTTTTGTGGTTGGGTTACCTCACTCAGGATGATATTTTCTAGTTCCATCCATTTGCCTAAGAATTTCATGAATTCGTTGTTGTTTTTTTTTGGTTTGGTTTTTCGAGACAGGGTTTCTCTGTATCGCCTTGGCTATCCTGGAACTCACTCTGTAGACCAGGCTGGCCTCGAACTCAGAAATTCACCTGCCTCTGCCTCCCAAGTGCTGGGATTAAAGGCGTGCGCCACCACCGCCCGGCAGGAATTCGTTGTTTTTAATAGCCAAGTAGTACTCCATGGTGTAAATGTACCACATTTTCCGTATCCATTCCTCTGTTGAAGGACATCTGGGTTCTTTCCAGCTTCTGGCTATTGTAAGTAAGACTGCTATGAACATAGTGAAGCATGTGTCCTTATTACATGTTGGAGCATCTTCTGGGTATATGCCCAGGAGTGGTATAGCTGGGTCCTCAGGTAGTGCTATATCTAATTTTCTGAGGAACTGCCAAACTGATTTCCAGAGTGGTTTTACCAGCTTGCAATCCTACCAGCAATGGAGGAGTGTTCCTCTATCTCCACATCCTCTCCAGCATTTGCTGTCCCCTAAGTTTTTGATCTTGGCCATTTTGACTGGTTTTAGGTGGAATTTCAGGGCTGTTTTGATTTGCATTTCCCTGATGATTAAGGATGTTGAACATTTCTTTAGGTGTTTCTCATCCATCTGGTATTCCTCTGTTGAGAATTCTTTGCTTAGCTCTGTGCCCCATTTTTTAATAGGATTATTTGATTCACTGGAGTTTAACTTCTTGAGTTTTTTGTATATATTGTATATTAGCCCTCTATCAGATGTAGGATTGGTAAAGATCTTTTCCCAATCTGTTGGTTGCCATTTTGTCCTATTGACAGTGTCTTTTGCCTTATTGAAGCTTTGCAATTTTATGAAGTCCCATTTGTCAGTTCTTGATCTTAGAGCATAAGCTATTGGTGTTCTATTCAGGAAATTTTCCCCTGTGCCCATGTGCTCCAGGTTCTTCCCCACTTTCTCTTCTATTAGATTCAGTGTATCTGGTTTCATATGGAGGTCCTTGATCCCCTTGGACTTGAGCTTTGTACAGGGAGATAAGAATGGATCAATTTGTATCCTTCTACATGTTGACTGCCAGTTGATCCAGCACCATTTGTTAAAAAATGTTGTCTTTTTCCCACTGAATGTTTTTAGCTCCTTTGTCAAAGATCAAGTGACCATAGGTGTATGTGTTCATTTCTGGGGCTTCAATTCTATTCCATTGATCTACCTGCCTTTCACTGTACCAATACCATGCAGTTTTTATCACCATTGCTCTGTAGTATAGCTTGAGGTCAGGGATGGTGATTCTGCCAGAAGTTTTTATTGTTGAGAATAGTTTTTGCTCTCCTGGGTTTTTTGTTATTCCAGATAAATTTGGAAATTGTTCTTTCTAACTCTATGAAGAATTGATTTGAAATTTTGATGGGAATTTCTTTGAATTTGTAGATTTCTTTAGGCAAGATGGCCATTTTTACATATTAACCTTGGGTTGACAAGAATTTTATTGAGTATTTTTGTCTCAGTGTTCATAAGGGAAATTGGTCTGAAATTTTCTTTCCTTGTTTGGTCTTTGTTTGGTTTAGGCATAAGTGTAATTGTGGCTTCATAGAACGAATTGGGTAGTGTTCTTTGTTTTTCTATTTTGTGGAGTAGTTTGAAGAGTATTGGTATTAGGTCTTCTTTGAAGATCTGATAGAATTCTCCACTAAACCCATCTGGTCCTGGGCTTTTGTTGGTTGGGAGACTGTTAGTGACTGCTTCTAGTTCTTCAGGACTATTTAGATGGTTTATATGATCCCGTTTTAACTTTGGTGTACCTGGCATGTGTCTAGAAAATTGTCCATTTCGTCCAGATTTTCCAATTTTGTTGTAGTAAGATCTGATGTTTTTGAATTTCTACAGTTTCCGTTGTTATGTCTCCCTTTTCATTTCTGATTTTATTAATTTGGGTACTAACTCTGTGCCCTCTGGTTAGTCTGGCTAAGGGTTTATTTATCTTGTTGATTTTTCTCAAAGCACCAGCTCCTGATTTTGTTGATTCTTTGTATAGTTCTTTTTGTTTCTATTTGGTTGATTTCAGCCCTGAGTTTAATTATTTCCTGCCTCTACTCCTCTTGGGTGTATTTTGTTTTGTTTTGTTTTTTGCTTTTTTTGTTGTTATTGTTGTAGAGCTTTCAGGTATGCTGTCAAGCTGCTAGTGTAAGCTCGCTCCGTTTTCTTTTTTTTAACTTAGAGCTATGAGTTTTCTTATTAGCACTGCTTTCATTGTGTCCCATAAGTTTTGTTATGATGTGTCTTCATTTTCATTAAATTCTAAAAAGTCTTTAATTTCTTTATTTCTCCCTTGACCAAGTTATCATTGAGTAGAGCATTGTTCAACTTCCATGTATATGTGTATTTTCCATTGTTTTTGTGGAACTTAAGACCAGCCTTAGATCGTGGTGTTCTGATAGGGTGTATGGAATTATTTCAATATTCCTGTATCTGTTGAGACCTATTTTGTGACCAATTATGTGGTCAGTTTTGGAGAAGGTACCATGAGGTGCTGAGAAGAAGGTGTATTTTTTGCTTTAGGAAGAGGTTTTGTTTTGGTTTTGCTTATTTGTTCTGTTGTTGCCTCAAGGAACTTGTGTCTTATATTTTGGCCCAAATATTTGTAAAATAGGTATTTTGAAGATTTCTTAGACATTTTCTATCTAACTAATATGCATTCTTATGAAAGAATACTTTGTAAAAAATGGATAGCCTTTTTCCATTGCATTCAAATACTTCTATGAATTTATTTTTAAAACTTTAAGCCAAGGCATGTTGTCCCATGCTAGTAACCTGAACTCAGGGGGATTGCGAGTAGGAGGTCAGCACAGGCTACATTGAAAACCCTGCCCCCAAACGAAGAACAAGTAAGGGGCAATGTTGGTACTTCCTGAAGAATTGAGATTCAGAAGACAGCAATAATGACAATTTAAGTTTAAATTCTAAATGCTAGAAAGGGTTGGACATGATATGCAGTTGTAATAGGAAATCTAGAAAACTGTGTGTCAAATATTTGAGAGCTTATCATGTGCAAAACTGTGGTTTGTGTAGTAGAAAGGGAAGAAAATGAATCACATATGTTCTTTAAAGATTTATTTTTTTAGTATATGTAAGTACATTGTAGCTGTCAGACACACCAGAAGAGGTCATCCAGTCTCATTACTGATGGTTGTGAGCCACCATGTAGTTGCTGGGATTTGAACTCAGGACTTGTGGAAGAGCAGTCAGTGCTCTTAACCGCTGAGCCATCTCTCCAGCCCTGCATAAGTTCTTTTTAAGCAGTTGAGACAGTGCTTACTGCAGAGAAAATGTTAAGTAACATAAATAAAGTAGTTTTAGTGGTGGGAGATAGAGTGAAGAGGTAACATCTAAGTACAATCTTAAACAAGGAGGATTTGAGTGTTACATGTGACAAAGAGGGGTATCCAGGCAGAGGAAACCAAATGGGTGCTGGACAAAGACTGTATGAGACTATCAGTTATATAGCTTCACCTTGAGGAGAGAAGAGGAAAATCAGGGAACTAATTCTTCAGTTCAGCATATATTTTACATCAAATACTATATTTTCCTTCTTACATACCACAACATTATCATCTTTTTGTTGGGGAGTGAGATTGAGACACAGTCTCACTATTTGGCTTTAGTTGGTCTGGAGCTCACGTTGTACGTCAGGCTGGCTTTGAGCTTGCAAGACGTCTGCCTATCTCTGCCTCCTGAGTCCTAGGATTTATTGGATTTATTTACAAAAACAAAAATAAAAACAAGTGAAAGTGAATTGCAGACAATTTATCATTTTATCCCTAAACATGGTGATTAACAGTATACACCACCATGCCTGGCACAAACTTTATAATCTTATTTTTTTATTGAAGAATTGAAATTCTAAATAAATTTTCTGACTGAGGTTTGCTACTGTTGACATTGGAATTCAAATTCAGACTTGTTTTAAGGCTGTGCTTTCAGTTTTTCTATCAGTTGATTTTTAAAAGTTAAAAACAGGGAATGGAGAAATGACTCAGTGGTTCAAAGCACTAGCTGTTCCTCTAAAGGGCCTGGGTTCAATTCCCAGCACCCACATGGCAGCTCACAACTGTCTGTAACTCCAGTTCCAGGGGATCCATGGTTCCAAGCATGCATATGTTGCATATATTTATTACATGCCGGCAAAATACCATACACATAAAATAAAATAATCTTTTTAAAAAAAAATCTCTAAACCATGGAATCTTGATTATCAGTTTGACTGGATTTAGAGTCTTCTGGATGTGTCCATGAGAGGGGTTCCAGAGTAATTTAATTGAGGAGGGAAGACTCTTCCTATTTTATATGGGTAGTCTTATAATTAGACTGGTATCACTGACTGAATAAAAAGGAAGAAAGGAGGAAGTAGGAGAGCAACGTTGGCTCCTCTTCTCTGCTTCCTGTGGCTAGCCACAGTATTCTTCCCTTCCACAATGGACTGTACCCTCCAGCTGTGAGCCAACAGGAAACCTTCCTTAAGTCGCTTTTGTTGGGTATTTCTGTCAGAGCAGTAAGAGAAATAAGCTCATACAAAAAACTGGTATCAAGGAATAGGCTCCTATGATAAACCTCACTACATGATTTGTGCCATTTGCAGGAGGAATGTAGAAGTCCAGGCTAGAGCGTTGCAAGCAGAGCTTAATGGGCCGTTCTGTGGGGGTATGAAAGACCAAAATGCCAAGAGAAGTATGGACAGTGAAGCCTAGCTCAAGGGGTTTTTAAAAAAGAAGTTTCTAAAGTAGTAAAAGTAAATGAATAACCTGTTATTTCAAATGTGTTTTCTGTTAGTCTTGGAAGTTTTTTTTGTTTTTTGGTTTTTTTGTTTGTTTGTTTGTTTTGTTTTGTTTTGTTGTTTTTTTTTTTCGAGACAGGGTTTCTCTGGATAGCCCTGGCTGTCCTGGAACTCACTCTGTAGACCAGGCTGGCCTCGAACTCAGAAATCCACCTGCCTCTGCCTCCCAAGTGCTGGGATTAAAAGCGTGCGCTACCACTGCCCTTGGAAGTTTTTTAGTATAGAATTTTAAGGTAGTTGAAGTAAATGGAAATTTAAGAATATGGTTATTGTTGCTTGTCTTAGCTAGGGTTTTACTGCTGTGAACAAACACCATGACCAAGGCAAGTCTTATAAAGGACAACATTTAATTGAGGCTGGTTTACAGGTTCTGAGGTTCAGTCCATTATCATCAAGGTGGGCAGCATCCAGTCAGGCATGGTGCAGAGTTCTACATCTTCATCTGAAGACTGCAAGCAGAATACTGGCTTCCAGGCAGCTAGGATGAGGGTCTTAAAGCCCACACCCACAGTGACACACCTACTCCAACAGGGCCACACCTTCTAATAGTGCCACTCCCTGGGCTGAGCATATATAAACCAATACAATGTCAATATTCTTTTCAAAAATACTCTCAGATTTATTTAGTACATTTTTATTTTCTACTCTCCTCATATTTAATAGTAACCTATAGTCAATATGTACCTTGTTAACCAAAGAGTACCTTTTGTATTTAAATTTCTTTTATATTCTGAATTTAGGATTGTCTGTTTTTTAATGTTTTATCTTTCAAAAAACCTTTCTTCATTTTCTCTAACTCAGTAATCTCAACTTTTGAAGCAAGTCTGTTTCTTTCTAAATGCATTTTATTGTCATATAGAGTTGTGTTTTTATATATTTTGGGGATTACAAGAACCTAAACAGATGATATCACTATTTTTCTCTACTCCTGATACTCTCAATATTATAATTATATTGCACATAGTAAATGTTCCATAAATACTTGATCTGAATTATTCTTAGTCTTGAAAACTATTTTATAACTTAACTTTGCATGTGTAATAGCCCTCATGAACCAGAGGCTTTCAATATAAAGATTTCTATTTTGGTGCTGGCAGGATGGCTCAATAGGTGAAGATAGTGTTGCACCCAGGTTCAATCACTGGAACCACATAAAGGTGGAAAGAGGGGAAGAATATGCTATGGCACATGGACTCACATATCATATAAACACTAATAATTAATAAAACATTTTTAAGAACAGATTTCCTGGGGCTGGAGAGTTGGCTCAGTGGTCATGAGCACTGCTTGCTCTTGCAGAGGACCTGGGTTTGGTTCACAACCATCTGTAACTCCAGTTCCTGGAGATCTTATGCCCTTTCCTGACCTCCACAACCACCTGACCACACACACACACACACACACACACACACACACACACACACACACACACACACAGGTAAAATGCTATTACACATAAAGTAAAAAAAATGAATGAATCTATAAACAGAATTTTAGAAAAAAGATTTTCTTTTCACCATGTTTCATTTGTGAAGATCCAATTTCATTTCTTAACTATAATTCTATATTTATCCTTTATTGGCCTCATTTTTCCTTAGAACTGGAAGAAATATATAGAACAAAAAAAATCAAATTATAAATGACTCTTGAACACATAGAAGAGCTTCTGTTTCTATAGGAAAATGAAAAAAATTTTTTTGTTTTAGTTGATATGAAAAAGGAAAAAAAATGGCAGTTTGGTGGTCCTCTCTGCTCTGTCCTACTCAGCTTCCCTGGAGCCCATATTCAACTGTGGTTTTTCCACAGTTCCCCTTGCCTATGTGATTCTGTCCTGTCTGCCGAACCCTCAGCTCGCACTCGGGCTCCCGCCCTGCCTCTGACTGTAGTCCCCCAGAGCTTTCCTTCTGAGGTTCAGGCTGCCCTGTGTGGCAGGCGCCATTACCCTGCTCTTCTTCTTTTTTAAATCCCTTGAGGGCAAGGGTGTAGTCATGGAATTCAAGACTGACCTGAAGCACTGTTCCCCTCCCCTCACTTTCCCATTGGTGACCGTTAACTTGATGTCCTGCTGAGGATCAGGATACCCCTGCCCAATACTTAAGGTAAGTATTAACTAAATGGATGAGAGTTAATTCCTCTGTTGAGAAGGGAAGGTAAGAATTCAGGAACTGCAGACCATTCTTGGACTGCTCTCAGTCTATTTATTGCTCTTACCTTTCCTGGAGATGGGAGCTGCATCTTCCATGGTGATATGTAATACATTTGAGGGATGAAAAGAATCTGTCCCGCATCAGAAATAAAACTTACGATGCAAACTGGAAAGAAAAAGGAAAACATGGGTAAGACTTAAGAATTAATCATAGACATCCTTCTGTCATTTTGAGTGGGTTTCCCTTGAATTCCACATCTCTGGGTCCATTTTCTACCCTTTCTCTTTTCTTCCCATAAAAATTCCTTCCTAACAGCACCGGGATTTTGACACTGAACTTGCTCTTTTATGCCCTTTGTCCCTTGACCTTTCCTTTTCTGTTTTATTCCCAGGATCCAGTGGTTGGGCTTGGGAGTGTGCTCAGGAGTAGTAGAAGACTGGCATGTACCTTCAGAGCCCGGCCTCTGATCCCTAATGCACTTGGCTTCTCTCTGTGGCATTCTGTGTTGTCTAATCAGTGTGTGAGTCTTGAAGCCACTCAGTGACTCAGTGCACTCTCTCATTACTGTAAAGCCATTTCTGACAAAAGTTGAAAATTTTTTTTAATATCTGTATCACTAAGAACAATTGTATAAGACATTTATTATTCTCATTTTGCAGATGAGGAAACTGACACTTGGTGAAGTTACGAAATTTGTCCAAAGTCACACAGCTTGTAAAAGGCACAGCCAAGATTCAGAGCCAGGTCTGTCCAACCTCAAAACTACTAATCAAGGCTTAGACACCTGGAAATAGCTGTGACGCACCGACCGATGATGAGTTTTATTGGTATTAATATTGCTTAAGTGTGCCTTAACTCCTTTGGGTAATTTTTAATGATGAGGTTTCTGTCCTTCCTACATTTTTCCTCTTTTAAGTATTATGGAAAGCAATATAGCATAGTAGGTAAGGGTGTGGATTTTGGAGAGAGATAATCTGGGTAGAGATTTTTAAGCTTCTATTTTTATTTGTGTGACACTGGGAAAATTACTTAACTCCTTGTACGTGAGTTTCCCTTTCTGTAAAACAGTAATAGTGTTGTTATTTACCTGATGAGATTGCTGTGAACATTGGGTAATTTAATACACGTAAGAAACTTTTCTCTCTTGCTCTTTGCTTCTTGCTCCTGCTCTGTCCCTTCCCTCCTCTCTTTCCATGTGCTCACGGCCGGCTCCACTCCTCTACTCCTCTGCTTCTCTCTCTCTGCCTTTCTCTGCCTCTACTACCCTCTTGACTCCCCTCCCTGTGCCCTGAATAAACTCTATTCTATACTAAAAAAAGAAGAAAGAAAGAAAGAAAGAAGGAAGGAAGGAAAGAAACCGGGCAGTGGTGGCACATGCCTTTAATCCCAGCACTTGGGAGGCAGAGGGAGGCGGATTTCTGAGTTCAAGGCCAGCCTGGTCTACAGAGTGAGTTCCAGGACAGCCAGGGCTATACAGAGAAACCCTATCTCGGGGGGGGGGGGGAGGGGGAGAGGGGGAGAGAGAGAGAGAGAGAGAGAGAGAGAGAGAGAGAGAGAGAGAGGGAGGAGAGAGAGAAACTGAAACTTTCCTACTTATCTATAGTAAGTATTTTCATCTTTTAACAGCTAGTAAAGAAACAGCCATTATTTTAAATTATCTAATAGGACATTTATTTGAGCAAAGTTTAGGCTACAATATACATAAACCAAAATTAAACTTGAATAAATTAGACTTAGAGAAAAATCACTAATTTGATCAAATTCAAATCTGTTGTGAATCATGTTGAGTAGAAGTTTACAGATCTGACACCTACAGGTACCTTATGTATTGTTTTTTTTTCTAAGTTTTTTTATTTACATTCCAAATGATTTCCCCTTTCCCATAATTTGATCAAATTCAAATCTGTTGTTAATCATGTTGAGTAGCAGTTTACAGATCTGACACCTACAGGTACCTTATGTATTGTTTTTTTTCTAAGTTTTTTTATTTACAATCCAAATGAGTTCCCCTTTCCCATTTCCTCCCTCCCCTAAAGTCCCATAAGCCCCTTTCCCTCCCTCTGTTCCCCATTCAACCCCCTCTCGCTTCTCTGTCCTGGTATTCCCCTACATCCAGTCTTTCCAGGACCAGGGGTCTCTCCTTCCATCTTCTTGGAAATCTATTGATATGTGAATTTCGTCTTGGGTATTCCGAGATTCTGGGTTAATATCCCCTTATCAGTGACTGCATACCATGTGTGTTCTTTTGTGATTGGGTTACCTCACTAAGTATGATATTTTCCAGTTCTGACCATTTGCCTAGGAATTTAGTGAATTCATTGTTTTTAATTGCAGAGTAGTATTCCACTGTGTAAATATACCACATCTTCTGAATCCATTCTTCTGTTGAGGGACATCTGGGTTCTTTCCAGCTTCTGGCTATTATAAATAAGGCTGCTATGAACATAGCGGAGCATGTGTCCTTATTGCATGCAGGGGAAGCCTCTGGATATATGCCCAGGAGTGGTATAGCAGGATCTTCTGGGAGTGTCATGCCCAGTTTTCTGAGGAACCGCCAGACTGCTTTCCAGAGTGGCTGTACCAGCTTGCAATCCCACCAGCAGTGGAGGAGTGTTCCTCTTTCTCCACATCCTCGCCAACAACTGCTGTCTCCTGTGTTTTTGATCTTAGCCATTCTGACTGGTGTGAGGTGGAATCTCAGGGTTGTGTTGATTTGCATTTCCCTGATGACTAAGGATGTTGAACATTTCTTTAGGTGCTTCTCAGCCATTAGATATTCTTCAGGTGAGAACTCTTTGTTTAGCTGTGTACCCCATTTTTTAATAGGATTATTTGGCTCTCTGGAGTCTAACCTCTTGAGTTCTTTGTATATATTGGATATTAGCCCTCTGTCGGATGTAGGGTTGGTAAAGATTATTTCCCAGTTTGTTGGTTGTGGCTTTGTCCTTTTGGCAGTGTCCTTTGCCTTACAGAAACTTTGTAATTTTATGAGGTCCCATTTGTCAATTCTTGATCTTAGAGCATAAGCTATTGGAGTTCTGTTCAGGAAATTCTCCCCTGTGCCCATATGTTCAAGGTTTTTCCCTAGTTTCCTTTGTATTAGTTTCAGTGTGTCTGGTTTTATGTGGAGGTCCTTGATCCACTTGGAATTGAGCTTAGTGCAAGGAGATAAGAGTGGATCAATTTGCATTCTTCTGCATGTTGACCTCCAGTTGAACCAGCACCATTTGTTGAAAAGGCTGTCTTTTTTCCACTGGATGGTTTTAGCTCCTTTGTCAAAAATCAAGTGACCATAGGAGTATGGATTCATTTCTGGGTCTTCAATTCTGTTCCATTGATCTACATGCCTGTCATTGTACCAATACCATGCAGTTTTTAACACTATTGCTCTGTAGTACAGCTTGAGATCCGGGATACTGATTCCCCCAGAAGTTCTTTTACTCTTGAGAATAGTTTTAGCTATCCTGGGTTTTCTGTTATTCCAGATGAATTTTTAAATTGCTCTTTCTAACTCTATGAAGAATTGAGTTGGGATTTTGATGGGGATTGCATTGAATCTGTATATTGCTTTTGGCAAGATGGTTATTTTTACTATATTAATCCTGCCAATCCATGAGCATGGAAGATTTTTCCATCTTCTGAGGTCTTCTTCATTTTCTTTCTTCAGAGACTTGAAGTTCTTGTCATACAGATCTTTCACTTGTTTGGTTAGAGTCACACCAAGATACTTTATATTGTTTGTGGCTATCGTGAAGGGTATCATTTCTCTTATTTCTTTCTCAGCCTACTTATCCTTTGAGTATAGGAAGGCTACTGATTTGCTTGAGGTGATTTTATATCCGGCCACTTTGCTGAAGTTGTTTATCAGCTATAGGAGTTCTCTGGTGGAGTTCTTTGGGTCGCTTAAGTATACTATCATATCATCTGCATATAGTGATAGTTTGATTTCTTCCTTTCCAATTTGTATCCCTTTGACCTCCTTTTGTTGTCTAATTGCTCTAGCTAGAACTTCAAGTACTATATTGAAAAGATATGGAGAGAGAGGGCAGCCTTGTCTAGTCCCTGATTTTAGTAGGATTGCTTCAAGTTTCTCTCCATTTAGATAGATGTTGGCTACCAGTTTGCTGTAAATTGCTTTCACTATGTTTAGATATGGGCCTCGAATTCCTGATCTTTCCAAGACCTTTAACATGAAAGGATGCTGAATTTTGTCAAATGCTTTCTCAGTATCTAATGAAATGACCATGTGGTTTTTTTCTTTGAGATTGTTTATGTAGTGGATTCCATTGATGGACTTCCTTATATTGAACCATCCCTGCATCCCTGGGATGAAGCCTACTTGATCGTGGTGAATGATCGTTTTGATGTGTTCTTGGATTTGGTTGGCAAGAATTTTATTGAGTATTTTTGCATCGATATTCATAAGAGAAATTGGCCTGAAATTCTCTTTCTTTGTCGGATCTTTGTTTGATTTTTGGTATTAGCATAATTGTGGCTTCATAGAATGAGTTGGGTAGTGTTCCTTCTGTTTCTATTTTGTGGAATGTTTTTTGAATATTTTGAAGAGTATTGGTGTTAGGTCTTCTTTGAAGGTCTGATAGAATTCTGCACTAAAACCATCTGGACCTGTGCTTTTTTTGGTTGGAAGACTTCCAATGACCACTTCTATTTCTTTAGGGGTTATAGCACGGTTTAAATGGTCTATTTGATCCTGATTTAATTTTGGTATTTGGTATTTGTCTAAGAAATTGCCCATTTCCTCCAGATTTTCTAGTTGTGTTGAATACAGGCTTTTGTAGTAGGATCTGATGATTTTTTGAATTCCTCAGTTTCTGTTGTTATATCTCCCTTTTTGTTTCTGATTTTGTTAATTTGGATACTGTCTCTGTAACGTCTTGCTAGTCTGGCTAAGGGCTTATCTATCTTGTTGATTTTCTCAAAGAACCAACTCCTAGTTTTGTTGATTCTTTGTATGGTTTTATTTGTTTCTACTTGATTGATTTCAGCCCTGAGTTTGATAATTTCCTGCCTTCTACTCCTCTTGGGTATATTTGCTTCTTTTTGTTCCAGGGCTTTCAGGTGTGCCATTAAGCTGCTAGCGTATGCTTTCTCCCGTTTCTTTTTGGAGGCACTCAGGGCTATGAATTTTCCTCTTAACACCGCTTTCATTGTGTTCCATAAAGTAGGGTATCTTGTGCCTTCATTTTCATTAAATTTTAAAAAGTCTTTGATTTCTTTATTTATTTCCTCCTTGATCAAGGTATTGAGTAGAGCATTGTTCAACTTCCACGTGTATGTGGGCTTTCTGTTGTTTTTGTTATTGAAGACCACCCTTATTCCATAGTGATCTGATAGGAGGCATGGGATTAGTTCGATCTTCTTATATCTGTTGAGGTCTGTTTTGTGACCAATTATATGGTCAAATTTGGAGAAGGTACCATGAGGTGCTGAGAAGAAGGTATATTCTTTTGCTTTAGGATGAAATGTTATATATATATATATATATAGTTCCATTTGGTCCAAGGCTTCAATTATATTCACTGTGTCCCTGTTTAGTTTCTGCTTTCCTGAACGATCCATTTCAGAGAGCGGGGTGTTGAAGTCACCCACTATTACTGTGTGAGGTACAATGTATGCTTTCAGCTTTAGTAAAGTTTCTTTTATGAATGAGGGTGCCCTTGCATTTGGAGCATAGATATTCAGATTTGAGAGTTCTTCTTGGTGGATTTTTCCTTTGACCAGTATGTAGTGTCCTTCTGTGTCTTTTTTGATGACTTTAGGTTGAAAGTCAGTTTTATCTGATATTAGGATGGCTACTCCGGCTCGTTTCCTGGGACCATTTGCTTGTAAAATTGTTTTCCAGTCTTTTACTCTGAGGTAGTGTTTGTCTTTGACACTGAGGTGCGTTTCCTGCATGCAGCAAAATGCTGGGTCCTGTTTACCTATCCAGACTGTTAGTCTATGTCTTTTTATTGGGGAATTGAGACCATTGATATTAAGAGAGATTAAGGAATAGTGATTATTGCCACCTGCTATTCTTGACGCTATCTTTATGTTTGAGTGGTTATCTACTTTTGGGTTTGATGAAAGAAGGTTACTATCTCGTTTTTTCCAGGATGTAGTTTCTCTCCTTGTGTTGGCGGTTTCCACCTATTATCCTTTGCAGGGCTGGGTTTGTGGAAAGATGTTGTGTAAATTTGGTTTTATCATGGAATATGTTGGTCTCTCCATCTATGGTGATTGAGAGTTTTGCTGGGTATAGTAGTCTAGGCTGGCATTTGTGTTCTCTTAGAGTCTGCATGAGATCTGCCCAGGATCTTCTGGCTTTCATAGTCTCTGGTGAGAAGTCTGATGTGATTCGGATAGGTCTTCCTTTATATGTTACTTGGCCTTTTTCTCTTACTGCTTTTAATATTCTTTCTTTGTTTAGTACATTTGGTGTTTTGATTATTATGTGACGGGAGGTATTTCTGTTCTGGTCCAGTCTGTTTGGAATTCTGTAGGCTTCTTGTACGTTCATCGGCATCTCTCTCTTTAGGTTAGGGAAGTTTTCCTCCATAATTTTGTTGAAGATATTTACTGGCCCTTTAAGTTGCAAATCTTCACTCTCATCTATACCTATAATCCTTAGGTTTGGTCTTCTCATTGTGTCCTGGATTTCCTGGATGTTTTGGGTTACATGTTTTTTGCATTTTGCATTTTCTTTGACTGTTGAGTCGATGCTTTCTATGATATTTTCAGCACCTGAGATTCTTTCTTCCATCCTTTGGATTGTATTGTTGATGTTTGCATCTATGACTCCTGATTTCTTCCCAAGGTTTTCTATCTCCAAAGTTGTCTCCCTTTGTGATTTCTTAGTTGTTTCTACTTCCTTTTTTAGATCCTGGATGGATTTGCTCAGATCCTTCACTTGTTTGTTTGTATTTTCCTGTATTTCTTTAAGATATTTTTGCATTTCCTCTTTCAGGATTTCTGCCTGTTGACCCAAGTTCTCCTGTATTTCTCTAAGCGATTTTTGTGTTTCCTCCTCATGGGCTTCCATCTGTTGATCCATATTCTCCTGCATTTCTTTAAGTGATTCTTGTGTTTCCTTTGTAAGGGCATCTACCCGTTGATTCATTTCTTTAAGCGATTTTTGTGTTGCCTCCTTATGGGCCTCCATCTGTTGACCCATATTCTCCTGCATTTCTCTAAGCGATTTTTGTGTGTCCTTTGTAAGGGCTTCTACCTGTTGATTCATGTTCTCCTGTAATTCTTTATGAGATTTATTTGTGTCCTTCTTGAAATCCTCTAATAGCATCATGAGAAGTGATTTTAAATCCAGATCTTGCCTTTCGGGTGTGATGGGGAATCCAGGACTTGCTGCTGTCGGAGAGTTGGGTTCGGATGTTGCCATATTGCCTTGATTTCTGTTAGTAACGTTCCTACGTTTGCCTTTTGCCATCTGGTTACCTCACACATGCTAAGCAGAAGTATCCTAGTTTTATTTTCTAATCTAATTTAAAAGTGACCCTGGCCCATGAGTCTTTTAATTATTAAGTTTATATATTTTCAAGTGTGAGGTTTCTGTAATTGTCAGAAATTATCTTTTTCTCCTGGTTGGCTATAACCTGTAGTCCAAAAGTCCACGTGTGGTCTTAAATTTTGAAAAGTGTGTATATGCATGTACATATACATGTGTATCTTTCTGTCATATTCAATTTGAATTACAAAATCAGATTCAACTATCTTCTGTAATCAAGAAGAGATACGTCTAAAACACAACAATCTAGACAGTCTACTCCTAAAAGGGTGGGCCAGGTGAGCAGGCAATGAAGACAGTTAATAGCAGCTGCTGTGTGACAGTGGCTTAGTGGCCTCTCCTGCTGATGCTTAAATGAGTAACCAGTGATCATATTTACAGTGGTTTCTAGAAAACTCAGTGTTGTTGAGAGAATGATAGTTTCCCTTTTCTCCTGTCTATACTTTTCCTCCCAGTCTACCACTTTGTCCTCCTAGACTTTAACATCTCTGTAACTAGGAAGTGTCTCTCACTTTACTTTTCATGATTTTTTCATAATTAATGAACATTTATTAGCACTTTCAGCAGCATTTTTCTTTAGTGAAATATAAAATAGTGGTACATTTTGCAGTTGATGGCATCTCGTGTTACCCGTTTCTTGAGTCAGAGCCAAGTTTTCTGTCTCATGATGGAGAAGAATGAGGAACAAGGACAATACAAGAAGAGCAGGCAATCCAAGGTTATTGAGAAGTAAAGACTCCGCTCTCTATCGAGTTGCCAAATAATGCTTTGGGAGCAGAGGGTGTTTGTGTCTTAGGAATGGGCCAGTTTGGTCCTGTCTGTATGCAAATGAGGTACTAAAGCAGAATGAATCTGGTAAATTCATTTCTATGTAAGTAGGTAATTCTGATCAGATAGTCAGACATGTATAGGCTCAGGAAAGCCCACTCCAAGTTCCATGTCGAGGATGAAGAATCAGCAAGTAAAAAGAACAGAGTTCTGGTGGTGAGCCAGTCCCTTTCTTGATGGTTAGGGCTTTTGGATTTTGATTCCTTAGCTCAACAATTGGGTCATTCATTTAAAAACCTTGGTGTTCTTGGAGGTGACTACCAGTTCCACCAAGACATAGATTACTGTTTCCCTTGGCTCTGAATCCTGACTAACTGCCTACAAATGAAGGCTTCATTGTTCCAAACCCCCACTACTACCTCTGATAAAACACACATTTTTACATAAACAGTACAGTGTGGTTCTTTACCTCATCCTACTTGAAACGTCCTCTTTCTCTATTGTCACCGTATACTTAAATCATTTAAAATCTTTAGAGGATGAAATATATGTGTACACATACACACAGTCACACTTTGGTTATCCCAAACTCTGTCTTACCCGTGCTAGGCAAGTACCATATCCCCCTGCCTGAGGATATAGTTTAATTTTCTTTTTTTTTTTTTTTTTTTGGTTTTTCGAGACAGGGTTTCTCTGTGTAGCCTTGGCTGTCCTGGAACTCACTTTGTAGACCAGGCTAGCCTCGAACTCAGAAATCCTCCTGCCTCTGCCTCCCAAGTGCTGGGATTAAAGGCGTGCGCCACCACCGCCCGGCATAGTTTAATTTTCTTATCCTGATTCTTCCATCTTACACAGTATTTTGTTGGATACAAGGTGTTATTAGCAATTAAGGGAAGCATGTAAGTATGATGAATCATAATACAGACGGTAACATTTATGTTAGTGACCAGTTAAAGCACTTTGAAAGAAATGAAGAGTTGTGTAAAAGTGTGGAAGCCTACACCTTTAATCCCAGCACTTGGGAGACAGAAGTGGTCTGATCTCTGTGAGGCTATCCAGGGCTACATAGTCAAGGTCTAGGACAGTCAGAGATACATAATACAGATACCCTGTTTGCTTTTTTTTTTTTAAAAAAAAGAATTATAAAGAAAAGGAGAGATGGCTCAGTGATTGAGTGTACTTGCTACTCTTGAACTGGACCTAGGTTCAATTTCCAACACCCAGCTGGAGGCTCATAACCATCTGTAACTCCAGTTCCACTAGAATCTGATGTCCTCTTCTGGTTTCTATGGGAGCCAGGTATGCATGTAGTACACATACATACATTCAAGCAAGGCACTCATATACAGAAATTTAAAAATAATTCTAAAACCTTTTAAATAGATAAATCTTTTTTAAAAAATGAATTACAGGGAAGGTTACTTAGAAAGTGAAAATGGCTTGCCGGGCAGTGGTTGCGCACGCCTTTAATCCCAGCACTTGGGAGGCAGAGGCAGGAGGATTTCTGAGTTCGAGGCCAGCCTGGTCTACAAAGTGAGTTCCAGTACAGCCAGGGCTACACAGAGAAACCCTGTCTCGAAAAACCAAAAAAAAAAAAAAAAGTGAAAATGACCTCATCAATGTCATTAATCGATGACATTGAAGGTGAAACTTGGATGTATGAAAAAGAAATAAGCTCTTGAAAAGTCAAGAAGAAAATGTTTCAGGAAAAAGAAACAACAGGCCCCGACTGGAAATAAGCTTCAGGAAGCAAAAGAACAGTAACAACGTACTCAAGGAGACTGCCGTCCACAGCGGAGAGCCAGGCAGGGGCCATGCCTCAGTATGTGGACATTTACCTAGTACCTCTGCATGCTGCTTTAACCATCTGAGTCACTAAAAGCTTAGTTTGAACTTGATTTGAAGATACATTTAGAAAGCCAGTGGATGTTTACATGATGCTGTAATCTATTTTTAAAAGATTATTCTAGGGATTTGAGATGGCCCAGCAGATAAGGGTACCTGCCACCAAGTTTATTGATCTGAATTTGGTCCATGGAACCCTCATATTGGAAAGAGAAAGCAGACTTGTACACTCAGTCAGTAGTGAATATAAAGTCTTAGCTACCATGTACATGGTTGGTCAGAGAGGAACAATAGAAATACGTCCTGGTTTTCACTTTTCAGTACTCCAGACAAGCGATGAAGTTGCGTTGGGCTGTGGTGGTTCTGGCTATGGAGATAGAGTCGTGGGCAGATTGAGGTATGGTGTGGAAGTGTTTGTTGATAACTTTGGTTAGGGAACAGAGATGTAAGTAAGGTAAGAGAATGAGGAGAGAGGGTTAAAAGAGCTGAGGATGATGTAAAAATACTCTGGAAGTGATGCACATTTCCCCATCCTGCCCTCTCCTCCTCTTCTCTCATTCCTTCCCTCCCCTCTTCTTGCTTCCTGCTTTCCCCTCCTGCCTGCCACTTTTCCACTTCTTCTTATCCCCCTCTTCTCACTTCTCATTCTTGGAACTGAACATATTTTTATTCTAGTCTGCCTCTCCAGATTCCAGCACCTTCCTACACTTGACAGATGCTTAGGAGAGGAGAGTCAGTGTAAAAAGTAGGTTATCATTCTCAGGAACTCTGCCCTTTGTCACCAACATGTTCCTTGCTAAATCAGTTGTTGCTACATAGAACAAAATTAAATTTTGTTTTTTAAGTAAAGGTAAGTTCTCGAGTATGTTCCTAATGAAATCAGCATATGATTTTGTGATGGCCATATTGTTTTGTTGTCTTTTATTTTTTGAGATCTCCCTGTTTAGCATAGGCTGAGTTTGAACTCATGATCCTTTCATCTTAGCTTTATAGGTGTGCTAGCACTGCAGAGTTTGGCTTTGAGTATATACATATGCATTTTTTAATCTATAAAATGTTACTTAAGTATACTTAAAATATACTTAAGTATTCATGAATAATAAATTCAGTTCACCAATTGTTTTCCAAATTAAAAGATAAAACTAGGGCTTGGCAGGATGGCTCAGCGGGTATAAACATTTGCTTTGTAAACCTAATGGCCTGAGTTTGATCCCTAATGGCCCCACAGTGGAACTGAAAAGTTACCGTCTGACCTCCATGTGGTGTGCGGTGGCACTTGTACACCAGCGGTCACGCTTGTGTCATGTATACACACACAGTAGCAGTAATAATGTAAGCCTTTAAAAATAGTTTTGTAGTTGCAAGAAGAGTAGTGTTTGGTTGGTTATGGAGTTTTTGAAGGGCTAAGAGTTGAAGCCAGGTCTTCATGCATGGTGGGTAAGTGCTCTGCTGGTACCAGAAATCCAGGGAAGGCCAGGAGGGATTCTTCAAGTACTGCCTTTGTTAGCTTTTGCATCTCTCAGTGTTTGAGGGTAGGATGTGGTGGCAGCAGGCAGACTAGGGTAGTGCTAACACTCTCTAGTGTTAATAGCTCATGTGTATGTGCTAGTTCAGGAGGCTATTGGGCCTGCAAGTGTTAGAGTTCCTATCTAGGTTCTGGGTTGCAATTGGCATTGCAGCTTCCAGACAGGCTTAGGTACTGGGATTTCAAAAATTGACGGCTTTTTAAACTCTTCTGGAGAACAGTGTCACTTCTCTGATTCTGTCCAGTCTTAAGTTTCTTTAGCTGAAGCCCTCTATCCTCATCTTGCCCAGTCCACCCCTTTGAACTGTTCAGCAGTCTCTTTATGCTGTGGCTGTCGTCATGGATGCCAATGCCAAGCAGGAAGTTACTGCCCATCTTTCACCACCTCCACCACTGTCAGCTGCCAGTCTTTAAGCCCCACCCCCTTTGCAGCTGTCAGTACACTTGGCCATTCTGCCACTTCACAGCTTGGCCTGCTGACTGCTCAGCTCTCAGTGGCTATTGTCCTGCTGTTTCAGTCATTGCTGCTACTCTGTTATCTGCTCTACTTTTCTTCATGTTATCAGCTCAGGCTGCCCTGCTGAAGTGGGCAAGGAGAGACTACTTGAGAGATTGTTACTGTATATAAGGGAAGCAGGTGCAGATGCTTGCAGGGTTGCCTAGGTAGTGTTCACTTAGGCTTGTGATAGCAGAAAACATAATACATAATGTTGGAAGCAGCCATGGCTGGATCTGTACCCTCAGAAGCCAGAGCAAGCAGTTTCAGTTGTCTTGCAGTTTCCGCAGTATCTGTGTGGGTTCAAAAGGGCCAGTGCTGGCTTATGGGTAGTCCAACTGGCTGTTGAAAGACAATTCTAGCACTAATACTGGTTTTAATAGTGTTTTAACAATGCGTAATACCAGTCTAGTTCCCCCATAAAAAGGTGGGTGACCCCGTCACAGTCACTGAGTCACACACTTGCCCTCACATTTTTTTCCTAAATATTTCCAGGTTCAACTTTGTGTTTTTTGTTTTTTTCCCCCAACATAAGTCTTTTCTTGTCCCCAAAGAGCTCACGTTGTACTTGGAATCAGGATCTTGTTCTGGAGCTATCTATGTAACTTGGGTCTTGCACCTCAGCACTGTTGCTTTTCAGACACATAGATGCCATCCATTATGACTTGCTGAATCAGAGCCGCTGAATTTAAAACAAGTTCAGTATCATTTCCTTCAAGGATTAATTCATCTTTCTGGGTTCAAGAGACAGAACAAGCAACATGTATCCTCATCTAAACCCTGCAGAGCTATTTTTCACCCAAGAAATTTCAGATTTCTTTTTTTAAAAGATTTATTTATTTTATACATGTGAGTACACCACCATTGCTCTCTTAAGACACACCAGAAGAGGGCACCAGACCCCATTACAGATGGTTGTGAGCCACCATGTGATTGGTGGGAATTGAACTCAGGACCTCTGGAAGAGCAGTCAGTGCTCTTTACCGCTGAGCCATCTCTCCAGCTCAAAATTCAGATTTCAACCAAAGACCCATTCTCCTCAATAATGACATTGATGGGGAAATGAGCATACACAGACTTCATCTCGTAACAGAAGCCCAGCATAATGCCCTTGTCTTAGTTAGAGTTTCCTTTGATGTGAAGAGATGCCATGACCAAGGCAGCTCTTATGAAGGACAACATTTAATTGGGCAGGAAGCATGGCAGCATCCAGGCAGGTATGGTGCTAGAGAAGGAGCTGAGAGTTCTACATCTTCATCCAAAGGAAGCCAGGAGCAAACTGTTTCCAGGCAGCTAGGAGGAGGGTTTCAAAGCCCACCCCCACAGTGACACACTTCCTCCAACAAGGCCACACACCTCCTAATAGTGCCACTCCCTGGGCCAAGCATATTCAAACCACCATAACCCTTGATCATGTCCTGAACATGACTACAGATGGTTCTGACAGTGGCCAGTTCCTTTCTGTTACCTGGAGCCTCTTTTTCTATCCAAGGAGACTCAGCTCTACATTGATAGGATTAAAGTTCCTTGGCAGAGTTCCCTGGGGCCCTTCACAATGACTGTGTGCCCCTTCAGAGTGATGTCGACAGTCTGATTGCTGAGAATGGTCTTTATTCTCATAATAGATGGAGAAAAGAGCATGAAAATATTAAGAAAAAGTAAGGGCAAGGGGTAGAGTGTGACTCAGTGACTGACGGGATCACCCACCTTTTTCTGGGGAACTGGTAGTAGGCATTGTTAAAGCACTATTAAAATTAGTATTAGCACTAGAATGGACTTTCAACAGCCAATTGGACTACCCATAAGCCAGCACTGGCGTTTTTGAACACACGTAGATACTGAGGAAACTATGTGATAGGGTTTCACTGTGTTAGCCCTTCCTGGAATTCATTTTGTGAACCAGGCTGGTTTTGAACTCACAGAAATCTGCCTGTCTCTGCCTCCTGGTGCTGGAATTGTAGGCTTGTGTCATTATGTCTGGCTATTATTATCTTTAAGGAGTGAATAGTGAAGTCCTATAGTTAAACATTTGTGGACAAGATAAGTGGGAAGATGAAAATACATAAGCAACCTACCCAAAATAAATATTAGATTATAGGCTGCCATATAAAGCAAGGGTGGACTTGTAAGTAGAAAGCCTAAGGAAAGGAAGTGCACCGCACATGCAGATTTGTATATAGCTTTAAATGATGCCTGAACCTGATGAGCTGGAGGGAGGTGTGTGCAGCGTGCATGGCCGCTGAAGAATGTGACCTGAATGGCAAATAGGCTGAGGAGGATGTGGGTAGAGAACTGGGACATTCCAACTGGCATTGCTCTATTCTAAAATGCCAGCTATAGGACAGCCAAGGGTTAAATTCGTTTTAAAATCTCTTGTCTGACAACTAATGGAGCAAATAATTTTTAGTTTTATTCTTATATTTATTTTCTTTGAAAGTGCTGTTAATGGAGAGATTTCTGGCATAAGTAATACAGCACTCATGGCATCCTATCACACAGCCTAGTTTTTTAAAAGTTAAACTGAAATGTAAGCAAACTCAAATATACCAAAAGCTAAATTTATATGAGAGCTAAATTGTTTCCTTTGAAAAGTAGGACTCAGAATAAAAGGAAAGGAAAGAAAAAAGAAGAAAAGAAAGATTAAAAAGCTGGTTGCATTATCATATACCTGCAATCCAGTGCTTGGGAGAGCAGAAACAGAAGGATCCAAGTTTGAGGTCATCCTCAGCTACCTATAAAGTTCAAAGCCAGCTTGGACTATGTAAACCCTGATTTCAAAAACAAAATAAAACAAAAGAACAAAGTACATAAATAAACAAACCCTTTGTTTTGTCCAGCTTTCTCTGAGTCTGCTGTAAATGAATTTCTAACAGAAAACTATGAACTTTTAAAATGAATTTTATTTGTTCTATAATTATACATGTTAATTTATAATTTACCTGTTTGTGATAAAGCTGTACCTTGTTGCTGTTTACTTGGCTCACTGCCTATGTGAAGCACTAAACCAGAGATAGAATTGAATACATTAATTGGATATGTTAGGCTAATTTTATCAATTTGACCAATTGTAGTCCAGAAGCTAATTAATGGTTTAACACAGTGGCTCTTAACCTTTCTAATGCTGCAACCCTTTAATACAGTTCCTCATTTTGTGGTGACCCACACCATAAAATTATTTTTGTTGCTACTTCATAAGTCTTAATTTGCTACTATTATGAATCATAATGTAAGTATCGGTGTTTTCTGATGGTCTTAAGCAACCCCTGTGAAAGGGTCTGAGAATAACCCTTGATTTAACAGATTTGTCATCTTGGAGGAGAAAATTCTGGAGCTTAGTTGTATCAACTTGACTCAATTCTCACTACTGCTTGGTGACTTGTCTCCACCAAGGCCGCCACCAGTACCCTAGTTTAAGTTCTCATTATAACTTGTCTGTAAGTCTTTCCCCTTCAGATTTGTTTTTCCATATTACTACCAGAGTAGTTAAACCAAATCACAAGTCTGATCATCCTAGTCATGGTTTAAATCCTTCAAACAGTTTCTGATTTCCCATAAATCCTAGTTCCTTTTAGATTCCTTGTCCTCCTCTCTGCCCCTCCTTGCTGATCCACCACCTAATATTGAATTTTTGGCTTCTGTACCTTTGTTGATGTAGTTGCCTGTTTTAGTGAGGGTTTTCATTGTTGTGAACAGACACCATGACCAAGGCAACTCTTAAAAGAACAACATTTAATTGGGGCTGGCTTACAGGTTGAGAGATTCAGTCCAGTATCATCAAGGTGGGAGCATGGCAGCATCCAGGAAGGCATGGTTCAGGAGGAGCTGAGAGTTCAGCATCTTATTCTGAAGGCAAACAGAAGATTTGCTTTGAGGCAGCTACGATGAGGGTCTTAAAGCCCATGCCCACAGTGACACACTTCTTCCAACAAAGCCTTACCCACTCCAACAAGGCCACACCTCCAAATAGTGCCACTCCCTAGGCAAAGCCTATTCAACCCACCACAGTGCCTCTACTTGAAATGCTTTTATTCTTATACCCCACCATCTGTCACTAATTTTGGTTCCTAAAACTTAACTCAGATTTGTGACTGCTTATAGGAAACACCGGGCTTCAGGGTTTCTCTATTATTATAGAGTCCTTAAAGTCAAAGAAGTAGTCTTATTAATTTCTGCACTACTTTTAACAATAGGGCTAGATCAGCACATGGTAAGCTTTCGGTTTTCATTGAACCACCTAAATTGAGATGGAAGACTATAAGCTTTCAGTTTTAATTAAACCACCTAAATTGAGGTGAAGATGAGGTCTTTAGGAATGAGAGGAAAGGGGATGATTTAAGTTATTAGTACGTGTGAAGCAACATAGGATGCCCGTAATGAATTTGAATAAAAGGACACAAACTAAAAAGTACAAATGGGGAAAAATTGTACTGATGGGATGATGATTTGTCTTATTTTAAAGAATAATAGCAAGAATAAGAGCGCACAGTTAACTATGCTGTTTAGGGAATACTTTCAATGATTGGAGGAAATAGATGCCCTCGAGAGTCAACAAGTTGATGAAGTTTAACTAGAGGAATTCTGGGGTAGAGAGGAGTCTAGGGAGGAAAGAAGTGTATAAAAGAGATAAAGGTCACGGCATCAACCTTTTGCAGAGCAGTTAAGAGGTATAAAAGATTTTCTGGGGACAGTGATACAACTTCTTGGGTAGAATCACTTGCCACCAAGCCTGATGACCTGAGGCATTCACATGCTGATAAATGGAGGAGAGGATGTGCTCACAAACACACATGCACGCACACACGCACGCATACATATGCTCTTTAACAATCATATATAGTTATCTTTGGAAATTGTAGTATAACTTTAAAAAGAATTAGCCTATAGAACAAAATAATTCTCTCTTTTTTTTCCCCCTAGATATTTCAAGACAGGCTTTCTCTATATAGCCCTTGCTGTCCTGGAAATCACTATGTAGACCAGGCTAGACTCAAACTCAGAGATTTACCTAACAGTGCCTCTGTCTCCCAAGTGCTGGAATTAAAGGTGTGTGTCACCACACCTGGCTAATTCTCAATTCTTATGTTCAACTAGAACCTTTGTCCTTAGGCCAATGATAGTTGTTTATTAAGAGGTGGTATGCAAGATATCATAACATATTTATACCTTGCAAATTTATTTTAGGCCTGTTTTGTCATTGTTATTTAAATTGCCCTAGCTGTAAAACCTTTTCCTTAAACTTTTTACAAGGAAATCTGAAAAAATAGATCTCTGAAATTGTGACAGGAACCTGAAACCTTTCCTAAGAGTTGTGTTCAATCCTCTAGACTCCTTAACTTTCCCCCCTAAACAAGCAGTGGCTGCTGGGCCTTTCCACTGCACTCCTGTGGTTACTTAAAGCATAAGTCAAAAATCATGGCAGAAATGCTGATAGCAAACCATTTGAGTACTAAAAGTGGTAAGATATTAACACCAATTTTTTTGACATTTTCATTGTCTTATTTAGCAACCAAAAATGCTACATCTGTGCCGGAAAGTGAATAAATTCTGTCAGTACCCTAACCTAGACAATGGGGTAATTCTCCTTTGTTGATGGGCTTTTATGTCTCTAGTCTTTTCCAACTCTGATTATTTCGTAGTGTTTTCCTACCTACAAAGTAGTCTCAGCATTATGGAGGTCTTTTTTTGTTTCTTCAAATTTACAGTATGTCATACAATGACAGGCGCCACATTAGAATTCAGGGGTAGGTACTATTTAAACAAGTAAGATACAGTTTACTGTTAAGGAAGTAGAAATAGTGCCGGGTTCTAATGTACAGTAATAAAAGTCAGCAAAACATTTAAATGGAATATCATATGAAAGTAGAAGGACCAAGGCCAGGTAAAGGCTTCTAAGAAAAACGATAACTATTTTGTTAAATGCTGTCGTCTCTTGGGCTTATACTGAACATGAGTAGAATTTTACAGGAGGCAAGCTGAATTAGTTTCTTTCTGTGTAGACAGAGGCACTGAAAAAAGCCTGGCTGCAGGGACTATAAGTAGCTTAATGGAACTGGAACTTAACATGTGAATGGGGGCTGGTAAGAAAAGGCTTAAGACTGTTTGCCATACTGAGCGTTTAGTCTTTGAAGGTGATGTGAGCCAATTAGAGGATTTTAAAGTAGTTACATAGTCAGATTGATGTTTTAGAAAACTGACAGTAATCAGGACAGATTAGAATGAAATGGGCCTTTATTTGAAGCGGTCTAAGTAATGGCCTTTTGCAATAAGTTAATCAAAAAAGTCTCAGAATAGTTGATTTGGACTCTGGCTACAAACAGGCCTGTCTACCTGAGAGGCTTAGGAAGGAGGATCAGGAGTTCAAGGCCAGTCCCAACAACAAGAGTCCCCTTTTAAAACATTGGCCGTTTTAGGTAACATTATTTCTGACCCTCACAGTAACCTGGGAAGGTAACAGTTATTACCATAGATGACAGAAGTATAAACTAAGGATTAGAACTTTTCATTTGCTTGCCTCGGTCATATCACCATCTACGGCAGCACAGCATTCAAACCCAGGTCTGTGTCATTGTAAAACTTACAGGGTTCTTTCACTTATGCCAGGGTGCCCCGGTTACATAAGCTAAATTTTGACCAGAACCTCAGGCATGCATTGTTTATTAATCATGAGTGTTTGTTGAACAGCATTCACTCAGTAAGTATATGTGAGCAACTCCTCTACTGATCAGCTCCAGGAAGCCAGGGCATAAACAGGGAACAGGATAGAATCCTGTCCTTGCAAAACTTATATTTCACTGGGAATAGGTAGGTAATGTAAACGAAGAAATGTTTTAGTTTCAGACAGTAATTAGGCAAAGCCACCACAAAGAAAAAGTAGGGCTTTGGGTTCCATCCCCATCAGGTTCCATGAGGAGTGAGCAGATAGGAAAAGAGAAAAGTGACTAGGAAAGGCTCCAAGACACAGAGTGCTTGCCTGGGATGCACAGGGCTGTAGTTTTAATCAATTGCCCTACAGACAAGAAAAAGAGGGACTGTTCACCCAAGCAGTATGAGCTCTTATCTAATAGCTATCAAATCAGGAATACTTGTATCTTTCTCTTGTCTACCAGTAATAAAGATAGCTACAAATGAAGGCGGTGGGATAGAGTTTGGGAATGAATGAATTGTGGGACAAGGGGCATGGAGTGAATTAGATATTAAAGAGGTAAAATTGGTAGATAAGGTCACTGAAAGAAAGAATGGGGAGTTGGGCATGTAACTCAGTTGGCAAAATGTATGCCTGGCAGGCACAAAATCTTAGGTTCAGTCCTTAGCACCATATAAACTGAGGCACAGTAGTACATGGCTGTAATCCCAGCGTTTGAGAGGTAGCAAGAAGATGAGAAGTTAAAGGTCACCCTTAATTTGGGCAGTTGTCATTGGAGGGAACCGTAGTTGTCTTTAAAAAGCGGAATGAGAGCTGTTTGAGACTCACTGTCACTCTGAGAGGAAGTGTGCTAACATATTAAGCAATAACCCTCATTTGGGCCTTCAGGGTTTAGGGTGGATTTTGTACTAAAATGGTCATTTGAATTTTATGTAAGAAGGTAACTGTTTGGTATTTCTTTACTGTGTCTTCAGGTTGTAAAAGTTAACATGAACAAACTACGGCAAAGTTTCAGGAGAAAGAAAGATGTGTATGTCCCAGAGGCCAGCCGTCCACATCAGTGGCAGACAGATGAAGAAGGAGTCCGCACTGGAAAGTGTAGCTTCCCAGTTAAGGTAAAGCACACATGTCTGCATGGTTCTCTGTGGGGAAAAAACAAAAACAAAAAAAGCAAACCAAACAAAAATCTGATAGCCCATAGGATATGCAATCCCATGACTCAGGCTAATGAAGGAGCCTTCCAAAATCAACTCCTCATATTCTGTTTCAGTGTTGGAATTAAATAAGAAAAAAAAATACTTTGCAGTTGGTGATTTTTCTTTTTGTATTTAGGTTATTTAAGGATTTGTGCTATGTAAGAACAATTTGTGTGTGGGTTGGTGGGAGTGCTAGTAACTGACCTTTGGGTCTTGAGTATGTGTGGCAAGCCCTCTACCACTGGGCTACATCCCTGTCTTCTTTTTACTTATTTGAGAAAGGATCTCACTAACTTGTTTAGGCTATCCTTGAACTTACTCTGTAACCCTGGTAGGCTTTGAACTTATGATCTTCCTTCCTCGGCTCCCAAGTAGGTGAGGTTTCCTAGAAACTTGCACTCTCAGGTCTGGCCAAGTAAGACCACTTCTAATGAGAACACAAGTCCTGAGACGTCTACAGATCCTCAAGTACCAAGAATTAAAGTTATTTTCAGTGAGGTAGGGGTTTATTTCCAGCACTACCCAACAAAAGAAAAGTCAAAAGAAGCCCTGCTCCTCCCCACTCCCAGTCAGGGCCCCATCATTTGTGACTAGATTACTTTAGCTTTACTCTTGTCTTCTGTACTTATAATTTCTCGTTCCGTCAATGCTACATGATTGTATTGATGTTCCATCGTAAAAAAATGAAACACTTTCACTTATTTTCAAATTTATATCATAATTTTATTTCATTTTCTTCCCATATTAATAGATCACTAATGTTTACATTCTCTTCTATAAATAGTAATTACATCTCCTATTTATGTTGAGTTTGTTCTAAACATTTTCATTACTAGGCATTACATTTAATACCAATCTAAGTAATATCCTACAATTTCTTCTCTTCAGAACTATTGATTCATTGATATGTTTGACAGATAATTGCTGAATGTCTGTTGTCTGCCAAGTAGTGTCCTAGGAACCAGGTGTGCAATGAGCAGCAGAGACAAGACCTCCGCCTAGTGTGTTCATGGTAGTGTGTGCTAGAGTGTAAGCAAATAGTATCTGATATGCCAGAGAGGAGCTGTGTATGAAAGAGATAGATGGGGGTGATACAGTTTAAAATGTGTTGGTTATGGAAGTCCTCATTAGGGGACAAAATGTCATTTCAGAAAATACCCAAAGAAATTCAGAAAACAAGCATTTCAGGTATTGAAGGAAACAGAATGTAGACAAGGGAGCAACAAGTGGAGTGGCTCTTAAGCAAGAGACACCTGGCCGAGTCCGAGAAGGCCATTGTGTACAGAACCAGAGGAGCAGGTAGCTAGGAAAGCAGGTAGGTAGAGGCAGGTTCTGTAGTTTAGAACTTTCAAATAATATCACACCTACTAGCTGCATTCTTTAATACGATACTCTTTATAAATTCTAAATTACTATTTACATAGTGCCATATTTATACTCAATTATGTATATGAAGAAGTAAATTTTGTTAAAATTTGTATCTAGCGTGAATCTTCTTCTTGATTGACTTAGCAGTTACATTTGTTTGAAAGTCATTGCATGTATGCATATTTAAAGTAGAATTAGAGATAACTGTGAGTAAGCTTTTTCTGTATTACAAGTGCCTATTACTAGATGTGTCATATAATCATTCTTGGGCCCTTGCCTACTAGTTAGAAGTAATGTTTTCCAGTTGTTGTTACTACAAATGCCCTCGTTACCATCCTTAAACACTGAAAAGTAATTTGCCTAGAACATAACTGGGGTTGGAAGTTGGGGGATACAGAGTTTTGCTACATAGCTCAGGATAGCCTCAAACTCATGATTCTCCTGCATCACCCTCTAGAGTTCTGTCATTATCAGTAAGTCCAATTCCATTTTAAGGATTTTGACTTTTATTTAGGTGAGATGGAAAACCATTAAAGAGTTGAGCAGACATAGCATCATAGGACTTCTGCTCTCAAAGGCACATAAAATAAACAAAAATGTAATACAAAAACAAAGAAAAGCAAGCAAATCAGATTTGGAGCTGGAAGAGATGTTTCAAAGGTTATAACTACTTACTGCTCTTAGAGAGGACCTTTCTGCCTTTGCCTCCCAAGTGTTCATATTTTATAGTTATATACTACAGGTGAGTACTACTACATTGTAGTCTAGAAATCAACTAACTGTACATTCTTGGAATCTCAATTTGATAAATGCTTATAACCAAGGAGTTTATTGAAGGCGTAGCTAAGTTCTGTATGCTAATATCTTGTTCAAAAAGTTCATATCACTGTATTGAGACATTTGGGCCTGTTAATTTTTTCCTTATAATATTTTTGACAGATTTTAATTTAATAAAGTAAGCCTGGCCAGATATAGTTGGCACAAGTTTATGATCCCAGCATATGTGAGTTAGAGGCAGGGGAGTTAGGACTTGAAGGTCATCCTTGGCAACAGCCTGTCTCATAAAACCAAACAAATAAGCAAACAAAAGTGGGGTATCACTTGAGCAGGGCTCTCTACTTCTGATTTCCTTCTGATCCCAGGATGTACTTTGTAGGTGTTTCATCTGAGAGCATGGCCTTTTTTCTCTCGTGTAGTTCCTGAATCCCTTACTGAAGTGAAAATGCCAAAAACTCACCTTGCTTATTAACAAGTTTTTTGAATTGTTGATTTCAGAGGGTTCATCACACACACACACACACACACACACATACACACACACACACACACTCACTCACTCACTCACTCTACTGGTAAGGTGGACTATTACCTGAACATACAAAAAATAGTTTGTTATCCTTTCAGGATAACATCAGCCAATGGTGATCATTGACTAGATTTATTATTATTAATTCATTAAGTTGCAAAAAAGGCAAGGCAGTGGTGGTCACAGCTTTAATTCCAGCACTTGGGAGGCAGAGGCAGGTGGATCTCTGTGAGTTGGAGGCCAGTCTGGTCTACAGAATGAGTTCTAAGATAGCCAGGGCTACACAGAGAAACTCTGTCTCAAAAAAAAAAAAAAAAGAGAGAGAGAGAATGTTGCAAAAAAGGTGACTAAACAGGTGGTTTATTGGGTTAAGGCACTCACCACCAAGCTGGACAACTTGAGTTTGAGCTCCAGGACCTACACAGTGGAAGTATAAAGTCACTTTTATTTGTCAGATATAATTGTTGTCTTGGAGGCTTACCACTGAATAAGCTTACCCTTTCTAGTTCTTTCCAAACTCTGGCTGGCTGGTTCAGCTCGGCTCTCCTGACTCAAAACTCCTCTCCAAGCTGACTGATTCAAACTGGCTTCTCTTGGCTTCTCACTGAATTGCTTTGCTTGGAAAAACTGCCTCTGATTTGAACTGAACTACACTGAGTACATGAACTCAACAAAACTGAACACTGTATTGCCTGAACTCAACTGAACTGTACTCACTGAACTGCTCTCCCTTCCTGATTCACTCTGTGCTGCTCCTAAGTAGTCTTTCTTCTGCTGTTCTCATGTGAGTTGAGCATATCCTATCTCTGACTCATTCTGTCAAATCTTTCTCTGATTCGTCACTTTATCTGCCCCTCAATTAAATGTCACTTTCAAATATGGCTGCTTCCTTCTACAGACTGACCTTACCTTCATTGTTAGCTGTTAAAGGTATGTACTAAGGGTATGTCTGCATTCAGGCCAGATCATATAGACCCAGAAAGTCTTTCTTTGGATGTGATCACTTGCCCAAACAACTATGTTGCTGGTTTGAAACTTCTCTACATGGAAGGAGAGTACTGATTCCTGCAAGTTGTCCTATGACCTCTATACTTGCACCAAGGTACATGTATGTATGCATGCACCTCCCTCCCCTACACACACACATACTGAGGTACAAAAAAGTGTACTTTAAAAAAGAAACTCAGGGGGGTGGGGGGTGGTTCTTTACAAAAGAAAAGCAGGGGGAGAGGGGAAATGGCTCAGTGGTTAAGAGCACTGACTACTCTTCCAGAGGCTCTTGAGTTCAATTCCCAGCAACCACATGGTAGCTCACAACCATCTGTAATGGAATCCACCACCCTCTTCTGGGGTATCTGAAGACAGCAAGGTGTACTCATATACATAAAATAAATAAATCTTATAAAAAAAAGAAAAAGGGGATTGGGCAGTGGTCGCACACATCTTTAATCTCAGCATTCGGGAGGCAGAAACAGGTGGATTTCTGTAAGTTCAAGGCCAGCTACACAGAGAAACCCTATCTAGAAGGGGAGGAGGGTATTACTAAAATGGATGACTGCTCTCTCTGATCTCCTACTTTGTTTTGAAGAAAAACATTAAGTAAGTGTGTGTAAGAGCAGTAAACTGAGCCATTATTTAAACAGGACAGTTACACATGTACTTTAACAGAGAGGTAGTGTCAGGTAATTGAAAAAGACCTAGAAAGAAAAAGACCTGGGTTCTTTTCTTGATTCTGTGAGTTTACTAGTTAGTATGACCTACTCTTCTCGTTTAACTTTATTGACAGTTAGTTAAAAGAAAAATTTGAATCTCTTTAAGTTCTTTCCAGTACTGAATTTCCACAGTTATATAATAAATCTGATTATGTCATGACTAACTCAGATGGAATTTTAAAATTTTAAAGATGAGAATATTTTCATTTGACTGGGTTAAAGACACATAAGACTTTAATAGTGTTTTCTATACATTTGCATACTCTATTTGCTGTATGATTGTATAATCTATTTGCATAATGAAATTCTTCATAATTTGTTACAAATGTGTGATTATTGTGTTGCTTTTTGCTGCTGTTGGGAACTACTCACTGTGTAGTGTCTCACATCAGGCTCACACCATGGATAACATTACCAAAGTGGGGCCTGGGGATCTAAGTTTGCATTTTTTTTTTCAACAAAGGGAAAAAGGATTTAATTCATGAAAAATGCAGTTCTACATAGTAGTTTTCTAATGCACATTTTTATGAATAAAAGTTTCTTACTCAGAGAGTTTGGCAAAGGCATAAACCAAAGAAGTTCCAGTGTCAAATATTTTAGCCATTAAAGCATAAGTCAGCTGTAGTTTTTCAGTGAGATAGTGTCTCAGAGAAGAAAAGAGACCTTTGAAATGATGTTTATTTCAATTGGCATGTTTTTCTCAGTCTACTGACACTCAGGGTTGATTTCCATTTCCACATTCTACATAGATAACACCACTAAGAGTCAACACAAATATAAAATATTTTTATTCTTTGCTTTCTATCAAGTCTTCTTTGTTATTGTTAGCATGAATAGTTATGTGACCAATTGAATTGATTGAGTTACATGGTAGAATGAGAATGATTAGAAAATCCTGTATTCATTTCTAGAAACTCATATAAAGGCTTACCTACCTACTCTCTCATTTTGTTCTAGAAAATGGAATCAGAGACATTAAATAACTTGGAAGCAGTAATAAAAATTAGCATTAAGAAAAAGAAAATACAAGTGTGTATATGCATACATAGGTATACATACACTAGCAAAAGTGTGTGGATATATGTAATATGTACATGTTAGAGATAAGAATGTAGAGAGATGCTACCACAGGTTCAAAGAAATTAAGTTATGTAAGCATTTTATAATTTATGTTAATGTTTTTGAAAATTTAATGAACTATGAATTTCTGCCTAAAGCAGAAAAATAAAAGTTGAATAGACCTTAGCCATGAGTAAAATGAGAAAGCTGTTTTTGAAAAGTGATGCCCCGGAGGATCCTGCTATACCACTCCTGGGCATATATCCAGAGGCTTCCCCTGCATGCAATAAGGACACATGCTCCACTATGTTCATAGCAGCCTTATTTATAATAGCCAGAAGCTGGAAAGAACCCAGATGTCCCTCAACAGAGGAATGGATTCAGAAGATGTGGTATATTTACACAGTGGAATACTACTCTGCAATTAAAAACAATGAATTCACAAAATTCCTAGGCAAATGGTCAGAACTGGAAAATATCATCCTTAGTGAGGTAACCCAATCACAAAAGAACACACATGGTATGCAGTCACTAATAAGGGGATATTAACCCAGAATCTCGGAATACCCTAGACACAATTCGCATATCAATAGATTTCCAAGAAGATGGAAGGAGAGACCCCTGGTCCTGGAAAGACTGAATGTAGGGGAATACCAGGACAGAGAAGCGAGAGGGGGTTGAATGGGGAAAAGAGGGAGGGAAAGGGGCTTATGGGACTTTCGGGGAGGGAGGAAATGGGAAAGGGGAAATGATTTGGAATGTAAATAAAAAAAACATAGAAAATAATAAAAAAAATTTTTTTTAAAAGTGATGCTTTTCTAAAGGACTAAGTAGAGACGGTCTCATGGACCAGTATTTCTAAACCCTATAGAAATGATATCTTTAGTTTTTTAATATGTTGAAAGAGGTAGAAAACATGAACAGTTTTATACATTAATGGAATTAACAAAAGTCATATCTCACTGTTGGGAGTGTGTGGTAATGTGACCACAGAAAACAGTTGTCATTTCCTCAAGTTAAAGAAGAAATTACCCAGCAGGTCACTCCTGGACAGATACCCAAAGGAATAAAAGCAAGAGTTCATATAGATCTGTATACACCAGTCTTCACTGCAGCTTTATTCATAGTAGCAAAAAAGTAGAAACAAGCCAGGTATTGATTTTTCAGAGGACTAAGCAAAATGTGATGTATTCAATGAGCTATTATTTGGAATTGAAAGGAATCTGATATACAATACTCCATGATGAATCTTAAAATAGTAAGCTAAGTGAAATAAGACAAAACACAAAGGACAACACTATGTGATTTCACTTAAATGAAATATCTACATAAAGCTAATTCTTGAAGATGAGAAGATTAGAAATTACCATGAATTGAGAGGTAGAGAGAAATGAGGAGTCATTGCCTAATAGTTGAGTTTGTGTTTGAAATAATTTTAAAAAGTTAAGGATATAAATAAATGTAAACAGTAGCATTTTAAATATAATAATGCTCCTGAATTGTACTTTTAAATTTTTTTTTTACCATTTCTTCTGTGTATACACATGCATGCCTGTGTTCATAGTACCTCCACCACTGTACATACCTGGGGTCACCATGTGAGTTCTAAGGATCAAATTCAGATCTTTAGGCTTGGCAGTATGAGCCTTTACCCACTGAGTTATCTTGCTGGCCTCTGAATTATACTCTTAAAACTTGTTAAATTGTGTCTGGAGAGATCGCTTAGTAATTAGAAGCACTTGCTCTTGCAGACAACCCAGGTTCAGACCTCAACACCCAAATGACAGCTCACAAACATGCATAACTCCAGTTTCAGAGGTTCTAATGTCCTCTTCTGATCTCTGTGGTCACTAGGCATGCAAGTGGTGCACAAACATCATGAAGGCAAACATTCATACACATAAAATTTAAAAAATAATAATAAGGGTTGGAGAGATGGCTCTTCCAAGGGTCCTGAGTTCAATTCTCAGCAACCATATGATGGCTCACAACCATCTGTAATGGGATCTGATGCCCTCTTCTGGTGTGTCTAAAGACAGCTACAGTGTACTCATATACATAAAATAAATAAATCTTTAAAAAAATCATTTAAAAAGTTGTTTAAATTATTAAAATGGATGAGGGCTAGAGATCTGGCTTAGTGGCTAAGAGTACTTGTTGCTCTTGCAAAAGACCTAGATTCAGTTTTACATATTTGCCAGTCATGTCTACAAGTATACAAAATTATAGAAAAGCCAAGCATAGTGGTTCATGCCTGTAATTCTAGCACTTAAGAGGCAGAGGCAAGGGATCTGGAGGGCAAAGCCAGTCTGGACTCTAAAATCCTGTCTCAGGATTTTAACAGACAAAAGTTAAACCCATATTGATCAAATGCAATGTGACTAAGGATGAACACATTCACTACTCTTAGTCACTGGGGATATGATGACTGGAACAGAAGAGCCTGATATGGCACATGACAACTGCAGACTAATCCATCCGTGTTTGCTAGAATCGCCTAAAAAAAAGGGCATCACCAGTTGCTGGTCAAAATGTGGCGCTCTCCAAACACTCACTTATTGCAGGTGAGGATCGAGCATGGTACAGACCCTTTAGGGAAGAAGGTAACCGTTTCTTAAAAAACCAGACATATGACTACCACATGACCAAGCAATACACTCTTCAACTATGTTTTCATATCAGGGTTAGGGCCTCTGGTTTCTCATAACTACATGTGATGCTGGGTATGAAGTTCATTACAACTGATCAACTTTCAGGCTCAGAGGTTGTTGTCTCTACTCTCCTACTGAGTGTCTAATGTGGTTTTCTTATTATTAAAACATTTTATATATATATTCTATTTTCTGTTGTTGAGATCTTCTATTTTGTATTTATTTCAGACAATTGACCATTGCTTTTTTTTTGAATACTTTTTATAACTTCTTTAAAGTCTTCTTGTTGGTAACCATAGATTATTTTCCCCCAGAAATGAATTAAATGCATGATTTTGCCATATGCCAGCTGAATGTTGTATTGTAAGACTCTGGTACCCATTTCAGTCTTTTTGAGGGAGGGCACCTGAGGATATAGCTTAGTTGGTAGATCACTTGCTTAGCTGCAAAAAGCCACAGGTATAGTCCCAGCACTGTACAAAGTGCATGTAGTAGCACATGCCTGTTATTCCAGCACTTGAAAGATAAAAGGATTATAAGTTAAAAGTCATCCTTAGCTACATAGTAAATTTGACATATCACCTATTTATAAGTAGATAACTACCTTTGTTTTGTATCCTGTATCATAAGTAAATAACTACTTTTGTTTTATATCCTGTACCTAAAAATGCATAGGACTAGAAGAGTTTTTCAGAACTTTTGAAACTTTACTATTTGCATATAACCATAGTAAGAGGATAGGGTTCAAGTCTAAGTGTAAATATTTATGTTTCATATATGCCTTATAAATATATTCTAAAGGTAATTATATGCAGTATTTTTAGTATACCTGGATTTTGCTTTTTTTTTTTTTGAATACTTTTTATGACTTACCACATGAGGCCATGTGTGGGCATTAGTACTTGAGTTATCATATCTATACCTAGAAAATTCCAAATTTTTGAGGACTTTGGGTTTTTGCTAATTGTATCCATCCAGTTTTCAAAGCCTGTCATATATATACCACCTATGGGTCTATAGGAAACCTGAGAAATGCTGTCTTATTAGTTTAGCTCTGAAAGTGTTTGATATACCAGTTATAGGAGCAGATCCTTACTTGAATAGTCCAAGTTTAGCCCAGGACATCAAAAACAAGTCAGTGGGAACAGTTTCCCAAGCTTTTGTGTTCCTTAATATCTTCTGCTTCTTGGATACTTCCTACCTGGTTCTTTTCTTCTTTTTAAGGGGAAAATACCCTGTGGTGCGCATGTCGAGGTCAGAAAGCAGTTTGTGGGAGTTGGGTCTCTCCTTCCTCCTTGTGGATTCTAGAGTTTGAACTCGACTCAGGTTGTCAAATTTGGCAGCAAGTGCCTTTGCAGCTGAGCCATCTTGTTGGTCCTGTTTGTCCTTTTTATTGCTAGGTGTACATACTTTGTCTTAGGATTGTTTTTAATGTGTGCAGATAGAGGAATTGTATCTCACTTAAGTTACTATGCTACTGATCCCATAGATTCGTGTAACATTTAGTGACTATCATGTACTTTTTAATTTATTCCCCTAATAACTCTGAAATTTTCTAAATTTTGTTCCTATCAAAATACTGAGTGAATAAAATTAAGATTATCTTCACTTTTCTACAAATAGCAGGGAGTTTCTTGAATGCAGAAGTTTACCTTTCTGTCATCAGCTATCTACTAGATAATAGCTTCTCAGTGAACATCAGTAGAGCTAACTCCTTTCCTTCTCTCCACAGTACCTCGGCCATGTAGAAGTTGATGAGTCAAGAGGAATGCACATCTGTGAAGATGCCGTAAAAAGATTGAAAGCTGTATGTATTTGGTGGTTGCTGATACTGATCTATATTCTGTCAATAGTCTCTTACAAGATTGTACTTATTGAATTACTCCCCCAGTGTCCAGTAAGAACTGTGTGAAACGATGTGGGCTTACTGAAAAAGAACATCTCATTTTCTCTATTCAGAAGTACAGATTATAAAGACCAACCTTTTGCTCCTACATCTTTAAATCCCTGTGACACAAACAACCTACTCTCTCTTCCTTTTTTATAAACTTGAAGTGGACAACTCCTTTTCAGGATGAGTAATGCTCTCTTTAGCTGTCACACCATAGAATATGCACTACATTCATAGGTGTGTATTTAGAAAGGGAGAGAAAGTATTCACATTTGATAAAAGATCAGATTGAAGTGTTACCTTCCTGTTTTCAGTCTGTCTAAGGACTGTCTGTCCCGTAAATCTTCCAGCCCTCTTCACAGCCTTCCTTCTCTCCTGTGTACTGTAGAAGCTTGAAGCATTATTTCCGCATGTGCCTATCCCCAACAGCATTAAATTCATGTCACTTTGGGTTTGCTAAGTTTGGCTACTAATGAGTGCTTTTTATTTCTCAGTTTGCTTAATAACCAAAACTTTTCTGCTTATTTTGATATAGTTTATATTACCTCTTATATTCCCTCATGTAAAATTTAAAAATATATCAAAGAGATAGATTTATTTTTGGAATGCCTGAATCTATTGTAGAAGGAAAAGTAGAAAAATAACTAATTGTGCAACACAAAGCATAGCAACTCTGTGTCCAGATGGTGCGAGCACAGCCTTGTGTGTGCACACGACCCCTGACCTCAGGTTTTTGGCTATTTAAATTCTTAAATGATAGAGACCCAGGGTGCTTCCTTGCGTCTATCAGGGTTAAGGGAAGAGAACTTATGTCTGTGTCCTATGGGCCATGAAACTCGTTCTGCAGATTGGCTCTCTTATGTGACTATTCTCTAATTAAATATAGGCTCAGATAATTTAGTTTTCCATTTTTATCAAAACTAGCTTGAAAGAGAAATAAAAAATTTAGATTTTTTTTCTTAAAAAATAATTCTTCATTCCTCTAGAATAATGATAATCTAGAGGAGTTTAAGAATGCTTTAAAAATAATTAACTTTCTTATAGAATGTTTTTCTTTTCTTTTTTTTTTAAATAGTTTCTTTATATAGCTCAGTATGTAAGCCAAGCTAGCTTTGAGTTTCTTATCGAACCTTACCTCTCTACTAATGGAACTACAGGCATGAGCCTCCATCCTCAGCCTAAAGAATATTCTATAGTACTGTATTACTAATGATGAGAAACAGTAAACAAGCCAGGGAATGGGGGAAGGGGAGATGGTTCAGCAGTTGAAGGGCTTGCGGATCTTTCAGAGGACTCACATTTAGTTCCCAGTATCCTCTGAGGTGGTTCTCAGCTGCCTGTAACTCCAACTCCAGGGAACCCAATACTCTTTTCTGGCCTTTGAGGTCACACATACATGTGAACAAACCCATACCCAGAAACATACATAATTAAAAATAAAAATAAATCTTAATTTAAAATCTTGGGAAATGGTTAGATTATCCTTAAACAAACTGTTGTTATTAAAGTTTTAAAATTTACATTAGTTAGGGCTATGAGACCACTGTGAAATTATACTTTAGAAAATCTTTTAATTTAGAAACAATCAGTCTTCTTTTTCCATGCTGAGTATCAACCCCAGGGCCTCACATGACCCAAACCCTCCACTGAGCCATGCCTCTAGCACTGCTGTCTATTGTTGTAAATTTTAGTGTCTGTCTGTCTGTCTGTTTGGGTTTTGAGACAGTCTCAACTCCCAGCACGTTACCTGCCTCAGCTGCTGAGGTGCTAGGGTTAGGTGCATGTGTGTGTCACTTCATCTGGAGCTTAAATTTTTTAAAAAATTAGAAACAGGTCCTTATTATACAGGAAAAATATGGTTATTGTGGAAAATACAAATGAACCTGAGATTTACAAATAGGGGCCAGAAAGATGACTCAGTGGTTAAGAGTACAGACTGCTCTTTCAGAGGACCAGGTTCAGTTTCTAGTGCCCACATATGTAAAATCTCCAGTTCCAGGAGATTTAACACCCTCTTCTGGCCTCCAGGAGCACCAGGCATACATGTAGTACTCAGACAGCCGTGCACATAAAATAAATCAATCAATTAAAAAATGTTTATTAAATAAAACAAAATTCTTACAATTCCAGATATAGGCAGTATTTAAATGTCTAGTTTTTGCTGCTGGTGTTGTTAGGGCTTTTGGCTTTTTGAGACATACTGAAATACAGGTACAAACCACTCCACTCTGCTCACCTCCTAGCTTACAACTTTTTGTTTGTTTGTTTTATTTCACCTTTTGTTTTTAAAGCAAGAATATTGTTTGAGGACTGTTTAGATAACATTTAATTTTTTTCTATTCACCATAAATATAACCTAAATTTACATTTTAAAAATTATAGTTATGCAGGTCCAGGGCCATGGCTTCGTTGGCGAAGTGTTTGCCACACAATCATCAGGACCTCAGTTTGATTCCCTAGCACCTGTGTTAAAAACAAAACAAAAAGCAATAAGGGTGTAATCCCTGAGCTGGGGAAGTGTAAACAAGATCTCTGAGGCTCGCCGGCCAGCCAGTCTAGGTGAATTAGTGCACTCCAGGTTCAGAGAGACCCTGCCTCAAAAAAATAATATGGCACAATTGAGGAACACCTGCATCACCCCCTGGCATATCCAGGAAACTTAGGACAATTACATAGACTTAACATTGGCAAATGTATTAAAAATAAAATTGGGTAATGGGTAAACTTTTTTATTATGCTCAATAAAACTTAACTGTTGTAAGCCAGGTGGTGGTGGCACATGCCTTTAATTTTAGCACTCTGGAGGCAGAGGCAGGTGGATCTCTGAGTTCAAGGCCAGTCTGGCCTACAGAGCTCTAGGAGAGCCAGGAATTCACAGAGAAACCCTGTCTCGAAAAACAAAAGTGAGCAGACAAACAAAAACATTACTGTTCTTTAGATAAGCTATTTAGTACTATACTGAGAACCTTATAGTAAGTAGAAAGTCTTCAGGATATTGTCTCATGACTCCACATATCTCCGTAATTTTTTTTTTCAAATTTTTGCTGTAGAAATACTAGGTACCTATTTTCTTTGACAACATTTTTTTAACAGATATCTATCTAGGATCTATAGCTTAGTATGCCTCATTCTAATATTGTACCAAATACTAGGTTACTAATATTTTTTGTTTATTAGCATAAAGATCATAAAGTTTCCTGAAAGAATTTTAAATAAATGGAAACCAATTTAAGGAATGTATAAAGCTACAGAGAATTAAAACAACAAAATACTTTTGGATGTTTGAATGCTAAAGCTTTAAAATATGAAGAATTACATAGTTAGGATACAAGTTAAGTAGCAAAACAGACTGTCATGTGAATGACCTATAAACAAACAATTCTGTTTCTAGAGGTTTAAACCTTGTAGGAACTTGAAAGTGATTTACATGTACAGTTGTATGGAGACCTACCCACCCATGGTGCCGAGTAATCTAGAATTACGTTAGCAATTCCAAGTGGATCAAGGACCTCCACATAAATCCAGACACACTGAAACTAATAGAAAGGAAACTAGGGAAGAACCTTGAACATATGGTTACAGGGGAGAATTTCCTGAACAGAACTCCAATAGCTTATGCTCTAAGATCAAGAATTGACGAATGGGACCTCATAAAATTACAAAGTTTCTGTAAGGCAAAGGACACTGTCAAAAGGACAAAGCAGCAAAGTTGACATTCTCAAGTAAAGAAAGTAGCATTGGGATAGTTTTTAAAATGTGTTCCTCAGGCCACCTCTTACCCTTATATAATAAAGTAACAATTATTTTTAACTAATTTATTTTGTGACATAATTCACTAATTACTACTACAGAACAGAGTGCATAGAATAAATTTTAGAAACGGCTGTTGCTTAGTTGTATTGCCTGTATGTTACAGGGTGATGAATATTGACATGTAGCAGTGAGTTATATAATTATATCACGCTTTGCCTTGCTTCACTATAATCAAAAATGCCTTTCATTGTAAAAGGTTATTTCACTCCACTGTCTTCTGAATATCTCGCTCTCACGCTCTCTCTCTCTCTCTCTCTCTCTCCTCCTCCTCCTCCTGCTCCCCCTTGGGTTTAGATTCATTTCATTGTATAAGTAGTTCTAGTATGTTGGGGTTTTTATTCACTATTTGATATATTTGTTTTAATATATGTTCTTATTTTAGCAGGTAAAAGAATCATAACTGTTTTTAAAAGAACATTAAAATTCTCTAACCCAGTATCTGTCTTTTATGCGTTTTGCATGTCACCTTTTTTTTCTTTAACATCTGGGGTCTTTTATAAGAAAAAGAAAAAATACTATCTTTAACAAGAGCTTTTCTAGGAGCTGAATTAAATATTAACTGTTACCTCCCCACCCTGTGAGAATGGTGAATCTATAACTTTGGCTGCATCCTCGAAAGCTGATCATTACTCATAGTCTAACAAAACTAAGGCCACCAAACTTGGCAGCAGAAATAATTTTAGTCTTGCTGCAAAGCTCCCTGGATCACATGGTTATTTTTCCAGCTTCAGTTTAGAGCATCTTGTGGAAATATTTGATGCCATCTATGACTTTCAAGACCTGGGGGGAAACATGCTAGTGTTTAAAAGCACTGAATGAGTTCATGATCTCATTCTTCACCATAGTTTTCTTTTACTAGACATTTTTGCAGCAACAAAAGTTGATTATAAAAAGTAAAGAATTAAGAGTATAGTTCAGCCCTAAGAAGGGAATATAAAACTGGGTTGGGAGAATTTGAACCTATCTACATAAGTTCTTCAAATTTTACTTAATAATCAGCTTGTGAAAATGGTACTTAAAAATTGATGGTAGGGCTACTTGTGGTGGTGAACCCTTTTAATTCCAACACTCAGAATGCAGAGGCAGCTCTCTGTGAGGTTCAGGCCTACCTGGTCTACATAATGAGTTCCAGGCTACATAGTAAGACTCTGTCTCAACAAAACAGCAGATTGGTGGTAGAACCATAGCTTGTTTGGCTCCCATCTCCTGATAGTTGATAATTGTATGGTTATGTCAATGCAGGAGTCTTTGCTTTAAAAGAACAGTTAAAAAGTAAACAAAACCCTGTTTTTTGTTCCATTTGTGACCCATGAACATAGTTTGGTTCTCAAATTTTTTTTCTGTGTGCTCCAGTGTAAACATTAACTTTAGATCCATCATAAATGACTTATTCTCACCTGGAGTAGACCCTGCTCCTTTTCTCTGCGTGTTGTAGAGTTGATGAGCACATTGTGTACAGACTGGTGCTAATAGATGGGGACACCTGTGGTGAAGCTTCCTTCCTGACTTAGAAAGGGCGTGGCTAGAACTGTTGATGTGTGCACGTGATTTGACTTCATGGGTTGTTTTTGTTGTGCTTTGTTATGTTTGCAGTGCCAGGGCATCAGACTCAGCCTTACACATAGTGGGGCGCATGCTTTACCAGCAAGTTGGTGTTTGCTTTTGATCTGGAGTCTCACTGTGAAAGCCAGGCTGACCTGGAGCAGCTTCTCAGGCTCCTGTTTTTTTATGATATCAAGGCTGACCCTGACCTCCTGAGGTCAGGAGGCGCTGTCTCAGTCTCCTAAGGAGGTAGGATGATGGGCACGTGCCACCACAGTGACTACCATTGATTTTAAGTAGCAAAATGTATGTAGAACTAACCTTTTATTTGTTATTATTATGAATTTTAAATACAACATCATGTCCAACTAGTATGTCCTAATCTTTTTCTCTGCTGCCAAATTTGGATAATCTCTGTTGGAAAAATAGAGATTACTAAACTGAGTAGTTGTACTGCATGAATATAGGCTCTGAGTTCCTCTCTTCCCTTGGATTCTTAGGTCGTGCAGTGTGTCTCCCTGCATTTTCACGCACCTTTCCTTTCCCCATCACTCCTGGTATGGATAACTCTATAAAACTCATCCCCACCCCTTCTCCCATTTTTCCTTCTCTTTTATTTCTGTATGTCTTAACTGATGTGAAACCTGGGACATTTAGCCTATGTAATAATAGCACTCGACTTGTCCCCTGTTCCTCCAGGAAAGGAAGTTCTTCAAAGGCTTCTTTGGAAAAGTAAGTTTAATGCCATGATTGTGCTTGTTCATATAAGGAGTTACACCCCAGTACAGCACTGACTTGCTAAAAGAATAAAACCTTGACTTCTTTACAAATCAGAAATAGATCTGACTATATAAAAAAATTAATGAATTAGTTGCTGTCTATGGTGTTACCTATTTTTCTTTTGATACTAAATCTCATTTCTAGAAAACACAATAAATGAATCTTTTTCAATGATCTCTTTATACTATTAGGTAAATGCTATGTGATCTTTCAAAGCTGTTTTGTTAGTGTATTATCTATATTTTTAACAGGTAGATTTTAATTAGGTCCCAAAACTGACAGAAATAGAAGGAATTATTAGATTCAGGTAAAAATTTAAGGTACCCCAAAATTTACATTCAATATTATTTTTTTAATCTAAGTTAAATTTCAGGAGAATGAATTGTGAAAGTACATAAACTTACCTTTGAAGATTCTGCTGTGATCTTTAACCTGTATTGCTAATCTAGGAAAATCTGTTGTAATTAATAGTCTACCAAAATCTGCTGCATGGATGTTCTTTTTATAGGTACCCTTACCCTTTTCTAGTGACACTTGTTCACTGCTCAGATCCTCTCAAGTACCAGGGCTAGGATGTCCCTCAGTAGTAGAGTGTTTACCCAGCATTAGCATGCATGAGGCCCACAGTTCTATCTCCAACACTAGAACAAAGTAAGAGGCTAAAGAAACTGCCCAGTGTTAAAAGTGCTTGCTGCTCTTATAGTGGACCTGAGTTTAGTTCCTAGCACCAACTTGGGTAGCTCACAACCAATGTCACAGGCTAACCTAATCGCAGATTCTAACTGCCACAATGCTAAATTTATATAAAATATGAAAAACTTATGAATCATTTTAATCTTTAAATAACATTTACATAGTGAGGAAGTTGAGGTTTCAGAGTTCAAATGGCTTTCTTAATTCCAGATCCAATAAGTGTTGGGGGCTTGGATTTGAACCTTGATAATCTGTATCCAGAGTCCGTACCCTTAAACACTGTGCTATACAATCACTTTTGTTTTTCAGTTTTTCTTTTGCAGTACTGGGGGTTGCACGTCCCAGGCCAGTGCTCCTGTGATCTGTATCCACAGCCTTTTTTTACTTTCTATTTTGAGACATGATCTTATTAATTTGCTGACCTGAATTTAGTGATGGTCCTCCTACCTCAGCTTCATAAATAGCTGGGAATATAGGCCTGTGCTTCCAGGCTTCAATCCTCCTGGAGCAGTGGAGGTGGAAGGGGGCTCTTACTTTGGGCTTTTGAGACAAGGTCTCTTATATCCTAGGATGGCCTAGAACTTGCTTTCTGGTACTTTAAACCAGCACTCCCCCTGCTGAGCTATATCCCTAGCTTTTCAACTTTCTTTTTTTTTTTTTTTAAGATTTATGTATTTTATGTAGGTGAGTACACTGTTGCTGTCTTCAGACACACCAGAAGAGGGCATCAGATCCCATTACAGATGGTTGTGAGCCACCATGTGGTTGCTGGGATTTGAACTCAGGACCTCTGGAAGAGCAGTCGGTGCTCTTAATCACAGAGCCCAGTGATTAAGCCCTCAACTTTCATTTTAAAGAGTAATAGTTGTTTTTGGATTTTATATCTAGTAAATTACTTTTTTGTTATAGTTTTTCAAGAACTATTTTTCCCAGTAGATTAAACTAGCTTGTGGAACCCAGGGCCTAGAGCATGATAAACAAGTCCTGTCACTGAGCTTGAGCTCTTTTTCCTGTGCCTCTCCCTTTCCCCTCCCTCTGAGACAGCATCTTGTTAGTTAATCAGGCAATCCTTAAATACCTGAGAACCTAGTCTCCCACTCATGATCTTCTTGCCTTCTGCACATCACCATGGCTGATCCTAACACTTCATTTTAACCTAGAGATTTTTATGTATTTGTTTGCTTATTGATAATGGGTCTCTGTTATGTAGTCCTGGCTGCCCTGGAATTTGCTATGTTGTTCAAGCAGGTCTTGAACTCAAACAGATACACCTGCTGCTTTCTCCTGAGTTCTAGAATTAAAGACATTGTACCATCACACTCAGCTTATTTGGAGATCTTTTTAATAGTGACCAGGTGTTGTGCACACCTGTAATTCTAGCACTTGAGACACTGGGGCAGGAGAATTGCCATAAATTTAAGTCCATCCTGGGCTGTATAGTAAGTTCTGAACTAGCTAGTACTACAATAGCAAAGCACAGCTTCAAAAAATAAAACAGGTCAGTCTGTCAATCAGGCAGTCCTACTAGTGACTTTTACTCCCACAGTATTTTCTTAAAAACACTAAGTATTCTTAACTTGATGGCCATGAACATATATGACTATATGAGTTATTTTCATGGACTAGAGAGATGGCTCAGCAGTTAAGAGTGCATGTACTTTCAAAGACCTGGGCTCAGTTCCTTGCACCCAAATCATAGCTTATAACTATCTGTAACTCCAGTTCTACAGGATCTGACACCCTCTTATGATCTCTGTAGATACTGTAGATCTTGTCATATGGTACACAGACATACATGAGGCAAAACACTCAAGGTGCATTAAATAAAAATAAACCTTCAAGTTTTTAGTGCTTTTCGAGGCCATCCTGGTCTACATGGCAAGTTCCAGGACAGCCAAAGCTATATACTAGACTCTGCCTCTAAATAAATAAAGAAGCCATGTTTATGTTATGGGGAGGGCCCTTTTTACAGCAGAACAATTTTGTTATTTATAAAATTACAATAATCCCAGTTTTATTCAAAAAGAAGAAAGAACAAGCATTACTTAGAACATCACCAGGAATGTGCTTTAACTAAAACACTGTTCTTTAATCTTTGGAGTTTCCGGGTGTCTTAAAGTTTCCATTGCTGTGAAGAGACACCATGACCAAGGCAACTCTTATAAAGAACAACATTTAATTGGGGCTGGCTTACAGGTTCAGAGGTTCAGTCCATTATCATCATGGCAGGAAGCATGGCAGCACACAGGCAGACATGGTGCTGGAGAAGGAACTGAGAGTTCTACATCTTCATCCAAAGGAAGCCACGAGCAATCTACTGTCTTCCAGGCAGCTAGGAGGAGGGTCTCAAAGCCCACCACCTTAGTGATACACTTCCTCCAACTGGACCACACCTACTTTATCGAGACTACAAAACCACACCTCCTAATAGGGCCAAGCATAATCAAACCACACCAGGTGTTATCATTCTTTTTATCCCCTACATTAATCTCTAAGAAATAGGATGCCATCTAGTCTTTGAGTCTGTATGATTTAATGTTCCATGATAAAGAGAACAATAGTAATTTTTCCACCACACACTTACGTAAGAGTAGGTGAAAGAAGTTAGTCTCGATTTCAAATTCATTAGTCATAGCCAAGAAGCCACCTTCTTTTTCTACCTCCATGGTGACAACAGTGCTTCCAGAAACTCCATGATAAAATCATACACATCTGATTGGTTACAGAATTGTCCTGTGAACATCTAAAAAGAAAAGGAGGGGAAACTGTACCTGAGCTGAACTTGTTCCAAGCTAGCTAATTGCTCTCTGCGGCCCCTAATATACTCAGCTTTTGAGAGATTATTATATGCACATCTATTAGTATAGCTGCCATGTTAAACAAACACTTTATTACCAAGGAGCTACATGCCACTTAAACATTTGAAAGGAGTTTATAATATTAATATATTTGAAAAATCTCATGAGCTAAGTATAAGTAGTCTCCCATTTTATAAGAGAACCAACTCTATAGATGAAAATGCCTATGTTATTCCTTGGGTCTCTTCTTAGGCCATTTACTAGTGATTATATTGAGCTTTATAGCTTATGATATGCCCTGACCAGATTTCTAGTTTGTTATTTACAATAGCTGTGTGGATTGACTGGTAGTTCATGACTACACTTTACCAACATGAAGACAAGTTCAAGAGCTTGCCTACTTAGTACATTTCCCATATGCAAAAATCAAACTTTTCTGAAACTTGGTGCAGATATCATTGACCTACCCTAGGTCATACATCTTGTATTCTTAGATAATTTTTAGGATTTGCTTTATTTTTCCTTTTGAAACTATATTTCAGGGACTTGGAGGATAGCTTAAGTCAGTAAAGCAAGCATGGAAATTTGAGTTTGAACCCTAACATTCATGTAAAACATATTGGCTAGGTGTGATAGCACACATACATTGATGGTACAGTGCTGAAGAGGCAGAGACAGAAGGGTCCCTGTGGCTCACTGGTCAGACAGTTTGGCCTAATTGGTGAATTATCAAAGGATGCAGACAGTGTTTCTGAGGATGACACCTAAAGTTGTCTTCTACACATGTATGTGCATACACATACATATATACACAGAAGTATAATAGCACAAAACCTTGACTCGAAAGGAAGGAAGAGGCAAAAGACAAGAGTAACCATAAACTTTTATAATCACCTTTGTCTCCTTTTTTTTTTCTTATGCAGTGATCAATTTGTCTTTTAAAGGTCTTGGTTACTGACCTTTTTTAGATTTAAAGGGTAAATTGTTAATTTGCAAAAGTCCTCACAATGCACACACTGTATTCATAGCATCTCAGTGGTTCTCAAGTTAGCTTTAGTATATAAAACATATTAGGGAATATACCATCTTTTCCTAACAAAGGTGAATAAGACATCTTGATTTTCATAGCACAGTTACTCTCCTGTTTTTAGGTAACTTTTATACTTCTTTGGTTTTCCTTAAGTTTTCAGAATTTCCCAGTGTTTGGGAGGCAGAGGCAGGCGGATCTCTGAAGGCCAGCCTGGTCTACATACTGAGTTTCAGAATAGCAGACCTTACATAGTGAGAAACAAACAAACAACAACAAAAAACTATTACAACAAAACAAGCAATACAAGGAACCTTTCAGAATTTCTTACTGTGTTCACTTTTTTCAGCTTCTTTCTTTTCACTGACCCAACAGGGCTGAGGGCTGTGACTTTGTAATAGAGCACTTGCCTGGTGTGAGTGAAGCTCTGAGTTCAGGCTCACTGTCATATTCACTAGCCTGTCTGTAACCTGTGCCCGTATGTTCTTGTTTCTTCCTTTTGGTTTGGTTTTGAACTGACTTCTTCAGGTAGGGCAGGCTGTCCTCTTGCATCCTCGTGCCTCTGCCCTGGGTGCTGAGATTGACAAGCATGGTCTCCATGCCCAGCTGCCAGGGCTTTTGTACTGTTTCAGCTCTTACTCCAGCCCCTCCCTCCTCCGTAGTTCTTTCTCCACTACATTGCCCTAAAGATAAAACCTATTTTTAGACAAGTGCCTTAGTGTCTTCAGTTCTGCCATCTTGTTTGTGGTCTCATTTAATACCCGCTGCTGCCTTGGCCTCTGGCTTTTCACTGAAACTGCTCCTTTCAAGTCTTTCACATTATTGCAATGTATATTACCCTCATCCCAGACTGTTCTCAACATTTGGCACAGTCTGACTCTCCTCGAAACATTGTTCATCTGGAGTATAGAGAATCATGTACCCCTAACTTTCCTTAAATCTCTGCTTATTACTTAGTTGTGTGTTCTTTTCTACATGCAACTCTCCATAGATGATGTCACCCAATATGGTGTTATGCCAGGTATTCTGACATTTGTGCAGATATTTCTGTCATAGAAATGGTATAGCATAGGAATCCAAGACAGGTTCTTGAGCCACTTTTACTTAATTTTGCCTTGTGATTAATACCTCAGGAGTAATGTCTTTACCCAAGAATCTTCTGGACCTTATAGGTCATATTACAGATATTCTCTCTGTCCTTGTTCCTCTCATCTCATCCTACCCTTTTTATTAATAATTTCAAAAAAGACACCAGGCAAGCCTTTGTATTTCTGTGACTTCTCTGGAACACATACCATCCAGGCATAGATATGCATGACTCATTTTTCCAGCTTTTTCTTTGCTCAAAAGTCTTATCTAAATGAAGCATTTATTTACAGCTGTCTTAGAGCCCACTCCCATTGTCTGCACACATGCTCCCTGTTTCCTTCACAGCTTTGTTTCTGTTACCTCATTGTCTTTCCCATATACTTTCTGTATTTGTTTCCGTGTCTCTTTGTCACTGTAACAAAGTTCTCTGAGGACACAGATCTTCACCTGTCTTATTTGTGGTGGAATTTTCAGTGCTCAGAGTAGTATGTTGGCCTTTAGTTTGTACTCTATAATATTCAAGTTTAGTGGATAAATAAATGACATGTATTATACTCTCAAGTTCACTCTATAATACAGAGTCAGTCAGTATTAGTGAAATATTACCAAAGTTTTCAACAGTAACAAATGCTGCTAGGGCAGAAAGGAAACTTAAATGTGAGAAATTGTAATGAAGGCCTCGAGAGAGCACAAGGCTGAGTCTGCAGGCATAGTTTCCATTACTGTAGTTGGAAAAGAATGGGAACTTTTAATGATGCAGCCATTAGACATAGAGTCAACCTCCAATCTGGGGGAAGTCGTGTTTCTGTCCCTTTATTGCTTAGAAGAGTATTCGTATTATTTGTTCAGCATGTCATTCTCCTCAGAAATTCAAATACTAAGTTGGTGACTTCAAGGCCTTTTTCTTCAATTTTTAAATAAAATTTAGAACAACAGCTGAATCCAAGTTCCCTGTGGGGAAAAGGTCTCTTCTTACGAGGCACATTGCATCATGATCGCCTAGCTAACGTGTCATTATTACAGTGTGGTGGCTGAGTTATCTCTGAGTGTAGGTGCTGCTTCTGGGAACTTGATAGCTGTGCCGCGTGTGCTCCCGGGGCCTTCACGGCAGCTCTTTCCTCTGGTTTACGTGAGAAGACTGCGCACCCTTTAACCTTCAGCTCTCCATAGCTAAGCTTTACCCTAGCCTGTCTTGTCTCCAAAAAATCAGCTCTGTTTATGGCAGTGTGTTCTTATCTCATTAGTGATCTTGGGAATCATAGAATTTTAGATTTAGACAAAACCCTAAGATGTGAGTCACAGTCTAAAATATTGGATATAAATATGGGAGGGGGCAGAATAATGAATTATCTTCCAAAAAATTCAGCTAATGACTACATTCTAGAAAAATCTTCAGAGCATAGCCCACCATATTTGTCTTTGAAAATCAAGTTTTGCCGGACGGTGGTGGCACACGCCTTTAATCCCAGCACTTGGGAGGCAGAGGCAGGAGGATTTCTGAGTTCGAGGCCAGCCTGGTCTACAAAGTGAGTTCCAGGACAGCCAGGGCTACACAGAGAAACCCTGTCTTGAAAAACCATAAAAAAAAAAAAAAGAAAAGAAAAGAAAATCAAGTTTTATTGTAAGGAGGCCATGCCCATTTGCTCACATGCCGTGGTTTCTTTTGTGCTACAGTGACGGTTGAGTTGCCATGCAGAGAATATGGCTGACAGTACCTTCACAGAGAAAAGTGCCAGCCCCTGACTTAAACAGTGTAGACACCCAATCCTGTGAGTGTAACTTGTTTCTTCCAGTTTAGCATCTGTGTGTCAAATGAAAGCAATGGAAGGCTCGTCTAGACTACCAAGGTTGTCACCAGCATGCTGTGGTCACTGGCTTTCAATTTATTTTAAAAAGTTATTTCTGCTTAATCACTCTGTGAAGGACTGGGGATGAAGGTCTGTTGGCAGAGTGCTTGACTATCATGCATAAGGTTCAGTCCCAACACTCCATACACCAGGCACAGGAGAGTCACAGGTTCAAGGCCAGCTGCTACATAGAGAGTTCAAGGGGAGCAAGACCCTGTCTCCAAAACAGACAAACAAGAATTACAAAATGTGTAGTTCTCTTACTAGCAGCAGCTCTCAACAGTGGCTTGAGTAATCTGTAGTTGACTCACTGCCTGTCGTATTGTTCTTCAATGTCAGACTGTGTAGTAGCCATATGGGTTTAGATTAGCAAAGAGTTGAGGCCAGCCTAGACTACATAGTAAAACTTCAAAAAAATGAAAAAGGGGCTGGAGAGATGGCTTAATGGTTAAGAGCACTGACTGCTCTGTTTCAGAGGTCCTGAGTTCAAATTCCAGCAACTACATGGTGACTCACAACCATCTCTAATGGGATCTGGTGCCCTCTTCTGGTGTGTCTGAAGACAGCTACAGTGTTCTTATATATAATAAATAATAAATCTTTAAAAAGAAAAGAAAAATTTAAAAGATTTACTCATAATAAAAGAAATTTAAAGCTGATATTAATTTTTTAGTTTCAAGGTGGGTATATAGCAAGTAAAGTGACTACTTGAAAGTTGTACTTTTCACTGGTCATTTTTCACTCATAGATTAGCTTGATCCTTCTGCTTAGATTTCACTAAATTCTAAGTTACTAAAATTCTGTCTGTTAGGTCTATTTTCTTTCTGTGGAAAACAGGCAAGTTTAGTCTTTAGTATGGAACTTTCTTTTATCTTTAGTATGAAATGCTTGATGGCAGCATTCTGAATTACCTTTTTTTTTATTAGTAGGTTTTGTTATTTGACGACGCCATATAATGCATTCTGGTTACTCTTTCCCAGCCTCGCTTACTGCCCTCCCACTGCCAGCCCCTGCCCCACTTCTTTCTTACAGATCTCTTTGCACAATCACAACTCTTTGTCTTGTTTTGTGTCCCACAAAACCATCTGTGTGACCGTGGGTTTGGAACCATCTATAGGAGCCTGATGGGCTCACTAGTGGGTTCACAACTGGACACTGGCTCTCCCAGAATCCGATTGTCTTATATATAATACATTACTATAACTTTTTGTTTCCATAACCATAAAATTGAGCCAAGAGTGATTTTTTTTTGGGGGGGGGGTTTCAAGACAGGGTTTCTCTGTGTAGCCCTGGCTGTCCTGGAACTCACTTTGTAGACCAGGCTGGCCTCGAACTCAGAAATCCGCCTGCCTCTGCCTCCCAAGTGCTGGGATTAAAGGCGTGCGCCACCACCCGCCCGACTTCCAAGGGTGAATTTTAGAAAATCTCTGAATATTGTAAGGAATCTATCAAGGAGAACAATTCTAAAGTGACTTATTTTTCCCAACCTTCAATTGGCTAACCTTTTGCTGCAAATGCTGAATACTGAAGTTTACAGTAGTGTAGTGTGATGAATGATGATCTACAGTGAACATGCTAAGAACTTTCTAGACCATTTACAGCTGTTTCTGTCATTGGATAGCTGCCTTCTCTATTCCCTACAGCAGATACTTAGCAAATTCTTTGAGCATAAAAAAGGAAAAACTAATGTCCTTAACTTAGTATTCCTGAAAGCACAACTTTAAAAGAAATTAGCAGAAGCGGTAAAATAGTGGTGACATGTGACTACCATGTTACCTTTTTACCTTTTTAAAAAGTCCAGGTACTGTAATAGTCTGTAATCCTTTTAACACATGTACCTATATGTTCCACATGAAGAAATAGAAACTATATCCCCTGCTTAGCTTTTAAATAGTAGCATTGAATCTAGACTTGTTTTGTTTCTAGAATAACTAGCAAGTGCATGCTAATTTTTCACAATCTCACAGACATCCTTTGTCATCTGCTTATCTCGTTGTCCTGTATATAACTCTACTTTTTATAGAAAAGCTAAAAAAAAAAAGCATGATCTTGCTGTGGATGCCTCCTACCTTAACCTGTTTAGTGCTGAGATTACAAGCATTCAGCACCACATCTAGCCTTAAATAAGCCTGTTGTTGTCATGGTTGGTTGTTTTGAGACAAAGAGAGCTGCTTTCTAGACTAGGCTAGCCTTGAACTCACCTGCCTGCTTCTGTCTGTCAGGTGCTGGGATCAAAGGTGTGTGCCACCACACTCAGTTAATAAAGCTTTGCAAAGAGTGTTTATGCTCATAGAATCTTTTTACCTTTCATTTACTTCTCAGCCCGTTCTGATCTAACTTCCACTTCCCTACCAGTCAGGTCCTCCAGAGAAGCCAGTTTGAAAATAGGTGCACCTGGGTGCACATGCATGTGTGTGGCATCATCTGTGTGAGATAGAGTATTTTAAGAGTTGGCACATGAGTTTATGCATGTGGCAAGTAGACTAGCAGGCTGGAAACTCAGACAATATTCCTATGTTACAGACCAAGGTAGGCTTTCTTTCTCAACTGATTGTACAGGACCTGCACTGTTAAAGCTAATCTCCTTTTCCGAAAGTCTATTGTTATTTTTGCATTTATAGCCCTGGCTGCCCTGGAACTCACTCTGTAGACCAGACTGGCCTTCAACTCACATAGATCCACCTGCCTCTGCCTCCCAAGTGGTAGATTAAAGGCGTGCGCCACCATGACCACCTGGCCAAAACCACGTGCTCTTAACCGCTAAGCCATCTCTCCTGGCCTTGTTTGTTTTTTAAGGTAGAGTCTTCCTTACATTGGGCTGGCCTGGAATTCATTATATAATCCATCTCACTCCAACACATGATCTTCTTGCCTTAGCCTCCTGAATGCTGGGATTACAGACATGCCTAGCTATTGCGACTCTTAGACTAGTGTTTGACTTAAGCAACTAGGTATATACCACCATGCCTGGACCTAACTTTTCTTTACCTGGAACTTACTCTGTACCAGGCTTGCCTTGTCTTCGGAGATTTATAATTATGCCTATATGCCTGTGCATTAGTCTATGCCTGTGAGTACAATGTCTGTGGTTGCCTCTGTCTTCTGCGATTAAAGGCATATACCATCATGCCTAGACCTAAGCTTTTTTTTCACTCCTTTTTACATGACTTTTATAAGTTTGGTATTATAGTTCATTCAAGATATAGTCAAGTTAACAACTGAGAATAGCTGTCACAATCCATCCTTTGTCAATTTGACACACAATCATATCTCCTTATGTACAAATGAAAAGAATAACCAAGTCATTTTAATGGTTTGTATATTCAGTTGTCTGCTGAACCCCACATAGTTGGATGTTTGACAGACACCTTAGACTTCCTGAAATTTCCTCTAAAATACATTTTGTATTTCTTTTCTATCTTAGCTAGAGCTACTTTTTCACTCATTGACACAAGACAGGAACCTATCCCCTCCCCTATACTGTGTAAAACCACCTTTGCAATCTCAGCCAAGATAGCTCCATCCTGATTCTCTCCTGCCTGGACTCTTGCTTGTTGATCTCTATCTGACCTCATGTACACTGCAAAGTGATGTTTTAAAATGCAAATCTAGGAGCTGGAGAGTAGAGTGAGCTAAGAACATTGCTGGTCTTCCAGAGAAACTAAGTTCAGTCCTCAGTACCCACTTCAGGCAGCTCATAACTGCCTATAACTGACAATCCAGAGGAACAAAACCACCTTCTGACATCCACAGACATTGCACTCACAGGCATAGACCTAGGAATAAACATAGAGAGCAAGTAAAAATAAGAATTTTTTAAAAATGCAAATGTAGCACTGGTGAAATAGCTCAGTTTTTGGTAAAGGCCCTCGCTGCCACTGATGACCTGAGTTAATCTCCAGGATGACAGGATGGAGGGAAAGATCTGATTCCAGTGAGTCCTCTGACTGTACACACAATCAGACATGATAAGTAAGAACAGAGATACAAACCAGCTGTTGTGTTTAATTCTTTCAGTAGCTTTCAGTTGCCATAGAATTAGATCTAGTTCCCCAGAAGGTATATGAGGCCTTTCCTCCTGGTTTCCTCCTGTTGCTTCATGCCCAGTCTACTTTCAACCCATGCTGAGATATTTTCAGGGTCCCAGACTTTAGTGCCATTTGCCTTGATGGTATGTGTTCTTGGAGTATTGCTTTTCAAAAGTGCTCTGTGAGGTGACCTTGTATTTGCAGTGGTTAAAAAGTTTCAGACACTCACCCAGTATGGGGTGGTGGCAGTGGTGCTGACAAGCCTGGAAGTGGGTCCTAGCAGCTTTTTAAACTAAGAGCGTACTGCCACAACCAGGATTCCTGGACTTGGGGACAGGAAAGGAGAGTAGAAGTTCTGTTGTTCCTTGTCATCTAGAAGCTGCTGTTTCAAATTTAGCACCAGATTCCCTTTGGTCTGCACTTCTATGACAATCTGATGTCCACCCTCAACCTTTGTTTGCTTTAATTTACTTATATCCACAGGCAAGTTAAGAAAGGACATTAAGTACCATTGCATTCCCTCAGAGAAGAAATAAATTATCAGCTTGTTCAAAGTGATTCTTGTTTGCCACTCCCCAAAACAAAAAACCAACAAACTAAACAAACAAACAATGGCGGTGCATGCCTTTAATCCCTGCACCCAGGAGGCAGAGGCAGGCGGATGTGAGTGCGAGGCCAGTCTGCTGTATATAGTGAGTTCCAGGACAGCCAGGGCTGCACAGAGAAACCCTGTCTCAGAAAACAAACAAATAAAACCAACCCTTATCTTAGCTGTAATTTTTATATCTTCCTATGCCCTCAGAATGTTTCCCTGCATTTAATGTCAAATTTAAAACTTGGCTAAATTGGGGTTGGAGTAGTGACTCAGCAGTTACTGAGTTCAGTTCCCAGCACCCACATGACTGTTCACAACTGTCTATAACTCTCATCCCATGGGATCTGATTCCCTTTTCTGGTGTGCAGATATACATGCAGACAAAACATCCTTATACATAAAATACATAAATAATTGTTTTTTAAAAATCTAAGCTAAATCATTATTCATCTTGAGGGGATAAATAATTACTATTTAAGGATTGTTCATAGAATAATTAGTTTCTTGCCATTTTTAACTGAAAATTTCAGGTGACAAAGGGTCACACCAGTTTTCAGAGGATAGCAAAATGGTTCAGAGCTGGTTGAGATTTATCTGTCACTCTCTGTACCTGCAGGTCTCCTTGTGGTGTAACTCCTTATGTATTTATTACTATCAGACTCTTATTTTTCTCATCTGAGTTTTTAAATGGGTGAAGACTCTAGTTGTGAGTTCTTTGCCTTTTCTGGAATGTGTTACCTTGGTTTTACTTTTATCTGTCTCTTCTCCCTTACTTAGTTTATCTTACGATTTTGTGTTGTATTTCTGAAGTAATAGCTTTGGCTTGTTTTTTCCTAATGTCTCTGCAGTTTGGTTTGAGTATCGGGCTTTGAGCATCTGTCCTGAAACTGGACTTCCTCTCTCCTTGTGACTTTTTGGAAGATGGAAATCTGTATTTTCTGAGTTTTGTTTTCTTTTTAATATTGTGTATGTATGTGTCTCCTCCCTCCCCTTCTCTTTTACAAGACGGGAAAGAAAGCAGTGAAGGCTGTTTTGTGGGTGTCAGCGGATGGGCTCAGAGTTGTGGATGAGAGAACTAAGGTAAGAGTTTGTGAGTTTAAATGCTACTTCTCATGTGATTTATCCCTAGCAATAAAATGACATTAAGTGTTATAGTAACTCCATAATATCCTGCCACTGTGTCCAAAGTACAACCTGTTGTAATGTCCAGGAAACTATTTAGTAACTCATTTGCTTTATGAACATAATCTCTCAGCATTTCGTTCTACATGATGTGGCATATTTTATGGACCAAGCATTAATGATTAATGCTAAGATATGAGTTCTATTTCTGTTCTATGTTTACTTTTTTTTCAGGTCCTTGAATATAAAAGGTGATGTATCTTTACTGTAGTTTTTTAGATGACAGGCCCCATGTTAAATTTTCCCTTGTTCCTTGCCCAAGGGGGTAAAGTGCTCAGCAGGAGAGAGACAAGGCTTTCTGTAGGGTCACGCGGTTTTCTAGATAGCACTCTGCATTTGAGAGAAAGGGACCCTAAACGCCCAAGATATGTATGGTCAATTAATTATTAATAGATTTTCTTAGCCGGGCGGTGGTGGCGCACGCCTTTAATCCCAGCACTTGGGAGGCAGAGGCAGGTGGATTTCTGAGTTCGAGGCCAGCCTGGTCTACAGAGTGAGTTCCAGGACAGCCAGGGCTACACAGAGAAACCCTGCCTCAAAAAAACCAAAAAAAATAAATAAATAAATAAATTTTCTTAAGACCTAAAGTCAGAAAATTCGTTTTAACCAGAAGTTAATTTGGATAAAGTTATGCGAATCAACAACAGGTGTGACAAGCAATTTAATAATTCTTAATGGCTTAATATAGTGACATTTCAAACCTTTGACCTTTTTTTAAGCTAAAAATATATATAGGCTTAAATTTAACACATTTTTAAGCTGTAGAGATTTTAAGTATATTTTTAAACCTGTATCCTTTTAATACATTTTTTGAATGAAATTTATTTTTGAAAAAAGGCCTTAGTGGGGCAGGAGAGATGGCTTAGTGATTAAGAGCACTGACTACTGCTCTTCCAGAGGTCCTGAGTTCAATTCTCTTCTGGTGTGTCTGAAGACAGCTACAATGTACTCATATAAATAAAATAAATAAATAAATCGAAAAAGAAAGAAAGAAAGAAAGAAAGTCAGTCTTGCTGAGTTTGATCTGCGTCAGCCTCCCAAGTGCTGGAATGACAGGCTTGTGCCACCATACCAAGCAAATTTGTCAATCTCATGGCTATGTATTTGTTTTTCACTGTAATTGGAAACTGATTTGCCCTCTGGTGGCTACTTTTTTAGAACCTACATTTACGAATTTCGTTCTTTCCATGTTGACTGATCAGTTACTGGTGGATAGGTTAGTTGAACTCGGGAGGGGAGGGGGACGGTCTCTCTGTGTAGCCCAGTCTCATCTTGAATTCACTATGCAGCAACCCAGCTGGGCCTTGAATATGCATCAATTCTCTTGGCCTAGCCTCCCAAGTTCTGGGATTGCAGACATGGGCCACCATGTGTACCATAATTGGCAGTTTATCACTATTGGATCCATTTTCCCACCTTTATATTTTACCTATTATCAGGGATTAGTACAGTATTAGAATTAGTGCTTGTGATAAGATCATGCCATGCTCTGCACAAATTAGTATAGATAAAGGAGTCTGAACTTCGGGTCCCCAACCTTTCTTTGAGCAAGAAACTATGTTGTGGTGATGCACCAATCAATCTCTAGCATACGAAGAAATAGAAACTGTTACTCATTCTCACAGAGAAAGCAGAGACCCAACCCAAAAATAATCTAGAAGAAGCAGACAGAACCTATAAAGTGGGCATTAAAATTGCACTGAGGGATATGAAAGAAAAAATGCTACTATTGAATAAACAGCTAGATAATCTCAGAAATTCTGGGAAAAAAGCAAATAAAAATTTTAGGGCCAGGCATGGTGGTACGTGCCATTAATCCCAACTTGGGAGGCAGAGCCAGAAGGATCTCTGAGTTCCAGGACAGCTATAGCTACATGGTGAGTCTACAAGAAAGGGGGTGGGGGGTGGGGAGTGAGACACAGAGAGAGAGAGAGAGAAGAAATAAATCAGAAAAAGAGAAAACTCTACATATTAAAAATAAAATACTTGAACTAAAAAAATTCTACTGGATAGAGATACAGTTATTTGAAAAGGGGAAGTATAGAATAATACATATCATCATTCTAATTTGTATAATATATAGTGGGAACTCACTATCATATGTTTTTGCTGTATTTTCTAATAAACAAAGAGGATTCAAGCATTTGTTTATGTATGCATACTGTCAAATTGAACATGGCAGCTACTGTGGAAGAGCTCTGAACTAGAACTGACTGACGTATCCATAGGTCAGAATATGGAGATCAAGTTAAGGAACTGAGCCAAGTGATGCTTCTTAGTCAAGTTGCAACCTGTGTAGGGATTCTGCATTGCCAAATGAACATCCGAGCTGCTTCTGAGAAGACCAGATAACCTCATAAGCCTTCTCTTGCTTTCTGTTTCCATTTTCTAGGACCTCATAGTTGATCAGACGATAGAAAAAGTTTCTTTCTGCGCCCCAGATAGGAACTTTGATAGAGCCTTTTCTTACATATGTCGAGATGGCACCACTCGGAGATGGATCTGTCATTGCTTCATGGCTGTCAAAGACACGGTGAGTCTAGCATGGCATACACCATCATGAGGATTCTAGCTGAGCTGCTTTCAGCAAGTGTGGGCAAAGCAGTTTCCACTACATTTTTAATAAGAACATGATGCTAAGGCTGCTTACATAAGTGCCTTTGTTGTAAAGTCTATTCAAGTAATTCTCAAGCTTGCTTTGAGCCTGTGAGCTGGAAATCAGAATGCAAAGCCATTGCCTAAGTTCTCAAGCCACTAAAGTGAAGCAGAGATGCCCTGGTGAGTTCGTGGGCTGATGCCCTGGTTCATTCCCCAGCACGACAAAGAAAGGAAGAGAAAGAGCAGAAAGCAAAGGGACTGGGGGCTGGAGGTCGGGGCACAAGATGACACGGGTAAAACATGCCACCATATTACTGAGCTTTTTGAGTTGGAGCTTTTCATCAGTAAAGTGTTTCCAGAGTTTGTTTGGGGGAGGGGTTGTTGTTTTTGTTTTTGTTTGGTTTTATAAACTAGAGTTTATAGCCCAGGCAGTGGGAGTGCACACCTTTGATATCAGCACTTGAGATGCAGAGGCAGGCAGATCTTTGTGAGTTCAAGGGCAGCCTGTTCTACAGTTTCAGGACACTGGGACTACCCAAGAAAAATCCTGTCTTGAAAAGCAAAAAACAAGCAAACAAAAAAGAATAGATTTTGTGTTCTCTTGATTAGCCAAGTTTGATTCCCAGTGCCCATATAGAAAGGATAGTGATCCCTATAACTCCAGCCCTAGGAGATTTAGGGCCTCTGGCCTATTTAGACACCAACTACACTCACATGCACATAGCACAACAGAAAAGAAGGAAGGATTGGACTATGATAGAAATTAATGCATGGAAATAGATTTTTATTTTGAGACAAAGTCTCCTCTCTCTACAGCCCAAACTAACTTTAAACTTGTTTTTCTACCTCAGCCCCACTAAGTGCTGAAATTATAGGCCTTATACCTGATGGAGATTTATTTATATTCACTTCTCTTTTTTGTGGTGCTGGAGGTCAAACCCCAGGCCTTGTACCTTCACCAATGACCTTTCCTGGCCTCCCACAGTGCCAAGCCTCAGCTGCTCTCCATGACCCCTTCATGCCTTCAAAACTAGTACCATCTGAATGATTCTTACACATTACCACATCCAGCTGCAGCACAAGGTCTGTCTCTAACAAACAACTTCATTGTGCTCTCAGAAAATTTTACCTCAGCGATACTGGCCTCTTTTTTTTTTTTCCATGAAACTGATGATCTATATTCATTTAATCCATAGTAAATATACACAAACTTATTAGGATTATAAAAAATACATGAGAAAACTGTACATATTTGGTGTAAATGCAATACATTTTATAAGAGGATTTAATTGTAGGAACCACGTAGGAACATATATGATACTGTATGCACAACATACATGAAATACTTATATTTGGGTTAAAAATTTATATAGAGAGGTTAAAAAGTAGGGTACTAACCTTGGGTTTCTTGATAACAGAACAGCCCCCGCAGATCTCTTCTTAATCACTGCTAATTTCTTCGCTCCAGCTAACCAGCATCATTTGTCCCAGTAACTCCTTCTATTCTTAACTTTAAAGCCAGAGACACGTGGTCAAAGCTGCCAAATTCTGCTGCTTACTGGGTCTGAAACATGGCCCCCTTGTTCATTTGCAAACACATAAATAATAAGTTTATCTGGGTTGGATTTTGCTCCAAAGTTACCACTCCCTTAATTCCTTTTAATATCCTTGAACACAGGATTTAGCTCCATTCCACATCTTGGTGCCCTTTTAATCTTTGAACCATATATTTTATATTTTTCCTTTCTAAGCTTTCCATGCTTGATCAAAATGCTCTACGTTTTCATGAGAGTGGACCACAGGACAGAGTCTCTGCTAGGCTTTTTTGAGACTTCTTTTGTCAGAGCAATTAATCTGAATCTCTTCACCTTAGCTTCAGGCAGACTCTTCAGACAAGGGCAAAAGCAGCCATGTTCTTCACTAAAATAGCACAAGAACATTCTCTAGGCAACATATTAAAATTCTTCTCCTCTGAAACTTCCTGAGCCAGGCCCCCACAGATCAGATCACCTTCAGTACCACTATCTGCCATGTTCCTACTTGTATGGCCCATCAAACCCCACTTAAAGCATCCCACTGCTTTCCTAATCTAAAGTTCCAAAATCCACATTCCTCTGAACAAAAGCATGTTCAGGCCTATGACAGCAGTATTCTAGTCCCTGGTACCAACTTCTCTCTTAGTTAGGGTTTATTGCTGTGAAGAGACACCATGACCAAGACAACTCTTAAATTGGGCAACTCTTTAATAAAGGACAACATTTAATTGAGGCTGGCTTATCACCTCAGTCCATTATCATCATGACAGAAAGCATCACTGCAGACAGGCAGACAGGCATGGTGCTGGAGGAGGAGCGGAGAATTCTACATCTTGAGCCAAAGGCAGCCAGGAGGAGACTGTCTTCTGCAGGCAGCCAGGAGGAAGGTCTGGATCATATTGGCCAGACTTGAGCACATATAACGTGTGTGTGTGTATGTGTGTGTGTGTGTAGGAGACCTCAAAGCCCCACCTCCACAGTGACACACTTCCTCTAACAAAGCTACACCTCCTCTAATAAGATTGCACCTCCAATAGTGTCACTTCCCATGGGCCAAGCATATTCAAACCACCACAGAAGGCATGAGGGGAAGACTGCTGCTGCCAACATTAGAAAAGGGAAAAAGCAAGGCTTTTCTAGTTCCTTTGTTTGTTTGTTTTTAAGACAGGGTTTCTGAGTCTGTAGCACTGGCTGTCCTGGAACTTACTACCAGGCTGGCCTCTAACTCACAGAGATCTGCCTGCCTCTGCCTCCTGAGTGCCAGGATTAAAGGCATGCCCACTAGGCTTAGCACTTGATTCCCTTATAATCCAGAGTTTTAAAGTTTGTAAACCCTCCATCCCTGACTTGTTGGCAGTGTAGTCAAGCTCCTGAGATTCCTTCCTCTCCAGTGGTTTTATAGAATTATCTGGCAAATATTCTTGCTATTCCCCTCTTAAAAAGGGCTGGAAAAATGGCTCAGTCATGAAAAGCACATACTGCTTTTGCAGAGAACCCCCTCCTAACCTTAACCCTGACCCTGAGTTCTGTCCCCAGCACCCAAGTCAAGTGTAGCCAGTCTTACTAGTTTGTGGATTCTTTCTTCTTCTACCCTTCTCTACCCCTCTTCTACCCTTTCAGTCCCCTAACAGTAGATAGGGGAGAAAAAAAGGATATAGGGGGAAGGGGGTGATATTATGATAGATAGACTACTTCCTGCTGATTAGGGGTGTCAGGTTCCTTGTATGTTTGATCTTCGCCATCATGATACCTAATTTCTTCTTTCTTCTCTGCACACAGTTACTTAAACCACAGCCAACAGCAACCAACCAACAGACAACCTCTCCGGGTTCTAGCATTTATGTACCCTCTGAAAAGTCCCCAGAATTCCAAATGTCACACACTTACAGAAACTGTCTGCAGCTGGCAAAATCACACCCCACCCCACCCCCGCTAGAGCATGAGGCAAATCATAGTCATCTGCTGTGGACAATTTGAGGCAGGCCCATATCCCACACCTGGGATTAAAAGAAAAGCACATTCCTATTTCTGTTTGTTTCTGTGTTTGTGTGTTTTTAAAGAAGCCAATAGTCTCACTTCAGTCAATCTCACAACCTCCTGAAACTTCAGCTCCAGAGTGATCCAATGCCTCTAGCTTTTGAGGATATCTCTATTCACATGTGTGTGAATACACACACACACACACACACACACACACACACACACAGAATGTTAAAAATTAAAGGGAAATTAGAGGCTTGAATATAAAGACAGTGTGTTTGGCATGTTAATGTTAAACTGTAATTAGCAACAGCTGTGTTTGTATGTAGTTATTTGCGCGGTAACTCTCATAGAGCTTTCAAAACCTGCTCTCTCCAGGGGGAAAGACTGAGCCATGCTGTGGGCTGTGCATTTGCAGCCTGTTTAGAGCGTAAGCAGAAGCGAGAGAAGGAATGTGGAGTCACTGCCACTTTTGATGCCAGTAGAACCACTTTTACAAGAGAAGGATCATTCCGTGTCACAACTGCCACTGAACAAGCCGAACGAGAGGAGATCATGAAACAGTTGCAAGATGCCAAGAAAGGTACAGTGTGTTCTACTGTAATGTGTTTATTTAATGCAGACTTTTTCAACAGGTTTGTATTTGAAGCTATCAGAGACAAGTTTCCCACAGACAGAAGGAACTCTTGGGACTGCAGAAAAAGCGCAGTGATAGAGCATTCCCACCCGTTCAAGGGCCTGGGTTCTATCGTTAGCATTCCCAGTCCCCGCCCACACCATACACTCAGAGAGAGATCCTTAGCAGTAGATGAAGACCTTAAGGACAGAACTAAAAATCTTACAAACGTGCCTCCTTTAGACTGGCTTAAAACCATTTATGCTGTTCATTATAGTAAGTGCTAGGGAAAGTGAGAGAAGCTGAAGAAGCTGCGGAGAAACATCTCTGTTCCCTGCCCATTCCTGTCTCTGGAACAGACTTAATTCTGATGCACTCTCTCTATGAGACACAAATACCATCAAAGACTTAAGATCTAGGGGGAGCACTGCCCTAGGACCTAGGGAGGCAAAGGGAACACTAGTTATGATGCGGCCAGGAGTTAATGAGGATACTGTGCCTGTTACAGAACTGGTATAATCCTGAGTGCTGTAGTCACAAAAGTGGCTTTGAGGTTATTGCATGTCTTTGTGTGTGTGACATGAGTGCTTAAGTGTTGGTATTTTTACATTTGTATGAAGGCTCATATGTGTGTGTGAGTGTGCGGAAGCCAAAGCCAAAACCACAAGTCGTCTTCAGTAGCACTCTATTCCTTTTTTATATAACCTTTTAAATTTAATTTTTGTGTTATGGGGGTTTTGCCTGCATGTATGTCTGTGTGCCACATGTGTGCCTTGTACCTTCAGAGGCCAGAAAAAAAGTGGTATACTTCCTGGAACTGGAGGTACAGGTGGTTGTGACCCACAGTGTGGGTGCTTGGAATTGAACCCAGGTCCTCTGGAAGAGCAGCCAGTGTTCTTAATCACTGAGCCATTTCCACCCCTCCACCTTATTCATAAGACAGAGTCTCTCAGTTCAACCCAGAGCTCACTGATTTGGATAGTCTAAGGTGGCTAGCTTGCTTCTAGGATCCCCCTTGTCTCTTCTTTAGTACATAATCCCAAGTGAACCACCATGCCCAGGAGGCATTCTCTTGGGTCCTGAGGATCCAAGCTCCAGGCCTCAGACTCGCAGAGAAAGCACTCCACTTGCTGAGCCGTCTCCTCGGCCTCTGAACCCCAGGATTTTTACTAGAATTACAGTATCAGATATGACCCTCCTCCTTTGGATGGAGCCCCAAATCCAATTAGAAAGTACTTGGTTACCCTCACAATAGACTTTGCATTGTTGTGCCAGTGGGCACATCTTGCCTAGCTAGCCACTATTGCTGCTTGTAGGGTCCACACCTGGGTAACACTGTATGACACTTTCCCCCAGAAGCCTACATAGCATCATGTGCTTTAAAGACTAGACAGCAGAAGGAAAGCCTCCAGCATAATTCTAACTTGGTCTCTGTGACCTGGGTCAGATCATGTGTGTTTGGCAATAGAATTTTGGCATCCAGATGACTCGTTCTTTTAATTTTCATTTTAAATTTGTATAGATGGGGGGAGGTATGTGATATGTATGTGCAGGTGCCTATGGAGTTGAGAAGAGAGTGTCTGGATCCCCTGGAGCTGGAGTTAGAGGAGGTTGTGACCCCTGACGTGAGTGCTGGGAACTCACTTAGGTCCTCTGGAGAGCAGCACATTCTCTTCACCACTGGGTCATCTCTGCAGTCCCCACACCACCGTTCTCCTAAGGACCTTGCACGAGGACTTCATTGGAGCTGGGTTGTGTCTTAAGATTATTTATTTATACCGGACAGTGGTGGAGCACTTGGAAGGCAGAGGCAGGCAGATCTCTATGAGTTCGAGGCTAGCCTGGTATATAGAGCAAGTTCCAGGACAGCCAGGGCTACACAGAGAAACTTTGTCTTGAATCCTTCCCCCACCTCAAAAAAAAAAAGATGTATTTACTTATCTTATGATTTTTTTTTTGTCTGTATGTCTGCATACCCGAAGAGGGCATCAGGATCCCGTGGTAGGGTAGTAGTTATTGTTTGCTGTAAGGATTTATGTAGATGCTTGGAATTGTGTCTTAATAGAGGATAAAACAAGCAGGGTATTGTTAAACCATCATCTGTCAGAATATATTAGATTTGAACATGGGAAAGTGGATGAGTTTAGAATGAGAGGGTTTCTGAACTCTCAGCTCTATGAACTCAGGGTATTTGAAGGTCACTGCTGAGGTCTAAGGTCTTTTTCTTTGGTTTCCTTGAGGTGAGACAGACAAGACAGCTGTTGGTCCATCAGTGGCTCCTGGCGACACTGCTCCACCCCCATCATCTCCCACCTCTCCCACTGCAGATGCCACTGCCTCTTTAGAGATGAACAATCCTCATGCCATCCCACGCCGGCATGCACCAATTGAACAGCTTGCTCGCCAAGGCTCTTTCCGGGGATTTCCTGCTCTTAGCCAGAAGATGTCACCCTTTAAACGCCAGCTGTCCCTACGCATCAATGAATTGCCTTCCACTATGCAGAGGAAGACTGATTTCCCAATAAAAAACACAGGTAATGTGCTCTAGCTCCGTCAGGAACAACACAGCAGATCCCTCTAAGTTAGTCACACCTATCTCTCTGAAGCTGTTAGAGTGTGTGTCATTTCATATGAGAGTGAACTAGGGCCATGAATAATTAATTTCTCTTCCATCAGTAGTGACAGAGCCACAATGGAATTTCTAGCCTGAGCCACAAGGTCTGTGGTTTGTCCTGATAGAGATGTACTATCTCTCAGCTAGCCTACTTCCATACATAAAAAGTTCCAAATTTCCATTCTTTCTGTGCTCATAGGACCCCAGAGAATTAAATGGGTTTTAGAAACATTTACAGGTTAATAGCAGCACTGTCAAAGGAACAGAAGAAATAGAGAAGTGTTCCTTGTATTTGTGGGAGGTTGGCTTCATGGGGAAGAAACTCTAAATGGCTCTCTTATACAAATCTAAGGTCTATTGTTGAGCAGAAGTAGGTGGTCACTCATTTATTCATGGCCACTGTGTGTCTGCATGTCCTCAGTTCAGCTGAGCCAGCTGTAAGCTCTATACTTATATGAGCTACAGCTAAATGTTAGAGCTGGTTGGTGCTTTTACTGGCCCTGTTATCCTTCCCTCTGAGACGAGTCATGTTATCTTCGTAACTGACCAGCAGGAAGCTCTATACTTATATGAGCTACAGCTAAATGTTAGAACTGGTTGGTGCTTTTACTGGCCCTGTTATCCTTCCCTCTGAGGCGAGTCATGTTACCTCCGTAACTGACCAGCAGGGAGCTCTGGCTCAGCAGGCACTCCTCCTGACAACACTGACCTGTGGGCAATAGAACTAGGCTTAAAGAACAGCTAAGAGTTAGGTGATCGCTGGGCAGTGGTGGCGCACGTCTTTAATCCCAGCACTTGGGAGGCAGAGCCAGCCTGGTCTACAGAGTGAGTTCCAGGACAGCCAGGGCTACACAGAGAAACCCTGTCTCAAAAAAAAAAAAGATTTAGGTGATCATGGCAAATCTTTAAAGCTTTCAGCATCCTCAAAACAGAAAACTAACTGTACCTCATTGCAGTCTCCCTCTGGGGCAGATGAGGCGCAAAATCTTTGTCTTCACAGATGAGCAAAGGTTTAGCACACATAAACTGTTTGCTCAGTAATGAGGAAATGTTCTCAGAGCCCTGTCCTGCCTCCTCCTCCCCTCTTCCCCCCAAATCTCAAATCACTTGAACTCTGAACTCTAGGCCAAAGCAGTCTTCCTGCTTGGCTTTCCAGAATTAGTATTAAAGAGAGTATTCAGCGTCCTACATTTCAGTTCAACTAGAAACTTTAAATATGAGAGTGCCAGGCAGTGGTGGCACAGGCCTTTAGTCCCAGCACTTGCAAGGCAGGGGCAGGCCGATCTCTGAGTTTGAGGACAGCCTGGTCTACAGAGCAAGCTCCAGGACAGCCAGAGCTATAGAAAGAGACCCTTTCTTGAAAAACACACACACACACACACACACACACACACACACACACACACACACACACACTTTTGTATCTAGAAAAAAAAAAAAGCTTTTGTATCTAGACTTAACCCTATTTTTCTGGGGAAAAAAATTGTTTTTCAGCTCTAGAACTTGATTGACTTCTGGGAACTGGTTGAAAGTCAAATAGGTTGCAGAGATCGTCCAGAAAGACCCAGCTATACAAAAAGCTTCACATAAAAACTCACCAAATTCCCAACTATGTCTAAGAAGAAATAAATTAGGGATTTGCAGAGAAAGGTGATCTCAGTGCATGAGTTACTGATGTTTTCTACTTTCCTGTCTGAAAGTTGAGGTGTTAACTTACTGAAGCTGATTGTGTAGCCTGACAGTTGAGACTTAACCTTCTGCAAAGAAACGCCTTAAAGTGGGAAATGGCAGCCTGTGCTATACTGTCATATTTCAGGACTCCTCCATTTCCTCTTTGCCTTGCAGTGCCCGAGGTGGAAGGAGAGGCCGAGAGCATCAGCTCCCTATGCTCCCAGATCACCAGTGCCTTCAGCACACCCTCTGAGGACCCCTTCTCCTCCGCCCCAATGACCAAACCAGTGACACTGGTGGCACCACAGTCTCCTGTGTTACAAGGTAGGTAACCTCTGACCTCAGTTTTTCTCTTTAAAACTAATCCTGTTAGCATGCTTCTCATGAACTGGAAGTTGGCATCCTGAGCCTGCCATTATCCCTCCTTTCCCCATCAGCCACATCTTTGGGCTTTTGTTCTCTTGTCTAAGCTGTCCACTTTTCATCATTTGGCATGAATACATCTGTCTCCGCATCCAAGAAAGTCTCTGTAGCCTCCATCCACTGCTTTATTTGCCTCTTGACCTACGGGACAGAACAGCCAGCCAGTTAGCTTTGCAGAACCAACAGCTGTCAGGATTGGTTAAGGCTGTGATTCTCCACCAAGAACAATTTTGCCCCCTCAGGGAAAATGTGGTATTTATTGTATGGAGAAATTTTGGGATTATTATAGCATTCGAAGTACTGCCAAGCATCCTTCAACATGCAAGGTAGCACCTACAACAGATCATCCATCCCAAAATGTCAGTGGTGTTAACATTGAGAACTAGACTTACCGTCTCTCTACTGAAAGAGATTCATAAAGCAGAAGCCTCTCCCCTGGCTCACTGGTTCATTTTGTGATCTCTAAATTGACCTTTGTGACAACAGAGTTACTTCCGGGTTGGAGTTGGTGCCATCCTCCCCCCCGACTGCCAATACGCTAAATTAAATTCCTAAGTCACAGGTCAATAAATCAGTGGCTCCTGATAACTGCCCATTCCCATGTCTTTTGAGAACTTTTCAGGTAGAAAGGGCTGCACTACAGGACAGTGCTATTATGAAAAAAAGAAGCTGGTATACCCCTTTGTTTTGCTTATAGGTCTCAATCTTTTGACATAATGCTTATAATCATGTGTCCTTTATATCATCACACAACTTTTCTTTTCATCTAACAGACATTTATAGTACTAGAAAAAGTAAGCTCGATATATGGAGCACTTAACAGTGCCTGCCGCAGTGGGAAATGCTCACACGCTATCTTGTTTAATTCTCAAATAATTCTTTAAGGTAGCCATTAGAAAGAAGAAAAATAAGACTGAGATAGGCTGAGTAAATTGCACAAGCTGTGTGACTGGGATTTAAATTCAGATCTCCCTGCCCCACTTACACCCCCTGCCGACTTCTTGCAGTGCTCTGGGTGTAGGAGCTGAACAGAGCTCAGTCCTTTGTCTCTAGCTGATGTAGCTTTGCTGTTGTTTCATAGCCCCAGGTAAAGACTGCCATCACCCTGAGTGTGGTTGTCCAGTCCTAAAGGGACATCGTCCATGCTAAATATGATGGGAAGCTGGAGTGCATTCTAGAGACTGACAAAGGAAACGCGTTAGAAGCTGAGTAAAGGAGATGAGGGAAGACAGGTCAGCACTCTGGATATTATGACTATTACATGGGGAAAGACAAAGATATAAAATTAATTTTGCAACAAATGACAGATGTATTAAAGTAAATGAGAACACAAACTATGTGATTTTTTTTTTTTTTTACCAGTTACATAGGCAAAATGTAGACCCCTCATGATGGACTCTGTTTCTGAAGTTTCAATTGCCTGTGGCTAACTGCTGTCTCAAATCATTAAATAGAAAATTCCAGAAACAAAAAGTTCATGTTTTAAATAACTTTATTATAATATATCCTTATAGTAATTATTAGCCTCTCAGTGTACCAAGCTTATAAATTAAACTTTATCCTAGGTTTGAATGTATAGGTAAAAACACAGTATTATACCAGGTGCTTTAGACATCTGCAGAACACATTGGAACTCATTCCCTAATCCCAGACTTATAAGCCTTTGAGAGAATTAAATTTGGTGTATATAAAATATTGTTAGCTTGGTGCTGAGAACATAGTAAGAAATTATTATACTTAACCCATTAGTATCGTTGGTCTGATTTGATCTTTTAGAAAAGTGTGGAACAAAATGCTTTATCTACTTAATTTTAAGCCAGAGCCTAGTTGCATGAATAGTCATGATCAATTTTATTTGAAATTGTATTTATTAGGCTTCATTCTGTTTCTCATCTATACATATTTTCAAAGAACATCATTTGACTTGATCAGTGCAGTCATTTGATGCGATCTCCTTTTTGTCATGTGGTATGTGTATCTGCGACAGGATAGCATGGTCATCCCCGAACTAGCTGCTCTGTCTTGTCGGTTCCAGTAGTGCACATTGGCCTGACTGACCCCATCTCATGTCGCTTGGACCCCTGCATGAATTAACCCCATCACTCTTGTCTGCTCCATTGTAGCTAATGGTACTGACTCATCCCTCCATGTGCTCACTGCTAAGCCAGCCAGTACTGCTCTAGCGCCCGTAGCAATGCCTGTCCGTGAAACCAACCCTTGGGCCCATGCCCCTGATGCTGCTAACAAGGAAATTGCAGCCATACGTCCGGGTAAGGTGGCCACAGATGGTGAAATGGATTCTGGGAGCAAGTTCTAAAAAATGGCCAGTTACCTGGATGAGGACTGCTGTGAAAACTATATTCTTCCCTAGACAGAAGTGGCAGTGGGAAAAAAAAGGCTACAAAACTGGGACTAAAAGGATTAGATGGGATGTTCTCAGGACTGTGGAACTTGGCTACCATAGAATTCTAATAAGCCACTGGCTCCTGCCCCACCCCCACAATCCTTGTCACTGGACTTTAGTAGCATGCAGCTGCCTATGGATGAAGGCACCCTGCATGGCAGGCTCATCTGAAGTGCCACAAAGCGCTCCCAGACTTTTCTGTATGTTTACTAGCTTTTCTGAGATGTTTTGAGACATAGTCTCACTGTGTAACTCTGGCTGTCCTAGAACTCCCTTGGTACACCTGCCTACATCTCTAAATGCTGGGATTAGAGGGGTACACCACTACTGTTGGCTTTTGGGATATTGAGGGATATAGTTTTTTAATTATTCATATTTTTGGTTTTGAGTTTTTAAGGCAGAGCCTTGTTCTGTAGCCTGTAACTCTCGGTCCACCTGCATCAAACTTCTTGTTCTGGGAACACAGGCATGCCCTTTGTGCCCAGCTCTTTGACCCGTGGAGTATTATAAGCCATCCTCTACTGAGGATGTGCCATGGCAGCATGCCAGGTTTCTGATACCTACCAGTCAGCTGCCTTGGCTTAGGGCATCTGAGCCTCAGCATGCCTTAAGATGACACCAGCTCATCCCACCAAAGCAGAGCTCCTAGGCTGGTGACACTTCGGTCCCTCTACCAGAAGCACCAAGTGTCCCATCATGGGACATTTAGGATCATTCACATAACCAAGGTTACCAGATGAGAAAGGCTTCTGACTCTTGCTCTCTCTCTGGTTCTAGGGACTGAGTGGGGTCAGTCTTCTGGTGCTGCCTCTCCGGGTCTCTTCCAGGCTGGTCACAGACGCACTCCCTCTGAGGCTGACCGTTGGTTAGAAGAAGTGTCAAAGAATGTGCGGGCCCAGCAGCCGCAGGTCTCAGCTGCCCCTCTGCAGCCAGTTCTCCAGCCGCCTCCGCCCGCTGCCATTGCCCCTCCAGCACCTCCTTTCCAAGGACAAGCATTCCTCACGTCTCCACCTGTGCCAGTGGGTGTGGTCCCACCCCTACAACCAGCTTTTGCCCCTGCCCAGTCCTACCCTGTAGCCAATGGGATGCCCTACCCAGCCTCTAATGTGCCTGTAGTGGGCATCACCCCATCCCAGATGGTAGCCAATGTGTTTGGCACTGCCGGCCATCCTCAGGCCACTCATCCACATCAGTCACCCAGCCTGGCCAAGCAGCAGACATTCCCTCAATATGAGACAAGTAGTGCAACCACCAGTCCCTTCTTTAAGCCTCCTGCTCAGCACCTCAATGGTTCTGCAGCTTTCAATGGTGTAGACAGTGGCGGGTTAGCCTCAGGAAACAGGCATGCAGAAGCCCCTCCAGGCACCTACCCAGTGGATCCTTTCGAAGCTCAGTGGGCCGCACTAGAAAGCAAGTCCAAGCAGCGTACAAATCCCTCTCCTACCAACCCTTTCTCCAGTGACCTACAGAAGACGTTTGAAATAGAACTTTAGGCAGTCTCTGTGACAGGTGTTTTTCTGTACTTAGGCAAGGGCATGGGGTGGAAGGCAAAGGGGACTTTGCTTTCCAGAGCAGCACACTTTTCACTAATCCCAAGGAGCAAGTCCAAGCACAGTCCAGCGAGGGGTGACGTCCACAGAAGTGAGGCAAGCCTTCCTGGGAGGACTGCCCTGCAGCTAGGCTAGAGAAGTCAAGGGCACGTTGCCTTCTGGCCCCTCACCTAACAAATCTCTGGCAACAGAAGATCTGAAGAGGAATCTGTATTCAAAGCACATTTACTGGGATATAAAACATAACAGGAAGCAAACTCTCTCCCTTTATTTTTCAGGCCAGTCACCCGTTCCTCCCAGTCCCGGGCTGTCTTAGTGTGGCTGGGAGAGGCCAGGCAGGCCACGCCACTGGGTTCACAGGAGGGCACAGCAGCAGCAGCCCAGTAGAGCTGTAGTCTGGGGATAAAGCTGAGCTTCCATTTTGAGTTACAGAATAAATATTATAAATATATATATATATATCAAAAAAGCCAAAATCTTTATTTTTATGCACCTAGAATATTTTAAATAGTTCTCAATATTAAAAAGTTGTTTGAGTTGTAAGTAATCTTGCCAAAAGTAAGCGGGTTAGATGTAAGAAATTGTACATAAGATTGATTTATCATTGATGCCTATTGAAGTAAAAGAGGAAGGGTTGGAAGTTGTCAGCAGGAGCCCCAGCTTGTTTGTGATCATTCATTGTTAACTAACTAGCACATTGCAAAACAGTCACACTGACGACCAGTACAGTCACTAGGTAGTAACTTTAATCAGATGTTGTCCTGGCTTTAAACCTATGGTGAAATTCTAATGTCATCATTTTAATGGAATCAATCTACACTCTAGAGAATGTGTGTTGAATCTTTTGTGTATCATTGCAATTTCCTTATGTTAATCCTTTAGCATTACGGTGACAATGACATAATCATATCCAGAAAAGGGAACACAGGCTATTGTGTTGGTTGGTAATGTGGGTCTTAATGGGTTCTGTCCTTGAAGTTTTGTCCCCGTAAGTTTTACAGGGATGAGATTCTGGTCTATTGCTCTGTGTGTCTGTGTCCCCTTCTGCCCCACCATGAACAGAACATCCCGTGCCAGTTGCAGCTACTTGACCATGGTAACAACGTGAGATCCCATCTCATTTTTACTTTTGAAGTTGGCCTTACAATCAAATGTAAGTTATATATACATATATATATATATATTTGTACTGATGAGAATTTATAATCTGCTTTAACAAAAATAAATGTTCGTGGTAGAGCTTTTGCCCATGAAGGGCTGTTCTTATTTGCAAATGAGTTGGTTTTGATCTAATTCTCTTTCTACTGCTCATTTCTAGCTTGTGACAATAAAATCTTTGGGGGGGATTAGTATATCCTTAAATTTCAGGGGTGTGACTGGGATCTTGATGTTCAGAATTTGATCTACAACAATAGTATGGATTATACCAAGAAGCCAGAATCTTAGCCCCAGCCCAGGGGTAGAGTGTAGCTGTGCATGTAGAAACAGGGTCTCACTGTGTAGCCCTAGCTGACCTTGAGTTCAGAGATCTACCTACCTCTGTTTCCCAAATGCTGAGATCAAAGGTGTGCGTGTACCACTGTGCCTGACCGCACTGCTTCTCAGTCTTAGCTATATATTGGAATTACCCAAGGTGTAGCTCAGTGGAACATGTTCTAAGCCTGCATGAGAGCCCCCAGTGCACACACAGGCATGTTTACACATCACCTATAATATCCAGCCTATTCACAAGGCCAATTAAGTCAGAATATCAGTGAGGAGAGGGAAGGTTACCAAGCTGTGCTTTAGACTGAGGAGTTCCTTGTGTGCTCTGTGTAGAATGAGATTCAGCCCCTGACCAAGAGCAGTTCATCCCTCACCTCCCAATTTAGCCCCTACTCCCACCTGCAAACAAAAATGTCTGGCACCCAGGTATTCCTTAGCTCTCTTTTTGAGTAAAATGGCCTGAGACAGCACTCACACATAAAGCTTTGAATTCCAGCCAGCGTCAGAGCGTTGGTCCCATAGGGACCTGTTACTAGACGCTCTTCCAAAGGAGTCGGAGAAGTTAAAGTGGGAAGAGCCCTGGAAGCTCATTAAATCCAGGCCTGTTCCTTGAGCATTACTAAATCAGAGATGCTAAAAGACAAAGGATGCCCTCCTGCAGCTAAAATCACTAAAATCACTGCCCCGATTGTCACTGCTCCTTCATCCTGCTCATGCTGGGCTCCATGCCTGTTTACTTTGAGACAGGATCTCTCTGTCTCTCTGTCTCTCTGTCTCTCTGTCTCTCTCTCTCTCTCTCTCTCTCTCTCTCGCTGGCTCACCCTGTGGCACTCCTGCATCAGCCTCCCAAGCACTGGGACTGTAGGCCTGCACCACCGATCGACCTCAGCCATGGTTCTGTACTGTACAGCTACGCTGTGTGTGCTGGCTTGGCAGTGAGTGCCTTCACCACTAGCCAGCTCACCGGCCCCCAGCCGCTGTTCGCAGCATAGTCTGATTTTTCTCTAGCAACAGATATGCTCCACATATCCCTGCATAAGGAAGCATGGCTCTCTCTGCTCCTCTGGGCAGGCCAGTGAGCTATGCAAGGGAGTGAACCTTCCCAGCCTGCCTCTCGGGAACCCCAGGAGATCGTGCCCCTGCAGTGGAGTTCTTTCCCAGTTTTACTCACACATCTCCCGTATCGTGGCCTTATGGCCTCCACTTTGCTGAGTGCTTTCCTGAGCATTACACTGTGAGCTCCACACAGTGATGGTGTGGAAGGCACCTGTGATACTGCCTCGGAAGACGGAAAAGCCTGAGAGACTGCTCCTCTGACCCACCTCTGCCTGAGCAGTTAGTTACACTCCCGTCAGACATCCCACCCAGCTGGCTCTACAGTGTGGCAAGTGGATCCTCTGTACAAATCGAGCGTCCCTCACCCAAATCAAACGTGCTTTGAAACCCAGACTGTCATGGCATTTGGGTGTTTCAAGCTTCGGAGCATTTCAGAAGTTTAGGTTAGGGATGCTCAATTAGTAAAGTCTATAAACACAAGTTTAAAACACTTTGGTCCAAAGCGTTTTGGATAAAAGGTCCTCGATGCAGCAGAAACTACAGAGGGAAGGTATAAAGGTTCCTCTTCCCAGCAGCCTGTGGTCATACTAGACAGATCCTGCTGATCTGCAGGGGAGGCCGGCCGGCACTGGCAGCTGCTGGGGCTCAGCCTGGACTTCTGAGAGGGGCAGTATCTGCAAGCCATGCCTTACCATCCTTTCTCCCCAGCAGACTGTCCAGACCCGGCGCCACGGCTGGCCTTCACCCCTGCTGCCAGACAGGCTGGGCATTCGGCTGGAGGCGGGAGCAGCTGGCACAGCAGAAGCTGGAGTAATATTCATTGCCGCAGAGCTGGGCCTGCAGGATCAGCGCACAGTTGGCCAGCTCCGGCTGGTCGATGCAGTCCTTGCCTAGGTCCCTGGACTGTGCGGCTGGTGCTGCAGGACAAGGAGAGAAAGGGCTGGGGCAGCTCTCACTGCGGCCTCCCACAGGCCTTCCTGTGATCCTTATCTGCAGACTTAGGCCAGTGCACAGCCTTTCCCAGACTCCCACACTAGACCATCAGTGGTTCTTCACATTAACTTCCCGCAGGAAGGACAGGTAGGCAGGGTCAGTCCTAGGAAAACTGCAAGTCAGCAAGCCATTGCCCTCTTCCTGTTGCTGCTGGGATCCTCCAACCTCCCCAGCTTGCATCTGGCTCCTGTATCCCCATCTTCCCTGGATTCCTCCAGAGAACGTGATGAATCTTCAAAGCTCTAAGACTACACTGAGGCCAGAGCCCATGCGCTGCTACCCTCAACCTTCCTAGGAGTGCCTGGTGATTGTCAGGGTTTGATTCCACTGCTTCATCCCGCAGCTGCCCCTCTGCTCTCTGCAGGCCCTGTGCAACCCTGCCCCCACTGTCCCTACTGCCCAGCACTCAGGGCTAGTATCTCCATTTCCCTATTCCTTCAGAAGACGCCATGAAAAGACCAGACCCCAAATGGCCTTCAAAAGGTTTGGCACGCTTACCAGCATAACCAGAGGACTGTCTCCCTGTATGTGTGTGGTAGCAAACCCATGTGTACACACTGTTTTTTCAAAGTCTGAAACTTTGATTCCAACTATCGGCTGTTGCAGCCCCAAGCTATCATGATAGGTGCTCCAAACGGGGCTTGTTTCTTTCTCTGTGAGATGGAAAGAATAAAAGCATCTGCCTCAAAGGGGTGTTCTAAGGACTGTGCTGAGTTAGGGTGTGGAAAACAGCTGAGCCGTAATCTCCGCTTTGGAGGCTGAGGCAGATCACAGCTTCACGGCCGGCCGGGGCAACTCAGTAAGACCCTATGTAAAGGGTCTTACTACAAAAACTACAAAAAAAGAAACGAGGAAGACATAGGGGTGTAAGTTTGGTGGTAGAGTATAGGGCGCACCCAGGACATATAATAACCACAGCAAAACCTGAGTGCTTACTGCTGCTTTGGCCCCATAGCCTTGTTCTCCCTCAGAAAATGAGGCAGACAGAATGCTAGCAGACCACCTTTGTCCCCACAATATTTCCATTTACTCAACCCTTAGACAAAACAAGCCAGGGCAAGAAAAGCCTAAGCCACCACCCCATGTGGAAAGGACTAACTCCAGTGCCACCAGTTAGCAGCATGACACTCACCATGTGACTCCAACGAGTGAGAGCATAGATCTGCAGCCTGGTCAACGGAAAGACTACAGACAGGCAGGAAGGGGACAGCTGGGGCTCTGGAGAGATGCCTCCAAACTATGGAAAGGTTGGCAACATGCAGCAGAGAGCAAAAGAGGTCTGTGGCCATGGGTGGGGTCTGGGAGATCAGCTTGGCCGCCACTCTTGGTAGCCTAAAAGCAGCCTACTAGCCACCACTGTCAAACAAGCGTCCGAGTGTGATCCCTCGCTGTACACACATCTACGGATAATCACAAATGTGAACATCTACATCCCCTTGAGTTGTTTGGTTTTGTGGTAGGTTCTGTTTGTCTTGGCTTTTAAGTCAGGATAATGTCACTCATATCCTGTGCAACCCAAGTGCTAGGATTCATAGGTGTGTGTCCACCACACTCAGCCTCAGTCTCGTAATGACTCTTCTCTTCACCATAGTAAATCTGCATACTGGTGTTTCCTGGTCTTATTAGTTTGATTCGTGTATAGACAGGTGAGTGAAATTTTCTAGGAACATCAAAGGTAGAAGTCCTGCCACATGGGACTTTCACCAGAGTGCTGTCACACAGACATACAGTTATAGCCGTGTGAGTCTCAGTATTGCAGAGCACTGGGCTGCGCCCTGGGGTCCCAGGGAGCTCAGGGAGTTCACAGTCACACAAAGCAACATTTTAACACACAGCTTCAACCCCTAGCCAGTTCTCAGACTCAGCCTGGCATCCAAGGAAGACAGTCGGGCCTGCCCGGTGGGCCAGCCCTCCTACAGTGGCACAGCAATGTTCAAGCACACCGGGCAGTTGGTGCCGTTACCACCAAGCCAAGGACCCTTCTTCCAGGATCTCCAGGATGCACCTCAGGTTATGAGAACTGGCTGCTTGGCTGGAGGCTCTGAGCTGTTTGTTGCTCAGTCTCTCCCTGAAACAATAAGACCTGTGAGGGGCCCCTCTAGCCCTGTCTCTTAAACACAGAGCTCCCACAAGTTTGAACATTAAACCCTCCTGATTCACCAGTTCTGAGATGGAGTTTAACAGAACAGGCATGGTAGCACCTAGGAAGCAGAGGCAGGGAGATTAAAGTTGAGACCAGTGTTGGCTACATAGCAAATCCAAGGCCAGCCTGGGCTACATAAGTCAAAATGCCCGGGTTTGATCCCCTGCTGGCCACAAATCTGCTGTGTGAACAGTGGGAACACCCTGGAGCTCTCTGGGTGCCTGTCTCGTGGAAAATGGTTGAGGCTGACCATAGCCTCTGTTACATACCTAGATAATCAAAAACACACGTTTCCATCCCACAGCCATTTTTTTTATATAAATTGTTTTTAATTTTTATCTTTAAATTACAAACTATACATGATTTGGAAAGGAGAGTGTGCCAACAATGATCAAAGAATCTGTCCTATGCCTTCTCTCTTAAGAATGAGATCTTCCATTTATTTATTCTACGTTATGTCACGGTCCTGGGCTAGAGCCTAGGGCCTTAGGCAAGAGCTCTGCACTGAGCCACAGCCCAGACCCACAGGGCTTTCTGCCACCCTGACTAGAATTTGTAGATTTTAGGCGTAAACATTATCTTAAGAATAAAGCTGGTGACCTTGAACGACAGAACTCTGAACACAGCTACATCTTCACCATGAGCTTAAATTGTGGGGTCGCCCCAGTAAAGTGGGGCTCTGGGGCCATAATAAATACCCACCCCTGTTACAATGCCAGAAACTGGAACGGGAGCACAGAAGAGAACGAGTGTCTTGGATTGCTAAGCCTGTGGCCCTCGGTGCTCAGCTACCTTCAGGACAGCCAAGCCCACGACAAGCCTTTCTCACCTGGGAGGGCCACCTTCACCTCGGTGCTGCGGCTCACAGCCTGGCTCCCACGGAAGGCACTGCATGTGTAAGAGCCCTCGTCCCTGGGCCGCAAGTTGTGGATCACCAGTGTGCCATCTGCGGACTGGTGCACACGGTGGCCATCAGCCTGTATCGGCAGCCCATTCCTGCAGGGGAGAGAACATAGGGAGAGTTGTCCAGGGCCTGAGAGGCCTGGGAGATGAGAAAGACATCAATCAGCCAAGGCTATTCCAGAGCTAACCTTCTACCCCCATGAGGGCAGGTAGATGACACCTCAGGGAAGAGGGACAGGTGCACTCAATTGGAAAGAGGACATTAAATCCAAGTGGGACAGTGCAACACACTCCTCAGTGCCTTGGGTCAACAAAGGATCCCACTCCAGCTTGTCACTGACAAATGCCAGGCCCCGTGTCAGGGGAAAGGTACCTGCACCTTCATGGCACAGGAGAGGATGCCCGTGTCCAGGGAGCCTCCCACAAGAACAAGGCAGCTGACCTGAGGAGGAGACAGCAGCAGGGCTAGTCAACAGAAGAGGACAGTGGAGATTGGGAAACTTGAAGACAAGCTGTCACAGCCAGAGCAAGCCAGTCAGGACTCTTGGGTTTCTAGCAAATGTTTAAGCAGGCGATGGGAGTGACTGGGGCCCTGAGTGGAGCAGGAACCGGCTGGGGTGGCCTGGAAGAAGGGCAGGCAGGGAGCAGATGCTGCTTCATGCACATGGAGAAGATAACAGGACACTGAAGTGTAGAGACAGCGACGTGTAGGTCAGATGTAGGAGGTGGAGACAGGAAACCAGACAGCTTGGTCACTGGGCGATGGTGGTTCTAGGGCCCACCTCCTCTCCTCAAGAGGGCAAATAGGTGGCCAGGTCTCAGCTCGCTGATGCCCTCCTTGAATCTGAGTTGCCTGTGAGGTGTCACATCTTGAGATCTGGAGCTGAAAGCCCAGACCCAGAAGTGTATCGTTTGTACCTGTGGAAGGGTACGTCTCCAAAGCTGCCCAAGTAACAACCCTGAGGACACTAGGGAAGCCACGGGAAGGGAGCGTTCTGAGAAAAAGCCAGAGGCCAGTAGGACACCACCACCGATGAGGTCAAGACTGAGACCATCCTGTGGTCATAGGAGCAGGGAGGTGATTGATGGCCTCTCCAGTACAGTGTCCCCTAGAGCAGGGGCTGGATGTAGATAAAGCAGTGATCAGTAGAGACAGAAAGATGTCCCCATGCTTCTAAGTGGGGGCTCTGTGAGCACTGAAGTTCGTGGCATCAAGGCCACCTAAGAGGCACCTGACCACTGCTGTCACACACACACCCCACCATTGGCCACCTATTATTCCTCCCGAGAGCATCTTTCCCCTGCTGCCTCCCTGACCTCTTCCCTGACTCTCCCGGACCCAAAGCCTGACTTTCCTTTATGCACAGTCAGTGTCTGGGGGAACCTGGGCTAGGACTGAGCCCAAGTGACCCCCAAAGCTCCAGACACTAACCTAAGTTCTGATGCAGTTTAGATCATTTCACTGAAGTTGGGGCTGAAGAGCTGGTTTAGCAGTTAAGAACTCATTCTTGCAGAGACCATGGTTCAGTTTCCAACAACGGCATGGTGGCTCACAACTATCTATAACCCCAGTTCCAGGAGATCCGACACCCCCACACACACACTTTTCTCTTTCACCTCCTTAGGCACCAGGCATGTATATTGGCCCAATATTTCGGTGATGCTAAGATTAAGAAATTAGTGCTTGGTGTAGTTGCATACACCTTTAATCCTAACACTTGGGAGAAAGAATCAGGCAGATCTCTTGAGTTCAAAGCCAGCCTGATCTATAGAGTTCCAGGCCAGCCAGAGCTACACAGTGTGACCTTGTCTCAAAAATACCAAAAGAAAAAGAAACAGTAGCCCAGCCAGTGGAAAACTGACCTCTGGAGCTTTGTGGTGTAGGAAGAGGCTGCTGGAGCCTCCAACCCTGGCCCTGGGCCTCAGAGCATGGCATAGGGACAGCGGTGACAGTGACAGTGAGACTGTCCTGACTGCACTGACTGGAATGCCACTTTACCTGGACCACCTGATGTTCACACTTTCTCCAGCCACCACACACAGAAGCCTGGCAGTGTCACCCTCTGCCACCGTCACAGCAGCAGGCAGGCCTGTGATTGTCAGCTCCCCTAGACGTGAGAAGACATTGTCAGTGGCTAGCCCCACCCCCCTGCCACCTCTCACCACTTGGCCTTAACAGCCACTGGCCCCCCACTCAGGACTTCCCCCTTACTCAGAACTCTGAGCTGGACCCAGCGCTGGTCTCGGTCCTGTCCATTAAAAGCAACACAGGTGTAGAAGCCACCATCTTCCACAGCCACTCTGCTGATGACCAGAGAGCCATCAGGCTGCACCTGGTGCCTGGGGACAAAACACAGTCATTTGTCTTTGACCCAAGTTGGCGTTGAGATGGGATCAGGAGAGGAAGAGTGGGGAGGGGGACTGAGCAGGGCCCTACTGTTTAAAATGTCTACCCAAAGAGCCGCTGAGGGCCCACATGGCGTAGCTGCCTGCCCTTTAATAACTCACTTGATGATACCTGCCTTTTAAACTCAGTAACACATCATTTCACATTTTCTGATTTAAAAGCTATTTGGGGCCAGGTGTGGTGGCCTATAATCCCAGCTCAGGGACTGGCAAAGCCGGAGGATTGCCATGAGTCTTTCATATCAGCTTGGTATACATAGTGACTTCTATGCCAGCCTGAGCTACAGTGTGATCTCTATGTCAAAAAACAAAAGGGGGGGGGCGGGTGGTGGTAGCATGGGCCTTTAATCCCAGCATTGAGAGACAAAGGCAGGGGAATCTCTTGAGTTGGTGGTCAGCCTGATCTACCGGAGTAAGTTCCAGATCAGTCACTACATACGGAGAAACCCTGGCTTAGAAAACACACACACACACACACACACACACACACACACACACACACACACACAGAGGGCTAGGGAGATAACACAGTAAAGGGCTTGTCTTGCAAGCCTAAGGGCTAAGTTCAACCCCCAGAATCCATATTTAAAAAGGGGGGGAGGGCAGGCAGGCATGGGGGGCATGCTTGTAATCCAGCACTGGGGTTGCCAACCTTGCCCTTCTCCCCCTTCGCCCCTGCTTTGCTGAAATCCACGAGAGATTACATTCCTAACGCTGGCAGCTGTAGTGGACCTTTGTTTGCTACTTAGTGGGTTTTCCCACACTTTATCCCCCCTCCCCCCACCCCGCCCCGGTTTCATCCTCTTTCACTACATAGGAGAGAAGGAAAGCTAGGGTGGAAAGAGAGAGATCCCTGAATCTAATTTCTTTCCTTTTGTTGCTTCTTTTAGCACAGCTACTAACAAACTGCAACCTACCCCCCTGAATGACTAACAACAACCTACCCTCGGGGCGGGGCGGGGGGGGAAGGCTAGCATTTATGTATCCTGTGAAAAGTTCCCAGAATTCCAAACATCATACAACTGCAGAAATAATCTGGCAAAATCACACTTCTGCCAGAGCAGGAAGCAAAACGCAGCCTGCCGCTGCTGCTGACAGTTCGATGCAGCCCCGCACCCCACGCCTGGCATTACAGCAAAAGGACACTCCCATCATTACAAGCCACCAGGCTCCATTCCCTCACTGGGCCACTCCCTGCTCCTGAGGCTGACGCTAAGATCCAGCTATCAAAGTGCTGAATCAATCCAGCAATCAAAAGCCCCCTTTGGCTCGCCTAATTACCGTGTCCGATCAAATACCTCATCCTGGCAGGGCGTTTCTTCTTGTACCTTTTTTTTTTAAAGATTTATTTATTATGTATACAATGTTCTGCCTGCCTGCATGCCTGTACACCAGAAGAAGGCACCAGATCTCATTCCAGATGGTTTGAGCCACCATGTGGTTGCTGGGAATTGAACTCAGGATCTGGAAGAGCAGTCAGTGCTCCGATTCTCCAAGCCATCTCTCTGGGCCCCTCTTGTACCTTTATAAACCACATCCTCTCTAACCAGAGACACTATATCTTCTCTATCCAGAAACAGTCCTTTGTCCCACTGTAGGACAAACGTCCCTGCCCCTTCCCCATCTCCCCCCTCCTCTAGCTCCTGTCTTGTTTCTTATCCCCTGCCCTCTGTCCCTCAGAGACAAATAAATCTCCTTTGCGCTAAGAACTTGGTCTCAGGGGTCCTGAGTGGATCCGGTTCCTTACAGTGGCTCGTTATTATGTAGCCCTGGCTGTTCTGGAACTCCATATAGACCAGGCTGGGCTTAACTCACAGAGACTACCTCTGCCTCCAGGGTGCTGGGGTTAAAGGCTTAGGCTTATTGTTTTTGCCATGTGCAAACAGCCTCAAATCCTGATTCTGTGGTGAACCGTGTACTGTTTAGCACCTGTGTGTAACCTGCTGGTGAGAAGCTCATACTTCTGTATAGCTCCCTGCAGCTTCCACCACAGACTGTAAACATCAGCAGTGGACACTGCCCAGGGCGTGTAGAGTTGCCTCGTCCCTTGGCCCACCTCCTATTTTAATCAACCATACTTTAGAAATGGCCAGACATCCTATGTTCCAACCCTGTTTCTCCAGGGCCTAGAGTCTGCTTTGGCCTTCATAGGAAGGGGTGTGGTTAGAGACAGGATAGGCGGCAGGAGGGGCTGAATGAACCTGGGAGAAGAGACCAGCTGCCCATCTCTTTGCCACTCGATGGTGGGGACCGGGAAGCCTTCAGCACGGCAGGTCAGCCGGATCCGCTGTCCAGGACTGGCATCTACCACTCCGGGCTGAGTCCGGTCCAGAAGTAACCTATAGAACAAGGGCCTGTCTTCCACTTCTCCTCACAACAGGGTCCTCTGCATGGGCCCCCTTCTCCCTCTCTAGTCAGTGTTGACTCCCTAAAATTATCCTTTAGTTCTGTTTAGGACTCCAACACTGTTGTTAAGAACTGGGGTAAGGTCTGAAAGGCTCGAGCTGGCTGTCACTGTGGCTGACTAAACACACCCAGTGTGCCTCTGCCTACCTCCCTCAGGCCCTATCTGCCACTTGGCCTTGACAGAGGTGCTGCCTTCTTTGCCCTCCAAGTCCCCTGAGATGGAACCACCCCTCAAGGCCAGGTCGAGGAGCTAGGGTTTTCTAATTGTTACCTCTCAGAACCCAGGTCACTGGGTGGCAAAACCCAGGCACAGCGCAAACCTTCCCTCATCCCCTATTGAGACCATGGACCGGGACAGCCTGGGAGAATTGGTGCATGCTGTGCTGTTACCTGGTGGCAGGCCTGGGGTGTGAGGGAGAGAGAACCCTGTGGCCCCCAGCTTCTGCCCCTGTGCCATGGTTCCGAGGACCGTGGCCAAGGTCTGGATTCCTGGTCTCAGGGAAATGCCTCGGCTGGCCCTCAGACAACACTGCCACGTCACCCCCTGTCGCGAGGCCAAAAGAAGCAAGGTATGAGCTTTGAGAAGGGAATGGAAGAGGGCCCACGAGACCAGCAAAGACAAGGGAAGAAAAGAGGACAACAGGATACAGTTCCTGTCCTGGAAAGAAGTAACCCGAGGAAGAACTTGAGCCTTTCTAGGGTGGGTTGCCCTCTGCCCAGCTCCTCCCCCTCCCTCCTTCAGTCCCAACTCTGTGAGCCCCTGGGAGGTGGGAATGAGTGGGATGGGACAGAAACCTGTGACTCGAAGCTGTATCTTCTGGGGCTCATGGCCTGGCCTGTGACTGCCACAGCTATAAATGCCAGCATCCTCTGGCCTCAGGGGGCTGATGATGAGGGAGCCATCTCTCTGTAGCTGGTACCTAAATGGGGGGTGGGGGGGCGGAGATACATGATTTCTGGGCTCCTGGGGGCAGCAAGAGTCCTCCAGCTCCATGCTACCATATAGTTCCATAGCACTCCGAGCCCTCTCACACTCCCAAGGAATGCCAGAAAGGCTTCTCTACAAGAGAGGACATTGCACATCCAGGAGATGGAAGGTAGCTATTGCTCGCCCATCTACCAGTGTACCTCTCACAGAGGAGATGGGACCATGGTTTTACACGCACCTGTTAGAGGAGGAGATGGGCCGGCCCTCTTTCTGCCACCCTGCCTGGAATTCCGGGGGGATGTTCCCAGGGCAAAAGAGTTGAACCGCCTGCCCCGGAGCTGCCTGTACCAGGGAGGGTTCCGAGCCTGCCAAGCTGATCCTGGAGAGATGGGAGGTATGTATCTGCCGCCTCCTGGCACAGGACCACGGCCAGGGAAACTCTCTGGTAGGCATTTGTAAGGCTAGAGTCCCCTGGGAGACTCCAGCTTTCCCGACCTCCTGACACACCCGCGGGCATTGCCCCTGAAGCAGACAGCCCAAGGGGGTAGGAGGAGCCTGAGTAGAGCCACATGTGTGGAGCTGACCAACACAGAAGCGTTGGCCCTTGCAGCGTGTGCCTCGGGGTTCCTTATTAATAAGTCTGCTTATTTCCCCTTATTGGTACAACAGGACGAGTGATAGATAAGAAGCAATATCAAAACCTACAGTATATTCAGGGAGTGAAACATTATCACTATTTCACAAGTAAAGAAACTACGGCTCAGAGCTAGCTTTTCCAGCTAGACACAGACCTTGGCACTAGATCAGAGAAAGAATCTAGGAGCTGACTGACACCTCTGCTAGCCCTCAGCATCCCTATCCGTAATGAGATGATAACACCACCCCCCCCGCCAGACCGTCTAGGGAATAAAGCATGGGATGAGGCTCAGCCCTGGCCTGGGCATCCTATGCCCTTACCTGGGAAGCAGGTCTCACCTGTGGGAGGGGCTATGGGCAGGTGGCACTGCTGGCCTAGCATCTCTATCCAGTCCAGGGACTCTGGGCCGGATCTCCTGACCTCCAGGCCGTTTTCCATGGGCTGGGATATGGGGCGCCTCCCCTGGCCCAGGCCCTTGTTCTCCCCGCCAAGGGCTTCCAGAAGGTGAGGGCCGTCTCGGGACTGTGGCTCCTGTCCTGTGCCAATCAGCTTCCTGCTGGCCTCCAGGACCATGTTGGCCACCATCCACGTGGACCCGATGCCCAGCAGCTCCTGCCTCAGGACGGCGGGGCCCATGCTGCGCCCGGCAGGTGTTCATGCACTCCTGCTCCGATGCAAAGTTATTGGCATTGCCGTGACAGCCGCCATACCAAAAGCGGTTACACCGGCCCACTGATCCCACGAAGTACCAACGGGCGGCCCAGTCTCCACACGATCCTTGAGCACTGGGCAACAGACATCGCACTGGGTAGGCTGTAGATTGGGGACGGAAGATGTCTCTGGTGAGGACACTACTCCCTTCAGTCTTAAGGAGTATACCTGTCCTACTCTATAGAGCACAGCCCCATTCTTGCCAGGACCCCTGACCTCCCTTGGGAGCCCAGGACACTCCCAGGATCTGTCCTAGACTTGCTTAGGCTAGGTCATAGCAGCCTCCACCCATACCAAACTAGAGTCCCCAGGAAGAAAAGACCAGGGCTCCCTGAGCAAGCTAATGTCCCTTCCAGCCTGGTCCTCGTGGTGTGGTACACACACAAACCAACTAGGAGTTAGACTTCACTGTGACTGTCCCTGAGGGGCTATGAACGTGCCCACAGGACAGCCCTGCTGGGAAGCCTAGGCAGCCTGCTCCGTCTCTTCACGTTCCAAGTGGCCTTGGCTGCCTGTCCTTACCTCACCCTTCTGCAGAGCCCTGGGCCCCCAGGCTGTTGGACTTCAGATGCATTTTCCCCTGACAGACCTTGAAAGCACCACCCATTTGCCATCCTATGCACCAGCCCAGACCAACTCAGCTGCTACTCCCTGTAATACCCACCCCACCTCGGGCATGGACAAGTCCCACGGAACACTGCCCGCCTTGCCCTGCCCTTCCTTTGGGAGGAGCCAATCCCAGACACAGGATGGACCTTGTTTTACTTAAGATCTCCATCTTTCTTTCTTTCTTTTTATTTTTTGACATAATCTTATATATCTTAGGTTGGCCTTGAACATGATATGTAGCTGAAAATGACCTTGAACTTCTGATCATCCTGCCTCTACCTCTCAAGTGCTGGGATTATAAACCCGTACCACCATATCTGGTTTATGTTGCACCAAAGGTTGAACCCAGGGCTTTGTGCATGCTAGGTAAGTGCTCTACCAACTGAGCCGCACCCCCAGCACTGAGAGTTCCACTTATAAACCTCCCAGCCCAATGTAAACATCTTAGATACAGGGACATCCCTCTGGCCTGGTGTCTGGTGTGTACCCCCGTATTGGGAAATCTGAGTCAATGAGGTATCTGGCCACGGGTGAGGGATGAAGAATCCAGTAAGATAAAGATGAGAAGGAGCACTGTCTCACCATAGCTGGGCTGGCCCACACAGCCTTCCCCCAGGGGACCAGCTGCAGAAGCCACGTTGTCATAGCAACAGCCAAACTTCGAGCTTTGACACTCACTGGGCTCACTTTCATGGGCCTGGGGTTGGTGGATCTTGGGGTTCTGGAGAAGAAGTCAGAGGTTGGGAAGTTAGGAATAGATCTTGTTTTCAATGGTGAGCTTGGGCTGACCAGAGGGCGGGTAACAGGAAAAGGGAAGGAACACAGTCATGAATCAGAGGGAGAGAACCCCACCCAGGCCCCGGGGGGATGGAGACCATCTCTGAAGCCCTGGTCTTTGAAAGGATGGCCTAGGTTGCCAGGTTTGTAGGGCCCTCCCTTCCCCAAGGCTGAAGCTGCAAAGATCCTGGTAGCACTGAGCTGTGTCCCCACCATGGGCGCCACTTACCTTGGAAGCTACTGCCCTGGACCCTGGCCTGTTTCCAGTATTGTCACTGCTGTGAGACCTGGTACAACCAGCCTGTTGGGGCCCCTCAGCTGCAGACACCCCGTCAGGGCAGCATCCGTACCTAGGAAGCAGTATACAGCCACCCTCACTGCCCCGCCCAGCCTCTGCCCTCGCATGGACCCTGGTGCCTAAGTTTCCAGGGAGAACCAGGTTCTAAGACTGCTGACATAGGAGACTGTCCAGGTACAGACGGGTCTGAGAGCTTGTTTCTGTGAGGGCAAACCATTCTTTGTGCCCCAGGCTCCCCTCACCCCCACTGGAACCCAGGGAAGCTACAGCCGGACCGTGAACCTACGCTTGATACAATGCACACCCCCATTCCAAACCCAGAAAAGGGGTGCACCTGAGCCCACACAAACATCAGGCTCCTAGGAGCTCCCTCGTTTCTCCTCCACCAACCAGAGTGTGCAAAGCAAGGCGGAGGGAATGTTTTAGAAGGAAGGGCATCCTCCCCACCACCCCCAATGGCTCATTCAGCAGCAGACATTGTTCCTGCTCTGAGGAGGAGGCCAAGAGCAGAGAAGTCATTTGCCTCAAGTCACCCAGCACAATATCTGGCAAGTGGCTGAGAGGAAGATGTCACCCCCAAGTTGCTGGCCCCAAATCCCAGACCCTAAGCAACAAGATCCCTCAGAAGCCCTGTGCAAAGTAGTTCCTGGAAGAACTTCAGGGATGTTCAGCCCCCTCCCCGCGAGGCTGAAGGGGGGTGTTGGGAGAAGACCTTTGAGATGTGGCCAGTTTCACACTGGGCTCCTGAGCCTGGGAACTGGAATTGCCACCTCTCATGCCTGCTATGGGCCTTAGGTTACCTCTCCACAGGCTGGTCACATTAGAAGCCCATCAGGAGGAAAAGAAGTCTCCCGCGCCACCAAAAAAAAAAAAAAAAGAAAAAAGGCACAACCAGGCACCTCAGGAATTCTGACCTAAACTGATCAAGCTTGCCCCGGGCAGGGAGGTTGGCCCACCCACCGTGGCCCAGCCCCACCTTCTCTCTCTCCCCTGCTGAGGAGGAAGAGCAGTCTCAACCCACCTGCTCTGCAGACACGAGGCCCCAGCCAAGGGACAGCCTTGCCACTGAGGCCCAAGAGATGGTGTGTGGCCATCAGGGCAGCACCCATGAGGGCTGTGTCTGCAGTCTCGGGGCCCTGAGCTAGGCCTCGGGGGTGGCCGGCGTGGAGGGTGCTGCAGAGTTGGGGCTCGGCCTGCAGATGACAGGTGGGGGTCCTGACCCTCTCTGGGGTTACTCTGAGCCCTGGGTCTCTCCAGGGTAGCCCACTGCTGGCCTCTAGCATCTATACGTGAGAAAGAAAGGCCACTGTGATGCACCAGCATCTCTCACCCTCAGCCCGTGTCTACCTTAAATCACTTTCCAGGGCCTCTACTCCCTCTAGGCCACCCTCAACCCCGACTCATAGATGATGGGTCCCAGGGGAGGGACCCAGCTTCTCACCTGAGACTGGGGACACTTGAGGACCTGAGAGCATCCTGGGGTCTGAGGGGCGGGTCCTTGAGTCCTGTATACTAGGGACCTCTGTAGAGAATCAAGTAACAGGTGGGTGTGGAGGGAAGAACCAGAGAAAAGCGACACCAGAGAGAAAAACCAATAAAACACCTCTCGGGCAGAGACTTTGTGACTGTATTGGCCTTAAACTCACAAAAATCCTCCTGCCTCAGCCTCTCGGGTGTATGGACTGCAGATATGTATCAACATACCTGACTCAAAAGATTTCTGCAGTTTTTCTACATGTATCTTTTTTTTTTTACCTTGCCCAATTTAGAAAAACTAAGTCACTGTCCTGTTAGACCAAGTGACTTGGAGGCCACAGGCGGCTGAATTGGTAGGACACTTGTCTAGCATGGACAAGGCCCTGGGTTTGAGCCCCAACACGAGAAAAAAAATGGACTTTTATGGCATTTAGCAGTTAATAGTCTTAATTAAATTGCTAGATTTTTTCAATCATAAAAATCAGAGAAATGTTTTTTATTTTTATTTATTTATTTTTTTAAAATAAGGAAGAAACTAGCAAGGCACTCCCCAAAACAGTCCCCAGGTCTCAGTGAGGGCAGGGGTGGGTTCTCTGCTAGTTTAGTGTTGATGGGATAGTTAACACAGACTTAAGGACACCACAGTAGGAGACAGGTCTGTGGAGAGAGCGTGCGTTAGACGTGAAGGCCGGAATTCAGAACGTACTAAAGTTTCGGAGTTCCAGGCCAGCCAGAGCTACAATGAGAATCAGCCTGAATGGAGTTAATTAAAATATAATTGTGGTGAGGCTGGAGACATCACTGCGCAATTAAGAGCATTTGCTCTTCTAGGGCACCAGGGTTCAAGTTCCAACACCCACGTGGCAGTGGCAGCCATCTGTAACCCCAGCCTCCAGGAATCCTGGTGCCTTCTGGCTCTACACTCGCAAAGTGCATAGATGTACACACAAGCAAAATACGGTACACATAAAAAAGCTAAACTGAAATTTTTAAAAAGACATTTCTCGGTCTAGTGTGGTGGCGCACGTCTAGAATCCCAGCACTTGGGAGGTAAGAGAGACTGATCAGGAGTCCAAAGTCATCCTTAGCTACATAATAAGTTTGGGGCCAACCTCGGCTATGTTATACTCTGTGTCTCAACAAACCAATAATGACTCTAACAATAAAGCCTCACTGAGCCCCTCTCAGTGTGCCGACATCACACACACGAGATGCCACCACCATGGGTCCCTTGCCTTCTGTCCCCCTGAGCTCCTCCCACATCTCTCTCCTTCAGACTGCCCCAAGTAGGAGCCAAATTTGTCTCTGTCTAACTTTCAGAGCCACGAATAGCTTCCAGCACAGCTCTCTCCCACGGGATCTATGTGCTCAGACACAGTGCCCCCATGACAGCCACAAGGACGGACAGTCACCCTTGCTGCCCACAGTGTCATCTGAGAGGACTCACAAGCGCCCAGGGCCACACTGAGGTCAGCGTGCACCTGCTCTGAGCCAAGTCCCCTGCCCCTCCAGGCCTGCCATGCACCTCCGCAGGAATCCTGTCACCTGCACCTGGAGCCCACGTCTCAGGGTCCCCACACACCAGCACGCCTAACTTAGCCATCACCCTGACTTCCTTCAGAGTCATATCCACACACCAAGGAAATCCGGGCTCTGCACCCTTCCCTCAGCAGAAGGCCCCCATCCCTGAGAGGCCTTCTTCCCGAGAAGGATAGGGGAGAAGGAGAGGGCGGACAGGCAGAAGCAGTATGTGTTCTCTCTCCACTCATTCAGCCATTCAACAAACAATTGCTGGGTACCTCCTGAATCATAGGTACATTTCGGGAAGAGTATAGAGAGAAACGGGAGGCACGGGCCTAGCCCTCGGGAAGCTGGTCGGAGCGTGCAGTACAAGGAAACTAATCTAAAGATGACATCTAAAACACCACACCGGACGAGTTTGAGTTCAGTTCACAGGGATCTATACGTGGATTTGGTAACGGCAGGGGCAGCAGTGGCCAGAGATGTGGGAAGGCAGCCGGGGGGGGGGGGCGGGGGAGGCAGGCAGGAGGTATGCCCTAAACAGGCAGCAGGGGGCAAGGGGGTGCCACCCTCCCTGCCCTGTCCTTACCCTGAGGAAGATGGCAGGGCTGTCTATTGCAGGCTTCCGCCTCGGCAGGCTTGGATGACTGTAGGTCCACACAGTGGCCAGGCGGCCTGATGGTACAAATGACCTGCCGTCTCCGAATGCCGGAACCACAGCTTTTAGAGCACTGGAAGGCCCAGGGTAGGAGTGGGAAGAGAGAGAGAGAGAGAGAGAGAGAGAGAGAGAGAGAGACCCCTGAGGCCGAGGACACCCCTGAGGAGGAGGGGACAGTGCTCTTCACAGGCACCTGTCCAGTACCTCAGGACCAGACCTGGACAGCAGGCATTGGGAAGGGATGGGCACTTACTAGATTCCACGGGCCGACATGCCAGGCCTGGCCATGGAACACAGGGCAGTCCTCTTGCACACAGGGCTCCATGAGCGTTGGCTGGTCCTTCGAGGAGCACGCTGAGGCATGGACCAGAGACTCCCCATCCCCTCGGCAGGTGACACTCCTCTTCCTGATGCCAGTTCCACATGTAACTGAGCACTGTAAGGACAGCTATCAGCAGGGACATCCCCCAGCCCTGGAGAGCCAAGTCCTCTGGTGGGAGGCCTACCGGCCTGGCTCAGGGGGCAGATGGCACTCTCCTGCCCTTATCCCACTCCTGAGCCCAGAGAGGCTGAGTCACACAGCCTGAAGAGAGCTTTTCACATTCCTCTTATTTTTAGACTTATTTCTATTTTTGTGTATATGAATGTCCCTCTGTGTGTATGCTACTCGTCAGTGAGGCCAAAAGAGGGCGTCAGATCCCCTGGAGCTGGAGTTAGGCAGTTGTGAAAAAACCTGAAGTGAGGGTCAGGAATCAAACATAGGCCCTTCTAGAAGAACTGCAAGCGTTCTTAACCACTGAGCTGTCTCTCCAGCCTCCATGCCCTGTAATGTACTGGAGTACATGTGGATGCAGGAGACCCTTACTCCCAAACACATCTAGCTCTGTCTTCTGGCCAAGGCAAACCCTTTCCCAATCGAACCCTGGGATGCTAGAGATTGTAGGAGAAGCCTGGACCAGAGTCTAGAAAATGTGTCTCATCCCAGCTTTGGCCACATCTTCCAAGATGACCAGCTAGGTCCCTTACTCTCTGAGGTCCTCGGCAGAAAGCAAACATTTCAAGCCCAGGTCTAAGACACAGCTCCTAGTCCTCTAGGAGGTGAGCTCCTAAGGCCTCACCTCTCCCCAGGGCTCCACGCTCCAGACTGCACAGTGCTGCAGGTTGCAAGCCCGTGTGGCAGGGGGCTTCCCCGCTAGGCCGGCACACTGGGTCTCCTCAGCAGCCTCCTGGCCGCCAGTCCCATCTGAGGATATGCAGTAGACAGAGCGAGACTGGAATCCACCCCCACAGGATGCCGAGCAGGGAGTCCATGGTCCTACCTTCCAACTGACCAAAAAAGAAGTTGGGGGGACAGTTAAGACTAGCCCAGGAGGGTGCAGCTCCCCAATGCAGAGTACATTGAGGGCCCATCTCAACCCTCCCCAAGAACTGTAGAGAGACTGCCAGCCAGGCCTCCTGGGTGTCCCCTCTGACTCACTGGCCCCTGAAGGGTTTCTATAACCTGGCTGCTGCCCCTCAGCCTTCCTATCTGTCCCCGAATCTCTCTTTCTCACTGGGCCCTGGCATCGCAGCCAGACTCCATGGGTTGCTCTCCTGTGTGAGGTGATCTCCCAGTATTTGGAGAAGTCCTGCCTGGCTGGGGGGTACAAGGACCAAAGGAAAGGGAAGCTACAAACACACCATGCAAAGCCAAGCCCGCCACCATCTCACCAGGCCAGGAGGGTAAGGGGAGCAGCACCAGCCCTGCAGGAACCCCCTGGCCCACAGATTACCTGATCCCACACATATGCTGGGCCCCAGCATAGCGCCACGCTCCAGGCCGGTGCAGGAAAGAGATCCTTTGTGCACGAACAAAGGTGTTTGCCAAAGTCTATTGGCCCTTTGGCCAAATTCCTGCCTCACTCACCCCTAGGCATCTGCTCGAGCCCCCTGCTGCCTCAGACAGGGACCTCTGACACTGTCCCCAATTCCTCCTGTTCCCAGACTGGGCATTCTGAATACTGTGAGGACACCCATGAATGGAGAGAACTGTCATGGGTCTCATGCTCAGGCCCATCCACTGCCTCCCTCAGTGACAGCTGCCACCTGATGTGAGGAGCCCTGCCCTCTCCCCCCACCCCCCAACCTTCAGCCCATGTCTAAAACAGTTCAGGGCTTCCCCTCCCTTCCCACCCAAGTTCCTGGGCTCCACTGAAGGTGGAAGGGGCTGGCAAGGCCTCACCGCTTGGTCTTCGGACAAGGTTGAGCGTTGCAAGAACGTCTGTGGGCTGGCCGAGGCTGGTGTTGGCACATGTGGTCTGGATAGGCCTCGTTGTCGATGGTGCAGAATACCAGGCGGGACTGGTGACCTGTCAGGGGGAGGGTCACACAAAGCTGCCGGGAGACCAGGGCTTCCCAAATGCACTCACTAGTCAGGCACCTTCTAGACTGGCCCCACAGCCCACCCTGGTTAAGTCCCAGGTGTCCCTTTCTGACAGGTACCACCATCATCCTCAGCCTACAGAGGAAGAAGCTGGGGCCCAAAGAGTCGTAGGTGTGAGTGACAGATCATCATGAGCTCCAACCCCAGTGTGACACTTCTCCTAGGTCTCCCTCATCCTGGCGCAGGATGCAGCCCTTCATGGGGACACCTAACTTTTTCCATATGTGGAGTTGTCCCTCCCCAGCAGTGGAGTACCTTGAGGACAGGGAATTTGTTCTTCCCCAGACCCCAGTGTTCACCTCCACCGCACTCAGCGCTGCAGTCACCCCAGGAACCATGACTCCAGCTGAAGCCTCGGCCGGGGTCATTCACGGGCAGGTAGTACTCGTAGTGTACTCCGGGGTTGGACTCCTGGCTGAGGAGCTGCAGAGGGTGTCTTCGCTGAGTCCCACCCCCACCCCCACCCAACCCCTGGCCTGGCCCACAGTAGCCCAGGCAGCCCACCTGCTCAAAGCACCTCCCTCCGTGACCCACTCACCTCGATGACCAGGGGCTCGGAGGTGGGGCCCCGTGCTTGGAGCCGCTCAGGAGCCAGGTCCCCCTCCACACCCCGTTCGTACTGCAGGACTGTGCTGGCCACCGGAAGAGCCTGGGATGCCTCAATAGTCCAGTGCCCATTGAGATAATACTCGCCGTGGATGCTCTTCACGGCTGTGGAAACCCAGCCTGTCAGGGGACGTGGGACAGCGAGTTGCCCCTTTGCGCCCCAGGCTGCCCAGTTCCAAACCGTCTCTCACCCAGGAAATTCCTGCTGGCAGCAGCTTCCTCGATGTGAATACTAGTGGCCCCAGCAGGAATGATGAAGATTTGGTTATAGCCTGATTGGAACAAGATCCAGGAGAGGGTGCCGGTTTGCTTTTGGTGGAACTTTTTGGGGGAGAGTGCTTTTGGCAGAGGCAGCTTTACAAAGAATGGGGTGAGGGTGAGGTTGGGAATAGGCTCGGGGTACCAGGACAGCTTGGAGAGAGAACCACAACATGGGACAAGGTGGGGCTGGATGAGAGCGTTGGCATCCAGGCATCAGCAGTGTGAGATTAGACTGCACGCGTGGGCTAGGGTCCCGCCCAAGATAGGTGCATGGGGAGAAGGACCCTGTGTAGGGCATAGCCTCTGCTCTGCAGCCATGTGACCTGAGCCAGACCCCCCCCCCCCAAGTGCTGTGAGGATTACTCAGCCTCAAGCCTTGATTAAAGAAGGCGACAGGCAAGCCAAGGTGAATGGGCAACAGACCCCTGCAGAGACCCCGTGCGACCCCACCTCTGCTGAGATCATTGGCATCAAAGGTTCCGGTGATTGGGTAGCAGGATGAACCATCGCCCCCACACTGCAGACACTTGTCCTCCTGCTTGGTGGAGTCTAGCTTGTGATCACAACCAACCGCCTGCGGGGGTGGGGGGGGTGGGGGGGTGGAGGGGTGGGGGGGTGGAGTGGGACCAAGGTTAGTTGGAACAATGAGAGACTTGCGCATGATTCCAAATGCCCCGGGCTAGACCCGACCTCAGGGTGCAGAGTGGCTCAGACCCATCCCAGCTCCCGCTAACCACTCCCTGCCTCCCTTTGGAGGTCGTTATCTCTCTCATTTTGGATGGAACTCCATAAATGTGGGCTTGGGCATGCCAGAGGGCTGATCCCCTCCTTTCCTCAGAGAACGGTAAGCCCAGACTGACAGAACAGAGCTGGGACTCAGGCTCCGGTCAGACTGGAGTAGTGACCTAGAGCTGCCATCTTGTCGCAGAGTCTGAATGTGACCCAGAGGAGAAGAAAGCACAAGATGGGTGCTGAAGTGTCTAGCATCTTTCCATCACCTACAGTCACCCCTTCGCATTTGGTTGGGTTTGGTTGAGGACAGCTTTAGCCATCCAGAGAGTTTCTTTAATGAGGTTAGTGTTCTCAAGGGCAAAAGCTGAGGTGGTCAGAGAATATCCGTGATGACTGCATTGCATTCTGGGAGCTAGAGACTTAAGAAGCCACCAGGCTCCTGACAGCCTCTTGGTCCTGCTGATGCTGGAAGGTGCCACCCATAATAATCCCCCAGCCAGCTGGGACGGGGCAGAACTCACTCGGCAGACGCCGTCCACACAGATGTCCCGCTGGCCAGGCTCACAGGGCGTCCCATCCACCACAGCGTCCTTGTGCTTGTAGTAGAAGTTCTGCCCCTTGGGAATGCAGTTCAGCTCGCACTTATTAGGGGCTGGGTGGGCAAGAGGAGAGAGCTGGCATCTTAGCCCTAACTGTGATGGTTTGAATAAAAAACGGTCCCCACAGGTTCATGCATTGAGACACTTGTTCCCCAGCTAGTGGTGCTGTTTGGGGAGGTCGTGGACCGTTGTGGGGTGGTGTACACCACTGGGTGTGAGCTTTCGAAGTTTACAGCCTCTTCGCCTCATTTCTGCTTGAGCTCTCTTACTGTGTGTGGTTGAAATATCTATAACCAGATTCCCGCGCCAGCCACCAGCCATCACAGAGAGAGTCTCTCTCTGGAATCACAAACCCAAGTAAACTCCTTTCACAAGCTATGGTTGATGGTGTTTTCCCACAGCAATGAAAATAAACTAAGACCTGGACAGCTGCTGGGGGCTGATCCCACCACAAGGCCTTGTAAGATTCCCCAAGGGAGGCAGCAGCTGCCGGAAGTTCACTCTTGCCAGGAGAGAGGACTTTTACGGCCATGCCCCCTTCCCAAACAGCACAGACTCCTGCCCTCTCTCCCAGGGAAAAGGGAGTGAGCGTATGTGCGTCTTGGGGGACCAAGTCAAACGGGAACCTCTACAAAGAGTAAAACCCCATTCTTTACTTTGCTATTTTATTATGAATGGAGGTCAAAGCCAAAGCCAGCCTTAAGGGGCTGGGCATGATGGCGCACACCTTTAATTCCGGCACCAATAGGCAGAGGCAGGGGGATCTCTGACTCGGAAGCCAACCTGGTTCCAGGACAGCCAGACCTTTGGTGGGACCCTGCTTGTGCCCCCCTCTCCCCAAAATTACAAACCAGGCTGGCCCTTAATTTCCTGTCTGACTAAGAATGACCTTAAATAACCCCAAAGCACTAGCAAAATCGTAATCATGTCCACCGCAAAGCAGCCAACCACTAAAATATTTTAAGATAAAATAAAAATTAACTATCTATATATGTGTGCATGTGTGTACGTGTGAATACAGGCGCCATGGAGGCTAGAAAGGGTATGGGATCCCCTAGAGCTGGTGGTGAAAAGCCAACTCAGGTCCTCTGTAAGCTAAGAGCGCGTAACTATGGATTCATCTTTCCAGCCCTATCCCTATGTTATTACCATATCATCATTAGTGTGTGTGTGTGTGTGTGTGTGAGAGAGAGAGAGAGAGAGAGAGAGAGAGAATGAGAGACAGACAGACAGAATGCCATCTGAAGGTGGGAGACCAGAAGAGGGTATTCAATTCCTTGGAACTGGATTTAGATGGTTGTATTCTGCCTGACATGGGTGATGGGAATTGAACTCAGGTCCTCTGGGAGAGTGGCTAGTACTCTTAACTGCTGACCCATCTCTTTAGCCCCACGTGAAAGGTTGCTTTTGTTGTTTTGATGTGAGTGTTTTTCCCATATGCATGCTTGTGCCCATGCATGGAGGTCAGAAGAGGATGTCAGATCCCCTGGAACCAGAGTTACAGCTGGCTGTGGGGCATTTGGGTGCTGAGAATTGAACCCGGGTCCTCTGGAAGAACAGCCAGGGCTCTAACCATGGAATCGTCTCTTCAGTCCCAGGAAAGCTATTTCTAACATACACCTCAGGAGTACTGCATGCCAAAGGGCCCCAGGGGGCCACTTCTCTGGCCATGGTGACCCCAGGACCACAGAGGGGACAATGTTCAGTGTTGGAAATCAGAGTGCGGCGTCTCTTTGCAGGAAAAAGCAACGCTCCAGATTTCTACTAGGCTTGCTTTTTAAGTTTAGTTTTAGAAAGAGTATCACCAAGCAGTTTAGGCTGGAACTCACAATATACTCCAGGCTACCCTTAAACTCCTGACACAGCACTGGTACCTATATTCACCACCACTACTGGCTTTAAGTTTTGGCTAGCTGGGCAGTGGTGGTGCACGCCTTTGATTCTAGCACTTGGGAGGCAGAGGCAGGCAGATTTTTGAGTTCAAAGCCAGCCTGGTCTACAGAGTGAGTTCCAGGATATCCAGGGCTACACAGAGGAACCCTATCTTGAAAAACCAAAAACAAAAAAACAAAAACAAAACAACAAAAAAGTTTTGGCCAAAATGATGGCTCAGCAGTTAAGAGTACTAGCCACTCTCCCAGAGGACCTGAGTTCAATTCCCATCACCCATGTCAGGCAGAATACAACCATCTAAATCCAGTTCCAAGGAATCAGATGCCCTCTTCTGGTCTCCCACCCTCAGATGGTATTCCGTCTGTCTGTCTGTCTGTCTGTCTGTCTGTCTGTCTGTCTGTCTGTCTGTCTGTCCGTCTGTCTGCCTGCCTACTAGAGCCTTGTACATGCTAGGCACACACTCTACCCTGGAGTTACTTACACCCTAGCTCCTAAGAGGTCTTCTAGCTATTCCAAAATGATCCAGATGTATACACAGTGGCGTTCTTTTCCTGAACCCCACCTGGCGTTTCTCAGACCACATGCGGGTCGGGGTAGATGGGATCCAGCACTTGGGCACTGTGGGCTCCTAGCGGCACCACGCCTCCAGGTGGCCCCTGCTCTCAGTCTCTGGAGCACAGGAGTTCAGAACCGAACAGAGCCGTATTGGAGACAGGTACACCAGAGTTGCTTTTAAAAATAAAAATGCATACTGAGGAGAAAGGAAAGACCTCGCAACACCCCCATTACTGGGTTGCAGTGGGGGCGCTAAGGATCGGGTCATTGTCTAAGTGGCAAGGCCCCTTGGAGGGGCGATAAGGACTGCTGTGCTTCAATAACAGAGCCTAAGGAGCAGAGCGGCGCTGCTTACCTGCGTAGTAGGGCAGCCACCGGTAGCGCTGACCCTGGAAGTCGGTGCCATCGAACTCTGCGCACTGCTCGGCCCGGAAGTCCTGCACCCCGTCTGGGCAGCTCTGCACGAAAACATGTATGTCAGAGAACATGGGTGTCAGCGTGGGCACTAAGGAGGTTCTCCCCTATCCATCCTCCGTGTCCTGAAGCCCTGGGGTCCTGCGTTTCTGTCCTGCCACCCACCCCTGTCCCAGGAGAGGCCTCTTGCTCTCCCTCAGTGCCTGGCAGGTCGAAGGCGGGGCCGTGAGGAGGGGGTGGGGTGGGGTGGGGTGGGGACGGGCACACAAGGCTTTACCTCCGTGTGGCAGGTGCGGTGGCTGCGCGCGGGGCCCACACAGCTGGCGCCTCCGTCTCTCCTGCAGAGCGAGAGCATCGGGAAGACCCCAGTGTCCCCCACCCGTTCTTGGGCTCTCCTGGCCTCTCCACGAGGCGCCCTGGTGGGCAAGGCTAGACCAGAGTCCAAGGCAACTGGGGGAGTGGGGGGCGGCGGGTTGCACTCGAACCCAAATCCCTTGGATGGGTGTAACCAGACTATGTTTTATGGTTCTTAGGCTGACTATCCCTACCCTTGACAGGATTCCAGCCACAAGACCCTTGAACTTCACAAACCATACCTCTACCTGTGGGTTCAGTCTGCAACTTGGTAATAAATAATCTAGGATGTTAGAAGTTTTGGGGTTTTTTTTGGGGGGGTGTTGGTTGGTTGTTTTGGGGAGGAGATTGAGATTTTGTTTTGTTTTGCTTTGTTTTGGGTTTTGTTTTTTGGTTTCTCAAGACAAGGTTCCTCTGTGTAGCCCTGGCTATCCTGGAACTCACTCTGTAGATCAGGCTGGCCTCAAACTCAGAGATCTGCCTGCCTCTGCCTCCCAAGTACTGGAATTAAAGGCGTGAACCACCACCGCCTGGCTATTTATTTGTGTTTTGTGAGACTAAGTCCCAGGTTGACTCTGTAGGGGAGGAGGACCTTGAACATTTCATTATCCTGCCTCCACTTTCCTAAGTGCTCCTGTGCCATGCTCCCAAAAGTTCTCAGGAACCAGTTCACAAAAACGCCAGTAGGAGGCGCCTCGTTACCACTCCTTTGTACCGGACCCCCTCCTTGCAGATCCCATCACTGCGCAGTACACAGGGTAAATTCTTAATAAGTCACTTGTCAGGGGAGGGTCCTCTACACTTAGACAAAGCAGCTGAGGGCAAAGAAACCTCAGCAACTCGGAACTGAGGACCGCCGCTGTTCATTAATTTGCAAATGAAGCTCCCCCAAAGCCCCCCACCGCTCCTGTTCCACCTCCCACCCCTGTCTCCCACCCCCCATGACCACTACCCGCCGGCGGGCGCACACCGCGTGCCACAGACTTAAGGTGGAGGAAGTAGACCCGGCCCAGCTCCTCTCAATCTGGTCTAAATTGGAATCCTGGGTGAGTACATGGGAAATCCTTTTTTTCTTGTATGCCCCATCACCCTTCCACAATGACTCTGCCACGTAATGGCCCTGATGTCAGGCTCCCACCCCGCTGCCAGACATTCCTCACTTGGCATCTTTTAAGCGGCTCTAGACCTTCCCTCCCTACCTCTGGGAGTAGCAGGGGCGCTCCCGGAAGCTGATGCCTCCTCCACAGGTCCGGCTGCAGGGGCTCCATTCTCCCCAGGGGCCCCAGGTGTCACTCTGGCGCCTCACATTTCGAGCCTGTGAAAAACACGCTCAGGTTGTGACTCACCACCCCCACGCCCCACCCCACTCCCCCTCGCTTGCCCAGAGTCCTGCAGAGGACCCTGTACTAAAGACGCTCCCCAACAAGTTCAAAGAGCCTAGAAACTTCCAGCACTGCCGGGTTAGGCCACAGAAGTGCTTCCGGGTAGTCTAATATTCATTACAAACTTAACCTGCTGTCTTAAGTAGTGAGAGGAAGAGTCAGCCTACGTGTGACTGAACTCGGTCAGCTGGGAAGAGCCTACAATTTCAGGAGACCTGGACGAGGGACCCTGCGCCCAGTGCAGGCATTTGTGGGTCCACTCTAATGTAGAAGAAGGGATTCTTTTTTAAAAAGGGAGGGGTGGGCCTAGGACAAGGGTACTTTGATGCATTACCCTGGGCCTGTTATCTTACTTCACTATGGTCTACGTAGCTAGCGAGGCGCCCATGTGTTCTGAGTGTCTACTGTTTGCCAGATGTGGTGCAGAAAAGGCTTTCTCCCCTGACTGTGCTATACTATGGCAAGTTCAGAGCCTGGCTTGGTGTCCCTAGAACAGAGCCTGTGGATCCACAAACCTGTCCCTTTCCAGAGAGACCTATGAGGGTGGGACAGATCCCAGCAGGTCCTCAGGTAGGCAGGGCTCACCCCAAGGCAGGACAGAACTTCAGTGGGATCCCCTGGGAAAACCACCCAAGCTCCTTTTGGTTGAGTCTCTTCTGCCCTAGATATGAGTGAACCCACTTCTAGAAACAGTTCTAGTCTATTAAACTAGGAACTTACTTTTGTCCACTGTGGGTTGGGAGTGTGGGGGATACCACAGTATTCCTGTTAATCTGTGGCAGACTCCCAGGGGCATCCCAGAGTGCATTTCCCTGGCCCCTTACAAGAGAATCTTACTCTTAGCTTCCTGTAGCTTCCTGGCCCATGCCTAAGTTCTCATCAGTGACACACAAATGCAAGTGTTGGTCTGTGGTCTGGAGTACTCCAGAGGGAGTGATGGGTACTTGTCCTCCTCCTCCTGCACTTCTTTCTGTCAGAAACCCCCATGTGGTGGCTAGAATAGGAGCAGCCTTCATACTGCACATTGACTTGGGAATAAGATTAGGCTTCAAACTGTGGGGACTTTGTGACATGAAACAGCCATGAAGACTGTTTATATGAGGTAGATCTAATCTGCCTTCTTGAAATTACACCATGGAAGTGTCATACTGGATGGGACACCTCGCAGCCAGAATCATATGGCAGGGCCACGTGGTACACACATTCTCTCACCTAAGCCTCCGAGCCTAATGGCTCCCAAAGAGTATGACACAGAGGAACAGCAGGAAAGCCAAGGCACTATACACTACAGGCCCAAGCGCTCATCCTACGGCTGTGTCCTCACCTGCCTGGGGGGGCAGGTGGCCAAATGAGACCCTGGATCCTAAACAACTAGACAAGGATGCAGAGAGGCAGGAGCTACACTGTAAACATGTCCCATGTGCCGAAGGGGGACTTAATTTTGAAGCGTCATCATATGAACCTTGAAGAAATATAACTCCCAGCATTTAGAAGGAGTTCAAGTGTGAACAAAGAGAAACAAGTCCTTCCCCGACTGGGAGCCTCACAGCCTGCCAGGCTGAGGTGAGCAGGGAAGATTGCTGATGTCCAACACCGAATATCTCATTACCCTTGTTTTTATAGACCACAGTTCAGAAGCAGAGCAAACCGCACTAAACTCGCTTAACCACATGAGGCCAAGCAGAGGCCAGCCAGACCAAAGGTCTTGCCTCTCACTGTAAATCATCGTCTCCTCCGTTCTAGCTAGAACAGGACCTCCGAGCCTTCCAAACCAGTGGACCAAAGTGCTCAGGTGTTCTGACAGTGCAGTGCAAGCTGGTTTTATCTGGCTAGAGTTTCTATTTTAAAGTGGGGCGCTTATTGTGTTGTAGATGTGGGGGCAACTTTCCAGACTGAGATTCTCGCCTGTGAGACCCTCAAGCTTAGCTGTCATGTGCTAAGTACTAGGATGCGGCCCTCGCATGCCTGACTACTGCTGGTCCAGCCCAGGGTCTATTTTGATATTTATCTAGGCCTCTTTGGTGCAATAGCCCCCAGAAATCCAACTCTTCTGGAGGCAAGATATGGGCAACTCATGCGTCCACAGCTCTGGCCATGAAGGTATTTTAGGTTGTCTTACAGGTAGGGGAGTGGTCTGAACTTAGGGCTCTCTAGAGGCCGCACTCCTGCCGGGTTCCCTATAAAGACATTCATTGCTTCCTGAGACCAGCACCTTTAAGATAGAGGCCTCCGGCCTGCACACGTGTGAGTCCTGGTCTGTACAATGCTGAACCACACCCCCTGCACCTTTCCACACACATCGGGTCATGAGTGATGTGAGCACATTTTGTTCTCTGTGTAATTATCCAAACCTCAAGCTGTGTGGTGATATGAAGCCAGGAGCTGGTGTGGCCCAACCCTGACTGGGCCTGTCCCCGCCTGTCTCATGCTCTCTGCACCCCACCCTTCCTCCAGCTCCAGCTGAGGAGCCCCCTTTCCTGCCTGTGTCCACAAGATCTGGCTGCCTGCTGGGCGCCAGGAAGAGTGTGGGAATGAGACAGAGACGGGCAGGTGAAGGGACGTCCAGCCTCGTTTGTCGTCATCCGTCCAGTCATTGTGCTAAGCCGATTAATCAACCCTGACAGGAACCCTGGGGTGATCAGGACCCCATGGTGGATCCTGCCACCAGTTAGAGGCCACTGAGCAGTGAGTGACCCTGGATCATACCTCTCTACCAGAGGACAGGGAAAGAACCCAACCTCATCTCGGCCTTTTATGCTGGGGGGAAGGGAGGAGAGGGTGAAGCAGAAGGCCACATGTGTCCCCTACATGGGGGAAGGGACCTCAGAGAATCCAGTGTGCTTCCCCACCATTGATTCATCTGTGTGACGACTTATGGTGTGCACATTAGTTAGATCACCCAAATCCCAGGATCTATGGCTTGGAGGATGGGCAAGCATCGAGCGGCTATTCCAAGTGGCTCCGCGGTTTCATCCTGCGGATTTGATGCTGACAAGGCTCTCAGCAGCCTGTGCTGAAGGACCTCAGAGCAGGATCTAGGGAGTAACGGCTATAGGCTGGCCCCGGTGGCATACAGAAGAACACGAGGATGTGGGGCTGCAGCCCACCAACTGCCTGACAGGCCTATGTGTCAGGGTATGAGCTTTTGGGGGGCTGCGCAGTGCCTGCCACCGGCGCCCACTCCTGCCTGCCCTTTTCGTCTCCACCTGTATTACTATCGAGGCAGTGTGCCCCCTCTCCTCCTCAGAGTAGCAGTCCTAGCCCTTTGAGACTTTCCTCTCTTGTTTGGCCCTTCCTAGGGGATGGACAAGACTGTGGTCTCCCTTGTGGGGATATTTTTGGGGTAGAATGGGAGGGACCTGGCATCCTCTGTGTTCTCTGTTCTGCTCAGCACCCAGCTCTGCAGACCTTCTGTCCCCAAAGGGTCCCAGTCTAGCCTCATGACTCCACGAAGCCTTGTTCCCTGGGCTTCCCACATGAAGACAGATACCTGATCCCCATTCAGCTTCCAGAATCCACCCTCGAGGTTTGCTCTAACCTGATAGCCACAGCCACCTCTGGGTCCAATTAAACTCAAATCAACTTCAAAAGCTCCTTGGCTGTGCACATTTCAACTGTCCAAGGAACACGTGGACCTAGTGGCCACCTACTGAACCTCAGAGAGAGAGGGAACATTCCAGCCCTCTCCTTCACGCAGGGGGTCGGTGGGCTGGTCCCAGCAGTACATCTCTGGGTCTTTTCTCTTTAAAAGGAAGAAGTCATGGCAAACGTTCTGTGGCATTAGCCAGGGCCCAGTGGACTGGAGCCATCATCATCAGGTAGGAGAGCTAAGTGGGACACTGGTTCCTGCAAACTGCCTTGTGTCCAGTTAGGAATCTAAGCACGCCAGTCAGACCTCCATGGTGCCCCCTTATTTCTGAAGAAGATGAGGAGCTGTAGGCTCAATTGTTCCCCCCAAGTCTTCCCCAGCACTGCCCCTCTCCCACCTCTCCTGAAGAAACCGCCCAGGCCCTCAGGGTTGCACTCACCCAAGACCCTGGAGTGGAGGCCAGCAGCAGCAGGAACAGGAGAAAGAACAGCTGCATCTCTGTCTGCAGGAGAAGCCACTGGTTAGAGCCAGAGGGGACACCGCAGCTACCCAAAGTGGTGGCTCTTGCTGTGTGAGTCGCATGTTCCTCTCATGGAGACCCACCGGGTTTCCTGGGAGCACCACCACGGCCACTAAACAACACGCCATGCCACTCGCTCAGGAGGAAGAGGCGGGGTTGACAGCAGGCAGAAGCAGCTCAGGAACAATTTGTTTGGGGCTCCAGAGGGGAACAGAGTGTCTAAAGAGCCTACTCTTCTGTTGCAGAACTGAGTTTGCAATCAAAGTAACCAGACTGTTTAGCTCAGTAAGAATTTACAAAGACATTTCATCCCCTTTAAAGACAACTAATAAAAATAGATTCGCAGCCAGTTTTCATTACCCAAAGTGTGTGTGTGTGTGTGTGTGTGTGTGTGTGTGTGTGTGAAGACCAGAGGTTGATCATAGGTATCTTCCACAGGGGCTCTGCTCACCTTACTTTTTGAGGCAGTGTCTGTCTTTGAACTTGTAGCTCAGCCTTTTCTACTAGGTAGGCTGGCCAATGGGTAGGAGGGATCCGCCTCCTCCTCCTCCCACCCAGGGCTGGGGTTACAGAGCGGTGCTGCAGGTCTGAATGCTTGCACTGCAAGCAGTTCACTGACAGAGCCATCTTCCCAGGCCTCAACTCCCACAAATAGTCCCAGCTACTGGGATGCTGAGTATCCAGCCACTAGAATACCACTAGAGCCCAGGAGTTCAAGAGTTCAAGGCCAGTCTGGGCAAAAAGGCTCAGCCCAAATTCAACTGCTTTTAAAATTTAAGTGCAAATCTTGGGGTACAGCTCATGCTTAACTATGTGGAGACCCTGAATCTCCAGCACCCATCCATGTTTGCTCTCTCTCTCTCTCTACACACACACACACACACACACACACACACACACACACACTCTTCCTGTTTTAAAACCAAACAAAAGCCAACCCTTGCCTACACAGGAACACTTCCTTCAGTCTTCATAAGGAGCTTTTGCATCCTTGAACCTAGAGTCGTGTGCAGGGTGTGCACATGTGCGGGCACGGTAGTCTTATGAGCATGCGCACATGAGGTGTATGCGTAGTGCGGGATGTGCTCACATGTGTGCACATGTTTCTGTATCAGAGACACGTAAACAGTGTGCAGTTCAGTACAGAACATTAAACAAGCGCTGACAGGTATGTTAGTATTAAAATCTGCAATTCTACTGGTGTTCTGAATTCTTTTACAATAAAACGACTTGCAGTCATTTTATAGGGATGAAATACAGCGTTCAAGAGCCACGCTCAGCAAAGTTTACACCAGTATATGTATGGATGTAAGCAAGCCCTGGTTAATTTGCCACAAACAGCAAGTCAGTCAGTCATTCTTATCACAGACTCCTGGGGAGGAGTTGGAAGGGGGTCTAGTGAGCACTTGAGATGTGGGGTGCTGGGGGCAGCGGGGATCAAGGACTGACTGACTGATGGTGGGGTGGGAGGTGGGCGAGGTTTCCCTGCCGGACTAGCCCAATGGCGAGCTTGACCAGAGAGAGACTGAAGAAAGGATTAAAGCGCTCCACTCACTGCTGCAGGCGCTGCCCAGGCCTGCGACCTAGTGCCTTCCCGGACTTCCAAAGTCCGGGAAGCTTTTAGCTCAAGGCCACCCGAGTCCGGAAGACTCTTCCAAATCTCGTATCCCTGTGCTGGGGTGGCGCCGTGTGACCTCAGGGGCACTGAAGGGCGGTTTCCATGGGGGCCCTGGGTGCCTGGCAGGTGCTGGCTGTAGCCCGGAACATCTCTAGGAGGTGCGCTGGGTCTGCAGGCTTGACTCGGGCAGTGCACAGGGGAGGCGGGGTATGCTGTTTCGGGAGAAGAGCAGCGGGACAGCGGGGGGACCTGACTACCCGCCACTCCCGACCCCGGGCTCCAGCTGCGGAGCTGAGATCCTCCTCAATGCCCACGCGGCCACCGCACAGCGGGATCTCCCAGGGTCTCTCACTTCCAGGACCTACCGGAGCCAGGCGGGGCAGATGCCAACAGATGCCCGGGGCGTGCCCTGCCCAAGGCGCCCGCTCGCCTTCCTACCTGTCTCTTGAAGCCCGGGAGCCGCCCTATCGGTGCCCAGCCTGGGTCAACCTCGCCGGGACGGCGAAAGCCAGGGGAGGTTGGACTTTCTTTCCCCGTGGCTGGCTGGTTTCCTCCCCGCCCCATCTTCCCCCACCCAGTCTGCTGACACCCACCTCCAATCCCTGAGGGAGCACAGTACCCCCACCGAGAGGCCCCGGGTGCCCAGCATTGCCCCATGCATCCTCCTTTTTGGGTTCCTGCCAAGGCTTTGCTTATTCTTAAATCTGTGGGCTCTGGGTCTTGGGTCTGAGCCAGCCACCTTTTCAGTTCCACTTCCGCTGCCCCAAGCCCTCCAGATCTTTGCCAAAACCCCTCCTCACTACACCGACCTCACACAGACACACCTGGGTCCAGTCACCTCCTGAATTTTATACTTTGGCCACAATCAGTTCACATTCACAGAGAGAGGGAGGGAGGGAGAGAGAGAGAGAGAGGGAGAGAGAGAGAGAGAGAGAGAGAGAGAGAGAGAGAGAGAGAGAGAGAGAGAGAGAGAGAGAGAGAGAGAGAGAGAGAGAGAGAGGCTTTCCCATCACTTTGAATTCACCCCAACCCTTTCCAGCTTTCGAAGCCTCCTACTCACTCCATCCCGATCCTAGCGGCTGCAATTATATTGGAGCATCACAGTAAAAATCTGTGTAAATCAGCTGTGAGTTGAGATCAGCTGTGAGGTGAGGCTGGGTAACCACTGTAGCCAGAGCCCTGGGCACTAGCTAGCATGGAGGGATCGGCTCTTACCACTTCCACTGGCGGAAAATTTAATTTCCTTCCTGCTTTTACACCTCCTCCCACTCACCCCCACCCCCACCAATCAAGACGTTTCCTCGTTTCCTCGCCAGCCGTTCCTTTCCAGAAAACAGAGTTTATTCGACCCTAGAAAAAGGCCCTGGCCCTGGGACAGAAGCTGGGTCTCCTTGTTGACCCTGACGTGTCGCCTCTCTGGGTTTAGACAGGGCAATTTGCAACAGGGATTTCCACCTTCTTCAAAGCTGGGCGGATGTTCAGAAGAGACTGAGGAAAGCAGGAAGTTCTTTATACTTCCCAGTGCAGGAAGGGAAAGAGACCTGGTTTCCAAGGCCCAGGGACAGGGAGATTCTTGGGTAAAGATAAAGCTTGGCAGCAGCAGGCAGTGAGTGACTTAGAGCCTCCCTAGGAAAGGAAAATGTCCATTCACTCAAATCGCCATCCCCCCCACCTAGGATCTTCCTGAACTAGGTCAAAGGTCCTTGTAAAAGGGGAGGAAAGGGTTTCTCCTACTGCTGAAGGCAGGGGCGGCTAAGGAGCAGCCTTGTTTTTTAAATATAGGATTTATTTATATGTAAGTACACTGTCACTGTCTTCTGACACACCAGAAGAGGGTATCTGATCCCATTACAGAGGGTTGTGAGCCACCATGTGGTTGCTGAGATTTGAACTCAGGACCTCTGGAAGAGCAGTCAGTGCTCTTAACCACTGAGCCGTCTCTCTGGCCTCCAGGCGCAACCTCTCTTATGGTTTTGTTTCTAGGACTCCTTTTCAGATGCCTGCACTTGGATCCTTCTGTTTTGCCTTAAGGCCGGATCTCATTGAGCCTAGGCTGGCCTCGATGTGTAGTGGAGGGCTGTGGTTATAGATTCTATGCCCACTTCATGTATCCTAGACATCAAAGCCAGGCCTTCATGTGTGCTGGACAAGCATTCTACCAACTGACTGCACTCCAGTCCAGTCCAGCTCTGGATTCATTCATTTATTCATTCATTCTTTTTTTTTTTTTTTTTTTTTAGTTTTTCGAGACAGGGTTTTTCTGTATAGCCCTGGCTGTCCTGGAACTTACTCTATAGACCAGGCTAGCCTCAAACTCAGAAATCTGCCTGCCTCTGCCTCCCAAGTGCTGGGATTAAAGGCGTGCACCACCAACTATTTGTCTTAGAGTTGCTATTGCTGTGATGAAACACCACGACCAAAAAAGCAAGTCAGAGACAAAAGGATTTATTTATTATTTATTGTTTGTTCAAGACAGGGTCTCTCTGTGTAGCCCTGGCTGTCCTGGAACTCGCTCTGTAGACCACGCTGGCCTCAAACTAAGGGATCCTCCTGCCTTTGCCTCTGGAGTGCTGGGATTAAAGATGTGTGCCACCACCAGCTAGGGAAGGGTTTATTTGGCTTACACTTCCACATCACTGTGGAAAGAAAAGACAGGAACTCACACAGGGCAGGAACCCGAAGGCAGGAGCTGATGCAGAGGCCAAAGAGGGGTGCTTTCTTATAGAACCCAGGACCACCTACCCAGGAGTGGCACCACATACAATGAACTGCTCTCGCAGTCCATCACTAAGAAAATGAATATATGTTTCCTACCTTTGCTGTACATGTTGGTGCGCAGTCTCTTCCAAAATCCAAAGTCGAAGGAAAACTCCAAAATCTCTTTAAAAGTTCAAAGGATCTCAACAGTGGGCTCCAGTAAAATAAAAAATTAAATAAATTAAATACTGTCTTATTCCAAGAGGGAAGATCCAGGGTACAGCCACAACCTTAACAAAGTAAAACCAACTCCCAACAGTATAAATAACCCAGTGCCCAATGTCTGGCATTCACTCAAGGTCTTGGGGTCCTCCACAGGGCTTGACATGTCGCAGGGCTTGTCTCCTCGGCTCAGGCCGGCTCCACTCCATACCTGCTCCTGGTCTTGGCAGTTGCTCACTGGAGTTCCCAAGTCGCCCCAGGCTGCACTTTCACCAATAGCCTCTCATGGGCTCTGTTCATGGTGCCAAGTCGCAACTCTGAGTGGCCCCTTCAGTCCTGGGCTACTGATGCTACTGAGGCTGCTTTCACACCACTGGCTTCTCCCAGCCTCTACCAGTGCCAGCCAGGTTTCAGTTGCTCTCCATGACCCCCGCATGTGGGTGACTGACTCTAACACATGACCAAGATCTGAGGTACAACCTTGGCCACCTCTAACACAGTATGTGTACGTGTGTGTGTGTGTGTGTGTGTGTGTGTGTGTGTTGACCCCGAGGAAACATTCCCAGAAGATTTCCCCTCAGCGAAACCTTAACCCCCAGTCATTTCTCAGCTCCACCTGACCAGCCCCAGCTGTCCCCAGGAAAGTAAAGGTGATTTTTGATCTTTTTTTGTTTTTGTTTTATTTGCTAGCTTGGCTTGGTTGGTTTTACTTCAGTGGTGCTGATCTCTTGTTAATTACAGCTGATTCTTTCTCTCCAGCTGACCAGAAGCACAGATCCTTTAATTCAAACAGCCAACAGCCCCCGCTAAGTCTTTAAGTGAGGTCATGAGCCAGGCCTCAACGGTCTGCACAGCTCTTAACATTCTTATCTTCCAAGATCCCACAGGGCAGCTCACCAAGCTTTGAACACTCAATGGCTTTTTCCAACCCAAAGTTCCAAAGTCCTTCCACAATCCTCCCCGAAACAACTTGGTCAGAACTGTCACCTGATACCTCACACTCTTGGTAGCAATTTCTGTCTTCGAGTTACTATTGTGTGATGAAACACCATGACCAAAGCAGCAACCAAAGCAACTTGGGGAGGAAAGGTTTGTCTGGGTTACATGTTCACATCACAGTTCATCATTAAAAAGGAAGTCAGGGCAGGAACCCGAAGGCAGGAGCTGAAGCAGAGGCCATGGAGGGTGCTGCCCCCTCCATGCTTGCACCCCATGGCCTGCTCAGCCTGTTTTTTTGTAGGACCAGCACCACCAGCCCAGGGATGACGTCATCCACAATGGTCTTAGCCCTCCGCCATCAATCACTAATCTAAAAACTGCCCAGCAGGATTGCCTGAAGCATGACCTTATTGAAGGCATTTTTTCTCAAGTGAGGGGTGTGATCGCGTGTGCTCTCAGGTGACTCTAGCTCGTGTCAAGCTGACATAGAACCGGCCAGCATACCAGCACAGAACGTTTCCTGATTTTTCACTAAGACTTTCCCAGAGGATATAACTAACCTTGTCCCCACCCCACCCCCACGAAGGGTTAGTGCGCTCACTGCTATAAAGCAGACTCAGACAGTTTCAAGGACTGGAACCAACCTTAAATGGCAAAAACCTTTTCTATCTGAATTATCATAAAAATGTTTAAGTGAAAAAAAAAACCAAAGTAAAGGAGCAAAGGGGCAAAGGCGACTTCAGAGTGAAAAGATCATTCACGGTTCATGTCAGACATTCAGTCTTGGCTCGAGGGTAACAAAGCGGAAACAGGATCGCTATCATACAAAAGGTTCACTACAGCACGCTGTGTGCGCCTGTTCCAAGTCCACCCCCAGCCCCTAATGCTTCCGACTCAGTTACCTCCCAGCCTGTTGGGCCTGTCGACGTCGACCGACGGCGGAGCACATAGATCTTCTCTTTGATTCAGACTATGTGTCAGCTGAGTAAACAAGACAGCTGTGACCTGCCAGATCATCAATACGATCAAACAACTGACAGAAGCCAAGTGTGATGCAGGGGCTGCTGGGATTCGGGATCCTTCGTCATCCTTCATACATTTTATAAACACCTTTCACTCGCTGACTCAGAGGCTCAGAGTCAGCGTGGGCTCTGCCCTCTGGCCTCTTGGTAGGTTGTACCGACAAAGCGGTGTGAGACAGGGCACCAAAGACTTTGTGGCAGTTGCCACCACACGGCCACACCTGCATCCTTACTGTGCTCCGTAGAGGCCGCCGGTGCTAAGAAGGCAGAACCTGTGCAGAGAAGTCAAGGAGCAGGCCTGGCCTCTCCAGTCAATCACTTTTATAGACAAGAACTGATCTACTGGGCTCACAAAGACCTGGCAAGCACACTGCTCAACCCAGAGCTAACTGGTGTACAAGTTTAGAAAAAAGATTTAGGGGCTGGAGAGATGACTCAGTGGCTAAGAGCACTGACTGCTCCTCCAGACGACCTGGGTTTGATTCCTCCGTGGCGGCTCACAGCTGTCTGTAACTCCAAGATCTGACACCATCACCCAGACATACATGCAAGCAAAACACCAATGCACATAAAAACAAATAAATCCGGAAGAGGGGACTGGGGAGATGTCTCAGTGGGTAAGTGCTTAAGCCAACCTCTGGCCTCCACACACATCTGCACAAACAAGTACATTAACACATGCTTGTATATACATGCCAAAGAAGAAAAGATCCCAGCATGAAGTATAATGCCCAACTCACCATTTTAAACCTTGCGCACTGACACAGGGCCTCTCCCTGGCAATACCAGGGCCCCTTTGTCTAGGCAGGGTAGCCTGGGGTAGCGGCAGGCAGGCAGGGTAAGATGCCCTGTGTGTTAATGTAGGCAAGACAAGTTCTTCCTTCGGTGACAAGATGGCAAAACCTGAGGAAGTGCTTTTGATAAGGGCTGCCCTATCTGTACCTGCAGGACGGAAGCCTGGCAGCCCTGCCTTTTGCTTTGTGTCAATTCTTCCTTCCTGAAGCATGTGAACGTGCAAATCACTCAAGGAGTATCTGTCTCAACACCAGTTATGTCCAAGGTAGCTCGTTCCATCCCGTTAAGCCCTAAAGCCCACAGATAAGTGTAACAGAGACACTTTACTATCAACTTTTCAAAAAATAATTATGTGTTCATGCACATGACCTCACCTGGGTGTCACAGCATGCAGACGGCAGTCAGGGGTCAACTTTCAGGAGTCTGTCCCCATCCTTCTATCATGTGGTCCCTGTTTATGCTCCAGAGGCAGCTGGACCTAGGAGAACGGAATCTAAAGTAAAGTAGACTAAAATCTCACGCAATCGCCAACTTTAGGCAGAGTATCTGCCAATTTATACCCTGAGGGTTAAGGCCCATCACATGAGTAAAGTTCTCATGACTTGAAGCTGTATATAATCACAAGGACAGATTGGATGTGACAAAAACATGTTTTTTCATGAAGGCCTATAAACAAATGACAATAGTCAGTTGTAATGAACAACCTGAATTTAACTCCTATCTGCTACATCTGGGAGAGGCATGCGGGCACATCCCAGGAGCAATTCCCTGTTTTTTGAAGAAACTGAGGTCACAAGACTCTTGGTTCCTTGAGGTTTTCTCATAAGCAACTCAGTATTCCTCTCACAAGTATTCTTGGGCCATGTTCCAACAGGGACCGAACTCAGGTTATCAGGCCTGGCAGCAAGTACCTTTCCCTCTGAGCCACGTTACTGGTCCCTTACTGTCAGATGTTATAGTGCCTTGTTCTAGACTGCCCACCCCAGATAGGTACCCACTGGTGTCCAGGCACTGTCCTAAGCCTACAATTATCTTAGGAACGGTGGAATCTCACAGTAGGGCAGCTGTCAATGGTAGTGAGCTGTATGCTTGTATTTCTCATGGAAGTTCAAGTGATAAGGATGTTTTTGCATGTTTTTGCAGACCTTAAGATTGTGATCAGCAGGCTATGCTATGACCAAGGCTGTTCTAGGATGCATACTGCTGCCCCACACCAGGTCTTCCTCCGTTTAAACCCAAACCTCTAGGAGCATTGAGGACAGACCCCCTTATGGGGTCCTTTTCCCAGTGTGAGCATTGATTCAATCTCCTTTCCTCTCTCCCCCTTGAGTTATTTTTTTGGTAATAAATAGTCTGTTGAGAAGCCCAGAGCTATGACTTCAATAACAACTTACCCCCTTGACCCTCATGTGGAGGAGGAGAAAGAGGAAGGGGAACCGGCTTCCATGAAGCTCCCGTTTGCTGCTAAAAAAAAGTTTGTTGGGACTGCAGGGATGGCTGGAAGGTAGAAGGCACAACACCAACCACCACTGATCACATAAGTCTAGTCTCTGAACTCACATGGTGGGTGGAAGGAGAGACCTGCAAGTCATGCTCTGACCTCCACGCATGTGTGCAAACATATGTGTACTCACATGTGCATGCATACACACACACAGAATGTAATTTATATTTTTAAGAAAAACAAAAACCAGTCTGTTCCTTCTGCCTCATGCCCTCCACCCTCAGATTTTGTCCTTGATTCTTCACATCTTGGTGGTTTCTGCAGGTTGTAGATCCATTGTGCCCATCCGCGCCATGCTGGACAGGATCCACCAACCTCAGCTCCCTCCAGCTGCGGGATCATGAGGGCAGAAGTCAGGGCTACCCAGAGCACTGAGACTAAGCTGTCATGTTCAGTAGGTTCATGGGGGAAACATAATTTCCACTTTAAATATTTTCAGAAACTCAAGAGCTCACAGCCTCCCAGCTCTGCCAAATTCACAAATGTAACAAGTGTTGTGCCTTTTCTGTTTCTTTTTCTTCCTTCCTTCCTTCCTTCCTTCCTTCCTTCCTTCCTTCCTTCCTCCTTCCTGTCTCACTTCTTTCTAATTAAAAAAAAACGTTAGAGTCATTGGAACATGTTATCTTGAATCCTATTGTATGTACATACTTATGAATTTATTTCTTTGCAGAGTTGGAGGCCAAACTTTAGTCCCTGAGCATTCTAGATAATTGCTCTACTACTGACTTCACCCCAACCACTATTTTTAGTCTTTGTGGTTTATTTATTTTGTTTATTTGAAGATTTGTTTATGTTTATGTTGTGTGTATATGTTGTGCGTGTACATATGTATATGTACCATGTCATGTGGTGCTCACAGAGGTCAGGAGAAAGCCTCAGAAACTCCTGGCATTGGTGGTATGGACAGTTGTGAATTGTCATGTGGGTACCATGAAGCAAGCCCAGACCCTCTCTGCAAAACCAGCAAGTGCTCTAACCTCTGAGTCTCTGTCGCCACAGCCCCTGTGTGTTCTGCATTCATTTTTGAGACAGGGTCTGGTATATTCCAGGCTGGCCTTGAACTGCTATTCAAGGACAATTTTGAATTTCCTTTAAAAAAAGTTTTATTATTTTCTGAATTGTGTGTGTGTGTGTGTGTGTGCACGTGCAACCAAGCAAGCATGTGAGTGCAAATACCTACAGAGGCCAGAAAAGGCATTGGATCCCTTGAAGCCAAAGTTATAGGTAGTTGTGAGCTGCCCAACATGGGGAGCTGGGATCTGAACTCTGGTCCTCTGGAAGAGCAGTACACACTTTGGGCTTCTTGATCCTCCTGACTCGACTTCCTGAGTTCTGGGTTACAGGTATTCCACCTTGCCCAGTATCATGCCATGCTAGGAATCAAACAGGTCTTCGTAAATGCTAAGCAAACATTCCACCGAAGAGCTATATCCCAGCCCTATTTTCAGTCTTTAAGGATTTAGTCTTTTGGGTTAAAGGATTTAGTAAGCAAATGTATAATTCTCATAGCTCAAACATTTCTTAAAACAATAACCTACACTACATACAAAGCTGAAAACTATTAAATATAATAAAACCATGTGAAGTCCATAGCAAAGACACACAGATAGGTAGTGAGCTGACATTGCAGAGTACTGCGTGGATTAGCCTTAATAAGACAAAACTGGGCCGGGTGGTGGTGGCGCACGCCTTTAATCCCAGCACTTGGGAGGCAGAGGCAGGAGGATTTCTGAGTTCGAGGCCAGCCTGGTCTACAAAGTGAGTTCCAGGACAGCCAGGGCTACACAGAGAAACCCTGTCTCGAAAAACCAAAAAAAAAAAAAAAAGACAAAACTGGGTCTCAGGTCTTTATTTCCACAGCTTTTATCTCCCCAGTAGCTGCTTTTCTTTCCATAGTTTCAGATACAGGCAGTCAATTGTGGTATGAGTATCTGACAATTTCACATAGAAAATTCTAGAAGTAGTTTATAAGTTTAAAGTTGATCTTTTATTACAATAGATGGTTATAATCATTTTACTTTACCGTGAGAGTTAATAATTACATGTATTTGTTTACTTATTTATTATAGGCCTGGATGGGAGAATGAACACAGTCGTGAGGAGGCCAGATGACTATGTGGTGGTTTGAATAGGAATCACTCCCAAAGACTCATGTGTTTGAAGGCTTGGCCCATAGAGGGTGGCACTATTAGGAGGTGTGGCATTGTTGGAGTAAGTGTGTCACTATGGGGGCAGACACTGAGGCCTCATATGCTCAAGTTATGCCCAGTGTGGTACACAGTCTTCTGCTGCCTGCTAATCAAGGTGCAGAACTCTCAACTCCTTGTCTAGCACCATGCTTCCCACCATGATGATACTAGACTGAACCTCTGAAACTGTAATTAAATGTTTTCCTTTTAAGAGTTGCCTTGGGGCTGGAGAGATGGCTCAGCGGTTAAGAGCACTGACTGCTCTTCCAGAGGTCCTGAGTTCAAATCCCAGCAACTGCATGGTGGCTCACAACCATCTGTAATGGGATATGATGCCCTCTTCTGGTGTGTCTGAAAACAGCTATAGTGTACTCACATACATAAAATAAATAATTTTTTTTTAAAAAAAGAGTTGCCTTGGTCATGGTATCTCTTCACAGCAATAAAATCCTAAGACCTAGTGGCCACTGTCTCTGATAAAAGCACTTTCCAGCAAGCTTGATGATCTGAATTCTGCTTCCAGGTCCCTGCCCTAACTTCCCTGGATGGTGGATTGCATGCTGTAAGTTGAAATAAACCCTTTCTTCCACAAGTTGCTTTTAGTCATGATATTTTATCCCAGCAATAGAAACCCTAACTAGGAATGAATGGCTTAGGAAATCCTATTTCAAAACGAAAAGTAAAGGGCAGGCTGGGGTACAGCTTGATGGCACAGTATTCTTCTCTCTCACAGGGCCCAGAGCTCAGTCCACAGTAACACACACACATGCAAACACATGCACACATGTATACTCTGGTTAAGATGGGGAGGCTTATAATGTGTGTAATTTATCAAATAAGGTAACATCACAACCCATACATTATGAAATAAAGTCCAGTGATGTTCCCAGCTGAAGTTGTCACTTTGGACTGTGTCCTAGACCCCCGGGCTCTGTTACCTTCCTCGGCCAGAGCAATTTTCATGAGAGAATTGAGAAACATCTAACTCTATACAATGTTCTGAGAAGAACCATAATGCTACCCAGGAAGGTGACCCAGTGGCTTTCTGTCTGGGGAGGTCCTGGGACCAGATGGCCCTGGGTGGGATGAACCTGTCCTTGTCTATTTAATCTTCTAATAAGGTTCTCATCTATAAAATGGGGACACCTGACCTCACAGGGTCTATTTCTGGGACATATTAATTGCAACTGCTCCATAGTTTCTGACTTCCCAGGGCAAGAGGCCCTTCAGTTGAAGGTGGGAAGCATTGAAGGGCCCCATCATGAATCCTCTCTTGTACTGAATATTGTAATGTTGGCCCTGGACAAACCCAAGAGGTCAGGGAAGTCTTATTGGGGAGGAATGTCCTTTTGGTACTTGTTTGTAAACAAAGAGTCCCTTAAACACATAAGGTCTGCCACTCCATAGCACAGCCTTGTAAATAAGGGTGTAAATGTTTGCTCTTAATCAAAACATGGCCTTTCCATCCCTTGTAGTGGAAATCCCCTTTAGCAGACTCCTACCCATTGCCCCACTGTTTCAAACAGTTTCTCAGCAACTCATAGGAGCCCAGGCTGGGTGTCTGGATGGCTAGGAGTCATAGTCCCATTCCCCCAGCCCCATGATTTGTGTGCGTTTGCTCTCCTGTGGTTCCCTCTACAGCTCAAGGGCCGCACAGTGATGGGAACATCATCTCTTGGCTTCCTGGTCCTGGGAGCTGACACTACACAGAGGCTGGCCTTGGTCTGAGAATGACCAGGTCGGGTAGGGAAAGACCTGGGAATGTCAAACCTCAGAGAAACCAAGGTAAGAATCAGATCCCTTGGTCTCTCTCCAGGCAGAGGCAGAAGCCTGGACAAAGTGATCCTTGGTGGAAGGGGCCAGGATGATGAGAAAAATGTTCTGGAGATAGACCCGTGAGGGAGGGCAAGCAAGGGGAGGGGCTGCAGAAACAGCTGGCGTGGCCCAGTTCCCAGTGGGGCAATTGGGCCGGATTTGTCTGCTGTCCCAGGGACCAGGGCAAGGGCCCCTCTGCTCCACCACCAGGATGCCGGAGCACTACCAGGAAATTGGGAAGCAAAAGAAAAGCCGATCACCTTCACATAGGAGTGGTGGAACCCAGAGTGCTGGTCTCGGTGGGTCTCTGCCTCACAGGACTCTCTGACAACAGTGTCACTTTATAAGAATGTTTACCAATCATACATTTTGGCCTCAAAACGTAAATAAATCCACCCCCCCCATTGTTTATCAAATGCCTGGAGCACTCTAATGAAACCAAAATATCATTGTAAATCTTTATTGATGAAAGTTACATAATAGTCCCCAAAGTGCCTGAGGCTTACATACTACCTTTGGACAAGAGGGCAAAGGGATGTCCATTCCTTACCAGTTGGGAAAGTTGTCCCCCCCAAGGATCACTTACACACAGGGAAAGAGGAAAGAACAAGTGAGCTTGTGGAGCCATCTGCCACACAAGGAACACCCGGGCACAGGAGGCCTGACCTCGATTGCATGCTAACCTGGGCAGGGCAGGGGACTAGGTTAACCCTTAGGCTCTGATGAAGGCCAAAGGACCCTCATCACTATCCAATTGGCTTCTGGATTCTCTCAGAAGTAACCTCGGAGAAGGAGACACCACACTTGCAAAATTTGAGGTTGTGGTCCAGCCCTACCCCAGAGCAGATATGAAAGCAGAAACCAGCATCCCTGCCTCCCTCAGACTAAAAGGTGCGCCATTTTGGAAAATCTGAGATATCATGTGTTCACTTCTGTCTAGTTCACAGGAGTAAAAACAGTCAAGTTCAGTGTTGTTTTGTAGCACATGCAGGCAGTTCTGATCAATTAAAAAGATGTAACCTGGTAGGTTATAGTTTCTTTTTTTTAGATTTTATTTTATATATATGACGAGTACACTGTAGCTGTCTTCAGACACTCCAGAAGAGGGTATGGGATCCCGATACAGATACCATGAGCCACTGTGTACTTGCTGGGATTTGAACTCAAGGACCTCTGGGAGAGCAGTCAATGCTCTTAACCGCTGAGCCATCTCCCCAGCCCACAGTTTCTAATGATATATTTGAAAGCCAGGGAACGGGATATTTTGTGTTTTTAAGACAGTCTCACTTTGTAATCCAAGCACACTGGGAGCTCTTTTTTTGCAGCCAAGATTTAGCCTTTAGCTTATAGCAATTCCCCTCTCTCAGCCTCCCAAGTGACAAAATGACAGGTGTAAGCCACAATAGCCATCCAGGCCCATGTTCTGAATACTTGTTCTCCAGTTATGAAGTCACTACGGCCCTTGGCTCTGTTCCCATTCCCCTGCTTCCTGCTCAGCCACGATGTGGCAGACGCCACTGCACGCTCCTTCTGCCATAATGACTCTGCCGTGCCTCACCTTCCCTGATCCGATCGATGGGCTGAAACCGGAAGGCCAAATGAATGTTTTTTCTCCCATAAATTGTTTCTGTCAGATACTGTGGTCGCAGAAACACAAAAGTAACCGACATAGGTAATTGGCACCAAAAAGTTGGGTGGGTTGCTGCTGTGGTTAACCTACGCATTGTATATACCTTTGTGAAAGGAATTTAGAAAAGGCTGTGTTGTGGGGAATATTAAAAAAGTTGAACCTGCACGTTCCTGTGCTTGTGCCCCTAACTCTCTGCCCTGGTGACCTGGGTGGCCATGCCCTGGCAAACAATGGCTGATTTGGTTTTATCTCGTGGAGATTCACTGGCCCGGAGCTCCTGAAATGTCTCCACCCAGCTCGCTAGGTTCCCACTGGCGAGTCAAACGCAACACAAACTTAATTCAGAAGCAATGGTAACTCAATCTCTGGGCGCAACAACTAAAACCTAATCTTGTAAGCCTTATTAAAATCTGATCCCTCCGGTGGCGGATCTGCAAGGATCCACCATGATACCGGGAAACTCTAGCAGCTACATCTTACCCCTCCACTGTCCTGGTTCCAAAGGGCAGTAACTCCCTCCTGTTTCCTCTCTTCCTCTGTACAACCCAGAAGTCCCGCATACTCTCCCAGTGATTGGCCGCTTTATTCATTAGGGGATTGGTTCACAAGAACAACACCAAGCCTATTCACAACGAGCTGTATATGCAGGCTAGAAAAGTCACAGCACACTGTCAGCAGAGCTTACGGGAAGTTCTGGTAAGCTCTGGAGACCAGTCCTGCAAGAGAAACATGGAGAGGAAAGGTGGTGCTAGTCAGGTTGCAGGGGGAAGCAAGGACTCCGTGGGAAGGTAGAGCAGAGGGCATTCGTGTCACACTCTAGCAAAGGGCTCGCTTATGTTTTGCCCATGTCATTAAAGCTTGAGTGGTACAAAATTCAAAAGGGATAGACTAATTGATATGGTAGAGGAAATGTCAAAATAGCATAGCATGCGGGTCGTGACATGGTTATCGCTAGCTGCTTCTAGCCAGTCGGGAACTTGTGATCCTCCTGTCTCTGCCTTCCAGGTGCTGGATTGCAGGCAAGTGTCTCCACCATGTTTGGCTTCTACACGCTCTTTAAATGTAGAGGCAAAAAGTTTGTGTAATGGCACACACCTTTAATCCCAGCACTTGGGAATGAATACATACATACATATGTGTATATATATATATATATATATATATATAGTACTATTGCTAATTTCAAAACTTGCTTCGAAGCTTTTTGCCTAGATTATTCTAACCAAGATAAGAAAAAAAGAGGGCCTTCTAATCTTCTAATTAATGGCTTTGCCAATCACAGCACCCTCACAGCAGCCAACAGCAGAGTCATCCCTTTTGCGAATGTAAACTTAGGTGTGTCTGGCTAACGACTGGTTAGAGTGAGGAACGTTAATTAAAAGACTGGCAGTCTCCACCGTGAGGAGCAAGACAAGTGCTTATGAAAGTCAGGCGCCCTGGGCAAACAGGTCAAAACCTTGAACTCAGGGCAATAATGAGATACCAAGGCCCATCAAGATAGAACCTGCTTTGTCTGCCTTGCAAGCTGGCCGGGAACACTGCAGATAATTCCTTAGGAAACATCCTTAAAGCATTTGCTGTTGTGCCCAACAAACTTGACTAATAAAGATAAACTTGCAGCAAAAATGCAAATGTCTCTTACCCAGTTCAACCTGTCCTAGCCAAGGTGTGAGCATCTGAGAATTAATTAATCCCTAGCTTACCTTCCCTGAGCCTGAGCAGTGAGGGCGGAGGTTTGATCCTGGGCTTGGAATGCAGGATGATGAGAACTCTGGGCACAAACCTTGGGGCTACACTCCCAGCTTTGGGGTTTTCTCATCTTTGTTTTTTTGTTTGTTTTGTTTTGTTTTTTGGTTTTCTGAGACAGGGTTTCTCTGTGTAGCCCTGGCTATCCTGGAACTCACTCTGTAGACCAGGCTGGCCTCGAACTCAGAAATCTGCCTGCCTCTGCCTCCTAAGTGCTGGGATTAAAGGCGTGCGCCACCACCGCAAAAACTAATCTCAAAGCCAGTGTGGGCAACATACTGAGACCCTGCATCAGGAACGAAGGCGGGGGGGCCGGGGGACCTGGAGAGATGGCCCCACAGTTAAGACCACTGGCTGCTCTTCCAGAGGTGCCTGGTTCGGTTCCTAGCACCACATGGCAGCTCACAACTAGCACAGCCGTGAGTAACTCCGGTCACAGGGGATCTGACTATCTTCACCTCCGTGGGCACCAGGCATGCTTGGTACAGGTAAATACTCACACAGATAAAATGAAACTAATAAAGCTCAAAAAATAAACTAAATGTAAATAAGAGAAACATTATAAACAAACACTGTTATGCCAGTTGAAATCTTATACTTACATTATTATGCTCACATTATTAAGTATTAAGATACTCACAAAATGTGTGGTTCTAAATACTGAAATGTTTTTTTAATCTCTTATTATTAAGACAAAATTTATCTAGTCTCTTAGTAACTATGTCTTATTCCATATTTAAAAAAAAATCTATGAGAAATCATGTCTTTAAAAACTCAAACCTGAGCCGCGCGGTGGTGGGGCACGCCTTTAATCCCAGCACTTGGGAGGCAGAGGCAGGAGGATTTCTGAGTTCGAGGCCAGCCTGGTCTACAAAGTGAGTTCCAGGACAGCCAGGGCTACACAGAGAAACCCTGTCTCGAAAAACCAAAAAAAAAAAAAAAAAAAAACCCAAAAAACTCAAACCTGTCCTTAAGTGCTGCTCTATTGCAGTTTTAGATTCATTCACGTGTGAGGTTTCCCTTTCCCCTTTGGAAGGGCCGTTTCCATGGTGTCCAGGCTGGCCCTGCATTTCTGAACTCCACTGATCTCCTGCCTCAGCTTCCCTGTGACTGCAGGAGCACACACAAACCCAGTTGCCCTCTTGGATCTTCAAGATCTTAGGCAGTTGATGTCCTCAAGAGCAGAGAGAGGTGTAAAAGGCTTGTGAAGGAGGAATCTTGGCCTTTGAGACAGGGTCTTGTTGACTTAGGAAGCCAAAGCTGGCCTTGGGCCCTGAGCCCTCCTACCCCCTCCTCCCCCAGCCTCCTGAATGCTGGAATCAGAGGCATGTGCCTCCACACCCTGCTGAAAAATGATTTTGTACAAGAAATTTTGTATGTGGTCAAGTGGGTTGTGATCAAAAGAGAATTATTCGTATGTTTCTCTGAAAATTGAGCCTTACCACGTTATCCAAGTGTAGAATTCTCAGTTACTGTTAACATTACAGCCACATACCTCATGGTAAGCTGTTCTTTGCAAACATTTCGAAAGGCTTTGACTTTTAATTCTGATGTCATTCTTTCCGTTTTCAGCCACGTTTGGGACTGTAGCTTTTCCCACCTTGCAGGCTCCATTTAATCTCTCTAATTCTGGGTTTTAAATGCCTCTATTTAAGGTAGCAATTACATCTCTCAGAAGGAGTTTTCCTTTTGCAAATCCATCTCCCAGAAGTTTGACTTTTGCTGTGTCTCACAACCAAGGTCAGCAGGTCATGTGCAGTTCACTGCCTTCTCTCCTCCCCCTCCTTTTTAGGGAAGTTCTGGTCTGCTGTTGTGGTCTGATGCAGACACCGTTCCTTTTATGTGTGTATTTATGGTCTCTGTTTGTATGATGTGTGTGTATATGGTTGTGTGAGATGTGTATATGGTGCGTGTGTGTGTGTGTGTGTGTGTGTGTGTGTGATATATGTGTATATATGGTGTGTGTTTGTGTGATGTATATGTATATATGGTGTGTGTGTGAGATGTATGTGTATATGGTATATGTGTGTGTGATATGCATGTATATGATGTGTGTGTGATGTGTGTTTATATGGTGATGTTTGTGTGATATATGTGTATTAGGTGTAAGATGTTTATGTATATGGCATATATGTGTGTATATGGTATGTTTGTATGTGGTATGTGTGTATGTGATGCTCATGTATATGGTATGTGTATGTGGCGTGTGTGCATGTATACACGGTGAGTACAAGCATGTGTGTGCCATGGTGCTATGTGGTCAGAGGGCAATTTCAGACGTTAGACCTTGCCTTCTCTCTTGTTTCTGAGCCAGGGTCTCTTGTTCACTGCTCCATAGATGGGGACCTTGAGCTCCCCAGGGGTTCACTGTCTCTGCACCTTGTCTCACCATGGGCAATGGCGTCACATCTGGCTTTACTCAGGCTCTGGGTCTCCAAATTCCTGTTCTCACACTTTATCCACTCAGTCATCTCTCCAGCTCTGAAACACTTCCTTCAAGGTCTATGGTAACGTGTAAATTGACCCTGTACTGTTGGCTTTTCCTTATATGTCTGAGCCCTCCAGTTTAACAAGGACATGTCCTGTGCCTTTACTGTTATCTTTTCCCCGTGCTGCCCTTTGGGTTGAGACAGGGTCGTGCTATGTAGCCTGGCAAGTCTCACGTGGCAATCCTTCAGCCTCAGTCTCCCAAGTACTGGGATTGCAGGTATGAGCCACCAGACCCAACTAGGACCTCACCATTTCAAGTAAGCACTCTAGCAGTGGGCTAGATCTAGGTACTTTCCCTAGCTGTGGGTTTTGTGGCCTCAGGAAGATGCTGGAGGACAGAGGGCTGCATACTGCTCCATGGGACTTTGGTTGGGGCTGTGACTGTCCTCCTCACACACAAGGACCGCAGAGGGCAGACGTAGCTCCTCACAACACAGTGCTTTCATTCGCTCCTTTTCTCTGGGTCCTTCTACTTTAAGAGCTGATGCTATGGGGGAGCAGCTCATTGTAGACACTGAAACACCAACGGGCTGCATTTGTTGTTCTGGATGTCAGTGCCAACACTGGGGTTCCTAGGGAGGTCTGAGTAGTCACCCGTCTCCAGCAGGACCTTGCTGGCATTGGTTGCTCCTCCCTACAGACGCCTGCCAGGGACATGGCAGTTAGAAGGAGTACAGGGCTGTCTGGGACTTGACAAGAGGTGTACACCTCTCTGCAGTGTGTCTTCCCAGACCCACATGGCCAGGAGCACAGGGATGGGTCCAGAGTTTGCCAGTCTCAGTTGGCTGGGAACTCCCAGGAAGTGCTTCCACAGTGAACCTTCAGCAGGCGGCAGATACAGGCTTCCACAAGCAGAGCCTCACAGATGGCCTCCAGACCTGTGCCCGGCTTCTGCTCCCAGCAAGTGACAGAAGAATCCATGATGTCATCTGGTGCAGGGAACAAAGCTTGGCACAGTTCCACAGCCAGGGCCAGCTGGAGACTATCAGCATCCTGCCTCCTCTGCTCCCCCAGTTCCTGGGGTACCTGTAGCACAGGCAAACCTGATGGTACTTGCCTCAGCGGCGGGGTACTCCAGCAGCTCCTTCACAGGGAAACGGCATCTGCCTCCTGTCTCCAGTCCACCCCCTGTCAGCACTTTGGCAACATCCAATTTTAAATTCCTATTCATCCTGAGAGAGAAACAAAATGCTCGGTTCCTGGCTGTAGTCTCTCCGGGGGTCGACTCCATGTTTGAACAATCTCATTTCCAGGGTTTGTACTTCTTTAGGCTTTTGATTACTTCAGAAAACTGAGTTGTGATGTTTTGTTATTTTATTTTCAATTCTATGTATTTCTTAACTCTCACTCTGGCTGAATGAGAGACTGCTGTCTCCCATGATCTGTTAACTCCTGGCTGGCCTGGGACTTGCTGTGTAGACTGGGCTATCCTGGAAACCCTGCTACCTGCTACACCCTGTCGATGCTTCTTGGAAGTCATTAAGTTCTAAATTCAGTCTTTCTGACCTTGAGTTAATTTTGGAATTATTCATAAACTCCCCCTCCCCAAGTCCTCCAAAGTTCATAAATGAAAAACACTAAATTAATTCTGGGGAGGTGGCTCGGTGGGTAAAGTGCTTGTGGTACAAGTTTCAGATCAAAACCGGAGTTTCGATCCCAGAACCCCTGTAAAAAGCCCAGCAGAGTGACGTGTACCTGCAATCTGGAGTTGAAGGCTAAGACAGAGGCTGGCCAGTTGTTCTAGTAAACTGAGCATGTGTGGAGGCCATCGGGTGTCCTGCTCTGCCCACATCCTCTGCCCTATTCCTTTGAAGTAGGCTCTCTCACTGACCCAGCAGCTAGGCTGGTGACAGCACACTCAACAATCCTTCTGTCTCATTGCTCCTCCCCCTGCTGCTGCCCCATGCTCACAGGAGCATGTGACTGGGCCTGGGTTTTTACATGGGTGTTGGGGATTTGAACTTACATCCTCATGCTTAAACAGCAAGTGTTCTTAATTGCAAAGACATCTTCCCAGCCTTTAGATTTTCTTTCCCTTAAGTTAATGGAGTATGTTGAGATGAATGTTCAAAGCCATATACAATACTTAAAATTGTGCTGTCATAATTCTTATTATATTAAGGTATTTGTATGCCACAGACATAGCCATATTCACTGAATCTCGGATTATAGAATTATGATTATTTTTTTGCTTTTGAGACAGGGTTTCTCTGAGTAGCCCTGGCTGTCCTGGAACTCATTCTGTAGATCAGGCTGGTCTGGAACTCAAGAGATCTGCTTGCCTTTGCTTTGCAGATGCTGGGGTTGAAGGTGTGCTCCCCATTCCTGGCTTGCAGTCTTTTCCTAAACAGTTTTCTACCACCTTATTCACTTTTTATGTGGGTGGGTGTTTTGCCTGGAGCCCATAGAGGCCAGAGGGCATTGGATTCCCTGGGACTGGAGTTATAGATGCTTGTGAGCTGTCATTTAGGTGCTGGGAATGAAACTAGGGTCCTCTGGAAGAGCAACAAGTGTTCTTAACCACTGAGAGAACTCTCCTGCACCATTTTAAGTTTTATCGTTTGGAGGGCAGGGGGATGCAGATACTCACCACATGCATGTGATATCAGAGGTTGGAGGACAACTTGCTGGAGTCAGCTCTCTCCTTTCACATAAAGGTCCTGGCAGGTTTAATGGCAGGCTCCTTTACCATTTCGCCAGCCCTAAAGTCTTAAAAGAATGCTGGGCATGGTTGTACGTGTCTTTCTTTCCTCTGCTTGTGAACTTGAAGCCATCCTGGACTACACAAGGAGGCCGTGTATGTCTCAAAAGCCAGAGCTGGAGAGAGCAGATACTGTTCTCTCCGGGCGTGTGGGTGGTTCCCAGCTCCCAGGCCGGATGGTTCACAACAGCCCATGCTTCCAGCTCCCGGGGATCAGATGCTTTTAGTTTTTGAGGGTGTCAGCACTCATGTATACAAGCACAGATGTACACATATAATAAAAATACATATTTTTTTTGAGACAGCGTCTCACTATGTAAATTGTCTGGCCTGGAATTTGCTATATAGACCAAGCTGGCCTGAAACTCATAGAGATCCACCTGCCTCTGCCTCTGCTGGGAATAAAGGCATGCATCATCACACCTAGTAAAGCAAATCTTAAGTCCTGTCTTTGGTAGATCCCTCCTTCCTGGATTCCTACTCAATTTATGTAAGTATTATGTTGCTCCCCAGCAGTGTATACACACACACACACACACACACACACACACACACACACACACACGTGTTAGGCCTGGTGGTAGGTACATGCTTTTAACCTCAGCACTCAGGAGGCAGACAATGGCAGATTTCTATAAGTATAGTCTATGTAGTGAGTTTCAAATTGGTCAGAGCAACATAGTAAGACCCTTTCTCAGGAAAAAAAAATCCAAAAACAAAAACCGATAGCTCTCTCGCTCAATATATATATATGGATTTTAAGATTTATGTATCAGTGTCTTGCCTACATGTATGCCTGTGTACCGTGCCGTGTGCATGCCTAATGGCTGAGGTCAGAAGTCTGATCCCCTGGAACTGGAGTTACAGATGATTGTGAGCCACACCATATGTGTGCTGGGAACCAAACCCAGGTCCCCTGCAAGAGCATCCAGTGCTCTTTACCACTGAGCCAACCCTCCAGCCCCAGGCATTTTGTTTCTTTCATATTTAAATGTGTATTACTGTTGTGTGTACATATAGTCTTTGTGTGCCACAGTGCCACAAGAAGCCAGAGGAAGCTCTCCCATGGCAGGTTTTCCTCAGGGTGTGAAGCACTTTTACCTGTTGAACCATTGTGATCCTTTTAACCAGATCCTGAGTTGCCCCCATCCCTCCACCCCCTAGAGAGGGCGGGAAGTGGGCTGACAGAGCAGTGGTCCTTACCTGCTGATAAGGGTAATGCAGGATAGCTCTCAGTCTAGCTCCATGGAGTCCTTCCACATGCGCAGAACGCCCATGCGCCCATGCGGGCTTCCTAACATTCAGAAACTGCTTGCAGCTGAGATCAAGGAACCATGGGCCTCTAGCAGAATACAGTAACACTGCCTCCAAGATTTATGGGAACAAACAATGCCTCCATTCTCACGGGAGATTCCACATGCCTTAGGCTGCTGGCATGACTGATCACTCACCGTTGGTTGTTTTTGTTGTTGTTGAGACAGGGTCTTGTTATGTACTGCTGGCTGGCCTTGAACTTGATCCTTCTGCCTCTGCCTTCTAGGTCTTGAAATTATAGTGTACATTATCATGCCCAGCTGTCTACCTCTTAGCCATTCCTTCTGAAGACAATGGCAAGCTGTGGCTTTTTCTGCCACCAAACTAATTGGTGTGTCTTTATCTATTTACGTGGGATTGCAGGGGTCCGCTCTCTCCTTCTACCAAGTGGCATCTGGAGATCAAACTCGGTCACCTGGCTTGGACTTCAGCTGCAGAGCCACCATACTAGAGCTTGGTCATGTTTTATTTACAGCTTAGGAATGGAAAGGTGTGTAGTTTCAGGACACAGAACACAGGATGCACTATCACTTAATGAAAACAATGAACAGTGTATTCCCATTAGTGTGGCTGTGTCACAACTCCTCTCCTTTTCTTCCCACTCTCCTGGAGAGTCTCACTATGTATCCTTGGCTGCCCTGGAACTACTCTGTAGATCAAGCTGACCCAAAACTCAGAGATCCACCTGTTTTGCCTCCTTAGAGTGGGGATTAAAGGTGTAATGTGGTGACAGTTTTGCTTTCTTAAAACACACACACACACACACAGAGAAATATGATGAGAATATGTTTGTGTTTTAATCCCAGGTGTGCGATAGAGGACTGCTGCAGATGTCCACAGTGGCTGACTATGATTTACCTCGTGCTCTAGCAGGGGTGTGATTTTGCCAGCTGAAGACAGCTTCTACAACAGTATAAGATTTGAAAATCTGGGGACTTTTCAGAGGGTATATAAATGCTAGGCCCCCGAGAGGAAGGGTTGGTTGTTGGTGGGCTTTTGGTTGGCTGCTATGTATTTATGTATTTTGGTTGGTTGTTAAGTATTTACGCCCAAAGAAGAATCAAGAAGAAATTAGATATCCTGACGGCAAAGATCACACTTGCCCAATGAACTTGATGCCCCTAAACTCACAAAGTAGCAAAAAGACCAATAACAGTGAATCCACTACACACCTGGTGGGTTTTTGTTATTGTTTTTGTGTTCAGAAATAGATTCCCTGGGTTTTGGGCATGCGGAACACACATACGCTCTAATAATTTAAAAAAGATAATCCCCTAGTATATGAAATATTTGCATTATACTAGAATACATTTTCTATAAGCTTATAATTGAGTTTGAAAGTATTTACATTAATATTTTCTGAAAAAATTAGAAACCTAGAGTATTAAGAGTACAGCCATTGCTCAGCAGTATGGAGGACTGGTTCTAGAACCCGAAAGCCATAATCCAGCACACAAGTCCTTCACAGACAGCAGCACTGGATTTGCATATGACCCAGTGCACACACATTAGAGCATCTCTAGGTTGAGTGCTTTTGTTTAGTTTTTTAAGACAATGACTCATTACGTAGTCCAGGCTAGCCTTGAACGCAAAGTAGTATTCTTGGCTCAACTACCTGAGTGCACAGGTGCGAGCCATGCCCAGCTTTTGGGTTATTTAGAATACAGACTGCTAACAGATGTGATTCCATTTAGGAGTTGACAAGAGGAAGTAGTCTCTGTGTTTGGTACAAATGTAATTTTTTTTTCAAATGTTTGAACTAAGGTTGCTGGGCTGAAGATCCATAAATCAGAACCATAAATAGCAGTTATAAACAGATCGGGTGTTGCACCCAAGGTGCGCTCTGTTCTAACCCACACTGCCTTGTTTTCAGCAGAGAGCATTACGTTTCAAAGTGTCGTGGCATCAATTAACCAGCACATAAGCTTTCACATCCCAGCATTTCTTGGAAGAAAACAAGCACCGCTAGGCTCATGCATTCTTTATTCATTTGACAGATACAGAAAAATCTGCAATCATCTATCAAAATTATAGCTTCCCAAGAGTTTGAAAGGTATTTATTCAAAAAGTTGTATTCACAGTCTGTTATGTACAAAGTAGTACCCATGGTAGGAGAAGCCAGGCCGTGACCATGAGAGAGTAAATGACCCCTTGGAAGCCCTCGGCCTGGCACTTGCCACTCTGCAGTGGCCTTCAACAAGTATGTATTTGAACAAAGGTGGTTTCAGGGAAATCCTTCCTGCTAGGCAGACACGTGCAAGCACTACACTCCAGGGCCCAAGGGCACACCTGCATCCACAAGAGGCACACTGCTACCCCGAACTCTTGTAAACGGCTTTGACAGTAAAGAAAGGGTACAAGTCAGCACCAGGGTGTGCTCTGTCATATGCAGCCTGGGGGCTTCTAGCAGCCGAGTAGACTGAGGAGGTGTGGAGGACCCTGAGATGGGACAGCCCCTAGGGATCTGGCTGGCACTATCAAGGAGGGCTGCAGAGAACTAAAACCAGTACTTTTCCTTTGGTGTTTGTTTGCAGAACTGCCCAGGTTTGGAGAAAGACACAGACCCCAGGGTTACTCTCAGACTCTAACTTATCATCCATATATGGCATTGTTTCCATCCCAAGGGTGAACGCAAATGTCCAGTTTCCAAGTTGTCTTCAGACTAAGCATTAAGGACCCTCAGGGAGTGAGGAGAGGTGGCTCAGGCTGATCTGCATAGACCACCCAAAAGCTCATTCCACTAGGGGGGCTCAAAGGATGGACTTCTGAAGGAGCGAGACTCCGTAACAGTATTCACTCTGGGAGCCTCAGTAGTTAAAAGTCAGGACAGGTGGGGCTGGGGATGTAGCTCAGTTGGTAGAGTGCTTGGCTAGCCTGCACACAGCTCCAGGCTTGATCCCCAGCAGAGAATAACCTGGGTGTAGTGGTACATGTGAGGGATCTCAGCATTCGGAAGGCGGAGGCGGAAGGATCCAAGTTCAGGATCATCCTCGGCTATGGTATGGGTCTGACAAGAGCCTGGGGTTTCTTTCAGAAAGGGGAAGAGGAATGAACAGGAAATGGAAGAGAAAGGGGGAAGAGGGAGAGAAAGAGGTAGGGAAGAGGGCAAGTGAGTCTCCTGCACCAAGCCAAGCACACAGGAGACAGACTAAATCCCTCAGTTTCTCAGCTTTTCTTCCAGGGTTAGATCACAAAACCCGCCTCCAGGGATCAGAGACAGAGCTCCCATTAGAAGCCTGACCTTGGAAGACCTTATTTGGCAGTTAATATCAATTTCACATTCAACATGTTAGGGTCAGGAATATCCATAGGCCCAGCGAGATGGCTCAGCGGGCAAAAGCTTGCACCTCCAAGCCTGAGGATATGAGTTCAATTCCTGGAACCCACATGAGAAGAGAGAACCACCTGCTGTTAACTGTCCTCTGACCTCACGTAGGCACATGCTCTGTGCAGAAATAAATGTGATATATCTGTGTATATAAGTGCATGTATGTACAACTTGACATGATGGTCCAAGTCTTGCAACTCCCTCAGCACACTTGTAAGATGAAGGCAGAAGGATCATAAATTTGAGCTCAGCCTGGCTACACAGGAGACCCTATCCAATATGCTTGAGGCCACAGACAGGACAAACAGTAAACACACTATTCACTTGGGCATCTATCACAAAAAGACACTAAGCTTTCAAGTGAAGTTTACAAGCAAAACCACAGGCCTTAGCTCTTTTGGTGATGAAGTCAATGGATTGTTTTTGGCTGTTCTCTCTCTCTCTCTCTCTCTCTCTCTCTCTCTCTCTCTCTCTCTCTCTCTCTCTCCTCTCTCCTCTCTCTCTTCCTCTTGGAGAAATTTAGTCATTTGGTGAGAAAACTGTGTACCTAGGACCCCTTTAACCCAGCAGGATCATAAACAGGAAGGAGCACCCTTGCTCTCCAGCCTCTCATGCAGCTGGCAACCTGCCCATAAGTGCCCCATATCCTGTAGGCGTCAGCCCAAAGCCCTAAAGCTTCTGCATTTCTTCCCACTGTCTTTCTATTTAGCAGGCAGGGTCAGTGGCTTTATCCCAGATGTTGCCTGGCTCAGGGCCACCCCTCTCCTGGACTTAAAACACTTGCACACAAACACAGACCATACATACCCTCTTGTCACAAAACACATGACACACTTGGGACCTTTATACACACTGTTCTAGATTGGCAAAAGTGCCTTGAATGGAAACTTCCAATCTGCTGTCTGTGTGAGAGCAGCAAGGTCTTGGGAAAGAGGCTAATGAGGTGGCTGGGCTGGTTAGGGGCTCTTGCCTACAGCGTACCTGGTGACCTGAGTTTGAGCCCTAGAGCCCATGTAACTGAGGAGAGTGCTGACACCACAGGGCTGTCCTCACATATACATGATAAAAAAAACCGACACAACCTTCTACCACAAGCCCCTCTCTTCCCTGCATGGCTCCCTTTTCCTGTTCTTTTCATCAGCCTGAGGTGAGTCTGTCTGGGTTTATAGTCTTTAAATATAGCCTGGGAACCAAGCTCTCTCAAAGAGTTACACCCTCAGCTCCTCTTCTGTGTTTTGTATGGTGTTATCCTCAGGAGCTGTCCGCCTTGCTTTTCGACACAGGGTTTTTCATTGGCCTAGACCTCGCTGAGGCTGGGCTGACTGGCCAGCAAGCCCCACCTCACCACAGAGGGAATTACTAGACCTGACTCCTAAGGTCAAATTCTACTAGGATTATTCCAGGCCAAGGGAGGGGTGGCTCACTAGTGGAGCACTTGCTAGCATGCCCAAAGGCCCAGGGCTAGAGCAACAGTACTATCGTGTGACGCAAAGTAAGTATTCTAAACTCTAACGAGACCCCCAGAGTGGTTCCTAGGACAGGCCGAGAGAGAAAGCCGGCGTCCTTGCGTGAGCCACACTAGAGTCTCAAGTCCTTCAGCTGATCTCCTGGCTGGGGCGGCTGCCACAGGCACAAGGGACTGCTGCTCAGCCTGTGCGCTCAGCCGATGGCCCACGGCACCCACACTGAGCTATAAGCTCAGCAGCACGGCCGCCGCTCGCCTCACCCAATGGAGCACTGCGAAGAGAGAAGAGGCAGACCAGAGCGAGAGTGAGGCAGCTTCTGAGGCTCCTGAGGACCAGAGCCTCGTCCCTCACACGCCTGTGCAGGTGGCTCACTCCGCCCCACGGCTGTGGGAGCCCCCCCCCCCCGCCCCCGGCTTTCCTCTTGGCAGCTGGTTTAAGTCCTGCATCCAGGTACTTCCACAGCTAACCAAGAAACAGCTTTTCTCCAAACCCTTGGTTTTTACCAACACAATCGGTTCATGAACCAACCAACTACCAGCATTGGACATTATCCCCCTGGGGGATAATGGAGCTATCCCCAGCCCTAGTTTAAATTCTGCCCTTGGCAGTGGATTGCGGTGACAAAGAACAGCCAGGACAGAGAGCGCTTCACCAGCCACTCATCACTTTAATTCTTTGGGCACACATCCTACTTGCCATCGAAGGAGCTATGGCAGCCCGCTGACAGCACTGATTGATTGGACACATAGTATTTGCATCACATGAGGAAACCCCTGGGTTACCAGGGCCACCAGCTACCTCCCAGAGCTGCCCTGTCTGCTGTCAGAGGGAACCGCTGTGGGACAAGGGGGAGTCAGGGGGAGGAAGCACCCGGGCCGGAAGTAAGCTTAGAGTGTGTCTAAAAATGAGGAATTTGTGGGAAACCCAGAAGTCACTTAAGGATGACAGGGGACTGTTGAGCAATAGATCCATCATTTCAAGAAAGTATAAACTTTGGAAGCTGAGGTTACAACTCTCAGAATAAAGCAACCCCAAATTCGTCCAGACTGGCCTTGGGAAGAAATGGCGACCACAGATAATATTGTCAGTGCTTGAGAACAAGAATGGTCAAAATTGCTGATGTGACGGGGGTGGGGTTTGTGTGGGGTGGTGTCCTTATTTAAACTTACAAGTGGGCAGCAAAGGAGCCTGAGAGGGAGGCCCGGGCCCAGTGCTACCTCTACACGGAACCTCCTGGACAGTGCAGGATTCAGCCAGGGCATGTTTTATTTCCAACATGGCTTGGAAGATGGCAGCTCTGTTCGGTTCACATCACTTCACTTAGCCTCTTGAGAGTTCCCAGCGCAGGTAAGTCTCCATGCCCAAGGGTCAAAGTGCTGGCAGAGCACAGCAGCTCCTCGGCCCAGCACATTTCCTTGTCCTTGTCTCTCAAGTCTGGGAGTTTCTGCACTGAGGGACACGGTCCGCTGCAGTGATGGATATTGGAAACCGTTCTCTGTAGGCGCTTCCTCCCACAGTCCAGTAGTGCAGGTGGTTAAAGAGACACGGAAGGAAGCTGCAAAGTCCAGATGGAGTCCCAACTTTGTTAGCTGGGGACACAGGAAAATCATCCGCCGCCTCCTCAGGTTTGTTTTCTGTTTTTGTTTTTTTGTTTTTTGGTTTTTTTTTTTTGATAATCAAAGAAGAAACATCCATGTTCTAACTGCAGAGATGCTAGATATAAAATTGATGGAATGCAAGTTGGTCCATGAAGGGCTGCACAAGATAATCCGTGGCGAAGTAGAAAACGAGCCCAAAGGTGATGGAGATGGGAAGGGCCGGCAATGCTTTCTTGAAAATGGCGAGCAGGAGTAACGTAAGGCACAGGCCCTGTGGAGACAAGGCATACTCAGGACCATCCCCGCGTCACAGCCATCAGCACCACCTTCAGGGAATACTCTACTCTCCTCGTGGCCTAACTGTTACAACATTTTATGAACTCTGGAGCCATCAGAGAAAAACGGAGCTTGCGGCCCTGGGCTGCTCAGGAGGCTGAGGCAGGACTGTGAGGCCAGAACCTGAGGGCAGCCTGGACAACACAGTGAAAGCTGCTTCAAGAGAGAAGGGAAGGAGAAGACAGGAGGGGATGCAAGAGGAAAAACAAGAAAAAAGTCTGTGCTGCAGACAGAGCCCTGTGCATGCCGAGTGTGGCTCTCTACAAAAATGCAGTGGTTGCTTTTTTCCTTCACTTATATATACACAACCCAGACTGGCTTCAAACTCTGTATCTTTGTCCTTCAGCCTAAGTGCCAGGAGGTAAGTGTGCACCATGATGCCTGGATTTTTTTTTTTTGTTTGTTTTGTTTTTGTTTTTCGAGACAGGGTTTCTCTGTGTAGCCCTGGCTTTCCTGGAACTCACTCTGTAGACCAGGCTGGCCTCGAACTCAGAAATCCGCCTGCCTCTGCCTCCCAAGTGCTGGGATTAAAGGCGTGTGCCACCAACGCCCGGATGCCTGGATTAAATAGGGGAAAAAACTGTTTCTGAGACAAGCTGGCTTCAAATCGCCCACAGAGCTAAGGAGGACCTTGAACTTCTGACCCTTCTCCTCCTATCTCCGTCGTGTAGGGCCGTGCCACCGTGCCTCCATGCCGCCGTGCCTGTGTTATGTGGTTGGAGATTGAATGCAGGGCACTCTCACAACTGAACCATACGCCCAACTCCACGCAGTAAGAAATAGCTCATTTGTTATTAGTAGGTCAGGATTTTGTTTTTAAGACAGGATCTCACTAGGTAGTCTAGAACTTAACACGGTTGGCCTTGAACTCAGAGATCCACCTGCCTTTGCCTCCAGAATACCAGGATTAAAAGGTGCATGCCAACACATCCAGCTTTCTAAGTCAGTTTGAAAAGCCACAGTCATCATAAGCCAGATGGGACTTGGGATTATGCACTGGGTTTGCCTCTTTCACTCCACACCTGCTGTCCCAAACCCAGCATGCTACAGGCTGTGCATCACATGTACAAGCACTGCCCGTTCTATGACTGCCCACGGATTATGACAGCCTTTGTCCAGTCCCACACCGCTGGACTCTCAAAGCTGTTCCTTCCCTTTTCCTTTCCTTTCCTTTCTCTTTCTTTTGAGACAGGGTTTCTCTGTGTAGCCCTGGCTGTCCTGGAACTCACTCTGTAGAAGAGGCTCAGCGATCCACCTGCCTCTGCCCTCCAAGTGCTGGGATTAAAGGTGTGCGCCACCACCACCACCGCCTGGCTCACAGTAGTTTCTAATGAGAAGTACTCACAGTTTCCTGGGGAACTCATAAGAACTACTCAAAACTAATTACCCAAGGGTGGGACAAAGATGAGCACAGGACTGAGACCAGACACTAGTGTAGGAGGAGAATACAGCAAGGACCTGCTGCTCCTTTCGTTTAGCCTCAGCAATACACTTCACAGAGAAGACATAGCTAGGCTGGAAGCATCTCAGGCAGGCTCTGGTTATCCATGTTTAAAAAGCTTCTCAAAGGACTGGAGTTCTTAGCCTGCCTGGAGTCAAAGAGAATTCTCAGGGCTAGAAGATGGCTGGGCAGGTAAAGATACTTGCCACCCCAAGCATGACCCGTGAGTTTGATCCCTGGAACTCATGTAAAAAGCTGGATGTGGTAGCAGTCACCTGTAATCCTAGCATTCCTATGGAGAGATGGGAAGTTAGAATAGGCCAGAGTAGACGGCTCATGGTGAAAACACAAAAGACCCTCCCTCAAATGGGAGAAAAGACCCAGCTCTCAAAAAGTTGTTTTCTGAGACACCCTGCCTCAGGTGGAAGGAAAAACATTGTTCTCTGTCACACGACTGCCACAGTATATGTGTACAAACATACTGAAAAGAAAATTATCATAAAGGTATGCAGAATAAGATTTTTGACCAATTTTTGCCAGCATATACTTACGATCAATATGGCTACAAAGCAGGCTATGGTTGTGTTCCAGTCTCCACTGGCGGTTGCTGAGGCCTTACCAACCAGAACACTGTAGAAAATGAAATCTCCCAATCCAAGTTTTACTCCTCCTAAAAAAAGAAAGATTAAGTTTGTCATTCTTTCCTATTTTTTTTTCAGACAAGGTCTTGTTATGTAGCCCAGGCTGACCTTGAACTTGTGAACTTGCCTCAGCCATTCAAGGTCTAGGACTACAGGTGTGGACCGCCACACCCAACTCTGTGATTTCATAATTCAAATCTATGATCCCAAGCTGGGCATGGTGGCATGAGCCTGTACTCTGAGCTACTCAGAAGTCTGAGTAGGAAGATGGTTTAAGACTGGGAGTATGAGGCCTGCCTGGGCAACATGGTGACACTTTGTCTAAAAGAAGAGAAAAAACAAAGCCAAATGAATCAAAGAGCATAGTCCACAATGAAGGAGAAGACAACAAATGATATATACAACTCAGGCCAGAAAGACTGTCTTCTTTATCTTCTGTTCTTTCTAAACAGGAGTTTTAGATCCTGTGTGACTCCGGAATCTCAATGCCCACCTCCCTGCTCCAGCACTGCTCGGATTATCTGCTTATCATCTTAATTCACCACTCTCTCTCTCTCTCTCTCTTTTGTGGACATGTATTAAAAGAGGGGCTCTGAGGGCGTGTGCTATGTGTGTACACGGTGCCTAGAGGCCAAACGTCGATGCCTGAATCATTCTCTAGCTTAGCTTGGGAGACAGCATAGCACATGGGAGCTGGAAGGCATCAGTCAGACAGGCTGCTCAGCAAGCCCCAGGATCGTCCTGTCTCTACCTGCCCAGTGCAGAAGGCTGTGCTGACATTTTATTTTTTTAAAAAAAAAGAAAACAAAACACAAAAACTGTGAGTGTTGGAGTTTAAACTCAGGCCCTCACGCTTGTGTAGCAAACACCTGAATAAGCTATTTCCCCAGAAAAATTCAATGTACTCGGAGACAGATAATACTGCCACTTAAAGACACCTGTGGTTTCAGACAGAGATGATGCACGTACTTTCCTCCGGGTCTTCACTAGTTAGAATGCTCCCAGAAAGTTCCTGGACGGCGGCTCTTGACTCAGGAGTGGAGCGATGAGGCCCCAGATGACTGTCTCTTTGGGCCTCCCACTCCTCACTGAAGCCGCCATCATCGTTCCCAGAACTACTGTCCTGTGTCTCCCTTTCCGCTCCTTTAAGAGAGAAGGTTAATTAGAGCACTTAATCCTTAGACCACCACCTCCATGTTTCAGAGGGCGGATCTCAGTTAAGGCGAGCAGGTTAACTCCTTTTCTCCATGTAAGTTCTACAGTGGAGGAACTATGACGTGGCACTATCAAGGAGATGGCTCTTCCAAAGGACTTGGGTTTTGTTCCCAGCATCCACATGGTGGCTCACAAGCACCTAAGTCCGTGGCATCTGATGTCCTCTGTTGGCCTCCATAGGTACCAGCCATGTATGTACACTATATACATCAAGGCAAAACACTCAAATACATAAATATAAATACATACATGTATACATATAGAATAAAAATAACTTTATTTTAAATTAGGCCTATAGCCTTAATTAGGCCTGTCATCCTAATTTTCTTTTTCAACTTTCTAAGGTTTGTCTTTTTAAGAAAACTCCTTTCTGCTTCAGTTTTACACCACACTGTTCTTCACTTCTTTCTGACAGAGCTTCTGATGATGTTTTCTTTAGTGTCTTCTGCGGTATCCACAGTACTCGGTCTTCACCATTACCCAGTCCACTGAAATACTGACCTTCCCATGTAAGTACGACCACACCTCCCATCAAATGTTTTCAGTTACCCTGAACATACTAGACAAGAGACCCCCTGCACTCCACTCCCACCCCTTTCTGTGACAACATATTCAAGGCTAGTCTTGAACTCACAGTGTCTTAGGGAATCTCAGCTCCTTGAATAGTCAGTCCTATGGGACAGTCAGTCTCTCTAGCAGATTCTTTGGGACGTCTTTCATTATCATACTTCTCCCTACATCCAGGGCTTCTCAGGCAAGTGCTCTGGCCCTGAGCTTCAGCAAGGAGAGTGTGACCAAAGAGAAGGTTGAAATTACTCCTTCGTCATTTCACTTATTTATCTACCAATGACAATGAGCCTGCAAGACTAGGACATTTACAAATGAGCGCCACCTACTTTGTGTGTCATACTTGGGGTTTCTGGGAGCCTTCCTCTGGGCTTCTGGGTCTCCTTCAGCCATGTCCACCAACCACACCATTGTTGCTGTTGGGAAAGACCGAGCTGCGGTGAGTTCGCAAACCCAGGACTCTGCTCTAGCGAGCAAGAGGCCATTCCTTCTCTACAGAAAACACTGGTCTTTGTGCAGAAGTAACTCAGGATTAAAACAATAGAAGATTGCAGGTTAAGAAACAAACATAAAACTGAATGCACTGGGCCTAGAGGGATGGCTTAGGGCTTGAGGCATGAATGTACTGGCTGCTCTTGCAGAGAACCTGGGTTTGATTCCCAGCACCCACAGGGTGGCTCAGAACCACCCATAAATCCAGGTCCAGGGATCCAATGCTCTCTTCTGACTTCTGACCTCCACGGACACCTTACAACCCAATGCACTAACACAGCACTGCTCCAGCATACTTACAGGAATAGATAAGAGCTGGAAAGAGAGTCTCATTTCTTTCCTGAGCTGTTTCAACCAGCATACGAAGTGGACCTTTGGGGCACAAAACAGCCACCAAATCTAGAAAGAGAAAAATAAAAAAAGACACCCAATAAAATATACTGACTAAAGTGTATAAATGGACATATGCAGGGGAGGACTCACCTGAGGAAACAAGTCTAATTTTAAAAAAAATGTTGGGTAAATATGAAACTATTTGCAGTTAAGCAGCTACGAGAAAAGCAACCTAAACAAAATAAACCAGAGCCCAGAGAAGACCCGTGTAAATTATACTCTGGCCTCACCGCCCTGTGCTCAATCTATGGTGTGTGATTACTGGGGTCTAGACACGACTCTTCTTAGCCTGAAGGAAAGAGGCAGAGACAGCAAGACAAACTATTCTAGAGTAGCTCTCATTCTGGAACAAGCAGGAATGGGAGGGAGCTATTTTTTTTTAATTCACCTATAAATAACAAATAGACACTATTTCAAATATCAAACTTTTTATAATACCAAGAGCAGAGTGGAGGGGCGTGTCCTGTCCTTATAGACAGTACAGAGTGGGGGTGTGTTGTACCAGCACACTGGCACAGTATGTGAGGCCTGCACTCAATTCCCAGCCCCACAAAGCAAGTACACAAAATTAAGGAATTTGCAATAAGAGAGCAATCCATTTAAATAAAATGATAGCTCTGTACATGACAAAGTTTAATGTTTCTTCAGTTTCCAGTCATTAAGGTATTTCACAAATATTTAGGTCTCAGAACATCTGGTGGTGCTAAAAACTGACCCCAGAGAAGCAGTGATAGGACTAAATTATGTCTGGTTCTAACACCATTTTCTCCCAAAAACTACAATTTATCTTTCATTTTCTATGTTATAGAGATGCATAAAACCTCAAACATTTAAACATATCAAACAGGTATGGCTAAAATGGTAAAGGGAGACGACAGGTGACGCCACTTCATCCAGGCCTTCAGATGGTCACTCTCCGTAAGAACAGCACAGCGGTAACACTCTACACTTCCGTTTACACGGTCAAGTGGGGAAAGCGAGATCTCCTGTACTTACAACTAATGAGATCCTCAGCTGCTTTAAAGCGGCCACATCCTGTACCTATTTTGGTTTTATGACATGTTTCCCCTTATAGAATCTTGAAATGAATGGATTCAGTTATTTTTAGTGCAATTAAAATGAATGAAAATTAATTTACTTAAAAGGTTTCAGAACACTTCTGACTTTGTAAGGAAGAGGTTGAGAGTCACTATGCAAACACCAGGTGCCCAGCCCGTCCACACACAGAAGACCTGAAGCTCTGGGGTCTTTCCTGTACTGTGAGCAGAGGCTGAGGGTCATGGAGAGAGAGTAACTCATGGAGAGAATTCAGACTCCAGGTCAAGCCACATGCAAGTGACCAGGCAAATAATTTACCTCTGTAACCTTTAAGCTTCCTAGCAACAAAAACCCTATGATAACCACCTCGCTGACTCCACAGGCGGAGGGTGGTGTTTTAAGTGGCATTATTTCTTGTGCTGGCTCTCATGAGGGTGTGTGCACATGTAATTTGCAGGAACTGGTTCTCTCCTATCACCTTGTGACTCCTGGGGTTCCTCAGGTTGTGAGGCTTAGGTGGTAAGTACTCTACTGGCTGAGCCATCTCCCTAGCTCACAACAGCATCCTTACTCCCAGCGATGCAGGATAGACGGCAGACTTACAAGGCATCGATAAGATGACGTTACCGTGAAAGTGAGGCGCGGAGGATGACTTTTCTAACCCTGACTAGTTGCTCAAGTATACCACAGAACTGGCTCAGTTCTAGTCCACAGGGTTTTCTCCGTCAATTAAAGGGAGATGAGCTTCCTGTTACAGGTCACCACATACTTCAGTGTTTGAACTGTGACAAAGGAGCATGCTCTTTAAAATAGTGACCATGACTCGTCTCTGATAACAGATCCCTTTTGGGCTTTCATGTGGGGCAAGAGCTGGAGGATAAAGCCAGGCCTTGCGGGCCCTGTTACCATGGCTAGAGTATTATTGTGACTTTTCAGGACCCATAGCACAGCTGTTAAAAAGTATGCTTAAATTTTTTTAATTTGTTTTTTATTGTTGTTGTTTTGTTTTATTCCAGACAGTTTCTCTGGGTAGTCCTGGATGTCCTGTAACTTGCTCTGTAGACCAGGTTGGCCTCAAACTCATGGAGATACACCTGCCTCTGCTTTCCAAGTGTTGGAATTAAAGGTGTGCGCCACCATAACCCAGCTGAAATAATACGTTTTTATTGAGGATCTTTACAACAGTTACGGACTCTATTCACAGGTCTTTCTGTAGAATATAAATACAATAAACAAACAGGCACTGGAATTATTTTACAAATGTAAACCTCATTCTCAGAACTGTTTTTTTTCTCCATAGAAGCTCTCAAAACATAGCCTAGGCTGAACTTATAATTCTTCTGCCTTGATCTGTAATCTCAAGTATTGGGATTACAAGTGGACATTACTACCCTTAATAGTTTACAACTTATTTAATTAAAAAAAAATTTTTTTAAAGAGTTTAAAGTGGTTCAGGCTGGTCTGAAACTTACTATATTAGCCATGGGTAACCTTGAAACTCCTGGTCCTCCTGCCTCTATCTCCCAAGTACTGAGATCACAGGTATGTACGCACATCAGGACAACGCTAATCTTTAAAGGGGTGATTTCACTGAAGTTGTTGTATGATTTTGATCTTAAAAATGAATTGAGAGAGCTGGAGAGATGGCTCAGAGGTTAAGAGTTAAGACTGCTCTTCCAAAGGTCCTGAGTTCAATTCCCAGCAACCACATGGTGGCTCACAACCATCCGTAATGAGATCTGACGTCCTCTTCTGGTGTGTCTGAAGACAGCTACAGTGTACTCACATATAATAATAAATCTTTAGGCCAGAGCAAGCGGGGCCAAGCTGCAGCAAGCGGCAACCACATGGTGACTCACAACCATCAGTACAGTTACAGTATACTCATATACATAAATAAATAAATAAATAAAGCTTTAAAGAAATGAATTGAGAAAATGTGACACCCTTCTCTGGCCTCTGCAGGCACAAGGAATGTACGCAGTGCAGACTCACAGGCAAGATGCCCACACACATCAGATAAAAATCTGAAAGGAGAAAATCAATTGAGTGCGGTGAGATTCATCAGTAATAGGGCGGGTCACCAGGCCACCCTTCTGAGTTCACTCGGTCCCCAGGGCCCTCTGAGGGAGAAGAGCACTCACAGCTGAATCAGTCCTATGACCTCTACACTCAGCCAGGACACAAGCCCTTCCCCAAAATAGAATACAGTTTCAAAAATGAACTGAATGGTTTACAGGTGTCCAGCCTGCTGCTAGCACGTCTCAGTACACAACTGAACTCTTACAAGCCTGGAGATCTGCTCCCAACTTACAAGGACATCAAAACGCAGGGAAACTGCTGGTGACGGCTGGTGGCTTTGCTGCTCTGTTTCCCGGTGTCTGGGGACTAAAGCCAGGGCCTCACATATGGGAAAAGGAGTTCTGAATCTAAGTCTTCTGAGCAGTAAACTACGGCTCCTCCCCTCAACCCAGCTCAGAGTCCTAATGAACGGTTTACAAATCTTCACTCTCAGGGCTGGGATGGGGCTCATGGCACAGCACTTGCCTAGCACAGTTCTTAGCACTGTAACAGGAACAACACTGCTGACTATGGGAGATGACCATTAAGAGTTTCCTTAAATCAAGAGAACTAAAGAGGAAGGAAAACACACCAGTGTGTGTGTCTGTGATGAGCAAAGTGTCAGTCTTGAGTTTTACCGTATACTGAAATCACAGCCAAGATGAGCCACGCAGTCCACTCAGGGAGGTACTTGATAAATACCAGGGCCATGAGGGCACTGATCATGATGAGATACGCCTGCTGCAGCCGAAGGGGGCCTTTCCAGTGAATGGCAATCATCCCGACCACACCAAAATTCCAGATCAGGAGTGCAACTGTAACGTAGTCCACGGCAACATTGTAGGTCTTAAATACTTCCCTGAAAACAATCGAACAAGGATTTGAAGTGACTTATGTGCAATAACTCTCATGAATACAGTATTTAGAACAAAGATTCTGAAATATTAACTTTCCACATCCCATATTTGCTTTTACTATGCCCTAAGCTGTACTGTTATTTACGTAGCACCTTGTTCTTAAATATCACATTTTCCTCAAGCAGCACTTATTTTAACAGGTACTATATTATTCACATAAATGAAGACATTAGTATCACAGGTCACATCTGTAAAAATAAAAACAAAAACTAAAAAAGAAAATCATATCACCTACACTATCATACTATATTTTATGAAATTCTACTTTAAAGGATCTAAAATTAGAAAAAATGAACCATTAATTTTTATATCGAAAACATAAATGATAGTATTTTCATAATAACATTATAATCTTCAGACACCGATGAGAACAGGGTCTAAGACTACAGCAGGAGATTTATCTGTTAATCTCTAAGAGAATGACTAGCCTTGCCTTTATTCTTACAATACGACTTAGAGTGTCTGTCTGTGCCTCTGTGTACGGAGCGTGCACTCTGCCACTGATTTCCTGCTCCTAGCCCACTGCTTGGCACCGTTTGTGTACGTGTGGGTGAGTGTGCCTCTAAAGGCACATGTACAAGCCACAGTTGACATTCACCTCACTGTTTGACACAGTGTCCCTCACTGAACTTGATGCTAGCTTGGCGGGCCAGCCAGTCCTGGGAACTGTCTGTCTATCTCCCATTGCTAGGGTTACAGGAAACTGTCCCTGCTCTGGTCTGGCTTCCATGTAGGCTCTGAGCATCCAAACTCAGAGCCACATGCTTGACTAGTCAACACTGACATCTTAGTCACCTCCCCAGACCCTGGGTAACTTTTCCGTACGAAGAAAACTATTTTAACTTCTGGAGAACAAAATCTATCATCTAAAGAACTGTAACTACAGCAGACATCCTAAGTAGCAAAAGAGAAAGAATATATTTAAGCACAAACTGTGGGCCATGGGGCTGTTCAGGAAGATGATTTTTCTATTTTGAAATTCTAAAATAAAGCAAAAATGTTGAAGTTTTTGAATGAGGTTGCAATGTATATTATACTAAGAATTTCAGGTATTCTAAAATGAAACTAACCTCAGCTCTTAGCTAGGTATGTATAAATTTATATAAAGATGTGTAACAAGTCTCCTCCCCTCTGTCCCATAATTTTCTCTAGGGAAAACCCTGCTGACAGCCACAAGTTGTCCTCTGACTACCATATGTATACTTGGCACATGGTCCCCACCCTTATAAAATAAATTGATATGTATATATGTGTGTATATATTATATACAGTATATATCACCTCTCTACTTGGACAGTAAGATAGCTCAGTGGGTAAACGCACTTGCCAGCAAGCTTGATTACCTAAGTTTAATCCATAGAACCCAGGGTAGAAAGAGAAAATGGACTCCTGAATGTTGTCCTCTGACTTTCATATGGGTGCCTGAACTCATATACATACAAATAATAATAAATAAAAAGGACAATATCCCTACCAACACTGACTCACCTTTTATATACCTGTTAAGATACAGTATGCAGAAAACATGATTACTTAGGGAATAACTCATCAGCAAGGTACATGGCTCTAAGGGCAGTCAGTGGTGGATGCCAGAGTTAGTGAAGAGAGACCAAAAACCTGTATTACTTACCCTAAGTAAATGAATGAAAAAAAGAACAGCAACAACAGAGATGAAACAATAAGCCAGGCATGGATGACCTAGAAGAGAGACAACTCAAATATAACCAACAGATTCCGTAGTTCCTACACAAGTGAACAAGGAGACTCGTAACCCGAGAAACCGTATGTGCTAATGTTCTGCTTTCTGTTTCCCTTCGTGGTGACTGGTGGACCATGGGCTCACACCTGCTGGCAACTGCTAGACTACTGGGCTCTAGCCCATGCCCATAGTCTACTTTTCCTTTTTCTGAGACAGGGTTTCCCTGTGTAGCTTTGGCTGTCCAGGAACTCACTCTGTAGACCAGGGTGGCCTTGAACTCAGAGATCTGCCTGCCTCTGCCTACCGAGTGCTGGAAATAAAGGTGAGTACAACCACTGACTGGCTTCCATGTTCTCCTTTTAAATGTCAGAACAAATGCAGCTTTGGGATCAGCACATACCTATATGAAAATCTTGGGTGCTAGTCAGAGTATAAAACAGAAACATAAAGACATATATACACACACATTTAGAAAGAGTTAACATTTTTTAAGTTCTTTTTTAAAATAAACAAAAGACATCATCACTTGGCATTCACTTGCCAAAATCCAGATATCAATAAAGATAAAAATATGGAAAGAAAAAATATGGACAAAAAGAGCAATGAAGGGGGTGGAAAGATGGCTCAGTAGTTAAGAGCATATGCAATTCCAGAGTTAGGTTTCCAGAACCACTCTGAACAGTTCTCAGGAGACGTGAAACTTCTGGCCTCTATGGGTACCAGCACATTCGGACTTGCCATGTTTGTTCCATTCTTTATATTGTAACTGGCCTGTAATAAGGGTATAAAATTTTCCAGTTTAGACTGGTCACCCATGATTGTCAAAGCCTTTCCCGATGACGAAGGAGCACCCCTACTCTGAACAATCAATGGCAAGCAAGCCTTCCCAAGTCCCTAGCTTAGCGGCTCCCATGACTCCCCAAAGGCCTGACAGTCAGGAGCTCTGCTCCCAGCAGAGAGCATTCTTTAAACCTGAGCAATCCGTGCGCGAGATCTTACGACTTTAAAGTTACAGATCATCTGTCACAAATGCAACATCATCAACTGCCTGTTGTTGATGTGTCTGTCCCTGCAAGGGCCCCCGACCCCCTTCTTGCAGACACTGTACAATCAAACACTGCTAGGAGAAATCCTCAGGGTTTATTTGCAAACAGGTCCCAGCACGCCCTTCTGAATGTCTAGCTCCAAAGCTTGCTCTACTTCATGTTGGCCGTCAAAGTCAAAGTAAACGGCATTCCTGTATGGAGCCGGCTGCGCTTCCCAAGGCTCCATAAACAACAGCACAGAAAAGCACAGAGACCAAGGGTGGGAGTAGAGCTGGGTACCAACACCCCAGATGTTTTCAAATTTAGCATAATTAAAGGATGTGTAGAACTGACCCAAATGTTAAGGTCATGTCTAGCTGACAGAATTAAGCACATTCCATGGTTTCTTCTACACCTGGAAGAACTCAACCCTCAGCTGGCTGCCCACTAAGAGAGGAGGTGGGAGCTAGGAAAGTGCAAATGGCATTGTTTCAGAAGTCTTTAACCCGTTCTGCTCACTTCCACACAAGGCCTGCCAGAGCTGGCACTAGCAAGCCAAGGGGAGATCTATTAGTCTTCTCTCCCTTTCCCTATCCTCTTAAGCCCAGCCACCAGCCACCCCAGTTGGAGGAAAGAGGTGGCTGGAGCCCTGCACTTGGGGAGAACAAAATCTTCACTCTGATGGGAGCCACAGAGTGTATCAGGGTATGAGATGAGTCTTGTTTAACTCTCTGACTTCTAGCTTTTGGCCCTGATACCAGGAAACAGTCTTAGTGTCTAGTTGGAAGAACAAAAACAGAAAAGACCCAAGGAACCAGAAATCTTATCTGGAAGCCATTCATGAGTTATCTATCTCCCAGGAAGCATGTATGGCCATGACTCTTGGTCTGTTTTAAAAAATTGTTTTATGTGTATGGGTGTTTTGCCTATATGTATATTTATGCACTCTGTGTGTGTGTGTGTGTGTGTGTCTGTCTGTCTGTCTGTCTGTCTGCCAGTCAGTCAGTCAGTGGCAGAGGCCATGAGGATGTTGAATGACTGTGTGTCAGTCAGTGGCAATGGCCAGAAGAAGGTGTCAAATTTCCCTAAACTCTAGTTACAGATAGCTGTGAGCCTCCATGTGAGTACTGGGAATTGAACTCAGGTCTTCTAGAAAAGCAGTCAGTGCTCTTAACTGCTGAGCCATCTCTCTAGCCTTTTGTTTTTTAAATAGAATTTCACTATGAAACTTCCTGGCCTGAACTCTTTATGTAGATTGGGATAACATGAATGCACATATGGACAGAAATAGTAATACATAAAATACTTGATTTTAAAAAACTGCAAACAAAGTGCCCAAGATACAATTCAAATTACACAACATATCAATACTAGAAAAACCTGTTTGCGTGAAAAAAGACTCAATAAACACAAATAGCAAAAGAACACATATAATTCCTAGTTGTTAATGAAGAAAAGAGACCAGGAGGGTATACTATTTCCCAACCCATTCTATGAGTCAGCATTAACTTGGTAACAAAACAAAAATATATTTAAAAAACCCAACCAACCAACCAAACAAACAAACACAAAAAAACCCACCACATTAACACATACCACATTAACACACACATCCCATTCACAGGTGCACCTTAACCAGCGGTGAGACAAAAAATCAAAACGGCAGTTGGTGCCAAGGTAGGAAGACAACCCAGGAATTGAAGGGCACAGTAGCTGTAGACAAGGGTGGGAGGCACCGATGAGACCCCACTCTGTCCAGGATAGAGCTCTGTGTGTGTGTGTGTGTGTGTGTGTCTGTGTGTCTGCACAGCAATACCTGTCAGGTGAGGGCAGCTAAGAATGAATGCAAGTACCACTGAGAAGAACCCTGCAGCCTACAATAGACAGATTGTTTTTGCTAACCCTGAAAACGCTGAACTAAAATGAACCCATCTCTCTCTATAAAAATACAATGGACAGATTCTCTAAAGTTTTCTTTCTATGTTGGGAGCAGAGAAAAAAGAGAGAGAGAGAGACAAAGTCTGCCTGCCAGGCAGAGTCAAGGCAGGTCAAGGTCTGTTGGCAGATTTCCTGGCCTGCTGAGGCATGGACCGATAAGAGGAGATGCACTTGAGGCTCAAGGCAAGGGGTTGAAGATTCTATTGATCTTGGTGGAAGGAATGGGGAGATTTTTGGATGGGAACAGAAGTCTTCAGTGTATATTTCAGCAACTGTTTCTGGTAGCTTGTGGCTTTGCTTCCCATGGCACTGCAGTATAAGAAGGCTATGAGAAATACACTCACTGCTGGCGTGGTATTGACCTGCAGCCCTCCATATCTGTCTCTTGCATCTTTTCTATAATCATTCTCACTCCCACTTCAGAGGACTGTTTGAATTATACTGACCGCCCTGTACCTTTCTAGAAGACAATCTTAATACTTGAATACAATCTCAAATACAGTTAGAAGTGACAAAGAAAAGGAAAATTTCTTAGAAGCCCTCTTTTCCCTTAAAAAAAAATTTAAAGGAAAATAGAAATAAGGTCAAGCGGCACAAGCATCACGGGTAGTTTTTGGCATGTGCCAATATTCAACAGCTCATTTGCGTGCAAATTGACTCTAATAAACTCTCCAAAGACAGAGACTCAAAATGACCAGAAATCACTCATTTAAGGTAAAAATCACCATGAGTAAAAGTCAATAGAATTATCCTTCCCCAAAACTTCAGATATTATAAGACAGGAAAATAATAGAAAAAATTTAAATCTGGACAAAAAAGACTATATCCAAAATGATCTAACATCTTTAAAACAGACAAATATAAATTCTAGAAATGAAAAATATAACTACTAGATTTTAAGTAGCAGTATTAACATACCACATAAGATGCAAAGACGTTGAAAATATGCCTTAAGTAAGGAAAGAGGGTGATGGGAGGGAGCATTAAAACTTTAATAAAGGGCTGGAGAGATGGCTCCGTGGTTAAGAGCACTCACTGCTCTTCCAGAGGTCCTGAGTTCAATTCCCAGCAACCATATGGTGGTTCACAGCCATCTGTAATAAGATCTGCTGCCCTCTTCTGGTGTGTCTGAAGATAGCTACAATATACTCATATAAATAAAATAAGTAAATAAACTTTAAAAAAAACTTCCATAAAAATAGCGGAGCATTGCTTTAATCCATGACAGTCTGAAGCTAGCCTGGTCTACACAGTGAACTCTAGGACAACCAGAGTACACAGTGAGGTTCTATCTTAAAACAAACAAACAAACAAACAACAATTTTAAAAAAACCCACAAGACACCAGAGTACCTTTGTTTTTGTGGTATGTGAAATAAAGTTAAAGGGCTGACCTGGGGACTACTGGCCTGGAGGAACTTGTGAAAGTTAGTGACTAGTAAGAAAGAAGGCAACAGATGAACAGGCACAACATCAAAAGCTAGCAGAGGGGGCCCCACACACATGCAGCAAAAGTGCAGCTCGGTCTTCATGTGGGTCCCCCAACAACTGGAGCAGGGGATGTCCCCAAAGCTGTTGCCTATCTGCGGAATGTTCCTTTAGCTGGGCTGCATTGTCTGGCCTCAGTGGAAGAGGATGCACCTAGCCCTGCAGAGACTTGAAGTGACAGGGTGGGAGAATACCCAGCGGGGGCAGAATTGGAATGTAAAGTGAATTAAATAAATAAGTAAATAAATAGTTTTTTTTTAAAAAAAAAGTTAGCAAAGCAGATCTATTGAACATAAGGGGGTGGAGGATATGTGCTTGCAGAAGTCAAAGTAGAATTAATAAATCACCAGGCAGTGGTGGCTCATGCCTTTAATCCAAGCACTTGGGAGGCAGACGCAGGTGGATTTCTGAGTTCGAGGTCAGCCTGGTCTACAGAGTGAGTTCCAGGACAGCCAGGGCTACACAGAGAAACCCTGTCTCGAAAAAACAAACAAACAAACAAACAGACAAACAAACAGATTAATAAATCAACCCACAGCCCTGGGGCCAATAAGCAATGACTTTTAGGCTGAAAACATTGAATCAGAGTTGTATTCAGGATAGCAAGATGGCTGAGTTGGTAAAGGCACATGCTGCAGGCATGATGATTGAGTCAGATCCTCTTGGATGGCTTTTAGTCTCCTTTGATCTGAGAGATTCCCTTTAAAAGGTGGGTGTTCATCAACCACAAATAAATCAAAGGCCACATATCTGAGAGAACAGAAACTCACAACATTCTTGAGGGCCACTTGGCAACACCATGTAAAGGAGCAAACAACTGCTCGGGTGGAGATTCTGACAGTCCAAGTGCAGAAAGGTGTCTAGGAGCTGCCCACAGCGGTGCAGGGAGCAACAGGGCGGTAGCTTTCGGGACCATCACCTGTGCTGGAGTGGCCTTTTCAGTGACAGAGCTGCTTTAGAATTGTTACTTTAGTACAGCATGGGTTCCTTTTCTGGGGTGAGCAGATGTGTGTGTTACAGGAAAAGTCTGTCACACAACATGGAAGGAGAGAAATGATTTCTGAAAATTGAACTCTTACTGCTACATATGAGCCATGGCACACACATGTCCACAAACATATCTGCCCATACATATACATATAGAAATATACTATAGAAACTTAATTTTTAAAAAAATTTAAAGTTATATCTGAGAGCACAAAATTAATCCTGAGAGTAAATGATTTTGTTTTAAAGTTTTATTTTTGCCTTATGTGTATGCATGGTTTCCCTGTGTGTGTGTGTGTGTGTGTGTGTGTGTGTGTGTGTGTGTGTGTGTGTATGTACATTAAGTGCATTTGTGCCTGGCACCCCAGGAGCCAAAAAAGGTTGTTGGATCCCCTGGAAACAGAGTTAGGGATGAATATGAGCCAAGATGTGGGGGTAGGAAACTGAATTCATCGGTTTCATGTCCTCTTTCATGTACTCCTACTGATAAACCATCTCTCCAGCCCTAAATATGGTTCTCTAAGAAACAAAGGATGGGAAAGACTCCAAAGCCTGGGACTGGGTCTGTGAGCCTGAGGGGAAACTGCAAAGGAGGAAAGGAACAAAGGTCAGACACACACTAACAAGCCAATGGCAAGAGGCTCCAGAGAAACCTAAAAAGGCTGCAGATATAACGAGGGGAACATTGCCACGCTGGATAAACAGTTTCTGTGAGGCAGAGAAAGAGAGGCATGGATTTTAGGAACTGAGGACTAATTTTGAGAGGATTTTTACATATTGGCTGTGAGTCAATCAAGGCCAAATTCTGGACTCAGATTACCAAAATGATTCATCAGCTTCTGACCCACAGCAACTGTGAGCCTGCGCCCTGCCTCAGGTGTGCACACGCACTGCTCGGGGATGCTAAAGGAACATGGCGTGTGCACATAGTCCATACAGTTGGCTTATTGTCATCAACAGATCAATGCATGAAAAACTGAAAACAGAGGCAAGGAGAGGTAGTTTACAGATGGTGACTTCTTTTCTACATATGAAAATGTAAAAGTACACAGAAACTAAGGAACTTCCCAAGATTACTAGGAAAAAATTCTCAGGAAATTCAATGCTGAGTCCACAGCTCTATATGTACTCCACAGGTAATTTTGAAAAAGAAAAGCAGAAAATCTGGAAGTAGGGGAGAATGCGGAATTCTACCCCTAATAAAATCTGAAAAGGAGGGAAAAGAATGAGCCTAGCCCATAATCAGCCGAGCTCCAGAATGTGCCCACGAAGGCCAAGAAAGGGACCGGAAGATAAACTGGCCAGCAGTGAGAAGCGCAGGGAAAACCACGTAGAACACATTATTTGCCAGGTGGTGGCGGCGCAGATCTTAAATCTCAGCGCTGGGAGGCAGAGGCAGGTGGATCTTTTGAGTTCAAGGCCAGCCTGGTCTACAGAGTGAGTTTGAGGTCAGCCAGGACTACACAGAGAAATCCTGTCTCAAAACCAAAATGAAACAAAACAAACAAACAAAAACCCACCGAAAAATCTAGGGGAAAAAATATAGACTTCAGTACAGAGAGTTAACATTTACTATTGCTATTGCTGAGGATCATCTTAAGATTCTAGGACTTGTATTGATTTGTTGATTTTCTGAGGTTTGAGTATGGAGCATGTGCTGGGTAGCTGAGATCCCGAGGCAGTCACTTACTGAGAGAGAGAACGGGGAGGGGGAAGAGGGAGAGGCTGAAAGGCTGGGCCTGCATCTTTGCTGCAACTTCTCCCTGTGCCAGCGGCTAAGGCAAGAAGCAGTGCTGCTCCAAGAGAGACCACACAAATGATGCTGGCAGTTCTCAAGTGAGGTGGCCAGGCACTACTGAGTGCAGCAGCAGCACCTGAAGGTGGCTTTATGGGTCACTTAAATCCTATAGCACTATATTGTTAATTACAATGTACACAAAAGTCTTTGGAATGCCACAGGCACACTCTAAATCAAAATACTGAAAACATATGACCTTACGTGAAAACACCTGTTTCCCATGTATGTCTTCTGGTGCTTTCTATATGCTCCACAATGGAAGGAAAAATGACTTAGATCCAAAATATAAGACTCTCTCTTCTCTGCTAGACCAAGTCAAAAATATAGCAGGACAAGAAGGCTGTGGAGCGGCTCAGGATGTGAAGCTCAAGCACAGACGGAAGGAGAAAACCCCTTCCATGAAGTTGTCCTACCAACCAGACATGCGCAGTCTGGCAAGCACAGGCCTGCACACGCATTCTCTCCCCCGCCCCTTTCCTCCCACACACACAACGACGACGACAATCAATTCGCAGGTCAAGGCGGTCAGCAGCGCTGCCCTGTGCTCACCTTGTAGCACCTGTATTTGTACAGAACCACCAGGAGGATGGTCATAACGACAATGACACTGATCATGATGGCAGCATTCAGGATAGAATGTAGGGCTCTTTGGCCTACAGTCTCAGTGTCTTCTGTGAATGGGGTGTAGATTCTGAAGAGGGAGACAAAACACACGAGTGATTACGCATATGCCAAACCACATACTCCTTTAAAACTGTAATTGTGAGGTCTTTGGTTACTGAGTCTTTTAGAATGTACCTTTTGCAGCTCATCAGTCAACTAGGAATTTTTTATTTGGTTGGTTAGCTTTTGAGACAGAATCTAGTAAGTAACCCCAAGCTAGCTTGGAACTCACCATGTAGTCCACGCTGTACTTGAACATGTGATCTTCCTGCCTTTGCATTCCAAGTGTAGAGATTACAGGTCTGTACCACCCTAGCTCTAGGTAATCATTTTTAAAAATACAGACATATATACTTTTATTTTAAGTTGTGTGTGTGCGTGTGTGTGTGTGTGCGTGTGCATGTGTACAGATGCCCATGAAAGGCAGACACACCCAGTCCCTGGGAGCTGGAATTAAGTGGTTATGAGCTGCCTGATGTGGGTGTCATGAACTCCTCAGTACGTCCCCAAGCGTGGTGTACCCTCTTTTATGCTGAGCCACTTCTCCAATCCTCTAGCTAATAATTTTTAACTTAAGAAAAATAGTTATCCTCTAAAATAACATCTTCAGAGTAAAAGGAAATAAACTATGAAGAGATGAACTCACAGGTAGGCACTGGCTCCATCTAGTGGATGCTTTATACTGAAATAATGATCTCACCCAAGGTTTTCTCCTTAGCTTATTAGAATCTGTTAAAGAACCAGGTTCTGCCACATTAACTACCGAGGCTGAATAACAGTTATTATTAGAGAGAGGTGACAGGGTTTGAATAATAGTCTTTTATCTGTAGGGTAACTATAATTGGAGTTGTCTTTTCTATTTCATTTACATAAAAATACCTTAAATCTCCATGCAATGACCTTACTTCTGCCCTTACAGCAGGTGTGGCCATGAGACTGTGTAATGGCCACAGAACTTTGAACAAGCTATAGAGGTAGTTCCTGCAGGGAGTGCTCTCGGCTACTTAGTGATGCCTATGTTCCCTTCTCAACTCCCTCCTGCCGTTGAAGGAAGCTGAGGCTCTAGTCTGAACACTGAGGAAACCTAGGGCAGAAGCTGAAGAAAGGAGCCCACACGCTTCGTGACTAAAAGACCAACATACCAATCTGGGCTGCCTACCCCTGCGCTGCTCTGTGAGAGAAAGAAAAAAGGTGTGTCATGTGAGTTCCTATAACAGGCTCATAAAACTGGGCATGGTAGACACACCTGTGATCCTAGCACTCAGGAGGCCGAGGCAGGACCAAAATTTTGAGACTAGCCAAGACTACACAGTGAATTCCAGACTAGTCTGAGAAACAGTGAAAACAGGCTGCTAGGAGAAATACTAGGAAGGATCTAGTCCCAGTAGATGAAAGTCGTTGTCTTTAAAGATTTAACACACAAGCCAAGATGAGGACAACAGGAATGTTGTTCTCAGACAGTCTTATGCAGCTCAGGCTGGCCTGGAATTTGCACACAGTTCCCTGATTGACCCTTCTCCCTGCCAAGTGCTTTGATTAGGCACATGCTTGTGGCTCAATCACCACATGGTGGTCCCCCATACCCGTGTGGTTCCTAAACCTCTAAACTTCCATGAGCCATGTGCCAAGTGCTAGGATTTCAGGCCCTGCTACCATGCCTGCTGGCTCAAAAGTAAGAATTCAAAACGTTAGAACTAATACAACAACAACAAAAAACAAAACAAAACAAAACCCATCAAATCATCAAACCCATCATCCCCACTGCCTCTGACCATCAGAAAAGATGGATGCGCCGGGCGGTGGTGGCGCACGCCTTTAATCCCAGCACTTGGGAGGCAGAGACAGGGCGGATCTCTGAGTTCGAGGCCAGCCTGGTCTACAGAGTGAGTTCCAGGATAGCCAAGGCTATACAGAGAAACCCTGTCTCGAAAAACCAAAAAAAAAAAAAAAAAAAAAAAGAAAAGAAAAGATGGATGCTCCATGGTCCACAGGCACAGAGATCTTCGAGAGAACAACAACATGCTACGAGGAAAAGTCACGCTGGCCTAGAGAATGAAGCACTCGTACGTACAGCTGCCCATCCTTCCGGGTGTAGAAACTGACTGATTTGATGGTGGCCACGACGACAACCATGCAGAGGGTCACGGGAACGAAGAGCATGATGACATGCTTGGCTCCATATTTCAGTGTCAGCTCTTCATCTTCCTCCTCTTCCTGCTCCACGACCTGCCTTGAGTTACTCTGGGGTCGGCCATTAGATACTGGCTCAGGGTTGTCAAGTCTCTGCCTGTCATGATGCTGCTGCCGTTCTTGGCTGTCATTCTAAAAGCACGAGAAATGCATTCAGTAAACTAGACTCTCAGCACAAGGCATTCTGTAAGTACAGCCGGTACTCATGGTAACGGCTCCATCAATACTTAAGTTCTAAAAATGTGAAGCAAGAAAAAGCCCCCTTCAGACAGTTCTAATGTCCAGATTATATTTATTGCTGTTCCCTGAGGAACCCAGCCCTCCCTCTTGCCTGGGTCCTGGCTCACCGCACCCCCCACTTCCATTCTCCTCCTAAGGCAATCATGCTCCTCTTTGGAGGCTTGGCTTAACTACTATATACCTGTATCAATTCTTCTTTTCATGATTTATTTATTTTGTGTATGGGTGTTTTTTCTCCATATATTTCTATGCACTACACATACACTTGGTGTCCAAAGAGGCCAGAAGAGGGCATCAGATCCCCTGGAACTGGAGTTAAAGATGGTTGTAAGCTGCCATGCAGGAATTGGGAATTGAACTTGGGTCCTCTGGAAGAGCAAGTGCTCTTAACCAACCACAGAGCCAACTCTCTGCCCCCAAATGTTCTTTGGGCAGCTACAAACTTAGTAATCTCATCTTTTCAAATTCATGAAGTACTCCCTACCTGGTTATTGTTGTTGTTGTTATTGTTATTATTTTGATTTTTCCAGACAAGGATTCTCATGTAGTCTGAGCTGTCCTGGTAATAGTCTCACTCTGTAGACCAGGCTGGCCTTGAACACAGAGATTCACCTGCCTCTGTCTCCCGAGTGCTGGGATTCATTATTAATAATAATTTAAAATGCATATAGTGATGTTCAAGATATCTCTCCATATTCCTTCTCAAAAAACCATGTAAGAGTACAATCATTTTTAAAAATTGCTTAGTTTAAAACAAAATCTCCCAGCCAGGCATGGTGGCACATATCTTTAATTCTGACATTGGGAGCTTAATGTCAGCCTGTTCTCTAGTGAGTTCCAGGCTAACCAGAACTACATTGAGGGACTCTAACTCTCAAACAAACCAACCAAACAAACACTCTCCTGAACAGCACACGAGCCTTAAATAATTCCCATGTTGCCTGTCCTCGTCTTCCCACCCTCACTAAGCCTGATAAAGAATATACATGCTAGATGGATGGACTGAATGAATTTACAATCTTGTATAAAATCCCACTTCCCTCCGTTAAGCCCAGGTCTCATTCTGTTACAGTCATTCTTTTTAAAAAAAACAAAAATATTTTTTATTGTTTCTTTGTGAATTTCACATCATGACCTCAATCCCACTCATGTCCCTGTCTCTCCATATTTGCCCTCCAACCTTGCAAACTTCCCTGCAAAAGAAATTAAAACAAAAAAATCTCCCCATGGGAGCTGTGGAGTGCCCCACAGTGTACCCTTTTGCCCAAACAGCTTTACTTGCAAATGGTCATTGCAATGAGTCACTGGTCTGGTTCAAGGCCTCTGTCTTCTACACTATCAACACTGGACGCTCAGTGGGAGCCGTCTTGGGCATCCTGTTGTCGCCGTGTCATGGAGTCCTGCAGCCCTGGCTTTGCAGGCCTGACCCCTTCCCGTGCTCCTGCAGCTCCCACATGAGATGCTACACTCATCTTTACTGTGCTTAGCTTTCTGTCCTCTCTTTTGTTTATGGTATTAAAAACTGAGCCCAGGGCCCCACACATGCTCAGTAAGAGCTTTTCCATTACCAAACTAGAGTCTCAGTTCCTGGCTTTACTATATTTTTAAGTGTGTGGGGGGTGGTGGGGTGGGAGTGTGTGTATATACAGATACTTGGGTCATCATGTGTGGAAGCATGTGACCTTATCCAAGGACCCATCTCATTGGCTCCTGGCTTTTTCTTTATTTTTTCTTTATTTTGGTATTTTTTTGTTCATTTGTTAAAACTTAACAATGGTTTTTCCAATGGTAAAATGAATAAAAAGAATAATAACAGAGCTGGTGAGATGGCTCAGAGGGCAAAGGGACTTACTGGCAAACCTCACAATCAATTCCCTGAAACCACATGACAATAGTCACTGTTGGTGAATAACACTTGCTTAAGCTAAGTTCTCTCAGGAAGATGATTGAAAACAAGCTACCTTCAAATCTCAGTTCCAATTACAGAGTATGGAGTCTTACCACCACTCATGAAAAACACACTCCATGGGCACATAGCTCAGCAAACAACGGTACCTGCCACCCACCCATTGGTACAAGCCTGACAACATGAGCTATCTCCATCCCTGAAACCCAGAGAAAGGTGGGAGGAGAAAAAGACTCCACAACGCTGTCCTGGGACCTCCACAGGTACATGAGTGTGCGCACGAACACACACACACACACACACACAGTAATAATACACTCCACATTTAGTAGCAGCATAAAATTATATCTATAAAACAGGGACTATGACATGCATATATCCTTTGATTTTCAGTCACTCTATTGCCATCCCTTCACAGGTGAAGGAATAGACAGAGCTAGTGAGTGTCAGAGGGTCTGAACCCAGGACAGCCTTCCTCCAGATAAAAGTTCTCCTTAATCTATCATTTCCAAAACAATATGGGAGCTTGGAAGACTCGGTGTGGGCTAAGGTTCTCATTAAGTTCACTTGCAACATATCCATCTTTGGTGGTGAAAATATTCCCCATAGGCTTAAATGTTTGAATACTCAGTCCCCAATTGATGATGCTATGGGAGGTTTAAGAGGTGTGGTCTTGCTGGAAATAAGTCATTAGGGGCAGGCTTTGTGATTTTAAAAGTCTCTCCATTCCAAGAGCTGAGTGTGTGTGTGTGTGTGTGTGTGTGTCTGTCTGTCTGTCTGTCAATTCTCCTGCTCCAGACACTATGCCTATCAGCTGCCACGCTTCCCTGATGTGATGGTGATAGACTCTACTGCCCCTGGAAACATGAACCCAAATAAAGCCCTCCTTCTATAATTTGCCTTGGTCATTGGTGTTTTATCACAGCAACAGAAAAGTACCTAAGGCGCAGTCTCATAAGTAATCAGGAGACTTCTACTGTATCCCAGACACTCTGCAGTAGCAATACTGAAATCAGTAAACTCTAGACTCTGAGCTGGGTGTGGCGAGCACACCCATAATCCTCAGTACTCAAGAAGCTGAGGCAGGAAAAATGCAAGGTTAAAGGCAATGTGGTAAGCCCCGGTCTCAGAATAAAACTTTAAAAAGGGAATGTAGCTCAGAGGTAAAGCGTTACCTACCACGAACAAGGCCTTCAGTTCAAACTGCAGTCCCACAGAAAGGGTCCTGGCTCTAGAGACTCTGCCCTTTTAAAAAGTTCCTTTTAGGGACAGGCTATAAAAAACTTTATTTGCCCTATCGAGGACTTGAGACTTTATCCTGTGAGCAATACAAAGTCATAAAGACTAAAGTACACATACACACATGTGTGTACACACACACACACACAAAGAGATAAACTAGGCTTCTATTTTCCCAGAGAAGGAAGTGATCAAGTCATCAGCTAAATCTGTGATGTCTGTGTTTAGCAATACAATTCTAACTAAATGATGAATGTTCACCATGAACTAAATATAGGTGTGACTTTCTTGGCACCACAGCCCTGGCATCTGTCTGTATGAACAGCTAATTAGGCCAAGATAGATGAAGCACTTGCTCCTACACCGGATATTCTGGTTGGTAAAGAGTATGACCCCGCCCCGCCCTGCCCCGCCCTGAGCTGAACCGGTCTAGGAGAGCATGGTTCACTTAACAGTGAATGGTTTTCTCTCATCCAGGTCACACACTCTCTCTCTTCCTCTTGGCCTATATAGTCTTTGTGTTTTCAACTTTCAGAAGGTACAGCTGATTTTAAAGGTTAAATAATTTTAAAGTAAGAAAGTATGAAAAAGCGTACAACCAGTTTCTCGTAAGACCCAGCTTCTGAGTGCTACTGATCTGAGCTAGAACCCAGAGGTCCCTCTAAACAAGGCTGTGTTCTGCTTCTGCACTCAGAGGTTCTTACCAGAACAAAGACATCTTCTTTTCCTTTTTTCAACTGAGACAGAGTCTTGCTACTCTGTCCTCCAAGTTAGTCCTGAACTTATGCCCAATCCTGTCTCAACCTCTGAAGAAGCTGGGACTATAGCTTCTTCAGACTGTACCTCTCTTCATGTTTCTTAGTTTTCTAGGTAGTCACACAGCCACTGTATACATTCACTGTGGTTAACTCCCTGATTCCTAACCGTGGAAATCTAATTCACTTTCAATCTTTTGCCTTACAAACAAGGCTGCAAGGAAGACCTCCTTAGTCACTTAGCGACACACACTTACCCAACACAGTCATAGAGCAAGTTCTCTGAGGAATAACTGATGAATCAAGGTATATTTGAAATTCTACTACATTTGCCAACCTGCCCGCATTTCTGAGAAATTGCACCAGTTTAGAGTTTTGCCAGTATAGGAAACTGTCAGTTTCACCACACCCTTGCCAAATGCCTGGATTTTTTTTTACCAGTCTGGTAAGATACAAGGTGTCAATGTAATTTTAATTTTTACTGAATACTTAGTGCTCTTGCATAGGACTCAGGTTTAGTTCCCAGAACTTTCATAGTAGCTCAAAACTACCTGTAAATTTCAGTTCCGGGAGATCCAACACCCTCTTCTGACCTCCTGCATGAATGTGGTAAACATTCACTCTCACAGGTTCACACTCACACACACACACAAATTAAAAAAATAAACTATATTCCTGTCTTTTGCCATTTCCCTGTTACATAAATTTGTTTTAGTTTTTAAGTACTGATTACTACATTTGCTACGGGGCGGGGCGGGGCAGGGGGGCTGAATGTCAGTCGTTTGAACACAGGTCACTGGACCCCTGAACTACTCTGAGGCAAGGGACACAAATAAACACAATTACTACAGTCTGGGACCATTCTGCAAAGAATAAACAGGTGGTAAAGAAAAATCTGGAATGTGATTACCTTCGGGCAGTATAGCAAAGACACCAGAAAGCCAAGCCAGAGCCGAGCCAGGTGGTTAGAAAGATTTAAGGGTCCATTGAACAGTAAAGCTACAAACTCAGTGTCTTAGGGTCTTCTAAACCCTGCACCTGACAAGAAGATTCTGGCCTGCTCAGATCCTAGGAGGTACCTGTAAGCCCTTGAAGTATCCTATTAGGACTGTTTATAGAGGCCTTGGGACATACCAGCAACCTAGATTGTGATCTATGTGGAGGAAAGAGTTAGCTTGGCCCCTAGACAGGGTAGAAAACTAAGGCGGATCATGTTTGTATGGACCGTTAACAGTAAAAACCCTGGCCACTGAGGCTTAAGTTTGTTTCCCTGTTTGAAAATACTTCAAGTGTGTTGTCACATGCTGTAGCCAGGAGAATTAAGCACTGTCTGCATAAATCCACTGGAATCTCAGGCAGTTGCCCTCTGGCCTGCCTGATGTGCCTTCTTCTATTACCAATGATAATCTGTATTCTTTTACTGCAATCAACTGTAACAGCGAATAGTATAGCTTTCCCGAGGTCTATGAGGCCTTCCTGTGAATTACACAACCGAGAGTAGTCTAGGGACTCCTGACCCAAATGTCTTGTACTCTCAAAATTACAAAACAAAGAATAGAAGCAAAACAAACAGGACTACACCACCAACAAAGTGCATCACAGGAACAAGCAGCAGAGAACAGGTAATCTACAAATGCAAGAAACTCTTAGCAAAGTCTATTTGTGGAACATATCAAAGCTTATCTCACATTGCCAGGTCAGCCACCATCAAAACACACCCCCACAAAAGACAGGCTGGATGTAGCTCAGTCTACATTGCTCACCTAGTTAAGAGATGCAGCTCTAGGAAAATAAAAAGGAAATGACAAGCGGTGATGTGAAGAAACTATGACCCTTGTACTTTGTTATCTGGGACATAAAATGATACAACCACTAAGGAAAGCAATGTGTGTATTCCTGAGGTAGGTGGGGTTAGCCATGGTGGCAGAGTCCTGTATTCCCAGCACTCAGGACATTGAGGCAAGAGGACATTAAGTTAGAAGCAAAATAAGACCCTGCTCAAAATAATTAAAAATAGCATATGATCTAGTGATCCCATTTTGAGTGCATTTACTAAATTACTAAATTGCAAAGAGGATCTCAAAGAGATGTTTATACAGTCACATTCACAGAAGCACATGGTCCTGCATAGCCAGGAGGCAGAAGTCTAACAATCCAAACGTCCATTGACAAATGGATACCAAAAGAAGCATTATAAATACGCAATGGAGTATTACTCGGCCTTAAAGACATCCTAGGCAGACATGGTGGTGTGCACCTGTAGGCCTGGCTATGTTGGATAGAAGACGGGAGAGAGCAGGAAGGAAAACAATGCAACAAGAAAATCCTGTCACACTATAATATGGAGGACTCTGAGAACACCGCAATAAGCGAAGTAAGCAAACCAGGAGAAGGTAAGAATCTAGAGTAGTCTCACTGAAAAACAGAAAAGTTGACTGTTACCATGCAGATGCAGACAGTTCAATGGTTCTAGAGCACAATGTGAATGTGGTTAATATTAAACTATGAGTTAAAAAATGGCTAAGATGAGTCAGGCGGTGGGGGCACGTGCCTTTAATCCTGACAATTGGGAGGCAGAGGATCTCTGTAAGTTTGAGCCCAGCCTGGTCTATAGAATGAGTTCCAGGGCAGCCACAGCTACAGAGTAACCCTGTCTTGAGAAACAAAAACAAAAAAATTCAAAAACAACAACAAAAACAAAATGGATGAGATGGTAACTTCAAACTTTGTGCTATTTACCACAATTGAGAATTTTAGTTAAAAGACCTAAATAAATATAGAATTATACTATTCCTGGAATGGAAGACTAGCATTATGAAAATATCAGTTCCACAAATCCTCTACACAACATAGGAATGGAATCAATGCAATCACAAACTGTCAGTTGGCCTTTTAAAAGAAAGGTTTGCAAATTGACTGCAAAAACCACTAAGGACTTAAGTATACAAAGTAAGTAGACCAGCTGACCTTGAACTCAGAGATCTGCTTCCTGTCTCCTGCTGTTGGGACTAAAGATATGGACCACCAGGCCCAACTATTTTATAAAGGACCAAAACCAAAATAACAACCACTTTGTTAAACAGTGATATCAAAATTTAATATACAATTACAGTAATAGTAGGAATGTGCTGCTGGTACAAGAACTAACTGACCAGAGGGACAGAACCGAGCCCAGATCTGTAAACCAGTGTGTGCCACGGCACAAAGACACTTCACTGCAAACAACAGTCTTCTTCAAACTCAATGCTGATCAAGGACGTCTATAGGCAGAGAAAAAAACTCTGACTCACACTGTGTTACATACACAAAATCAACTTAAAACAGACCATAGATCTAAATAAAAGCTGTCTTTGAGCCTGGGCTGCCCAGGCTTGCCTCAGGTGATGCTCCTGCCTCAGCTTCCCAAATAAGAAGTTGAGATTACAAGCGTGTGTCATGATACCCAATAACAGATAAATTGTAAAGCACAAAACTACAAAGAAAAAAAGATTTGGGAAGAAACTTAAAAACAGGATAAGATTTCATAGATAATATCACCAAAAAACCCACATTTCCAAAAGAAAAAAATGACAAAAAGGACTTGATTGATATTCAAAACTGATTTGCAAGGTATATGTACTATACCTACCTATCCAGAACATAAAAAGTTCTCACAATTTGAAAATGGGCAGCAAACGGCACTAGACAAGCCTCCATCAGTGTGATAAACAAAACATTCAACACATTGCTCATTAGAGACAAGCAAATCAAAGCCACGAGGAAATGCTAGCACATACATTCTAAAAGACCTGAAAGCTTGGGACTGACCCTTGAGGGCTGTCAAGGAGGGGGTGGCTGCAGCTCATACAGTAATCTAAGAATGTAGCTATACAATCAATTTGGAAAACTGGTAGTATCTCAAGAAGCTAAATACAACCTGCAATACTGGGTTATGTTCTACTCTTAGGCATTTACCCAACATAAATGAGCACATGTCCATTTAAAGTATCGTAACTGAATATCCACAGCATCTTATTTGCAATATGTCAAATTGGAACCCTCCCCCCTCAAATTTTGAAACAAGGAACCGGCCAAAGAACTATAGCATAAGCATATAATGGGCTACAACTCAGAAATAAAAAGAGACTACTGACATAACACCCATCAATTTTGAAATAATTGTGCCAAATGAAAGAAGCCAGAAAAAAAGGTCTGCAGGATTCTATTTATTTTTGATTGTGAGCCTCGCCTTTAATGGCTGAGCCATCTCTCCAGCACAGCATAGTTCTATTTATATAAACTTCTGGAGGAGTAACACCAGAGGGAGGTAACAAAAAGATCTGAGGTTGGTTGCTAGGGGCAGGGAAAGGCAGGAGGATAGCACAAAGGCAACATGGGCAACTTGGGGGTAATGGGGTCTGTTCTTATCTTCACTATGATGGATTTTTACAAATATTTATGCATGTTTTAAGTCATCACTTTGAACCAGAAGTGGTGGTACACACCTTTAATCCCAGTGCTTGGGTCTCTGTGAGTTCGAGGCCAGCCTGGTTGGTCTACAGAGTGAATTCCAGGACAGGTAGGACTATTGCACAGAGAAACCTTGTCTTGAAAAATCAAAAAGTCATCACATTGAATATTCTATGTATAGTTAACCATATGGCAATTATTCCACAATGCAGCCATTCTTAAAGACTGTCAGCGAGGTACAGTAGCACATGCTTATACTTTCTGATAGAGGCAGGAAGATCTTAAAATTGAAGCCAGTCTGGGCAATTCAAAAAGGCCCCATCAAAATAAACTGGGCCTAGTGGTAGCCAACTGTAATGCCAACACTTGGGAAACTAAGGCAGATGAACCGTGAGTCCAGTCTAAACTACACAGTAGGATGGACTCTCTTTTAAAATAAATGAAATAAAGTTTAAGTATCTTTTTAAAGGAGTTTTAAAATATGATTTGAGTTCTAGTATAGCCAGTGCTACATAAAAAGACCCTATCTCAGAAAACAACAAAGAAAAGAGTGTTTAAAAATTAAGATGAGATGATACTAAAAATATTCACAGGGTTTCCAAAATTAAAAATCTTGTCAACTACTAAAATGGTTTAAACATAGCATTATTTTAAGAGAAATTAAAACCAGAAGTTTTTCACAGGCGTGGTGGCCATGCCTCTATCTGAACACACAGGAGACTGAGGTAAGAGGATGATGGTAAGATAAAGGCCAACATGGGGACATGGCAGCTCCAGGACAGCCATGGTTACCAGAAACCCTGTGAAGTAAAAAGAGCAAGCAGTAAACTCCTCACTGTGGAAGGGGTTCCAACAGTGTCAGTACCACACACTGAAGTCCTAAGTGCAGCACATTCGGTCTCAATAATTACCAATACGCAGACATCCATGCTCCTTGTGGCTTCTAAGGAGTTTTATCATTGTGGCTAGAGAGACAGCTCAGAGGTTAAGAACACTTACCAGGGTTCAGCTCCCAGCACCTACATCAGATTTTACTCTAATCTAGGTGATGTGATATTCTCTTCTGTCGTATAGGCAAACATGTAAGCTGGCCTCAAACTCACAGAAATCTACCTGCCTCTGTCTCCCAAGTATTAGGATTAAAGTCAGGCACCACTTCCTTTCCTGATTAAAAAAATCTTTTAAAAAATAGAAATGTAAATAAATTTAAAAAAAAGAAAACTGTATTACTATAAGCTTTTTTTTTTTTACTTAGCTTTTATAGGCTGTGAGAATGGCGCCCCTAGATTCAGTGATTGTCTCCTGTGGTCATTTATGGCTAGAAGAGTAGTTTAACGCAATGATTGAATGGGAAACGGGAAGCATTTACTAGTTCTAGGCAACGTTTCCAAAAATAGGAAAGAAAGGCACACATAGATTCATACATATATCCTGGATGAAGCAGATCAGGCTACACGGCTGATTTATTGTGGTTCTTAGTTTTTATATCTTCTCAAGATGATTGATCACATGGCTTCTTTAAGCATTTTTAAGTATTACATTCCATATATTCATAGTAAGTTTAGGGCAATAGTTCATGTCCTAGATCTCCAAGGCTTTAAGGAGTTACAGCAGAATTGTTTACATGTCTTTCCATTAAGACTAGTACCTAACTAAACATTTATTATCTGTTACTAGCTCCATAAGTTCATTGTAAGTTTAAAGCAATAATTTTTATGTCATAAATTAGCACAGCTTTGTCAAGAGACAAAGCATCTGCCTTGTGTCTCATTATTTTTGAAGTCTTGCTCTGGAATAAAATGTCCTTCCAGTTCCTTACTTTGTCTCATGTCTGAGAAACACTGGGTAGAGATGTCCATCTGGACTCGAACTCTGAGACCGCTCAAGGTCTCACCACTGGCGACAGATCTGCTCAGTGTCCTGAGAAACTGGAAACTACCAAACATCTGTGAACAAACAATTTTATATATTCGCCAAAGAAAAGAGCACAGGAGCAAACACTACATATGCATGCAGCTCTGAAAGTGTGTGTATTTAGAGTAAGCGTGTTCAGAGCCACAGCTGGAGAGTAACTCCTGAGCACAAAGGGTGAGGACAGGGACAAGGATCTTCAATTTGTTTCTGTGTGTTTGTTGTTATAAAACTAGTTTCTCTTTCCAAAACAAACATAGGGATTTATTTTATTTGCTTATGATTTTACTGAGTTTAGGATCAATAAATAGAAACAGGGGCTGGGGGAGAGCTCTGGTTTCGAACTGTGGTATCGCAGAAAAATAATGAGTTGTTGGTGTTCTTTGTAAGAGTCACAGAAACAGAAAAATCTTAATAAAAATTGCCTTATATGCCAAATAATGCAGACTTTAACTACAATAAAGTTGGGTATTTGTTTGCTACACTCTAGGTCAGTGGTGCTCCAGCTGTGGGTCATGAACCCTTTGGGGGACAACCTTTTCACAGGGGTCACACATCAGATATCCTACATATCAGATATTTACGTTATGACTCATAACAGCAGCAGAATTACAGTTATGAAGTAGTCATGAAAATAATTTTATGGTTGTGGTCACCACAACCCGAAGAGCTAAAGGGTGGCAGCATTGGGAAGATTGAGAACTGCTGCTTTATACAGTTTTAGAAATCTTTGGTCTTTCTGGACCTGGCCGCGCAGGAGGCGCCATCATGGGTGGTGACATTTGCCACAACAAGGACCAAAAGGTTTGGCACAAGGAGCCCAAGGGCCAGGACATCTACCTGCGGCTGCTAGTCAAGCTGTCCGGTTTCTGGCCGGACAGACCAACTCCACCTTCAATCAGGTTATGCTGAAGAGATTATTTATGAGCGGCACTAACTGGCCACCTATGTCCCTGTCCCGGATGATCCGAAAGATGAAGCTTCCTGGCCGGGAGAACAAGACCGCTGTGGTTGTGGGGACCGTCACAGATGATGTGGATTCTGGATGTACCCAAGCTGAAGGTGTGTGTGTACTGTAGGTGAGCGGCCGGGCCGGAAGTCGCATCCTCAAGACTGGGGGTAAGATCCTCACCTTTGACCAGCTGCCTCTGGAGTCTCTCTCCCAAGGGCCGAGGCACTGTGCTCCTGTCTTGTCCTCGGAAGGGCCGAGAGGTCTACCGACATTTTGGCAAGGCCCCAGGAACCCCACACAGCCACACCAAACCCTATGTCTGTTCCAAGGGCTGGAAGTTTGAGCGTGCCAGAGGTCAAAGGGCCTGCCGAGGATACAAAAACTAACCCTGGATCTTACTTACTGTTAATAAAAAAGCTTTGGATGTTGAAAAAAAGAAAAGAAAGAAAGAAATCTTTGGGTATTAAAAAACATCAGCTATCCAACCTCAAGTCCCTTTACCATAAGTAAGATAAATACATAGCAGCCCAAGCTGAGACACTATTTTCTGGACTCCTGCAGCTTATGGGTGCGTCGGTTAAAGAGGTAAAGATGAGAGATCTGTGGAACAAGAGACGGTTTACGTGTTCGCTTTCATTATGTCACCCTACAATGGTGCCTAAACTTACATGAGATTGCCAACTAAGCACAATTTGGTTAGTCTTTTCCAAAATTATTTCAATTTATTATACTTGTGGTAGGGTAACCAGTTTAATCTTAATCCTATTTGTTCAGGATTATAACAGTTTTAAAACTCAAAAGTCCTACAGTCTAGTCATAGGCTCCTCCAAACTTCTGGTCCTCCCAAAACATTTAAGTAAGAAGAGTACTGAGATTATTTAGTAAATTATCTAAATTTACTGATGGGAAAGTAAGGAACCCTAAATCTTCAGAGTACAAAGACAAATCTTAAGGCTCAATCTTTAGACAGACAGACAGACAGACACACACACACACACACACACACACACACACACACACACACACCCTCCTCAGAGACCAGAAGAGATCCTCTGGAGATAGAGTTAACAGGCAGTTGTGAGCCACCTCATATAGATGTATCTGGGGTCCTCTGGAAGAGCAGAAATTGCTGTGACCCCCTAAGCCAATCTCTCTAGGCCCCTAATCCTCACTTGTGACTTGCCTTTATTGACAGCTTTTACTAGCAAGTACACACTACCCAAGGCAGCCTTTCAGACCTAAGACTGGCCTGGCCAAGGTTTTCCTTCATCCTGGTTGCACCTCAGAAAATTCTACCAATTCCCTAGATAGCTCACAGGCCTACTGTGCAGTCTGTCTCCAGTCAGTAGGGCTTAGCTAACATGGTTACAACAGACAGATTTAGTATGTGTGGTCTGTGAAGAGTTTGTGTATAGACCGTGTATCCCACCCAGCTCCTGAACTCAGAACAGTTTACCTTGCATTGTATAATCACTATCACTAAACACTTACTGAAAACTGTCAGAAACTGGCCGGCACTAGAACAAGTAATAAAACGCAGTTACTTCTTCCTATAGAAGAGCAGGATCAAGACAGATAATGTGGAGCATGAGGTCCTTACACATCAGGAAGATGGACAAAGCTTCAGCTGGGGTGATATGAGGATAAGTCCCTGTCAGAACAGAGTGAAACAAAAGCAGTTTGGGGCCCCCTAGCACCAAGGCTGTGACATTTCCCCTCAGCTCAACAAGAAAAGACATTCAACAAAGTAGAGCAAACCTGCCCCAGTCTCAGCGGCGACACTGACTCTGTACCTGGCTCCGGACGGTGCTGTTAGGGTGACTGTCCTCAGACATCTGTGCATTCTGGAAGTAGGACAAAGGTGCAGGTATCTCTGTCATTGGAGCAACTGGACAGAAATACCTTTTCAAAGAAAATAAAGCCTCTTGGGATTCTGAAAAGGGAAAAAACAAAACAAACTTTATGCTTTAAGATGACTCGTTCATTTTTAAACTCTCTCATGAATTTCATTCTGGAAGAACAAACCTTTCTCTCATGTGTTCTCCTCCAGGCCAAGCTGCCTAAGGACCTCGAAGGGCGGCTGTCTTGTGTTGGTTCCTGGATTAAGTATAAAATAGGATTTTATCAAGTCACTAATAATTAGCCAAATCCACTTGTACTTGTTGGGATTCAGACCCGGGACAAACAGCTGAGGTGCATATTTTACATACCAAGACAGGAACTAACCTCCAGTTCTCCCAGCATCCCTCAGTCCCTACACTAGCTTCCAGTCCCAAGAGGCTCTCTCCTATATAATCCAAACATTTTGGTGTCTTCCTGCCCCCTCTTCGTTTTCTCTCTCCCTGTGTGCACATGCGCTTTCTCTTTCTCTCCCTCCCTCCCCACCTTGGAACCAGTGAGCCCCCTGAGAGCTGCTTCCCAATAGACCTGCCTTAATATACTTTAACCTGGCTTGAACTGGCTCATTTCACCAGTGGAGAAATAACTTATCATCTGGTGTCCTGACTCAGGAGTTGAGCCCCTAACCACATGGGAATAGGGGACCTCTCCTTTCCCCCAACTTTCTCTGCACCACCTCCCAGCAGCCAGAAGCCAGCCAGGGAGCCTTGGGTTCAGAGACATTTGAACTGAGGCTAATCCCCCCAGTCCCAACTGTACGACCCCAGGGTTATGTACAGGATGATGAACATTTGAGTCTTTGGTCCCTGGCAAAGCCTAGAAGAATGGGTGCCACCAGATTTAAAATTGAACAATTTATCCAAATTGGTCAGAACTCCATATGTCAAATTTTTGGGAACCGCATTCTCCCCTGCCCGCCCTCCTCACCACAGCAGCTTCAGCGGCTGACCACAGCCCCTCACACAGCTCCCGGTGCCCCTAGTCCCGCCCCCAACCCACTGCTCCCAGGTTCATGCACTGCCTCGGTGGCAACAGTTATGGTGAGGGAGCAGACTGCTACTTTTAAATCACCCACTGCCAGAAGGAATAGGAAGTGGTTGCCATCTTTACCATGGGATAAAGAGGGTGGAACCATGGCTTCACCACCACCTTGACTAAGGGCAACAACATGGCTGGCACACACGCCTGTTATGGGTTCAACAAAACAAAACAACCAAACCAAACCAACCAACCAGATACAACATACCTTGCTGGGTAGCCCTGACAACCAAACCTTGTAACATAATAGTAACACACTTGGTATTAATTTTGGAGACATTAAACTGTTAATACTTGTTAAAACTTGGCTTTTGTATTCTGAAACTTATGCTCTAAGTCTTCACTTTTTAAAAGGTACTTTATTTTAATATTACAGGTACAGTTTAAAGCAGATAACCTCAAGCTTTGTTTACCCACCTGTATATATCTCCAAGGCTAAGCTTAAGATGGATAGAAACAAGCAAAGTTTGTCTATTCAAATACACTTTCGATTGATAGATGGTCCTCAGGCACTTCAGAGACCTGCTGAACATGGCATTTAAGATGCTTAAATATACTGTGACAGACAGAGATTTCCAAAGCATAGCAGTGCCCAACTCCAAAGTCTCCAAGAAGATATGGGCACAACAAAGAAGGACTCCACCTGAATTGTGGATACACTAACCATAATTGCCCGGGTACCTTGACAATTGCCGGAATTGTGGACAAAAGACACCACAGCTAATTGTTCCATGTTGCCTAAGACAAGGTTAGGTTGGTCTCTCCCATGTTCCTTCTCCACAGAGGGCCAAGGGGGGCAAAGACTGCCTCTGTTCTCAGAGCCATGGCCATCGACAGCCACAGGAACCTAGTGGAGTGGCTGTTTAGGCAGTGGGTAAGTCTGTCATTTTAATTGATACTTAGGCCATTTAGATTATACTTCCTGCTTACTCAGGTAAAATTTATCCTTCTCAGGTCTCTGAAGGGTTTATCTAAAGGAACTCACTTTACAGGGACTGCTCCCAGTGATCAACCACCATATGCATCTGTTTCAGCCTCCTGCCAAGTCCAGGTGTTTCCTGAACCTTGCATTTAGGACAGCTCCGAAAAGCAGCCGCTACCCACTAGGTCGTCACGTTGCTAGCCATAAATGGTCCCACAACCTGGACAGCAAGTAAAACAGCCTGCTCTTCCCAAACTCGACCAACACCTTAGCCTCTTGCCCCCACTATAACGATGCCCCAATGTCAGCAGGAAACAGTCACAGACGATTACATCGCCTCTTATTCATTTCTTATCGACAAAAAAGGCTGGGATGTTGGGTTTCAGTCCCGGTTCAAACTGCTGAGATGCATATTTTACATATCAAAGCAGACCTGGCCTCCAGGTCCCACCCTCTACCCTGAACTTTCTTCTAGCCAGGGAGCTGGGCTTCTCCTCCCCAAGAAGTTCTTTTCTATATAATCCAGATATTTTGTTCTTTCCTCTGCCTCCTTCCCCTCTCCGAATTCTCTCTCCCTGCCTGCATGCCCCCCCATGGTGACTTCCCTGCCTTGTTCCTTCCCCAAGGTGACTTGTTCCTTGGGACCAGTCAATATGCCCAAGAGTGGCTTCCCAATAAACCTTTCTTTACATACATTAATTCTGCTTGAATTGGCTCATTTCACTGGCAGAATACCAATCAAATATTTGCAAGTCAGAAGACATGGGTTAACTTGCCGTACACGACCTTTGGCTGACAGACTTAGTTTGTTAAGGGTATGGCAATGAGACTTCAAGCACTGAGACTACTGTAACTTCAGACCACAGACTCACATGATTTTAAGAAATGTTCTCTAATTTCTTTTTCATTCTTTTGTTGAGTTTTCAAGACAGGGTTTCTCTGTGCAGCCCTGGCTGTCCTGGAACTCACTTTGTAGAACCAGGCTCAGAGATCCACCTGCCTCTGCTTCCCGAGTGTTGGGATTAAAAGTGTGCGCTACCACCGCCTGGCTCACAGTAGTTTCTAATGAGAAGTACTCAGTTTCCCGGAGAACTCTTAACTCAAAACTAATTACCCAAGGTGGGACAAAGATGAGCACAGGACTGAAACCACTGTAAACTGTCTTTCATATTCATCTTTCTCCTTCCTTCCATGCAAAATTTAAACAGAAAGTGAGAGCATCTAAATAACGTATTATGCTCACTTTACCCATCCATTTTACAATAAAATCAATGGCTCGGCGTAGTAGCACATGCCTTTAATCCAAGCACTCAGGAGGCAAATTTCTGTGAGTTTGACAGCAGCCTCGCCTCACAATGAGATCCTGTCTAAAAAAACAAAGAAGTCAACAATCTTACCCTATCTGGTATCAAAGGATCCAAACCCACATACAGGACTCTGCCTGTGCAAAACAACATCTCTGCCTCTAGGAGCTTACAGGGATCCTGACTAGGTTATATTATACTCATTTTATTACTAGCAAAACTACTGCTTACAAGTAAACAAGATCTTTAACATCAATGCTCCCACTATAAAAGAAAACCTGAGAGTTTTCACAGACAGTCCTAGCATTTATTTAAAAAAGGTAAGCTACAATGCAAGGGACCATGTCAATTAAGTCATTTCTTTCATGCTCATACAGCCTGTTTAGCCATTATAAGGAACCACACTGGAGCTTTCTGGGACAAATCCTGTAAGAACCACCAATAACACAGCCATCACTTTAGCATGCTCTCAATGCTACTTTCAAAGTTCTTTCCATAATCATTATTGTGTTTGACTTTTTAAGAAAGTTCTCATGGGAGCTGGGCAATGCTGATATACCCCATTAATCCCAGCACTCAGTAGCAGAGGCAGACAGATTCCTGAGTTTTAGGGCCAGTCTGGTCTATAGAGCAAGTTCCAGGACAGCCAGGACTATACAGAGAAACCCTGTCTAAAAAACATCGACAACGAAACAACCGAACAAACCACACACACATACACACACACACACACCCACCAAAAAATTCCTGTACTAGCTGTTTTTTGTGCGTCAACTTAACAAAAGCTAGAGTCATTAGAGAGGAAGGAGCTTCAGTTGAGGAAACGCTTCCATGAGATCCAGCTGTAAGACATTTTCTCAATTTATTATCAACAGGGGACCCAAGGTGGGTAGTGCCATCCCTGGGCTGATCGTTGCAGAGGTTTGCTACCCAGCACCCACATAGTGGCTCATAATCATTCATAACTCCTGTTTCAGGGCATCTGGTGTCTTCTTCTGACCTCCACAGGTACCAGGCACACAGATATGTACATATATGCATACAGGCAAAACACTTACACATATAAATCTACAAAAATGTCTGAAAATAAATAAAAATTCTCATGAAGGGACAACTCTCTTTTGAATCCCCTATCTCCCGTTCTAGGGAGTTCTTTCCTTACCTTTCGAAAAAATTCTTCCTTACTTGCCCCCCCCCCCAAATTCTCCAGAAGATTCTGCATTCAAATGTCATAAACATCAAGGCGAGGGCAAATTTGCCTGTGCAGGGTTAAGGGGCAAATAAGTAACAATCCAGATCCCAGGTGTCGAGGATGCTCAACCCAGGGCTCCTCTGGTCACCCAGAGAAATCACAGGACTCCCATAAAGAGCCTCCCTGATGATAGAATATGTTCAGAAGGAGCCCAGAAGCAGAAGCAGGCCATGGTCAGGTCATGGAACAAACACACACCCCTGGTACAATGAAAGGAGTAGACCAAACAGAGTTGATTTGGATCCAGTAACAGCCGAAAACATCGATGGAGAAGGCCAATGGCCCCACTGTTCAGGCAGCATGGCAGAAGACACTTGCAAATTTGGTAACATTCTCAGCTGAGAACTGTGAACACTAGAAGCCAGTAGCTGAGAAGAGACCTGGATTGCAGAGGGAGGAGGAAAAGGGAGGTAGATCTTAGTGCTCTCCTTTCTGGACAGCTACTGAAGACACTTCCTGCCATCTATCTCCTCTCTCTCGACATTTGTGTGGTGATGAAGAGGCCAAAAGGGACAACAGTAAAAAGCAAAATCCCTCACTAACAATGAGATCCTAACTATGCAACTGACCTTCTATGTACATTGAGACTAACTCCTAATGAGCAGAGTGCCTTACCTGACATGGCCAGTCTATAAATTTACCCAAGACAATGAGCAGGCTACCTTTTACTTATACAAATTGGACCTTATACAAGTAGCTCAAAAGGTAAGGCCAGGCAATGTGTCCTTTGACTGCTATAAACAGACCCTATCCCCTTTTAAGGACACCACCTGTTTCTGCGTATTATCTTTACTAGAACTTTCCTATCAGTTCTGATCTGATAAATGCCTCTATACCCTCTGCTTTGGGCTTGTTCCAAGCACGACAATTTGGGCAGGCAGACAAAGGAGAAAGAAGTCCTTGTTTTGATGAGCAACTCCAGTTTCTATCAGACAAAGACTAGGAACTGGGATGCAGCTCTGTGGCAGTGCTTACCCAGCGTGTGCAGACCCTGGCGTCCATCCTTAGTGCTGGGGAAAACAAAAATAGATATGCAAGGGGAGGAAAGGCCACAGCCTGTGAATAGTCTCAAAGCTCAGATGTGCTCCATGGAAAAGCCTATGCAGGCTCTGGAGAGACGACTCGGTGGTTAAAGTGCTTACTATGCAATGTGAGGACTGCATATACAGTTCCTCAGAATTGTACCTAAATACTGGGTGGGTCTGGTGGCCTGTCTCTAATTCCAGAACACAGAGGCAGAAACTGGGAATTCCCCAAAGGAAACTGGCTAGCCAGACAAGCTCTATCAGTGAGCTCTGGGTTTGCCTAAGACCATAGCTCAGTAAAGGAAGTGGAGAGTAATCCAGAAAGACTCCACAAGCCAGCCTCCGGCACACACCATGTGCACACACGCCCATGTGCATACACCCATGTGCACATGCCCACGTAGAGGAGGAAAAAAGGAAGAAAATCTATTCACCTAGAAAACCTTCTCTCCGCATCAGAACTTCTAAAACGTCTCAGGAGCAATGTTTAAAGTTTCAGAGTAGGCTCCTAAAAGAATCCCCTTCACCGAAGCACCCACAGCACTGGGATGTGGCTTGGTTCATAGAGCACTTGCTTAGCACTCATCAAGGCCCTGGGTTCAATCCCCATATACATAAACCAGGGATGGGTTTGAACACTTGCAGTTCCAACACTTAGAGGAATGTAGGCAGGAGAATCAGAAGTTCCAAATCATCCTTACCTATAGAGTCAATCTGAAGCCAGCCTGAGCTACAAAGAGACCCTAATTAAAACTTAAACATTTTTTTGTTTTGTTTTGTTTTTTGAGACAGGGTTTCTCTGTGTAGCCCTGGCTGTCCTGGAACTCACTCTGTAGACCAGGCTGGCCTCGAACTCAGAAATCCTCCTGCCTCTGCCTCCCAAGTGCTGGGATTAAAGGCGTGCGCCACCACCGCCCGGCAAAACTTAAACATTTTAAAGGAAAAGAAAACAAACACACAAAAAGGTACTTTCTCCCATTTCACTGTACACTGAACTCACTTTCTAACTCTTGAGACAAATGTAGACAAAACTGTTACACGACAAAAACATCTTCAGTGAGACATAATCATGGCTTTATCATCACAAAGGGCTTGTGGCGTAATGTCCCTAAGCCACGAACCCACCTTCTATCACTTTTAAAACTACTAAAATTATTTTTTTGCTATACATAAATGGCCATAGTGCTAAAAAGCTTTCACGGTGTGGGTAAATAAATAAATAGTTTTCAAGCTCTTCATTTATTTCCCTACAAAAGGGGCTGGTGTTGCCATGGCCTAAAGTGAGGGCCTCATTTCCTGTCTTAAAGTGGGAAGGAGGAAGAATCAGACTAGACACAGACACACAGTCTAAGCAGAAGTTTATTTAGCAATCCATATACTCCAAAGAGAGCTGAGTGGCCGGGAGAAAAGGCAGGAGGAGCAGAACAGCGGGGTCTGTTCTGAGCTCCAGACTTAGACTCTGGTGGGGTTTAGGAGGAGGAGCACGTTCATGCTGACATGTTCGTTATCCACGGAGACTGTTTGGACTCTACGAGGACAAGAGTTATCAAGATCCAGCTTTTCTTTTCTTTATTATCTCATATCTACTCCCTTTTTGAGACTGCAGAAAGCCCCATGATTTCAAGGTTGCTTGTTAAAACAAACTAAAGTTTTACAATGGAAGTTGGGGCCAGGGTATCACAACGGACCGGCAGACTGCACAAACAGGCTGTTCCTCTGTTTCTCAGGATCCCCCCATACCTTCCCGCACCCCACACAGTTTTTCCTACTCATCTCCGGTGATAGGGAGTCCAAATTCTGATTAGAGTGTGAATTCTGATTTACTTATTTTGGTTGGTGGGAAGTAAATATGCTAAGAAAGTGTTCTGCCACTGAGTCAAGCCCTCAGCTCTCTCCTTGTTTGTCTGTTTGTTTGGGACAGGATCTCAGTATGTGACCCTGGCTGGGCAGCAACTTGCTCTGAAGATCACACTGGCCTCAAACTCAGAGATCCTCCTACTTCTGCCTCCCAAGTGCTGCGATTAAAAGCATGCCCTGGTATTTCTATATTTATGTAGACAGGTCTTGCTCAAGATACCTGACCTTGAGGTCCTCCTGAGTGCTAGGATTACAACTGTGTACCATCAAACCCTGTTCTACTTGGGTTTCTAAAACACACAGTAAATGTAAGCAAACCCTAAACTGTATTCTAGAACTTGACCTAGGAATACCCAAGACAGACTCATGATTTGTAAGGCATAAAGAGTGAATCATTCCCCCAGCCCTACAAGACATTTTCTGAAAGTAATAGAACTAAAAAAGAGCAAGGGCTGTGACGCATCTTATTGAGGGTGGTTTTTCCCCCTTTCCATCCCACTCCACCTCTGTAAACCATCTGTGGTAGATAAAATTATTATTCAGTAAATTATTATTCAGTAAAATTATTATTCAGTAAATATTCTCTCTTTCCCCCAGTGTCCCCAAGGGAAGAATGGTTAGCCTTCATATCTTCTAATTCAGGATCCTTGGATTCCATCAACTGTAGACTGAAAACATTTGGCACGTAGTTCTCGTTCTTCACCCAATGTTCTATCAACCCAATGTAAGGATTATTTACGAAGCATTTACATTAGTAGGTATTATAATAGAGAGATGAATTAAAGTACACAGGAGGATTAATAAAGTGTTCAGAAGGATTTATAAATAATAAATGTATTTTTGTTCATATTTTTTTCTTCAGTGTTAGGGATCAAGCAAGGTCTCTGAACATGACTACACTCTTGCCCCCAAACTACTGTTAAATATAAGGGCTGGAGCAACCCCTACGGTTTTGGAAACTAGTCGTCCTAGAACCAATCCCCTGAGATTGCTCTTTGGCCTCCTTATGGGTGACATTCATTACCTATTCTAAGTCTTTACGTGAGATCCTATAATGTGCTTTTGTCGATGCAATCTTAGCTGATTGACACCAGTAGATATGTGAAGACAGCAACATGGTTTGGTAGTCCTTGCCCCCCTCAACCTGGGCCCCATAATAAGATGCTCAAATCAAAATGGTCCCAGCTTATCCACCCATTCTCCCCTAAAGCAGAGCCCTGGGTGAAGGTAAGTGCTCTAAGCTGTTAGGTGTGGATCTCTGCTATGGAGACTTACTGATGCAACTTATTTTAAAACAATGGTAAAACTGGCTGGCTCAGAAGACACAAGGAACATGAGCTAAAATCAACTCAGAATTTATTTCAAACCTTCAGGATTAAATGTACTTAGAATATGGATTTTCTTTTGGATTTTGTAAAGGCAGTATAATGCGAATATATATGCTGAAGAGTATATCCATCCAAGAGCCTTAGAATCACAAAAGTAAAATTCATCTAGGTCTACGGTGAAACAGATCAACAGTCTCAAAGTATATCAAGACAGTAGGATCTAGGGAGTTAGCTCTTGCTGTCGAAAGGAGCAGAGCTCAAATTCCCAACATCACATCAGAGCCAGGCATAGTTACCGCACCTACAATTCCAACACTGGGAGGTGGAGACAAGAGGATCCCAGGAGACTGATGGACAGCTCAACTAGCTGAAACAGCTTCAGGCTCAATAGAGAGACTGTGCCTTAAAAATAATGCTCATGAGCATGTGTTTCACGAGTAGCATGCATCTGAATTCAATCCCCAGCACCCACATAAACATAGATAAGGATGCCATAAAGTGATCATCTGCATTATGACATCTGTGTATCATGCCACATATGCTCCCCACACACACAGTTAAGTTTTTAAAACCTAAAGCTGGTTGTGGTGGCAGATCTCTGTGAGTTTGAGGCCAGCCTGGTCTACTTAGTGAGTTCCAGGAAAGCCAGGGCCCTGTCTCAAAAAACAAGCAAGACAAAATGAATAAATAAATAAATAAATAAATAAAAAGGGGGTGGCAGGATATCAAGATGGCTCAGACAGTAAAGGTACTTGCCCCACATACCTAGAGACCTATGTTCAGTCTCCAGTACTAATATAAAGGTGGAAAGAGAGAGCTAACTTCAGACTTCAGAATATTACCATGGAAGCACCCCAACCCTGCACATACAATAACATTTTTTTTTTAACAAAGGTGATAAGCAATGGAGAAAAGCAGCCACTGTCCTCCTCTGGTCTCTGAATTTGCAAGCAAAGACTTTAGCTTTGCATATAAAGTAGAGGTGTACACACATACATGTCACACCCACAGAATAAAACTCAACATAGTCTTTATCTGTTCTATCTACCTATATATCGTATAAATAGACTACAGACTATACTAGGTTCAGATCAGATAGGATGAATTTCCTCCCATCTCACATCATTCACTATCTCTGTTATCAAGACTGGTCTTGATTTTCTTGCTCAGCCTTCCAAGTAGCTGGAACTCCAGAGGCATGCCACTATACCTGGAAACTATAAAGACTTCCCCCAACTCCCAAAGTTCTTTTAATTTTAATAATTCCATAATGAAGTCATTTTTATTGTGAGTCAGTGTTTCAACCTTCTGTGAAATGGATAGAATACAAGTATTTTTTAATTAAAAATGAATATTTACAGCTGATTAACTTGCATAAATTCTTTCTGCTTTCACTTAACTAAACAGGGAACCGGAAAAGACACCTGAAAACCAAATAGGAATTCTTGGAGCAGCAAATAGGAACCAGGTTTCTTTTAGACAATGAAACACTGTGACAGTTGCTGGGGATACTGTAGAATCAGGTATTGCTTTTGTTCATTTAAGAGTATACTATCTAGGGAAGACATTGATTACCTGTTAACATGAAACTGTTTAGCTACACTGGATTAACAAATCATTAAAACTAATTTCAACTGTTTCTTGTTACCTTTAAAAATGTGTCTGTGGGAACATTTAAAACTAGTATTTGTGGTTCACGGTCATCTTTCAAGGGTACAGATCCTTCTAAAACAACACCAGGCCTTTCATTTCTGATCGCTGACAATGCTCTCTGAAGCTTCCCTGTCTTCCTCAGCTTGTGACACTGCACTATTGTAGTTCTGCATTCATCCTCCTCAGCGACCCAGTTCGCTGCTGCTCCAACATCAAACAGTAAATCTACTTGAGTGACCCATGTTTACAGTTTACAGCTCTGACCTCAGGCCATCTTCATGTGCTTCAAAAGTGATATTTCCAAACCACTTCCCAACTTCCTTATTTCTCTCTCATTCTCCAATCTTGAACCCAGTCAATCTTATGCGTTAGTTGAACAGATCGCCTGTCCTGCTCACGTTTCTTCTACGTTTCTGTTACTGGAACTCTCATTTCTCCCAGTTATGCAAAAAGTTACCTCAATTGTCTTATGCACTTCGTCCTCCACTACCAGACGCATATGCCCGAAGCAAACCTCTGTTCACAGCAGTGCCACATTTGAAAACGTGAAAGGCAAGAAACAGCAAACACAAAAGGCACCTACAAGCGTCAGACACACATGCATCGTGACAGTTCTGAAGAAAGAACAAGCGCATACGACTCTTCGCCGGTCAGTAGAGACACTGAGAAGTTAGCCCCGAGTGCCACTCACTTCTGGACTATGACACACTCGGTGCACAAAACGCGGTTTCACCAGTTGCTCAAGCCGACCCAGCCTAGGGCGCTTCCTCTATCTCTTGCTCTGCTCCGATCCGTGAGGCCACCCCCGACGCCAGCCACCTGCTCCCGACCGCCCGGGGGAGCCAGCACTTCCGGGGTACCAAAGCTCGGAGACCACTGCTCTCAGCCTGGCCCCGGCTGGGGCCCGAGAAACCGGCCTCACCCGGTTTCCCACGCGGAGTTCTTCGATCTCCACCCGCCCGGACCCCGCCCCTCATCCCCGGTGACGCCCGCTGCGCGGCCCTCAGAGAAACAGGCCCCGACCCCCGGGCAGGCGATGGGGAACACAACTGGCAGAGACACCCTCCGTCCGCACACCCTGGGCACGCACCTCTCCTCTCCGCGCCCGGTCGGCCGGCTCGCAGCCTAGGTTTCCGCCTCAGCTGCCGCTGTTTTGTTTCCGACGAATACTCGCGGCCCACTGAGCAGGTCGTCCTAGGCCCCGCCCTAGAGGTCTCACCGGTGTCGCAATTTCCGGCCTCGGCGACGTTGGCCCCTAGACCCGGGAGGGGGACGGAGCTTCCGGCGGCGCGCGCAGGCCGAGAGGGTTGGGGGCTGCAGCTGGCCTTATCCACTTGGCTATGTCTAAGGGTGTGCGTGACCTGAGTGTTCTTCCAGTCTACAAGTGGCATTTTCCCTTGGTTTTGGTTGAGACTGCGGCTCGTGCGTTCCCTGCCGGGATCAAGCAAACTTTGTAGGAAAGGATGGTCTTGAGCCTATTTATTTGGTTTCCATGTGTGGGAAGACCATCCCTCGCTTTGTAGTGACATTTTAAATCCAACACGTCCCACTTCTCCATAGTACTTATTTGAACAGTTCCTCGAAACGGATATAATTTACTGTTTGTGCCCTCAATAAACCAAAGCGATTGGTGGGTAAACAGAACCTGAGAAACTACCCTAATAGACTAGGTTCCAAGTCTGAGTCTTCCTAGATGGCAAGCTTCTGGAAAGCAAAGAATGTTTCCTATCTTGATTTTCACATTCCTCAAATTTTACTTAATTGTATAGACAATTAGCAGCACACCACACATTTTAGGCAAAAAGCAACAGAGAAATTATTCATAATCCCAAATTAGAAAACGGCCAGGGGGGCAAAGTGTGCTTAACAAACACACACAAGGAACTAGGTTCTACTCCCACCACAGACAAGCGCATCAGGATGGAATTCTATCTGTAATCATAATACTCAGGACAGTGAGTTGAAATCGGACTGGGAATCCTAGCAAATTATAGGTCAAACTGGGATATACAGGGTCAAATTACTTTTTTTCTATTTCCCAGAAGGCCTTGATCTAATAGTAGGGCATCCATCTCCATTTTCTCCCCAACATTCTCAACCCTGCTTCAATACACTCAGACTTCACTATTTCCATGCATAAAATCTTCATACTTTACTCTTTTCCACAGTAGAATGGCAGCTGGGACACAGCACATACACTAATTTCATGCACTTCCATAGTTTTCCCTCAATCATTTACCTATATGGGAAGAATGCAGACAACAGTGTAGACCACACAAAACAAGCTCAATACACTTGCTAAACAAGTGTAGACTGAAAGCCATTTGCAAACTTAATTGTGATCTCTTTGGTAGAATGGCAAATGCTGTAAAGTATACACAGAACCAATTTCAACATAAATATTTTTGTACAAAGATGTTCATGGAGTACTGGTTCATAAAAATAAAAAAACCTCAATGTCCTGCAACAAATCATAGTCCACCTAGGTTATAAAACTCATCAATGAAAGCTATGTGAAAGAGAATTGTCTACTGGACAAAAATGGCAGTTGTATTTCCACTCAGTGTTGGAAGAGAGTCTTGAAAAAGTAAACAAACCCTCAAAAAAAAAAAAAAAGGAGGGGTAAACAGGAACTGAATAAACTACAGATACTTGTTTCCTATATTCCTTTTTAGGGCTAGAAACACCCTATACACATTACATAAAAGACATGGGAAGACTGACACCTGGGAAGAGCAAAATTAAATTTTAACCATCAGTGAATACCACATAGCCAATGTTTAGAGTGCCAAGAGAAGCTAATGTACTCCATTCAGGCCCCCGTGGAAACACCCAGGCACACACACTTCTAACCATTAGAATGAGACCTGAGACATTTGAAAGGCACATGTAACATAGTATTGAGGGTCTAGAAACACTAAAACCTAAGAACGACTAAACAGTACCAAAGAATACTGTAGTGTGGCATTTATTTTCCCCCTCATTCAACACTTGGCAACAGGAATAGAAATAGTGGTATGAGTAACAACATACTGATGAAAAAACCCAGTAGCAACCGAGGCGTGAACCAGGAAATGTCCTGGACCTGAAAGGACCACTTAGGAGAGGGGCCTGCAAGACAAGACTAGAAATGAAGTCACTAAAGGCCAGGGTCTAGTCAACTAGGCCAGGTTTTACTACCAGTGACTCCAAGGTAAGTGACATTTGCATATGAGAATTCGCTTTGACTCACAGAAACACTTATCATGATTTCCTACAGAAATGTTTGTCTTTCAATGAAAAAATTGCCAATATTTAGAATATTGCCTAGAAACATACTCATCCAACAGAAATCGAAGTATGTTTTCTCATTAATTCTTAATTTCCTCATTTTCTGTAATTGGGTACAACTACCAAGAATGTAAAACTGCCAGGAAAAAATAAAAGTTGATAAACTATACATTTTTCCTTTTGTTTTCAAAAAAGTAATGAGGGGGCTAGAGATGGCCCAGCAGTTTAGAGGCCTGACTGCTCTTCCAGAGGTCATGAGTTCAATTCCCAGGAACAGTCATGGTGGCTCACAACCATCTGTAATGGGATCTGATGCCCACTTCTGGTGTGTATTCATATAATTAAATATAAATCTTAACAACAACAACAACAACAAAAGGAATCTGAGTATTCTCTGACTTGCTTCTTGGTATTTTGGAAGTGGGGGCAAATGACTAACCTGAGTTCTACAATTAGGCTCCAAAGCAGACAGGTAACTAAATAAAAGACCAGGAGAGACGAAATAAGCAGGGAGGAAAATTGAGATGAAAGGCCTTCAATAAAATGAATCTCCATGAAAAGTACAGACTTAAAATGGAAAGGTTCCCTGCTTCTAATCCCAGCACACACAAGAGGATCTCTGAGTAGGTTGCTCCACAACTGCCAAAGCAAAACTCTCCCTTACAAAGAATGAGGAAAACAGAGGGCTTGGCTACTATACAATTCAACTCTTAACTAATCAATCCAACTAATAAGTAATGTAGCATGTAATTTAAAAAACACTGCTTGAAAAAAATTTTTCCCATTCTTGTTTTTAATCATTTACTCTGTGGGTATTTCTAACTAATTTTAAATTGGTCACTTCGAGACAGGGCAAGGAAGTACACCTGGCCTCTCAAAAATAAAAGCAAATAAAAGGAAGTTAAATCTTTGAAGAAGGCATGCTCTCAAATGCAAACAGATAAAGCTGAACTAAAACCAGAAAAATCTGTTTAAGCATTCTGGCATAAAAACCTTTATTATGCAGTCATAGGACCTCCATACCAAGTTGGATAAACCTCATAAACATTGGATGACTATTTATATGTATTTGCAATTTTATTTTCTTCATGGTAGTTGAAAAAAATACAGGTATCTATTTTGGCTCAAACCTGTGTTAATCTACCAGTGCTGATATTAATACCAGATTATTTAAAATTTTACTGTGAAAATATTACTTGCTATTACATAATTTATAGTACATAGAACTACACAGAACACTATGATAGTTCAAATAAACTTTTAAAGAACCACCTGAGGGGATAGCTGGGATGAAGCTTAGAGTATCGGCAGTGTTCTAGGGCGCTGTCTGGAGGTCACTTTGATGCTCAATAGAAGCCACTATGCATAGATAACTCTCTCTCTCTCAAGCATCACAATCCTTGTACATTTGCTACCCAACCCTTTGGATTGCAATGGAAGGAAGCAGTCTATGATATAGTAAGATCCAGGACAGCCTAAACTAGACTGAAAAGCTGCCTCAAAAAACATAACAAAAATGCTATTCTCTTTAAAACCTGGTAGTTATAAAATCTTAAGTATTACCTGCCTTACTACATCATGTAGCCATTTTAACAAGACACAGCAGCTGACGAATGTGCCCATTAAAATGTGAGAAAAACTGTCATAAACATTGTAACTACTCTTTGTTCTAACATACTTAAAATTTATTTTGGAGTCAAATGAGGAAAAACATTTTAGTTGTAAGATCTTCATGTGTTTTTATCACTTAAATAAGCACTGCCAACTAAAACTTAACAGGAAAGAATGCGTAAATCTATGATAAAAACTGACAAGCACATACAACTTAGCTTTCAGTGACAAAATGTAGTTGAAAGTATACAGAACTGTTAATTTTACCATCTTTTCTGCAAAACAAATGATGATCCCAGTTGTTGAAAAGGTGTAAAACTTGAGAGGGAGGTGCTTTCCAGTAAGGTATATACTCCTAAAAGATAACATCATTTCTAGTTTTTACTATATCGGAGACTAGTAAGGTAAAGTAAAACTGCTGGAATAAAACTGTATGGTAATATTAGCTAATGAAAAAAAACCTAGCATGGACCAGGATTTGATGGCACATGATTTTAATCCCTAAACTAGGGAGCCGAGATAGGTAGCTCTCTATAAATTCAAGGCCAGTCTGGTCTACACAGGGAGTTCCAGGACAACCAGGGCTATGTTACACATAGAAGCCCTGTTTCAAAAAACCAAATCAAAGGTAACCAAAAACAAACAAATGAACAAAAAACGCTTGCACAAGGTCAAAGCAAATGCTCAATGTGTTTAAAAGACAGAAAAACAAAGTGTTTAAACAAGGTCGTGGTGTGATGGTTGAATAAATCTGAAATAAAAAAGGTTAATAAATTTATAATTGTCATTTTTCTGGAATGTTTCCTTGAGATATCATAATTTAAAATATGATCAACACTATGTAAAGGTATCTATATAGTAGCCTCATCTAAAATAAGATAGTCCCTTTGATCTTCTGATACCATAAAAATTCATCTAAAAACTTGAGCTCATCTTTTCAGGTTGTTTTCTAGTATATGCACTACACAATTATAACATAATGTCATTTATTTACAAGACTCAAAGAAAGCATCTCCAAGATCAAATATATACATTTTTAATAACTGAAATATTTACATAATGAAACCATATCAAGGTTTGACATTAAGAACAGTGTTTTGGATGTCCTCTCAAATGTTTTTTTAAAAAAATACAAAACAAAAAACAAAAACCCTAGTAACTCAAGCTCACAGTTACATTATTCTAACAACCCAGTCTTTATCTTTTGAATAAGCAAACATGGCAGCAGCCACACCTAATTTGTTGACAGAGCTGTTGAGAACTTTTCGAATAAATTTTGCCCTAGTGATCTTCTGAATTACTAATAAAGCCCAAGGATTTCCTGTCACCAATACAGTTAAAGCTTGATGACCAATAATAAATTTTGTGAGAGAAAACTGTCTTCAATGTGTCTTGAATGATGTATCTTTGGATGAAAGATGTAAACATTTAACTACCATGGTGAATTACTACTGTGTTTTGTCAAATTTCTTTTGTAAACTTACCTTATTCGCTTATTTATCGGTGCTGGGAAGAGAACCCAGGCCCTCTTTCACGCTAAGCGTGAGTTCTCCCACTGAGGTAATCCCTGATCATTTGTTTAAAAAAGGTGAGCTCCTCCCCTCCCTTATACATTTGGAATTGTTTTATTAAAATGAATACACCAAAATTAAATGAAGACTATTAAGTTGAAAATGTATTGAGTAAAATGCTTGAGAATTTGACCCTTTGCTTCAATTCTGAGTCATCAAATCAGGGGAGGGATAGGATTATGATGTGTCATCCTATACACAGAAGAACACGAAGCTGGTCAGCTAGTGTTGCTCACCGCAGAGTACCAGTCTCTGGGAAACACACCATAACTGTTTTAGTTATTTAGGTTGGCACAATTATCACTTTTCCTTTATGAGTGTATTGATGAATTACAAAATGTTTAAGGGAGCCCACCAAAAAATTTTAAAAAACTTTTATACATACATTCACATAAACACATTAATACAGAGATACATTAGGAGGGAACTGTCTGCTAGGTTTTGCACTCTAATTTTAAACTCCATGCCTTTACAAGGGCTTGCCATTTCTGATCAGGGAAATGGGGATGTGGCTGTAATGGGTATGACTAGTATTCAACTTATTCGTCTTGGCGCCTATACAATACAGTTTTAATATTAAGTAGAATTCTGCAAAAGAATTGGGGAGCCATTTTAATATTTACAAGGACCGAATCAGCAGAACAAGATCCTATCAGATAGGCTGTGTACAGTAGCTGCAGCTTATAAAACACACCAGTAGTCTGTGCCTGGTGAGTATAAAGAGAACCAAGGGCACAGATGGCTTTACAACCAAGTGGGTACACAGAGCATCAACAAATCAGAGGACAAAAGAATTCACATTTTCTACATTAAAAAAATTACAGATCTCACAAATGTCTTTGAAGACACAGAAAATTCAAAGTCCTTTGAAGGGTGTGAAAGAAGAAATGTGAAATTTAACTCTGAATGTAAAAAGTTTTACTTCACAAGACCAATTTTCTTGGCTTCTGTTTCATATATCAATAATCTCCACATTTTGACTATAAAAACTTCTGCTTCTTCATCTAGTACCTAGAAGATAAAAGGCAGAAACACTTGTAAAGATAATTATTGGTATATTAAAACAGTAAGATACAAAAAAATTGTCACCCATCAAACACAATCAACATAGTGACAAAAGAACAATTGTCCAGTATGAAAATACTTTAAACACAACATTTAAGATACAAAGAAAGGCCAGGTGGTGGTGGTGCATGCCTTTAATCCCAGCACTTGGGAGGCAGAGGCAGGAAGATTTCTGAGTTCGAGGCCAGCCTGGTCTACAGAGTGAGTTCCAGGACAGCCAAGGCTACGCAGAGAAACCCTGTCTCGAAAAACCAAAAAAAAAAAAAAAAAAAAAAGATACAAAGAAAGATAATGATTCAGCCAAATTCAATGACTTACTAAATACTAATTTCAATATATATTTAGCCAAACTACTTTATAAGTAAAGCAAAAGCTTACTATACTGAACAAGTTAGAAGGCACAGGAAGTGGTGGCTCACGCCCGTATACCCAGACCCCGTACTTGGGAGGCAGAGGCAAGTACATCTTTTGGAGGCCAGCCTGGCCTATGGTGCACTTCAGGACAGTCAGGGCTACCAAGAGAAACTCTTAAAATACTAAAACAAACAAACAAACAAACCAGAAGTTATCTATGAAGAAAATAAATCTACAACTATCTTTTATTAAAGACTTGTTTGTTTATTTATGTATATAAGTACACTGTAGCTGCCTTCAGACATATCAGAAGAGAGTATCAGATCCCATTACAGATGGTTGTGAGCCACCATGTGCTTGCTGGGAATTGAACTCAGGCCCTCTGGAAGAGCAGTCAGTGTTCTTAACCACTGAGCCATCTCTCCAGCGCAAGAACTATGTACCTTAATATAGCCACTTTATTTAGTCCAGACTTAGTTTTCATCTTACCTAACATTCAGCAAATGCTGATCATATGATAGTGAATTAAGCATTACATGAGAATTTACTAGTGTCTAGGAGGCAGTAAATAGTACTGAGTGAACACCACTGCCACAGGGTACAAAGATACTGAACAACTTTATCTTTCTCTACGGTCAAATGAATAAACCAGATTAAGTGCTTTTAATCAATGATCTATCAGCGTTTGGTATGCTGATGTGTGTGTACCTGTTGTACATTGTACATTTTGGTAATCGTGTGTGTGGGAGGGGGAGAGGGAGAGAGATATGGGGGACAGAAGTCAACCTGAGTTGTTGCCATCCAAAGTGCTGTCTACCTTGCTTTTCCAGACAAGTTCTCTTTCTAGGACAGAGATGGGGATGGGGACACTTATCAATTAGGAAAGGGTATGCAGCAAGCATACTCCAATATCTGCCTTTCCCTCCATAATGCTGGGACTGCATACCACCACACTCAGTATTTTAAGTAGATTTGGGGTAGAGAACCCATGCTTAAGCAGTAAGAACTTCCAGAAAACTATTATATGCACAAGGACTTTAATTTTTACAAGTTTTCTCTGTGGGTGCCTGGTCTACAAAGTATGTACCTCTGCTCGAGCACACTTCTACTAAGTTGGTTGCAAAACAGCATACTTGAGCACAAGAAGTTAATCCACACATACTGCACCCCATTAAAGCTTTACATAAAAAGCAATTTTTTAAAAAAAATTACCTGTATGTTTATTTGTTTGGGGTAAGAACACATATGCTAGGGCTGGAGAAATGCCTCCACAGTTAAGACCACTGACTGCTCTTCCAGTGGTCCTGAGTTCAATTCTCAGCAGCCACACAGTGGCTCATAAAAGAAAAAAGAAAACACATATGCCATAGTACAGTCACCTAGCTCCAGTATTTTTCTCCACTCCATGTCTCAATGCTCTTCAGAATTCCCAAGGCTATGATACACACTGGCTATCATTTGGACTAACAAACTAATTTTGTTATGTTTTGTTTTTTGTTTTTTTCCTGAGACAGGATCTGACTAAGTAGAACATATACTTGCCTCTGATTCATAAATTCTGGGACGAAGATGTGCAATTCCACGCCCATCTCTATTTTCTTACCTTTTTACTCTGTTAATAATCTTTTTCCAGTTGCTTAACTCTTCACTCCAACGAGCAGTTCTATTCAAATTTAGTTCTTCTCTTCATAACTACCCTTGTATTTCATGCAATAATTTTTATTTAAAATGCCAACTCCTTCTCTCTCTCTCCTTATAAAATTACAATGCTAAATAACCACAGACCATAATATAAAAATCAAATGCACAGTTGAAGCCCAAATTAAAATAGTTGTGCAATGTGAATGTCTTAGAGGAATTCCTGTGATGTGTTCCCTTCATTGACTCACAACCAGTAGATGCCACACTCCTCCGCAGTGACAGCACACTCCTTAATAGCAAGCACAGTATGGTTTCAGTATCTGTGTATCCACATCCCAGTTTTGTACAGGCCTACTGCTTTTATCAGTACATAGTGTTACTAAGCATATAATAGAAAAATATGATTCAATCTTTATAAATAAAGGGAGGAGGGAGATCAAAACGGTTTAAAGAAAGAAATCAAGATCAACTTTTAAATGCTTCACATCTCCAGCAACAACAAGGGCATACGCCTGCAATCCCAGGAGGCTCAGTTTAGAGATCAGCTTTGAGTTCTAGGCTAGCCTGGGCTAAGAGTGACACCTGTGTCAAAACATCAAATCATGGTAATTATAAATCTTTCTGCTGATATCTTTACCATCATATTCAAATTTTAATTCAGATGAATAACACCAGAAAATGCATTAAATTTATAAAATAATTTGGTCACATAGATATTAAAGTAATAATGTTCTTCTAACTTACCATGGCAACATCATCTAAAATGCTCTGTGGTGAACTATGTGCCATAACCTAAAAAGAAACAAATAACTTATGTTATAAAGAAACAAAACAAAGACACAAAACCTCTACATGGTAGGGAAATATTCCTTGTGCCTGGGGAGAGTCTGCTCTACTGTGAGACAGGATTTTACTGTGTGGCTCTGGCAGGCTTGGAACTTGAGAGATTTGTCTGCCATCCTAATGCTAAGGCAAGTAACACCATGCCTGGCTCTATTAGCTTTTTATCCTGGGGTCACTGAAGACAAGTCAATAATTACTTCAATGTTGCATTTTTAAATTTTTTTAAATGATTTTTCTGTGCGGGTTTCTCTGTGTAGCTCTGGCTGTCCTGTAACTCACTCTGTAGACCAGACTGGCCTTGATCCACCTGCCTTTGCCTGAGTGCTGGGATAGAGGTGAGGTGTGTAAGATACCACACCTGGTTATAAGTTGCTTCTCACCCAACCCTCATGCTATGTAACTTAGGGTGACCTCAAACTTCTGATCCTTTGCCTCAGACTCCCAAGTGCTAGGATTACTGAATCTGCCACACTTGGGTTCCACTCTGTAGCACCGGCTGTCCTGAAACTCACTCTGTAGACCACAGTAGCCTTGAACTCATTGAGATCTCCGGGTCTCAGCATTCCCAGTGAAGACAGCCAATATTTGTTCTCCAAAATGGAAGAATGGCACATTTATACCATTATAGGCATTTCTGTACTTCAAAGCAGAAGAATGGCAATAGGAATATGGTAGTCCCACTATAATAACCAACTTATTATATTAATAAAAAGGAAACTCTGCTTTGAAACACACTACAGTATACACATTTAGTTAAGTGATGGTGGTGGATGCCATTAAATGTTCCAGCACTCAGGAAATGGATACAAGTTCAAGGTCAGCCTGGGCCATAGGAAACTGTCTCCAAAGAAAAAACCAAAACAGCCCATAGGATTTAAAATGTCCTTATACACTGTACAATAATGGCCAAGACACAACCTTTTCATAAGGTTCAATTTCTTCATGTATAAATATAGTAAGGATAATATTAGTGACTTGTGTACCCTAAGACTTTTACAAGGTTAAAATTAGGAAAACTACCATGAAACACAAACATTGTGTCTGCCTTAGAACTCTAATCAATCAGTACATGCTAAACACTATTAATGACAGGACTACTGCAGAGACAGAAGACTACCAAAGAAAATGACTTGTTTCCATCTCTGCAAAATTCAAATCCTAGACAGAAAGGTAGCATGGCATTTGCAACAGAAAAGGTGAGGAAACATAAGTGACAACAGATACCAATTCAGTCCTCCCTGACTATGAATCAAAGCTGTGGTATGGTAGGTCTGACATTGACATAGGAGGTTTAATTCAAATATCAGGTCACTTAATTAAAATTGAATTATTAAGTACGCAGACTTTTTATTTTAGGAAGTGTCTGAACTAAATTTTGTGTAGATGGAGGAAGGAAAAAACCAACCTTAGAACAAACAAAGTCAACTAATGTAGCTTCTTCTTCACCTATGTATTCTATGATTTTCTTATTGATCCATGGCCGGATTCTGCGTTCCATTAGTATCTGCAAAACAAAGCCTAGTTAAAGACCTAAAGAATTGAAATTTTCTATTCTACTCACACAAAATTCACTAATTTTAAGACTAAAATAAGTCAAGTGTAGGGGCACAGACTTTCTATCCAGCACTTAGGAAAGACAGAGAAGAGCAGATCTCTTTGAGCTCCAGGCCAGTTACATTTTGAAAAACTGCTCGAAAATAAACAAATAGGTAAACAGAATTACCATGACACAGAATTCTATGATATAGCCATGAAAACTATATTCTACCAAACAGGCATTTGAACTTCCATGGTTTTCCTACTCTATTTACTACAGAAAGAAGGATGAACCAGCCAAGATATCCATCAACAGACGAATGGATAATGAAAATAACAATTTCATTACACATTTAAAAACTGCATAAAGAAAAATAAAATTATGAAACTTGCAGGAAAATGAATGAACTTAGCCATTCATGAAACATTAAGGGTGGTTACACAAATTAAGAAAGAAAAAAAAAATTCACATTTTCTTCCTCATGTCACTTATTGTGTGTGTAAAGACTATTAAGTTGTACAGTGTACTGAACATTTAACAAGAAAGATTTTAAAAGGCAGTATTAGATATTGAAGGACAGAATGCAGGAATAAAAGAATACATATATTGTGAAAAAATATAAAAAGCTAATTATTTTTCAAATCTCAACTGCATAGTGTTTTTTCTTTTATTATTCTGTGTGTGAGGAATAAGTACATCTTATTTACTATTGCTAAAACCAAGTAAGACTCTATGTTACACTGAAAACCCAGACATTTTGACATGCAGTGTGCTACTCACAGAATCTACAATAGACCAATCCAAAGGATAAGCAAAGAGCTCAGGTTTGGCTGTGGGAATTTTTTCAATGAGACTCTTAATGTGTTTGCGCTTTTCTTCAGTGTTTACAGTGCCTTTGGTGGCATTTTTATCATCTTCACCATAATCCAGGGGAACCAGTTTCCTTTTCCGGGGCACATCATCACTGTCTTCATCCTCGAATTTGTTAAAGACACTATCTACAGGTAGTTTCTTTCTCTTCACTGAATTGGGTTGGCCAGGACTATTGGAAGCACCTATAGTTAAAAACACTATCTTAGTATGAAAACATCATTTTCAAATGCTAAATATGACAGCCCACCATCCCTCAAAAGGTGCAAACATATTTTCACAATTCTCTGAGAAAGATCCCAACTGTAAAAAAAAATAAAAAGTAATAACTCTCTACTCACAAGTGCTAGAAAATTTAACTTTTCACTTCTTCTCAGAACTGGAGGCAGCTGGAGATATAGGAGCACTAGTAGAACTATGAAAACAATCGTGAGCTAGAAAGGCATTGTTGAATACTTTGCTATCTACCTGCCATGGAACTATGTATTTATACGGATTGTTTTGTCCTTACAAACTTATTGGGACATAGGAGGAAAGGACAAGAAAGGGCAACGCTGACATACCCAATTTGAGACTTAGTCCTATTTTTGGCCTATGCTCCTCAGGCTGCTGTTGATCTGGTGAGTTTTCATGAGGAATAATAATACCACAAGGAGACTCGTCCCCAGGAGTGTTGGGTGTTGCGTTGCCACTGGCAGAGGACACAGATGGAGCAGAGCTGATGGGTCTCAAAGTTGGCTTGAGACAAGGCTTTTGCTCTGGTTCTTCTTCCTCTTCCACAGGCTCCTCTCGTTTTTCTTCTTTTTCTTGCTTTTCTTCTTCTTCTTCCTCTGATTCGGGCTCTTGCTTTATTTGAGGTTGCCTGCGCCTCTCAGCCTCTTGCTCCATCTGTAACCAAAAAAAAAAAAAAAACAATACTTAGTTAACTTTAGAAAAGACTACTACTGTATTATTCCCCTTTGCTTTATATATTTTTGGTTTTTTATTTTGTTTTGTTTCTTTTTGAGACAAGGTCTCTCTGTGTAGCCCTCGCTGTCCTGGAATTTACTCTGTAAACCAGGCTGGTTCTGAACTCAGGGACTCACCTACTTCTGCCTCCTGAATGCTAGGAATAAAGGTATGTCTCATTACTGTTGGGCTTGCTTTACACATATCTTATGTAAAGTAGTTGATTAAGTTGACCAGTGGGCTCAACCCTTACCTCCTCAACCCTAAATAAAATGAAGACCTAAGCACTAGGAATAAGGGAGGTGGTTCAGAGGTTAAAAGCATTGGTTGCTCTGCCAAAGGACTTGAACCCACATAGCTACAGCTGACAACTGGCTGTAAGTCAGGTCCCAGGGGATTCAACACCAAGCCAGCAATAACAAAAAAGAACATGAAAAGATATGGCTAATTTTTTTTGAGGTATATAACATGTAAAATTATGAAAACATCATAGAAGACAGAAGAACTGAAAGTGTTTTTAAAATGACAGTTCTTAAAATGCAAAAATAAGAGCACTGTACAGGGCTGGAGAGATGGCTCAGCGGTTAAGAGCACTGACTGCTGCTATTCCAAAGGTCCTGAGTTCAAATCCCAGCAACCACATGGTGGCTCACAACCATCTAAAATGAGATCTGATGCCCTCTTCTGGTGTGTACAATGTGGCTACAGTGTACTTTCATTTACTTATTTATCTATAAGTATGTAAGTACACTTCAAAAAAAAAAAAGCACTGTACATCTACTCTGTTTATACATGACAAGCTATTGGGTTGAAAAGACAGCTCAGCTGGGCAGTGGTTGTGCATGCATGCTTTTAATCCCAGCACTTGGGAGGTGGAGGCAGGTAGATTTCTGAGTTCGAGACCAGCCTGGGCTATACAGAGAAACCCTGTCCTGAAAATACCAAAAAAAGGACAGCTCAGTAATAAAGAGCATTTGCTGTTCTTGAAGAGAATCCAGGTTCAGTTCCTAGACAATCTGCCACTCCAGTTTCAAAAGTTCTGACCTTTAAGGGCACCAAGCACAACTGTGGTACATATATTTACATGTAAGTAACTCATACCCATAAAAAAATAATAAAAAGAAATAACAGGTCTTTTTTAAAATGATATGTTAGTAAATGAAAACATCTTTTAATAAAATATCTCAAACAAGTTACTACAATCAAATAAAATTGTAAATACACCTTTGTGTCAAAATTATATTAAAAGATGGTCACCAATAATGAAAGACTTATTTGATGTGTAAGACATTTACAAATGAGGTATGGATTCGAGATGCTGGGAAAGAGCTCAGTTGGTTAAATGACAGCTATGCAAACCTGAGGACATGCAGTTGATTTCTAGTGGCCTACTACACTCAGTAATGACAAACGGAGCAATGTGGTGACAGGCAAACACCTAGCCTGCCAGCATAACACTGAAAGATCTGCCTCAAAGAAGCCACAGTGAACTACTACTGTGGACTACATCAGTACCTGAGACTGACTTCCGGCTTGTACATATGCACCATCACTAAAGTGTTCCCCAAACATACATATACAAAGTTGTGAGGAGTTCACTTAAGATTGATGATTCTGTACTAAAAACAACAAATGCTAATAATCTTCCAAATAATAGCATTATCAAGTCCAAAAGCACATATAGTGCAATCCCTTTATCTACAAACTATATATCATAGCTGACTTTTAAATGATAAAGTAATTTAAAACTCAACAATTTCAGATGTTATACTAGCTCACCCTCTGGAGCTCAGCGTCTGGATCTGGATGGCCTTCTGCCAGTAAGCGTTGCCTGATTTCCTCAAGTTCTTCCTTCTCTCTCTTCCTGTCTCGTTCATCAGCTTCCATTTCTTTTTCCCTATCACGCAACCGTTTCTGAAGAGCACTACCCCTGTAAAGTTAATAGGATGCATTTAACGATCAGACCATTGCCTAGTACACAGATTGTCCACAAGAGAGCCTTTCCTCAATACTAGAAATCAAGTAAGTGAGTGCAAAGACTCCGTTAAACATCCAAGGCAGAGTGCTGTCGACATGAATGTGTTACAAGTAAGCACAGAGGTGTTATTTTATTCTGAAAAATCATGCTAATGTGTCTAAAAGCCCAAAGAACTTTCAAAGGGAAGACAGCTGTTTTGTGCCTATTCCAAACTGAAGACTCAACACTTACTTGTATTTTTTTCAGATGGAAAATATGAAAACTATACACAAATTTCTAATAGATAAAGGTGCAACTCAGACAATACAGAATAAAATTGTGTAAAAGGTTGACCATCCTGCCAAAACAACTGGCTATGATGTATGTGCATGACTTTAAACCCAGAAATCAAAAGACAACAGCAGGCCTGAACTATACAGTAATACAGATCATCCAGTACAATAAAGATAATGTGACTCAATTCATAAGTTTAAATTTATTTATCAACAAGGAGATGGTAGGTGTGGATCAGACGGAATACTTATGAAAACATGGAAGACAAATTCCTGAGCAATCTAAATAGTTAAAAGGTATAACTTGCTATAAAATGACCCTCTATCATGGGCTCTCCTGTAAAGACACTTGAAATTATTAATTCTAGCTAAGCACACCTGATATTCTCACATTCACAAACAGCCCATCAGCTCATGCTTACTTACCTGTAGTACTTCGGGTCATCTCTATCATCATCATAATCTTCTAGGAATTCTTTTAGTCGCTTAGCCTCTTTAGCCTTTGCAGAAATGAAGGGACAACATATATAAACCTCAGGTAAGAATCAGATTACTTCCTTTCCCTTTCTTAGGAAAATACTTTTCTCCATATTTATAGAGCTTAAAATTTTATACTTATCATTACTTCACATATGAAATTGGCATCATATAAAACCTTTTAAAAAGTCAGCTTTGGGATGTAACTGAGACATGATAAACATCCACATACACAGGAATACAAAATACCTCTGAATATAATTCCCAAAATACATTCTTTTCCAATAAAAATGACACACATTACGAAACAAAACAATGTCACCTTACTAATGTATACAGTAGACAAAAGCAACCTAATTTTCATTGGGTAGACTATGTCAAATTTAAGTAATATGCAGGATGTAGATTTAAATCATGTTTATATATTATAAAGGTAAAGCTACCATTTGTAAAAAAACATCTATCTATCCAGAACTCTATCTACTTTAAGTTAAGTGGTTAATAAACCTGGACGATACACAAAATCTTATTTTTGGAATTTCAGATCAACCTGGTATATTTAATAACTTTGTCTAATTTTTATGGCTTATATCTAAATACCTTAAAGGATTTCATATCTATATGTAAAGCATATAATGGTTTCTGACTTATACTCTTTTAACACCTTTCAGGTCCTGCAATATAAAGACTTGTAACAGACATCCAAAGGAACCACTGATCTATTCCTTAGTAATTAATTGTTCCCTAAAGCACAACAAACATTTATATAATACTTCCAAAATATTGTGAATTTAACTCTAAAGTATCATACATTTCTTTACACTAATTGCCTTATAAGCTTGAATTGTTCATGTTTCAAACATGATCAATCACTTTTCTAAGGCCCATCCTAAGGCACTAAGCTGGGATATGATAAGCACTCAAATGAAAGGTTTGCTGAGAATTCTATGTATCAGAGTGTTCAAAGTCTAGGTATACAGGTGCACACTAACCCCAATGCATTTATTCCTCTGGGAATCTTAAACTTGTACTGAACATATCAGTAACTTAAAAACGAGAAAATGCTTATGTAACTGAAATTTCCAAAAGTTTACAAATAAATTTTTTTGTAAAGATACTACTTCTTACTGGACAGTGGAGGTGAATGTCTTTAATGCCAGTACTTTGGAAGCAGAGGTACGTAAACCTCAGAGTTCAAGGCTAGCCTGGTCTGCAGAATGAGTTCTAGAAAGCCAAAGCAACACAGAGAAACCCTGTCTCCATACGTAGAAAAGTTTCAGATTTGCTCACAGGAAGCAAAACACTGTCTGACTCTAAATCTAATTCTCTATTATTCTCTTCCAAATTTTTCATGTAGGAAAAAAATTAAAATCCAAAATAGATGCTTTCATCCAACAGTAATTTATTCAAATAAAACCATTTTAAACAATTCAATTGACAAGAAGATCTATGATTCAGAGAACACATTATCTAGTAGTTATATATGCACTAGATAATGCACCCTTTGTTTATTTCTAAAAATTCCTACAGTCTCACTTTGTTCTCATCTTGAAGAAGTATTTTGAATGGATAATTTACAAACTAAAGATAAAATAAAATTTACATTCTGACAAAGACACAACACACTTTTTAATTTATTAGTTTTCTTAAGACAGAGTCTCACTATGTCAGGCTGGCCTTGAACTCAGAGATCTGTCTGCTTCTTCTGCTGGGAGTGCTGTGATTAAAAGCATGAGCCACACAAAGCGCTCTACAGAAGTCATGGAACATACAATTGAAACAATTTTTATTACTATGCTTAAAAACTGTGCCAACTGCTTCATGCTGACAGTTATCAGTATAAATGAAACAAATCTAATTTTGTGACTATATGAAGAGAATATGATAGCGTAAGAAGTGCTAAATATACTTCTGCTTACAACACTGCCAAGAGGGCTGAAAATGAAAATGGCTCAGCAGTTAAGAGCACTGGCTGCTCTTCCAGAGGACCCAGGATTACTGCCCAGTTCCTATATGGCAGTTCACAACTGTCTCCAATTCCAGTTCCATAGGATCTGCCTCCCTCACACAGACATATATGCAGTTAATATATAAAAATGAATAGATCTTAAAACCAAAAACAAACCAAGAGGTAATGGTGTACACCTTTAATCTCATTGGGTCATATAGACATGTAGATAGATCCCTGTGAGTTCAAGGCATGCCTGGTCTATTGAGTTCTAGGAGCTATACAGAAAAACCCTGTCTCAAAAAAGCCAAAGACCGTAAAATAAAAAAACAATTGCTCCCCACAAAAGAATGGCTTCTAACAAGCCACAACTATACTAACTAAACAAATTTCCATAGCTATTTTAAAGAAAAACTTTATGGCATTTTATTTATTTGTGTTATGGATGTCATAAGACACATGTGGAAGTCAGGGTACAACTTGAGGGCATTTTCTCTCAGATTGGTTGATTGACCTCAGAATTTAGAAGTGGAGATTGAACTCATAACATAGTTGCAGCTGCAAGGAACTCTCCCAGTTCAACAAGTTTTTACAATCTTAACCAAATGATGTCACATTAGTTCTAAGTTTCTGTAACTCACTAGGGTAGATTGATACCACGCAAGCATTCATCAGTGGGCAGCAAGTATTTGAAAAGTAGAAAGAGATATATACTGAGTCTATCTCAAAATTATTTGGAATAAGAAATCCAAGCCATTACTATGAGTTCAAGACTAGCCTAGTTTACACTGGTGATTCCAAGACAGTCTGAGCTACATAGTGAGACTACCTCAAAAATAAATAAATAAATAAACAAACAAACAAAAACTGGAGAAGGTGACATATTTCATTTGTAAGGATTTGTTTGACAGTAAAACTGAATGTTTTTGACTTGACAATACACCTTTTAAATCTAAAATCTCACCATTTCTCTTCTTCTTTCTTCTTCTCTTTCCGCCTCCTTCTCATATTCCCTAGTTTTCTTTCGTTCTCTGATTTCCCAATTCTTAAGGCGCTAAGAAAAAGTTTCAGAAATTTAAATTTTAACACAGGATTCTGTAAAACATGCCTCACCATCCTAAATAACCTATGCTTTTCAGAAAGAGCATTTCCTCAGCTTACCTCTTGATAAGCAGCCTCTTTCTCTCGAAGTTTTCGTTCCAGTTTTCTTCGTTCATATGCATCTTCCTCATCCTCTTCTCTGTCTCTTTTCTTGTCTTTATCTCTCTCCCGCTCCCGTTCTCTCTCCCGCTCTCTCTCTCGCTCTCGCTCCCGTTCCCGTTCTCGTTCTCTCTCTCTCTCCCGCTCCCGTTCCCTTTCACGATCTCTGCTTTTTTCTCTATGGAAATAGAACATTAAATATATCATATATTTTATAGCTTTCTATTCTTTTTCTTTAGGAACCAGGGGAAACTATAACATGCATGATAAATCAATATATAAACAAGTCAAAATTTAGTGTTAATTTCTCTATACTCAAAGGGACATAGACTAGGGAACCAAAAGTAAAATTCAAGAAAGGCATTTTTTCTATAATGAACGAGGCCCTGCATTTTAATCCCAAACTACAAGTTCTAAATTGCATTCTAAAGTCAATGCTAACTATTATACACATACAAAAAATAAACATAAAACCCAATGTAAGATTACATAAAAGACTGAAAAATTACTAACTGTGCCTAATCATATACTGAAATACACAATTTTGTACAAAAGAATATTGCCAGGCATGGTGGTAAACAATTCTAATCCCAAATGTCTAGAAAACAATGGAGAGAGAGAGAGAGAGAGAGAGAGAGAGAGAGAGTGAGCAAGCATTCTGCTCTTTCCCAAATGAAATATAAATGAATAATAGAACATGTTAAAAAGACACTCTAAGGGGCCTTGTCAGCTTAGAGCACTGGCTGTTCTTACAGAGGAACCAGGTTCAAATCGCAGCACCTACATAGCAGCCCACACCTGTTTATTAACTCCAATTCCAGAGGATATAGCACCCTCACACACACATTGCTATGCTAGGGGAAAAAAAAATTCAATGCACATAAAAATAATCTGCCGGGCGGTGGTGGCACACGCCTTCAATCCCAGCACTTGGGAGGCAGAGGCAGGAGGATTTCTGAGTTCAAGGCCAGCCTGGTCTACACAGTGAGTTCCAGGACAGCCAGGGCTACAGAGAGAAACCCTGTCTCGAAAAACCAAAAAAAAAAAAAAAAAAAAAAAAAAAAAACCTTATAAATAAGAAATTTAAAAACAAAGAATTTCCAGGTAGTTCAATACCCATAACTGCAGTTACTCATCAGGCTGAGGTAAGAGAATCAAGAGTTCAAGGCCCACCTAAACTACATAAAACCCAGACACCCCTCCTCCCCAAACACACAAACAGATTGAATTTTTTTTTTTTTCTGAGACAGGGTTTCTCTGTCCTGGAACTCACTGTGTAGACCAGGCTGGCCTCAAACTCAGAAATCTGCCTGCCTCTGCCTCCAAAGAGCTGGGATTAAAGGTGTGCGCCACCACTGCCCGGCCAGGTTGAATATTTAATTTAGAATAAAATGCCACTACAAGAACTAGAGAGATTGTTCTGCAGTTAAGAATACTTACTTCTTGCACAAGATCAGTTTGGTTACTGATATATCAGACAACCTACAACTGCGTATAATTTCAGATCCAGGGAATCCACCCCTTCTAGCCTCTGAGGGTACTCTACTTGCATGCATATAGAGAAACACATACACAATTAAAAATGAATAATTAAGAAAAACTACTTACAAGTACACACAATGTTAGCCCAATGATAAATAAATCCATGCAGGTATATGAGACAACATGCTATAATGGACATTAGTACTTGTGCATGTGTTTTTGAAACAGGGTCTCATGTAGGCAGAGTCTCAATTAGCCTAGAACTTGCTAGACACCAGAGACTCAGAGATGTAATTCTGCCTCCAAAGTGCTGGGACTAAAGGTGTGTACCACCAGGCCTGACTTTGAAGGATACCTTTTACAAAGGAATTGTTTGATTTCATGGAATGCCAAATTCTCACCAAGGACTCTATCAGAAAGGGAGAGAGAGAGGAGATAATATATACTAAGTATGCAATGCCATCAACATGATGCAGGTATAATGCTGGTTGCTTTTTTGTCAACATGACACAAATCTACACATATCTAGGAATACTGAGAAAATGCCTCCATCAGATTGGCAAGTCTGCATGCAGGGACTGTCATGACTAAAGACTGATGTGAGAGGACCCAGCTCACTTTTGTGTGGCGAGCGCCATCCCTGGGTAGGTGGTCCCATGCCATACAAGACATTTGGCCATAGTTTTCACTTTACCAACAGCCTCAGGTCACTGCTCTGGCTCCCCTGTATATGGGCTGTTATACACTAAACCGAAAGAAACTTGTAAATCCCCAGGTAGTTTTGTTCTTATCTCATCAAGCTACACTGCAACAAGTCATGTATTTTGAAAGTTTTTGATGAGTTTTTCGATCTTTTCAATCACTGTTCTTTTCTAATTTTTGCTTATTATTACAAATAAATTACTAAAAAATTGGTAGTAACAATACCTTCTGAAAAGGTAAAATTACTACAAGTCAAGACAAACAGATGGGCTCAGGGACACAGACACACATATCCTTTGAAAAATACTGGCAGAGGGTTGGAGATGGCTCAGCGGTTAAGAGCACTGACTGCTCTTCCAGAGATCCAGAGTTCAATTCCCAGCAACCACATGGTGACTCACAACCACCTGCAATAGGATCTGATGCTCTCTTCAGGTGTGTCTGACTGAAGACTGCTATAATGTACTCATATAAATAAATCTTTTTTTTATAAAAAAAAAATACTGGTAGAAAGTCTCAATGCAAATAAAAAAATAGCCTACTAATTTAAGGAAATAATGAAACAGCCAGCCCTAACACAATAACTAGCCTCAGAAAGTGACTACAGGCCGGGCAGTGGTGGCGCACGCCTTTAATCCCAGCACTTGGGAGGCAGAGGCAGGCGGATTTCTGAGTTCGAGGCCAGCCTGGTCTACACAGTGAGTTCCAGGACAGCCAGGGCTATACAGAGAAACCCTGTCTCGAAAAACAAAAACAAAAAGAAAGTAACTACAGAAAAGAAATCACATTGTTTTTCTCACCACCATCACTCCACCTCCTTCTACCCTCAGGACTAAAAATACGCACCTTTTTTGTTTGTTTTGTTTTTCAAGACAATGTTTCCACTAGGTTGTCTTGGAACTCAGAGATTCCTCTGCTTCTGGCTTTTATATGCTGGGATTAAAGGTGTGTGCCACATTACCCAGCACATTATTATTTCAGGTATGAGTGATTTGCCTGCATATATATATATGTGGCTCCATGCATTAGATCCCCTGGAATTATAGTAGTAAGCCATCATATTTGGTCCTGGATACTGATTCCTGTAATAGCAGCAAGTGCTCTTAACTGCTAATGTATCTCTCCAGTCCTATAATTGCTTTTGAGATGAGCTCATTGTGTATCCAGTTATCGTGGAACTTAATACCTAATCACTGAACTTGATTCAGCTTCATTAGTAGTAGCAGTGGTGGCAAGAACCTTTATCCCCAGAACTCAGAGGCATAAGCAGGCATCTCTCTGTGAGGTTGAGGCCAGCCTTGTCTACAGAGCGCCAGTTCTAGGACAACCAAGGCTACATAGAAAGACCCTGACTCAAAAAAACAAAAATAAAAATAGTTACTTTCATCAATAATATCATTGTACGTACAATGCAGCCAGTCTACAGAAAACTTTATCACTCAAATGTAAATAGTTCCACAGAGGAAATCTTTTATGAAGTTTTACCTTGATCGACTCCGATCCTTGTTTCGATCTGAGCTCCTTTCTCGATCGCGGTCCCGATCTCTCTCTCGGTCTCGGTCTCTCTCTTTTGTGCGGTCACGATCCCTATCCCGTTCTCGTTCCCGCTCCCGTTCTTTTTCCTTTTCTCGTTCACGTTCTCTTTCCCTTTCTCGTTCCCGTTCTCGCCTTTCTCGTTCCCTTTCACGTTCCCTCTCTCTTTCTCTCCGTTCTTTCTCAATTTCCTGTCTTTCTTTTTCTTTTTTGCCTTTCTCTTCTTCCAGTTTCTAGAAACCAACAAAAGTACTTTTAGAGTTAATTCTGTGCCTCCAGCATTCAGACTTTCCCCGGCGCAATGCCCAATACTGGTAAGAAAAGCATCAAACCACCAGGATTTGTGGCTTTTTTAAAAAAAAAAAATAACAAACTAAAGAGAAACAATCACAAAGCTATATTTCGTGCAAAACCAAATATTCTACGCAAACCAGGAATCTCCAATCTTGAGTGGGGAAATCAATGTTAAGAGTGGCAGGCTACTGACTAATATCTAAACATAACCATGAAGAATGTAGTGATTCCTAGTAATTTCTAGAAAGACAATCAATTAAACTAAAACTTAATTCTGCCCACTATAAATGTCTGTAAGTCAGTGGGAACAGTGAAAGTATTTATGGCCTAGACTTCTCACTATTGAAGGTAACTAGATGAGGGTTTTAAAGTAGAGATGGAAGACAAGTCACGATAACAACAATCTTCTGCCCTCCAGGTTACCCACCCTCCAAAAGAAACAGAAGCTGAATTTAGCCAAGAACTTTTGTCTTAAAACTATGGAAATACTCATTCCTACCATTATAAGATAGATACTCCACCAAATACAGAAACTTTGAAAACCACTCACTTCAAACAACATATACATAATTAGTTATTTTAATTTACAACAGTTAAAAGCAGAATAGTTATGCCCACCATTATGCCTGTAAAACAACAAAAGATATATTTACAATGATAAATCCACCCTTGCAAGGATCTTGTATCAACTTACAGATGTTGTACTAGGACATGGATCGCCAACACTGGATTAACCTTGCCTACAAGCTATGTTTCTGGGAGGAAGAGCAAGTACACGGTTCACAAATAAACAGTTAGGCCAGTGTGTATCCTAAAAGATTACCAGTGTACCACAAGATTTCTATACAAACTAAGATGGGGTAAAAAGAAAGCACAACAAAAACCCAAACAAGTAAAACAAAAAGAAAACACATTTATCCCTAAAGTTCTGTGTTTAATTTCACTGAAATTTAAACTGCAACAATAAAATGTGCATTTTTCTTTTTCTCAGTAATGTAAAGCATTTAAAACTTTAAAAAGCAGTCTTACCTGTTAGATACTTTTTTTCTTGCTCACGGACCAAAGAACTGAGAGAGGATTATGAAAGAAAAGCTAGTGTATGAGGCATCAATATATTCAGCTGCGGGCCTAATTTAGCATACAGGCAAGCCAATACTGAATACATTGAAATTAGAAAGGAAAGATAGGAGACATGGAGAGGCCAGAAACTGAAAGCTATTACAGGGGGAAAATCTAATTTCTAAAACATTCCTAATGGAATTTAAAGTTTATATTTTAAAATGAATCTACACTACATAAAACTTACCTCAGTGTCATATACTTTATTTATTTCGGAGATAATATATACTTACAGATTTTTAATTTCTTTTGTACAAGTCCTCAATTTTTTACTCCTGTTGTTTAATATGCTACCTTTCCTCTGATGTAAATACAATTGTTTTCAGAACTCATTTTAAGTTTACTTGTTCTATGTGCACAAAAACTGAGAAAATTTAGTTCATACTGAATGTCTTCTAAGGAGTTATTTATATATGCAGTATGTGTAGGTACACAAGCAAATATAGCATATATGCATATATTTTAAGAAAGATTAAAGAAATGGAATGATTCCTTAAAACAATTAACAAAGTTATGAAGAGAAAAGGAAAGAATTTTTTTAAAAAAAAATCAAAAATCTTACCTTATTCTCTCTTCAGACTCATCCGTGCTGTAAATGGACGCCCCCTGCCACGCTGATACCCTGACAGTCTGTGGTTATTTAATAATCTCATACCAAAACATGCAAAGGTTCACTGAGCTCATTTTTTTATTGCTAAGAATTCAAATATCCCTTTAACCATACCACCCAAAGAGAACTGGTTTTTATTTTTTTGTTTTGATTTCTTTTATTTCTAAATCACATTTTGGAAATTCACAACATTGCCAACAGTAAAATTATACTAAGGCAGTGAAATGCCTGACAAACCCCTAAAATGCTAAAGTAGTACCTTGTGAATTAAAATTTTTTACCAACCTGATTTCCTCACAATTTCACCAAAAACATGACAGGGTTTAAAACAAATAAATAAAAACAGAAGGCGGGTAAACCACACACACAACTGTATACCATTTTTAAGCTTACTCAGGCTCTAATTGGAATAGTAAACATATATAGAGTATTCTACTGTGACTTTCCACAGACCATTGTAACTCTCAAAAATCTGGGAGTTACATTTGTGCTTTTAGACACAATTACTTCCTGAAAAAGCACTGTATGTGAGCTATGGTCGGGTATCTGGACATTAAGTGTTCAGCAGCACTGATAATCAGCATTAATTGTCAACTTGGAATTTTCAAAGCAGTAAGAAAAAATAAGAATCATATATAGAGAAAGTGAACACTTAACACCACTGAGTTATGTTATGCACTTCTCAGTCTAGTCAGAACCGGTAATATCTTACTTATTACCTCTAACATCAAAATACATCATGCACTTTGCATTTCACCATCCGAAAGCATCACCTTCAATACCAGCGAACATTCACAGATGCACTGTCATTGAGAGAAGCTTTAAATAGGCAAAACTCGTGAGTGGGATTTACTATATACAAATACCCATTTCCAAGCCAGTTACCCCTTTGCATATTTTTCTGAGGGGGCATCCATAAATATAATAAAAAACAGAAGCTCATACTTACATCCTATTCCTTGTTACTTTCCAAGCTGAGAGTTTCATCTTGCATTAGTCACCATATGATCTCTATCATAATGGTGGGGGTCAATGAATAGATTAGCTTAATGGGAATTTACAGTTCTTCCATGCATCTATAATTTGGTAAGTCTGGTAATCACTGGCCTACTTTTAAAAATCTCCCCCATTCAAACTTAATCCACACAAATATAAATCTTAAATTTTAATCTCAGCTCTTTAAAAAAATTTTCCTAAGATTAAAGACCTGCCCACAAAATAAACTGAACTGTATGTATGTTATCCTGCTGCCCCCTGAATAGTTTAATCTGACCTTGATGTTTATGTTGAAATCTATATATTAACTTTTGTTATATTAAAGTGAGATGACTGCAGTAGTCAGTGACTGAGAAAAATTAGCAATGACCACTTTTAAATATGGTATTAGTCTTCTGTTCTTTTGTTTCTACCTCAGTATCAATTAAGCCTATTAAAGGCAATAATAAATTATACTCTAATGTAAAGTTGATTTGTCTTTTTGCTTTGGATTCTGTAAAAAGTCTAGATTGGTATCAAGTGAAAAAAGAAGAATACTACCTTGTGTGTGTCTCTGAATTTGCTGATCTCTCGGGATATCAAATCTCTTTTGTCTTCTTCCATTTCTATAGCATTTATATCCTCCTAAAATTAAGGGAACAGAAAGGAATAGAGTTACATACATTAATAGAAAAATGACACAATTTGGTATTTTGTGCAAGTATTATAAATACATCTAAGCAAAAACCACCAACTTGGAATTAAAATCTAATGTTGTAAAGTTATAATAATAGTAAAAGTAATAATAATGATAAAAATCACATTTCTGGCAGTTAGTAGTGCACACATAAAAATCAAAGCCTACAGTTCAAACGAACCTTGGTGATGAGTGGGTAAGGGATCAATGGGGCCACTGGAAATCTACGGAAAATCTGCAGAGAAACCCACAAAGATTTTTTAAAAAACAGCTCACATTGCGCTATAATTAAACTGACTACACACCTATCCAGGAAACAATACACTATGTGTGACATTTTCTTGATTTCAAATTACAGCAAAAATGATTATCTTTAAATCCCTCTATCACCCATCACATGCTTTCTTTCAATAGCCAAAATGCTCTTAAGAGTACCAGGACTGTTTCCTTAGATAAGGAATTCTAACATGTAAGAAATTATCACTTGGTATGTATTTGCATGCACAAAATTTGTCTACCTTACAAAAAGATTTGCCTATAATTCTAGCCAAAAAATAATACTTCTGTAACTTACCCTCTTAATTACTATCAATTAGTTATTTTTATCCTTCCATATCAATGGAGGAAGAAAAATTTCTACTGTACCTAATATCTGACTAATTCTTTAAATTAGTATTCCCAATAATACCAAGTAGACCCACTTTTTGGATCACATAATGAATAATTACAGTAATACAAATATTTCTGGCCAATGATAAAACTAAAATGCCCAAAAGACACTAAAACTCAAAATGTAACTTTCACTAGCCCTTAATAAACAATGTGTATCTTATAGCATTTTTTATGACACAGACAATCCCTGAATTTTCTAAAGGAACACTGTATTTTCCAGAAGAATAAATTATATAAATTACTATATTGTCAGAACACATACGTCCTCCTTCTTTTCCTTCTTCTTCTTCCTGGGGTGAGAGTCAGACTCCTGTGAAGGGGCATTTAGCTCACTGGAATATTCTCGGATTAAAACTTCAATGGCCCCTTTAATCATCTGGTCTCTTCGCTTTGTTTCTTCATCTAAGGCTTCTTCATCATCATTAGGGACAGTTTCTGGTCTGGCGTTCTTAAAAACCAACACAAATTTGAGAATACAAAAAAATTATTCCAAAAAAAAAAAAAAAAAAAAAGAATGGGCTAAACCAAGGAAATACTAGATATCTACAAAACCTAATCATCAAAAAGGTTTTAGGCTGCAAATGATGGCTTCTTTCCCCACATATGCTTCTACATTGTTTAAAAACATATTTCTATGTGTGCATATATGTGTGTGCTAGGGCATCACGTGAAGTCAAGAAGACAACTTGAGGACTCCTTCCACCACATGAATCTCAGGAATCAAACTTGGGTGGTCAGGCCTAGCAGCAAAGTTCCTTTACCTAATAAGCCATTTATTTCACCAGCCAAGCTTCTTCAATGTCTATGTGCAGCAAAAGCTGCTTATAATAACCATATACCTGGCCAGGAATGGAGGTATACTCTTTTAATACCAGTACCAAGGATGCAGAGGCCAATGGATCTCTGTGAGTTCAAAGCCAGACATGTCTGTCTCTCTATATATGTACAGGTCCAGAACAATCTGAGAACTATAGAGTGAAACCATGTCTCCACCATATACCACATGCACTTCTTTCCATCTGACGTGCACATGCAGTATGTCAAAATCTAGCCAGGAATGATGGTGTACATCTTTAATCCCAGCACTCAGGAGACAGAGCCAAAGGTATCTCTTGAGTTTGTGGCCAGCCTAGTCTGCAGAGCAAGTTCCAGGACAGCAAAGGCTACACAGAGAAACCTTGCCTCAAAAAAAAAAAAAAACATAAGAATCAATCAAATACATAGACATACAACTCATTTATACTTTCTCAAAAGAAGAATGAGACTTTAGTAATCATTTAAGAGTAACTTTCTGATTGGGCGGTGGTGGCTGATGTCTGTATTCCCAGAACTCTTGAGGCAGAGATAGGATTTGGAATTTGTGGGCAGCTGGGATTACATGAGACTTTACCTTCCCTTCCAACTAGACAGAGTAGCCTCAAAGAATAGTTAGCATGAATCTATGAGTCTGCAAATACCACAAGTGAAAGGTAAAGCGTTTAGCCTCCTCTAAAAGCCAGCAGTAGTGACAAATGAAGGATGGTAATTATTGGGCAAACTTCCCTTACCTAGGAGAACCAGATCTCAAAAACAAAATCTGTCTCTCAGAAAAACAATCTTCTAGCATACTGTTGTTGCTTCTAATCATGCTTTAGAGCCCCCAAATATAGAATTCATATACTTGAAACTAAAAGTAGAATTGATACTATGACCGGAAAACTTTTCAGTCAAAACATGGGGAAAAATAAAGAATGACATAGAAGGAAAAAGCATGTATAATTGTAATTTCTAAACTAAAATTATACACGTATATGTCCCAAAATAGAAATTTACTTGGTAAATATAGACTTATTACATTGGCAGATAACAAAAATCATGCTTGTAGAACCAGGGATATAAACAGGCCTTGCCTGGCAGGTATCATCCTGGAATTCAATGCTTAACATAGCAAGAGAAAAAGAACTATAATCTTCCATATAAATGCCAGGTTCTTGGTCACAACACATTCAACTCTACTGAAGTTGAATTTCATGCTATGTGATTACTTAGTAACAATTATAACTTACCAGGTGTTTCATAACAGCCATCATTAATTTGTTTCTATCATTGGAAATGATTTCATACACATAAAGCCTTACATTAACATTTAATTTAAATAAATTCTTACTCAGAGCAAACTCTATGATGCAGTTAGAAAATATAAAGCACAGTTTTTTTCCTTTTTATTAGTTATTTTACTTATTTACATTTCAAATGTTATCAACCTTCCCTGTTTCCCCTCTGAAAACCCTTTATCACACCCTCCATCCCCACTGCTTCTATGAGTGTGCTCTCTCACCTACCCACCCACTCACACCTCACCGGCCTAGCATTCCTCTATAGTGGGGCATCGAACCTTCACAGGTCCAAGGGCCTCTCCTCCCATTGATGCTCAACAAGGCCATCCATCCTTTGCTACATATGTGGCTGGAGCCATGGGTCCCTCGATGTGGACTCCAGTTAGTGGTTTAGTCCCTGAGAGCTCTGGGGTCTGGTTGGTTGATATTGTTGTTCTTCCTATGGGCTTGCAATCCCCTCAGCTCCTTCAGTCCTTACCCTAACTCCTCCACTGTGGTCCCCGAAACACAAATTTTGAATCAGTTTTTTGACCATATATGTCTATTAACATATAGTAAAAGACAGAAGTATATTAAAGATTAAAACCCGAGCAAGGAACAGGACAAGTTCCAGGCTAGCCTGGTTTACATTCCAAGCTCTAGGCCAGCCAGGGCTATATAGTGAGACCAATAATAATAATTAACTGATGATGAGGAGGATGGTAATAAAAACCAATGATAACAATATAAGTGATTTGGTTTAGTTCTAGTTACTGAGATCACTTCTAATTTTGACATGCTATAATTTCTAAACACAAAAATATGGACGTCACTCTTAATTTTCCCTTGAATCTATTTAGAAGCAGTCGAAGGATGGGATCCTCTAAAAACTCTACAACTTTCCATGATATTGTTACTATTGTATTTAAGCTAATATTTAAAAAAGAGTTGCAGGAGACATACACTGTAGAGAAAAAGAAGCTACTGTTAGGCTCAAACGGTTCCTTCTGTGGAGTCTTTGTGCTTAATAGAGGGTTTAATAGATGGTTATAAAAAGAGAGTCTTTCCTGGTCTACAGAGCGAGTTCCAGGCCAGCCAGGGCTACACAGAGAAACCCTGTCTCGAAAAACCAAAAACTAAACACCAAAAAAAAAAAAAAGATTAAAACCCACTCTATTAAGAGTTTCTTACTTTCTCAAACCTGCCTCTTCATCTAATCTTCTTGTTGCCAATTTTCTACTTGGCATCTTAGATAAGGACAAGATTGCTTTACATAGGACTGTAATTAAACTATCAAAATTATTAGTGCCGGGCGGTGGTGGCGCACGCCTTTAATCCCAGCACTTGGGAGGCAGAGGCAGGAGGATTTCTGAGTTCGAGGCCAGCCTGGTCTACAAAGTGAGTTCCAGGACAGCCAGGGCTACACAGAGAAACCCTGTCTCGAAAAAAAAAAAAAAAAAGGAAAAAAAATTATTAGTAAACTATAATTGTCGTGACTATATTTTAAATTGGTAAATTAAGGTCCTCAAATTTATACACCTGTCACTAAAATCCTCAACGTTTTGACTTTGGCTTTCTGAAAGTTTTGTATGCAAGTGTTCTAGTAACATGGCTATTGACAATTCAAATTTGGTGCTTAGATTATGTTACTGGTTTTGCTCACAGAAACGCCAACATGCAGCCCAAGCTGGCCTGAAACCTGCTATTCCATCCCCACCATCTTTAGTGCTCAAACTAACTATGTAGCACCAAACCCAGGTCCTTGATATCTAAATTCTACACTATCAAAATATTCACTAGAAAGCACACCACTGAATATGTGCAGTGTAGAAGGCCTTTAATCCCATCACTTGGGAGGCAGAGGCAGGTGGATTTGGCCTGTGAGTTCAAGGTCAATCAGAGCTACACAAACAATCTTAAAAAAATCAAATCCAGAAGAAAAACATATGATCTGTGTGACATTTCCTATACTCCTGATTTCTTTTCCCTTGGAAGACTCTCCATAGGTTTCTAACCATAGGAATAAAAATGGAGTTGTAAATTCATAGGCCTGCTAATATGAAAATAACCTGTAGACCTAAATTATCCCTATAAACTGAAATTTAAGGATCAACACAGCTATTTGTCACAATTACAACTATGAAGGATTTAAAAAAAACTAATTCAATTCTACCTTTCAAATGGCTGATTGCCTCTCAATCTACATTTTTAGAAAGCTTATGAGCCTGTCTCTTAACTGATTGCTAATTATCAGTAAAACAAAAATATGCTGAAAAATCACAGGAGAAGAGAAAATTAGTTGGGATTATTAAAAAGGTCATTAGATAAGCTGCCAAATACGATCCAAAGCTCGCACAATTCTCAAACAATTTCCAATTTCCCAAATTTCAACTTCTACCTCCAAATCCAAAGGGAGAGGAAATAGAGCTTCTAGAGACATTCTCCAGACTAACTTTCATAATCTAAAACAAGCAGTTCTGAGGGAAACCCAAAGCAAATGCAGTTCTTTCAGAAAACATCGACTCATTTTAAATGAACTTGGAAGCAATTATGTGAGGATGTTCACCTGAAGCACCTTTTATCTCCTAGAGTGTAATGCACATACATGGCTTTCCAGAGATTATTTGTAAACCAACAATTGCCAATTCATTTTCATTATTTTGTTTTGCTTTCTAAGACACAAGCTAGTAGTCCTGGCTAGTCTGACTGAGGTAGACAGGGTTGGTCTCAGAGATCAACCTGCCTCTCCCTCTCAAATGCCGAGATTAAGGCATGTACCAACCAAGTCTCACCAATTCATTTTTCTTTTACTTGTATGGGGTGTTTTGCCTGTCTGTCTGTATACCACTTGCATTCCTGTTGTCCATGGAGACAAAGCCAGAAGTGGGTGTCAGATCCCATGGAATTCGAGATAAGTAGTTGTGTCTCTCCAGGATGTTACACCACTGCTACATGAATCAAGAGCATGTTAATTATAATTAGATGAATGATTTTTTAATGATGAGCTTGGATGAGCAATAAGGCAAAGAGATCAAATGATAAAAAAACCTGGACTGGTGCCAGCTAACGGCTCAACATGTGAAGGGGCCAAGCCACAATCTTCACGACCTCAGTTTAATCACTAGGACCCACATGGGAGAAGAGAACTTCCATGAGTTGTCCTCTAATGTCCACATATACATTCACAACCAGCACAAACACCTACACACACCCAAATAAAACAAATTCCTTTAAAGATCCAATAAATGACATAACATCTAAATAATCCCAGCACTTGAAGGGAGTGGGGGGGAAGAGTTCAAGGTCATACTACAAAGGAAGAAGCCAACCTGGGCTACATGAGATCCTATCTCAAAAAAAGCCGAAACAGCAGCTGGAGAGAGAACCCGGCAGTTAAGAGCACTTGCTGCTCTTGACAACATAGGTTCAGTTCCCTAAACACATATGGTGGCTCACAACTGCTTGTAATTCTGAGTTCTAGAAATTAATAACCTCCTATGGTTTCTACAGGAAATACATTTGCATGGTGCACATAAACATACATGTTCACTCTCACATAAATAAAATATCAAAAAAAAAAAAAAAAGACCCAATAAATTAAAACAAAAACCAAGAGATGTATAATACAACAAAACCTGAATACTATGCCCAAGACAGGCTTTACTCTGTAAGGAAAGCCAAACTAAAACTATTAAGACTAAATCTGACAAATCAGAAACAGTGACTTTACCTTGTAAATATATGTAGTATGTGTACTAGAAATCCAACGGAAACAAGATTTATGCGGGGGAAAGCTGTTAATAAAATAATACATTTTGGTTTTTAAGTCTCATGTCACCCAGACTGGCCTCAAATTCCCTGTTTAACTGATGAGCTTGAACTCCTGTCCCAAATGCCTTTACCTCCCAAGTGGTGGGATTGCAGCTGGATTTAATCTTGTATTTAATGAAAAAAAAATTCCAATTAAAGCTATACTCATGGGGTAGTAATGTGACTCACTGGTACCATGCTTATCTGTAAGACACCAGCCCTGGGCTCTACCCTCAGCACTGGAAGAAAAAACAAAAAGAGAACAGACAACTACATTCAGTTACACAGAAGAAAATGTCCTCGAGAGCATGGGAGTAGAATAGTAAAGTACTTAAGGTGTCATGAAACTTAACTTCCTTTTATACCTTGATTAAATATGAGTTTTTAAAAAATTCTTTTATGGGGCTGGAGATGGCTCAGTGGTTAAGAGCATTGACTGTTCTTCAAGAGCCCTGAGTTCAATTCCCAGCAACCACATGGGGGCTCACGACCATCTGTAATGGGATCTGATGCCTTCTTCTGATGTACAGCTACAGCATATTCATATATAATTAAAAAAAAAAATACAAAACAAAAAAACTACCTTTTTTTTTTTAAGAAAAGAAGTAATACACAAAGGTTTTCTAAAGGGCAAGAGCAGGCTATATCCACCTCCATAAAAGAATGAAAGCTAGATGACAGTAAAGACTTCTGGGTTTTTGGAAGGAAAACAAAAGAAAAAAAATGACAAAATATATTCTCAGGCTTAAGATTTTGTTTTGTTTTGGGAAGGATGCAATAGATACATTATCATACAAGACACAAAAACCTCCTTTATCCTCATGTAAATTAACAGAATTAAAATGAAGAAATAAAAATCCTGAATAAGGTCACTCATACATGAAGTAGTAAGACTTATTTTCATTCATTTCAGAATCCGATCTGTGTGCACTAAAAGAGAAAGGGTAACTAATAAACATTGTGTAGGTTGAGATATATGTTATACTTACTTACAAAGCTGCCTTAATGAATTAGCTCTGATTGGAATACTCTGTACAAGGGTTTTCTCTGGCAAGTTAACCTTGTCCAGCCTCCCTCACTACCTTCATCCCAACCTGGAACAAGCAAACCAACAGTCACCCACCCACTGTGGGTAGATAAAACACTTATCTACAAACTATACAAATACACTCCTGCATAAGCCACAGGCATGTATTACAATAATGATCTTGTGAGTGTCCATGTTAGATTATTTACAATATGAAGGATTTACACTGAATTAGCACACATAGACTAGAAAAGATATTACATACCCCATTAGCTTTTTTCTTTGCTTTCCATTCATCCAACTGTGCCTTTGTCTTTGCATCAACTTTAACAAGTAGCTTCTTCTCTCCAATCTGGAGATCATGCAATAATCTGAGAGCACGGAGGGTAGACTCAGGCTCTTTATACTCACAGAATCCAAAAGCTGACAGTAAATAAGAAGCATTTGTGAAATATTAAGGTATAAAAACATGAAAAAATACAGCAAAGCAAACTGATTAAAGACAAAACTTAAGAGGGCACTGAAGTCATTACCACAACCCTGCTCTTTAACTCTCTAATAACCATTTCACTTTTAACATCCATGAACCAACAGAGGAGAGGGAGTTTTAAAAAAGACCAAGAAAAATTAAAACCCAGCAAATCATTATTTACTAAGAGCTAAAAATTAATAATAAAATTTTAAAAATTAAAAAAATTAAGTCAGCTAGGCGGTGGTGGCGCACGCCTTTAATCCCAGCACTTGGGAGGCAGAGGCAGGTGAATTTCTGAGTTCTAGGCCAGCCTGGTCTACAGAGTGAGTTCCAGGATAGCCAAGGCTATACAGAGAAACCCTGTCTCGAAAAACCAAAAAAAAAAAAAAAAAAAAATTAAGTCAAAGGACAGGATATAGCATTAACCATGCAGATTTTTCAGAGGCCATGGCAGGACACAGTTATGATCCCAGTACTCAAAAGCCAGAAGCAAATGAGGACTGGAATAGCTTTAAACTCAGAATAAATCCCCAATGAATTTCACTATAGAAAGCTCATAAATGTTTTAAATTTGACTTTTAGAGAGAAATTAACGTTTCAATATTAACTGGACAATATGGCTATTTTTTCTTTATTAGAAAAAACAGGCAGTATTTTTAGCTATGATGATTATATTTTGGGCACTTTTCCTACAGTCACCCCAAAAAAGACAAAATAAAATATTTCAGAATATATACTAAAATATAGATAAAGACAAAAATCCCAGTGCTTGGGGTGTACTTAAAAATAATATAAACATTCATGCATGGATGGTGGCACACACCTTTGATCTCAACATTTAGGAAGCAGAGGTAGGCAAGAGGATCTGAGTTAGAGGTCAGATTGTTCTACAGAATGAGGACAGGACAGCCAGGGCTATACAGAGAAAACCTTAAATATCTAAAAAATGAATGGAAGAGCTAGAGAGAGAGCACAGCAGTTAAGAACACATACTACTCTTACATAGGACCAGGACTCCTGTAAGGCATGTGGAAACCAGCTCTAACTCCAGCCCTGAGGGAGCCATGCCCTCTTCCAGATTAGATAGGCACTGCATTCACATACAGAAACCTCTACACAATTTACAGATCATGAAGCTAAAGAGACGGCTCGGTGTTCTTCCAGAGGTTCTGAGTTCAATGCCCAGCAACCACATGGTGGCTCACAACTATATTTAATGAGAACCAATGCCTTCTTTTGAAGAGCATGAAGAAAATGTACTCATATACAACAGAGAGAGAGAGAGAGAGAGAGAGAGAGAGGCAGGCAGACAATCTCCTTAAAAAATGTATAGGCCAGTGATAAGTCTTTTAAAAAAAGAAACCACTGGATTTGTCCAGTCTAGTATATTAAAAGAGGGAAGGAGGAAAAAACTATTAAGTAATGCTCATTTTTTTTTCTCTTCTACCTCCTTTTCTGCTTCAACTTTTGAATCTTCTAATCCCAAATTTCAGCCAAAATCTCCAACTGCCTTTTAATTAAGAAAATTAAAATGGGCTGGAGATATGGCTCAGCGGTTAAGAGCACTGACTGCTCTTCCGAAGATCCTGAGTTCAAATCCCAGCAAACACATGGTGGCTCACAATCACCCGTAATGAGATCTGGCGCCCTCTTCTGGGGTGTCTGAAGACAGCTACAGTGTACTTAGATAACAAATAAATCTTTAAAAAAAAAGAAAATTAAAATAAAACATGCTAAGTTTTATACAAACTTATACAAATGGGTAAAATGGTAGCAAAAACAAATTAGAAAATTAGGTATACCTTGAAGTTTTCCAGAAGCACCTTGCACTCTCTTCCAGCTCAACACCAAACCACATTTCTTAGAAAGAAATTTAAGAATTACCACTTAACAAATAAAAGTTTCAAGACAAGTAAGATCACAATTATAGACTAGGTCAATATGGTAGCTCACACCAGTAATACAAGAGGCCGAGGTAGTACTACAAGTCTGAGGGCAGCCTGGGTCACAAACCCTGTCTCAAATAATAATACCATCAATATAGGAGGGAAAACATAAAATGCTCAGCAAAATCATGCTAGCAACTAAGCTTGTTAAAATTACTCCAAGTCTCCCATAAACTTGAAATATGTAACAAACTGCTTAGACAAATACATAAAGCCTTAGCAGGCAGTGGTGGCACACACCTTTGATCCCAGCACTAGGAGGCAACTGCAGGCAGATCTCTTGAGACTAAGGCTAGCCTGGTCTACAAAGGGATTCCCAGGGCAGTCAAGGCTACCCAGAGAAACTCTATATCTCAACAAACAAACAAAAAACCCAAAAACAAACCAAAAAACAAAAACAATATTTTACTAAATATCATAAAATCACAACTTATTAGCCCAAATATTACTAGTAAGGCAAATGCACTCTTACTATGGTTGAGTTTTAATCACTTTAAATAACTCAGCATCACCAAAAATGGGATTAAGAATATAATGAAACACTTGTGTTAAAAAACTGTATACTTTGAATCTAAGCAAATAATAAAACAAATTCAAGTTCTAAAAAGTATTTTATGAACACTCTAACTTGTATCAGGAAAGCAAGATAGACAGACAGATAGACAGAAAACTTGTTCTGTATTATAGTGTCAAAATGAAGCACATATTTATATCATAAGCAGAAAACAGAAAGCAGCTAATACGGTCATTACTGGGAAGGTTGAGTACAAACTATGTAGGTACCAGTGATGGATGCAGCAGCATTCTGGTCATGTGTAAGGATGATGTCTATTTGCTCTCAGAAAATATGCATTTTGCACTCAAGTGAGTATTATATCACAACTCATCCATAAATTATGAAACATGTATATTTAAGAAGACAAACTTGATAAGCTTACAGATGAATCTGTGTCATGGAGTTCTAGTGTGAATACTAGACTGCTTGTTCTACAGATTTGATAATTTTTTTCATATTAAAATGCTGAGAGAAAAAAATAGAGAACTGAGGCATGAGGGCACAGGCCTTAGTCCCAACAATCTGGGAGATAGAAGATTCTCAGCTTTGAGGCTAGCCTGGACTACTTGAGACCCTGTCACAAAAAAACAAGCTACTCAGTCTGTTTCCTTTTTATAAGTCTGAAATTTATTAACAGTTTTAAAAAGTGAAAAATAAACACTTTAACTTACAGCTAAGAGCTGTCGTATGAGCATGTCTGAGGCTTTCTCAGAAATGTTGCCAACAAAAACTGTAGTAGTAGGGCCACAATTTTCATCATTTTCCTTTAATTTTAACCCTGGATGATCCTTTCTTGCTCCCAAATGCTTTCCAACCATGGATACAGTAGGTACTAGGACCTATGGTAAAGAAAAGCAAAATATTTGATCTGGCAATTATGACATTATGCTAAAATCATCAACTTTAAAGAATAAATATATAGCATATTTTAGAGGTCTTACATATCTAAAACTTCTAGAGCATGTAGTATGTTTTATTAATGCAGTTTTACTCTTCACAATTAAATTTGTTTTTAATTACTTTTAAAAGGAAACAAAAATATCAAGCTTTTATATTTTTGAGTTTTCAAATGTTCAAAACAGAAACCATTAGAGATTATTAAAAAAACAGCTAGTAATTTCATCACAATTATACTCAGTACCAAGATGAAAGCAAATTCATTATTCCTGCTAATCTTGTAGCACAATATTGAAACACTACAAAACTGTCAACACTTTTGCTTTTTATAAGGTCCTTGTGTTTATTAGCTTATTTTCACTTTAAACTTGCAACCTTCCACATATAGGAGCAGATTTCTATGTACTTGACAATTAATTCATTATAAACTAAGCAGGCCCAAGGTAAATTAAGAACTGGTGGAGCTGCTCCAAATCCCCATTCCCCCATTCTGTAATATAGGGAGTGTCATTTGGAATGCTCTAAAATTGAACTTGGGCGGGTATGGTAGTGCACACCTTTAACCTAGCACTAGAGAGACAAGAGGTGTGTGGACTTCTACTGCATTTAAGGTGAACCTGGTTTACATAGCAAGTTCCAGACCAAGCAGGACTATAAAGAGAGACACTATCCCCCAAAACAAAAAGCAATTAAGCAAATATATTTGGGAGGTTTAGAAAGTATGACCTTGTGGAAAGTTTGTCACTAGAGGCGGGCTTTGAGAGTTTAAAATTCCCACCATTTTAAATTCAGTCTTTCCTTCCTGTTTATAGTTTCAGATTTGAGCTCTCAGTTCTTCCTGCCATCATTTCTATCTGGTGCCATGGTTTCTTGCATTATAGACCTTAATCAATCTAGAACAGTAAGCCCAAGTCAACTCTTCTATTTATCACCTTCACCCTGGTGTTTTTTCACAGCAAGAGAAAAGTGATTAATACACTGATCTTTCAGAGGACCCAGATTCAGTTGAGAACTATAGCAGATGCTCAAAATCACCTGTAACACAGGCAGTTCCAGGGGAACCAAACCTTCTAGCCTCAAAAAGCACTGCATGCAAATGCTGCATATACTGCCAAATAGGACAGTATAGTTTTTTTTTTTACATTATCTAAGCTTACCAAAGTTTTGTATTTCAAGAAATGCTAGCCCTATCCTAAATCTTAATTTCCCCTTTATATTACCCAAAAAGGTTGAGGTAGAGTACTCAACTTAGCAGAATACTACCCTGAGACCTGAGGTTTAATCCCCAGCACAAAAACCAGGCCTGGTTTAATGTATGCCTATAATTCCAGCACTTAAAAGAGGCAGAGGCAATAGGATCAAAGTTCAAGGTCATCCTCAGCTACAAAGTAATTTCAAGGCTAGGTAAGGAGAGGGAGATGAGACTCTGTCTTAAAAAAATGAAAAGTCAAATTATACTTACAGTTGGAGCAGGAGCCATAATACTCATTGGTACAGGAATCATTGGTGTCCCTAAGAAGGAAAAAACATATCATATTTTAAGAATATAGTTAAAAATAACTACAGGGCTGGAAAGATGTCTCACATACTAAGGTGTTTGCTTCACAAGCATGAGGACGATCCGAGCATCCACATGAAAATAAGGCATAGGACCACTGCTTATAATCCCAACAAGGGGACAACATAGAGATAGGTAGATTCCCAGGGATCAAGGGCAAGCTATCCTAGCCCAAACAGGAGCCCTGAGTTCCAGTAAAAGATCCTGCATCACTTAAACAAAGGAGGCTAGAGAGATGATTCAGGTACATCCAAGGACCTGCTGTCAAGACTGACAACCTGATTTCTTTCCCTGGTACCCACATTGTAAAGAGAGCCAGCCGGGCGGGGGTGGCGCACGCCTTTAATCCCAGCACTTGGGAGGCAGAGGCAGGAGGATTTCTGAGTTCGAGGCCAGCCTGGTCTACAAAGTGAGTTCCAGGACAGCCAGGGCTACACAGAGAAACCCTGTCTCGAAAAAACCAAAAAAAAAAAAAAAAAAAAAAAAAAAGGAATGAACAAATGAATGATAAGAAAAAATGTGCTCAAACTTACCTGGAGGCACTGGTGGAGGAAAGCCAGGAAACTGTGGGGGTGGGATCCCCGGAGGGAGAGCTGGGATTCCCATGGGAGGGCGATTCAAATGAGGGGGGAAAGACATTCTGACTGCACCAGTCTAAAGAAAGAAATGACAAATCATTTTATTTGAAACCTTTCCAATCTGATATGCCTACATTGTTGACCTTCATTTTAGAGTATCTGCAAAATTCTAAAGTTTTCTTACCCAAAGGAGTTGGCAAAGACCCTCTTTTCTCTGTCTGTCCATTGAGAATTTTTTAAAACTTAGATCTTTTCTAAAATAAGTTCCCAAAATGTACACGAACTAAGTTCAGGATAGACTCCTACAATCATGTGGGAATACATATAAAGGAAGAAAAAAATTTTGAGGTTCAGTTAATATCAAAAAAATTAAATGCCAAACATCAATGAATCTTTTAAAACAAACTCAGAATCCAGGAGGGTAGCTAACTGTAAGTGTTCTGATACATTCATTTTTAACCCAATAGATCTTTGAAAACTAAACTATCAAGCTTAACAGTATTTGATGACTCAGTGTTAGCTAGTTCTTCAAAGACAAATGTGCCACTAAATTACAAACTGAGAGGCAAGAGGGCATGGCTTCTATCAATCAGGTCATGTAGCAGCTGACGTAACATAAAGAGCACACAAATTTGCAATTAAGTTAACAGTTTTGTCTGGTTTGATTTTTTTTTTTTTTTTTTTTGGTTTGGTTGGTTTTTCTTAAGGATCTCAAGTAATCAAAGCTGGCCTTAAATACTATATAACTGATGACAGTTGTGAACACTTGACCCTCCTATTTAATTTCAAGTACTGAGATTACTGGTATATACTACCATACCCAGTTTAAGACATTTTTCTTAAAACAAACCTCTAGCCAGGCCTGGTGGCACAAGCCTGTAATCCCAATCTTAAAAGTAGAAGCAGATGAATTTTGAGTATGCTAGGACTTGTCTCAAAAATCCAAGTTCTAGGGTGGACAAGGAGGCAAAATAGCACTGTCTACAGAGTCAAGGCAGCCAGGGCTACCTGGTGCAGTCCTGTCTCAAAAAAAAAAAAAGGCTGAAATAAGTTGATAATTGATTCCAGGAGAATGAGTTTGGTGGGGGTTTTTTGTTTGTTTATTTTTCGGTTTTTTTTTTTTTTGGTCAAATCACTAGTAAAAATTCTTCCACCTATAACAGAAAATCCCATACTCTGGAACTGAGAAAGCCTAGAATTATTAAACACATTTTTCAAGCAGGGCATGGTGGCACATGACTATAATCTCGTGGTTGGGAGGTGGAAGCAGGAGGATCAGTTTAAGTCTAGATTGCTAGGAAGCAATTCGATGTTGGGTTTGAGACCAGCCTGGCTACATGAGACCCTACCTCAAAAGTATGTTGTTTTACTTTTAGTGGTTGAATGTATATATTTTCTTGGTTTTCAGTTTAAAACACTGTATATGACCGAGACTGGCCTCAAACCCACCATCCTTAGCCTTTGAGTACCAGGATTATAAGAATGTACCACCATGTCTGTCTCCTTTATTTTTTTTTTTACTCACCCTTTAGTAGCCAAAGTTTAAAAAGTGTGATGTCTTCCACTTTCTCTCATCCATCAACTCCCACCAGTTTACCATGTTATCTATTTTCTACATCTTTTTATATATAAATATTTAATAATTTGTGCTTTATTATAATATACTCATACTACACTGTTACCTGCATTGCTCCTTCAACGTCACTGACATCTCTTCACATCCATTCTTTGAAACTCAGTAAATTATAATACAGAAACACCTGTTGCCTCGGCTTTTTAACCCTTTCTAGTAACACTGAACATTCTTGGACATTTAATTTCATCTTTGCAAAGTATTTAGAGTTTTCTTTAATTATATTTATTGATTTGTATGAGTTTATGTATGCTTGTGTATGTATGTGGCATGTATGGAAGTCAAGAAGAGTCACAGGAGTCCATTCTCTCCATCACCTGGGTCTCGAAATTGAGCTTGGGCTGTCAGGCACAGCAGCAAGCTCACCCTTACCTACAGAGCCATTTTGTGAGCCTATAAATATATCTGTAATATAGATTATCACTGTTTGCATCCAAACTCTAGTATTAAATCATTCCCCCAAATTAACGTATAATTTGTATTACCAGTGTATCAAATATATCCTTTCCTTGAGTACTAGAATAAATCAATTAACTTATAAGAATCTGAAGTTCAAACTAACAAACAAAACACCCTGAAAGCTGACTATCTTTTTACCTGTTGTTAATAAGCATTTCTTTGAAATAGAAAAGCATGTACTGCATGCTCACAACTGTTCCTTCTTATACTATAACTCTGACTTTTTAATAGTCTCTAAGAGCTGGTGAGATAGATGAGCAGGTAAAGGTACTTACTTGCCACCCAAGGCTGTCAATCTAAATTCCATACCTATAACCCACAAAGTGGAAGAAGAGAATTGACTCCCACAAGTTGTCCTCTGGCTTCCACACATGTGCCACTGAACACATGCCCCAAAAATAAGTACACAGAAATGTGACTTTAAAAATATTTTTTAAAATACTTTGCCAGGCAGTAGTGATACACCCCTTTAATCCCAGTACTCAGGAGGCAGAGGCAGGTGAATCTCTGTAAGTTTAAAGGCAGCTTGGTCTACAGAATAAGTTTTAAGACCCAGAGAAACCCTGTCTTAAAAAATAGTAATAACAACAATAACTTTTAAAAAATACTCTATAAAACTTAATCTTTGGTTTTATAAGCCATTTCTTATTCACAAGTAAAAGAATTGTCAGAATGATTCCTGTATTAGCAAAAAGCTGCTAGACAAGCCTTAAAAAATGTAGGTAAGCTTCACCATGTCTAACAAAGTAACGACACAAGTTTATAAGACATCACACATTCGATTTTTGTGTTGCGTGCTTTGTCTTTTCTCTTCTTGTAACTATTACCTTTAAAATTATCACATTAAGTAATGGGTTTCAATGATGACATCTTCATACATGTGTGATTACACTATGTTCTCATTTGTTCCCCTTCACCATTGAGTTTTTTGAATAATCTGTATTACAAATGTTCTACATGGAAAGGAGCAGGAAGGTGTGTCTGTTAAAACAGAAGGCTACTGTCCTACTTACAGAAGCTCTTGTATTATTATAATACTCTATCTCAGCACTTTCTTAGGAAGGCAGTTGGTATAGTACCTGTTGAATAAATAAATTAATTAATGAACAATAAACAATGCCTGAGGACTCATCAATAGATTTATTAAACAGCTACTACTTATCAGCAACAGCCCAGTGCCTAGTTTCACAATGGTATAAAACACGTGGGCCATGGATTCGCTTTTAGAGCCATTTCTCTCCCACCAGTGTTAAATATAAACAGTACTTTTAAAGTAAAGCTGTATTCTTAAGGATTAAGTTATATTTTATGGTTTTTAATATTAAAAGTTAATTAACCAGATACATTTTAGTTTCACCAATATAATTATTGCATACATTACTAATTTTCCTATGAAATACCTCCATTTTATTTAAAGCTGCTCAAAACTTAACATGGGCTGGATTCAAGGTGAAAAATATTATAGTCAATGCCAACATTTACGAACAGTCCCCATTTCCTTTAAGATATCAGCCTCCTCCTTGGGAGATTCGAAAAACAGACGTTCCTGATGACGTTAACAAAATAAATGTTTAAACATTGAGTATTAACAGCATTATGCTTTGTTATGTGAAATGAAAATACAACCATAGCAAAATGTACCAGATTTTATTTTTAAAATAAATTTAAATATAATAATAAATTATAATTTCTTCTAAGTTTAGAGACTTTGAAGGTTGGTAGATTTTATAGAAAAATAATCAAGGAAAAGAGCTGGGGAGGGGCTTACTTTCAGTTCCAATGATCTGCTCACTAAGTAAAGACCTGAATAAAGAGCTGAAAGCGGCTGAGGCAGGAAGGCCTATTTATATCAGAGGCAAAAACCTTCCTTCCAAGCAAAGAAAAAAAATAAATACAAAGAGACTAAGGTAGACATGCCCATGAGGGAAGACCAGCAACGTCAACTGTATGCCTAGAGAAGAAAATCGCTGAGTTAGAAAAAACTGAGCATTAACTGGGAAAAGGACGTGTTCAAAGAGGACAGGGCTTTGTAATACACTGTAAAGGTTTGGGCTGCTACTTAAAATGGGATAGAACACATTTTGAAAGGTTTCTGATTTAACAATCATTGTCATACATGGAATGGAACAGAATGGAAGCAAGTAGCTACTTCAGTTAATACAAACTGTGTCCTGAAGGAAGTGGGGTGGTCAAAGTAGTAGTTAGCAAGTTGCTGGTTCTGTATAGCCAAAAGGATTTCCTGAGGGTTGTGTTAGATATGAGATATAGTTATTAATACTGAATTTATTTCAACACTATTTATAAAAATAACTTTTATATGTGTTTTTCTTTTTCATTCTGTGGGATTTAGGGGCTGATTTGTTTTTCAAAACAGGGTCTCTTTTTTGACTGTCCTATGTATTCTGGCCTCAATGATCCTCCTGTCTCTGCCTCCCAGGTACTAGGATTAAAGGCATGTGCCACCATGCCTGGCCTAAGATGTTTTAAATTTTAAAAGGTTCAAAATGCATACATATACATGTGTGTATATGTGTGTGTATATGTATGTATGTATGTATACACACACATTATGTTTGTTTTCTTTTGTTTTTCAAGACAGGGTTTCTCTGTGTAGCCCTGGCTGTCCTGGAACTCACACAATAGACCAGCTGGCCTTGAACTCAGAAATCTGCCTGCCTCTGCCTCCCATGTGCTTGGATTAAAGGTGTGCGCCACCACCACCTGGCTGGTTCAAAGTATTTGTCTTTGTTCAGTATGTAGCTTTCTGTGCCAAAATCACAACTGACTGTGAGGTAAGTGCTCCCAATCTCTATCTAGTTTGGTGGTGGCCACACAATTTTATTTGTCAAGACTCACTGGAATTTAAAAAGGATGGACTTATTATACGTAATTTATGTGTATGTATTTAATCTAAAAAAGAAAACAGACCTAAAATATATTTACACTGTTCAAATCTACTCTCTCCCTTTTTTTTCAGCCCATTCTTTTTTCTTATTCCTGTGAATACCACAGGTATACAAAATAAAACCAATACTGCTTATGATCACTCCTCCACTGCACTTATCCAGACAGAAGTGAATGTCAGCAGAGAGAGTGACACTGAGCTCTCTAGGGACACTATACATCAAATTTCTCAAACAGTAAGGATGAACCAAAAGATTTCTCTCAGCAAATACTCCTAAGTACCTAGCTCCAATTATTTTGCAAGTTCTCTCCTAGAAACCACTTGTATTAGTTATGAAAGGGTGAGATTTTAAGTTACTAAACCCTGTCAACTAGACCAGTGGCTCCACAATGAATGTAAGTGACTACTAATTTAACACCGCCTCCCGACCTGCTTACAGCCAGCACAAAGCTAGAGACTAATGACTGCACTACCTTAAGCAAGTATAGCTTTAGAAAAATCACTTCACTGAATTCACAAAGAACTAGATTCTGCAGGGACCACTCCTTAAAAAAAAAAGGTTGTTACCAAATAATGAAAATGTTGAAAAGAAACTTATTTTAAGCAGAACTTTTCAGGAAGTTGGAGACATAGCTCAGGCATAGAGCTCCTGTCTACCAACATAGTCAAGGCCTTGTCACCAGCATTGCACAAAAGCTCTGGATGACAAGAGGCAGGGAAGGGAATAATACTGAAGTGTTCTGAATCTCCAAAACATAAGATCTTTTCCTAAGAAACTCTTACTTTCATTGAGAAAAAAGCAGCATTACCTGTTCAGTATTATTTCACCATTTTCAATGAGAAAAGAGCAGCACCTATATACACATTGGTGATTGCTACAAACTAAGGTAGAATACACAGTGCTTCACAAATAGTCTAGAGGAGATACTTCTGGGTAATAGTTACACAACTCTGTATATTTACTTCAAAAAAAAAAAGCTACTATTTTTAAAAGACAATTCAGGACAACTACCAAAATCTAAGGCCTGAAGATTAAACAGTACTGTACCAATGCTAATTTCCTGTGATCACTGTACTATTTTTAAATGATAAAAAAAGGAATTTCTCAGAGTTTTCAGGAAATACACATATAGTATTTGTGGGTATAGTGGCATCACATCTGAAATTTATTACTAGCAAAATATGTCAAAAGAAAACTATGGAGAGGAGAAAAGAACAAAAGTAAATTGGCAAAAACGTTATCTAAGGAACCTGAGTTAAAATGATTGAGAATTCACTGTACTTTGGGTAACTTTTAAATTATGTCAAAGTAAAAAAAAGATAAAACTTTTAGAATGTAACATGAATTTGGGTCAGCCTGGACTACATGTGTTCAAGGCAGCCTGGGCTAGAATATGAGATGCTGTTTTAAAAAGTTAAGAAAAGAGTAAAGCAGCAATACTAATAATTCCTATTGATATTTCCTCCAAATACTTAAAAGAAATTGTTTTAAGTACAAAAGAAGCTAAGCTTGGGTACATGCCTATAATCCCAGCACTGGAGAGGCCTGGACAGGAGATGCCTGAGTTTGATACCAGCATGGGCTACTTACTGAAACTATCAAAAACCAGAACAAAGGTATTCAAGAAGGCTCTAAGAAGGAATCAAAATCTCCTTGAGGAATGTGAATGACAGCTGTAAAACAAGGGAAAGAACTAAAGCTCTAACTCAAGGGAACAGAACTTGCCTAGCAAGTCCACTGCCCTGGATTAGCTCCCCAGCATCACAGTAAATAAGTAATTCTATATTAACCCTCAAAACATTTAAAAACCAGGTATGTATGGTATTACACACCTTTAATTCCAGCACTTGTGAGACAGAGGCAAGAGGATCTCTGTGAGTTGCAGGACAGCTTGGTCTACAAAGTGAGTTCCAGGACAGCCAGGGCTAACAGAGAGATCCTGTCTCAAAAACCTTTGGTTAAGATTAAAAAATATAAAGAACAGTTTTTCAAGATGGTGATTACTTTTAACAGCGCTAATTTAATGTTAACTTTTCTCAAAGCTATTAAACAACAAATTTTCCTCACATAAATAAGGAAAATTAACTGAAAAATTTTCTGTGGGTAAAAAATTAACTTGAAATGCCCCTGACCAATTCTGAAGTCATTACTCAACACTAATACTATTGACATGTACAAGTATGTGTATCTTCATCTAGACATTCAACACTGCAATAAAAAGATAATCACCAAAAAAAAGATAATCACAGAATAAAAATATTTAGCCAAAATTATTAATACACAATGGCTAAATGCAAGACAATAACACATTTGTTGCCTAGAAGTTTTTGGTATCCTACCAAAAGGAAGGAAGATGGCTCAGTTTACAAGCACTTGCAGCTCTTCTGGAGGACCTGGGTTTCATTCCCAGAACCCATATGGTGTTTCACAGCCATTTTTAAATTCTAGTTCTAGGAGATCCTATCCTGGCTGGCCTCACCAAGCACAAATACAGTGTACAAACATACATGGAGGCAAACACCCAATCAGCCCATACACACAAAATATATTAAAAAAAATTTTAACAGAAAATACTTTTGTGACACCTTCCTCACACACAAAAATAGATAATCCCAAAATGATTCAATGTCAACATTTTTATTTACTTGCAAAAGTCCTCAATATCCTTTTCATTACCTAAATTACAACTGTTACTGTCTTCATCGAAGAAGCTAATTTGATCAGGGGAACACAGTAAGTGGGTGTAGACTCCAAAGTACCCCACTAAAGAGAAATTACCAATTTCTCAAGGTCTCAATTCCCTACCAGTGGAGAAAGTAAAGAACTTAAATGTTAAAGTCTACTCTAAGTACACACACAAAAAAAATGTAAAAAGTCTCTGAAATGTCTGACTCTTAATTCTTAAGTAACATCATTTATTAGTATAAACCAACATCATATTATACAAATACTTAGTGAGCATTTTACATACATTTTTCTCAGTCCCAAAGTCCAACCTGTGAAATGGATGGAAATTTAGCTCATTTTACTGATGAGGAAAACCAAGACTTAAAAAAGTTTAATAAGAAAAGCACATTGTCTGCTTGAATCACGAGAGCTGAGCAACGGAATGCCTTATGAGACCGCTGAACGCTTTTGAAATAACTTTTATAAAAAAAAAAAAATTAAAGTTCTCACAAAATTACATTCGTGGTGTGAATACGCCCCATTAAACTATCAACCTTTCCTAATTCTACATACAGACTTATGAGTATCAACGTCATACCCTCTTACTTGTGAAATTCTTTGTTTCCAAAAAAAATCAAGAGATTTTTAAACTGAAGAGAAACTGCAAGTGAGGGTGCTCACAGACAACACAAAAAAACTGTTTATACAATACTGCCAGGTACCTGATTCACCTTATTTCAATTCTAAAGCACTAAGATACAAGAGAAACCCAATCTTTTCCCTCCTTTTGGTCGGCTCTACTCTGACCTGTATCAAAATGGCATTTCCACGTCAATATAAATCCATTATTACATAACTTCAAGATAACCCTTCACACTCGAAAACTGTATTTAAAGATCAATACTGAAAACAAAAGGATGGGCAGCATATTTTAATATGAAGGCTGGTGCTGCCTAGAATGAATGGAGGTATCGCTTACAGCATCCTTCCCAATCGGAAAGGAGACGAGACGGTGAAACTCATCACTATCTCCAACCAGCCGAAAAGGTGCTTTAAAAAACAAAAAGTGGACACTCGCTAAACTCAAGGAGGGGTGGAGCCCGTTCTTTTAGCGGCTGGCACTAGACTACCAGAGAGAAAGAAATCCGTTGGTGGCCAGCACCTCGCTCAAAGAGTGGGCGCAGGTTACTTTAAAGACGCAGCCTTGAGGCACTTTAGTCCTCGGCCCCGGAAATCTACCGAGAGGTGGATCTGGAGGCCGGATAAGACAAGGGCCTCCAGGACCCGGCCTGCAGGCCGACCGATCCTAGCCCTGGCTAAGACGGAGCCCCGTCAGGGCCGAGGCGATCCACTCCCAAACGGAATCTGAAGCAACAGAGAAAGCGGGCGACAAAAAAATCCACGGAGGGCCGCTCCGGACGTGGGCCCGGCCTCCACGGACTCCTGGCCCACTGGTTTTCTAGGCCTTGGAGGGGTAGAGCAGCCCAAGCCTCGTGCCCGTCCCCTCCCCCACCCCACTCCCTCACCCCCACCCCACTCGGCCCTCCGCAGCCACCCTGGCTTTTCCTCCTCCTCCCGCAGCTGAGGTATCAGGTCGGCCGGTTTCCTCACGCGTTCGGAAGCGGGAACTCACCCGCCGCTAAGAAAACGGTACTGTCTTCGCGGCTTCTGGGCGTCAGGTTAAGAGTGGGCTCCACCGGTTCGAGGTTTCTGCGCGCCGCCCGACTCAGAAAGTGGTTCCGAAGCGCCTACTCGCATAGGCCGCAAATACAGCCGCGCTGCGCGGGGAGCTACTGGAGGTCTTCCTCTTGCCCGGCGTGCACTGCGCCAGGAGGCGTGGAAAGGGAAACCATAGAGAAGATGATACATAGATAGTCTCCACTGTTGCCTCTGACTCACTAAGTACAGAAGGATGACCATAGAGTAGGATTGTCTAGTGGGACCTAGAGAGGCTCAAGCTGTAAATTACGACCCACCCTGCCATTTTTGATTGGAGCCGATTGAATCTTATGACTGTGCGACGCCATCTTGAGGTCAAGGTTCCGGCTAGTTACCCGCGCGGGGCTTATTACAGGTTTTCTCACTGTTTGGTAGTTCGTTTTCCAGGAATTAGAACCTTGGTCTCCTGATTCTTTGAGGTTCGATGAAATGATACCTGGGCGGGACAGAGAACCTCAATAGAAAGCCCAAATGTCATTTGTCCTTCGAAAAGAACTGCTCACATCAAGAAATAACTGGCAACGGCTATATTGGGTTTTTTGGACTTTTTGTGCGTACACTCATTACATCTTAGGCGAGGTAACAGGGTCAAAGAGGTAACTCGATGCTTGATAGCTTCAGAAACCTGTAAGAATATTTAATACAACTTTCTTCCGTGTGTGAATGATTAAAAAATACTAAAATAGTGAAAATGAATACTCACAAATTACTGGGTTATTCAATTTATGGAATTTATAAGCAGTATCTACTGCTTTTGTTTCCTGTTACTCAGAAGGATTATAATTTGTTCATAGGATCTTGCCTCTCCGAAGATAGTGAGATTTATTCCTGTCTTGAGAGAGCTGGAGCAACAAAAAGCAAACCTTGGTTGGTTAGTTTGGTTTTCAAGACAGCGTTTCTGTGTATCCTTGTATGTCCTAAAACTCCAAGCTGGCCTCAGAGATTGGCCTGCCTCTGCCTCCCGAGTGCAGAGTACTGGCATCCACGGCCCATGCCACCACACCCAGCTGTTTGTCTAATAGTTTTATTCTAGTACATAACACTCTCTCCCGTACTAATGCGTCTCATTTAATGGTCCACCTCTTCCTCCCACACTAGAATGTAAACGTAAAGGTCTTTCATCTTCTGGAGTTCCAGTGCTTAGAATAGTGACTGGTGTTTAGCCAGTACTCAGTATTTGTTGAATAAAAGAAATGATTGTTTGGGTGTGGTGTGGCACATCTTACTGAATTCCAAAACTTTGGGGAACTGAGGAAGGTGGATTCAAAGATAGGTTCTATGGTTCCAGGACCCCTAGAGAGAGATACATAATGAGACCCTGTCTCAAATAACAAAGAAACAAAAAAGGAAATGTCATATGGTATGTACCAAGCGAATGCAATGCAAGGACAGTGGGAATGGGAAAGTATGACACTACTACCATCCTAAATTTTACATTCACATATATTTCTTTATACTAGGTTCCTTATAAAAAGATGAACAGTGCTCGCTTCGGCAGCACATATGCTAAAAAAAAGATGAACACTACCTACTTCCCAAGACTACTGTAAGGATTAAATTAACCAATATATGAAGGTACTTTACAATAAAATGCTCGTTAAATGTTATTTACATTTTGTAAATATCTTTATAATCCCAAACATGAACACAGAAATCCTCTCAAATTACTACATATCTCTTTTTTGCTTTTAAAGGGTTTTTTTTAAAGACTTATTTATTTATTTTATGTATATGAGTACAATGTAGCTGTCTTCAGACACACCAAAAGAGAGCATCAGATCCCATTACAGATGTTTGTGAACCACCATGTGAATGCTGGGAATTGAACTCAGGACCTCTGGAAGAGCAGTCAGTGCTCTTAACTATCTCTCCAGCCTGGTTTTTTATTCTTTTATGTATATGAATTTGACCTTATATATGTCAAATATATATGACTACATCCATGCCTGGTGCCAACATAGGACAGAAGATGGCATTAGATCCCTTGGAATTGGAGTTACAGATGGTTGTGAATCATCTTGTGGACTCAGAACTGAACCAGGGTCCTCTGCAAAAACAGCAAGTGCCCTCAACCAAGCCATTTCTTTATTACTTGTGTAATATCACTTGTTTAATAAAACACTGGGGACTAGTGAGATGGCATAGCAGATACAGGTGCCTGCTACCAGAACTGAGAAGCTAAGTTCAGTCCCTAAACTTGCATAGTAGGAGGGGAGACCAAGCTCACACAAGCTGAACATTACAGGAGACTCTCAAGTGCATGAATATGCACACATATTAAGCAATGAATAAATGTAAAATATAATAACCAAAAAATAAGCCAGGTAGAGATGGCACAGGCCTTTAATCTCATCACTCAGGTGGATCTCTGAATTTGAGGCCAGCCTGGTCTAGGGAGTGAGTTCTAAGACAGCTAGGACTATACAGAGAAACCCATCTTTAAAAAAAACAAAAAACAAAAAAACAGGTAGAAGCTGGGCAGTGGTGCACACCTTTAATCCCAGCACTTGGGAGGCAGAGGCAGGCAGATTTCTGAGTTCAAGGCCAGTCTGGTCTACACAGTGAGTTCCAGAACAGCCAGGGCTACACAGACCATGTCTTGAAACCACCCCCCCCCAAAAAAAAAAAAAAAACAAACCCAAAGCAGATAGATAGATAGATTGCAGCTGGAGAGATAGTTCAGCAGTTCTTGCTTTTGCACTGGAACTGGATTCTGTTTCAGGATATTTGATCATATTGTTTACCTCTTGGAAAAACCTGTTTTTAGTTGTGGTATGGCTCAGCCTTAGCACACATCTTTAATCCAAGAGCTCTGCTTAAATATTGAAGATGGGATTAAATAAAGTCAACCACAGGTCAAGAGGCAGAACAAGCAACCAGTTGACAGGAAATGAACATAGAATTCTTAAAAACAAAAACAAAACAGAGAGTAAGAGGGAGTCAGGAGGACAGATAGACATACAGAAAGTAGAAGGGAGAAACACTCAGTTTGAAGGAGGTTTTTTGAGATGCCATGAGAAAGAAAGGCATTGCTTCTGGGACTTGAGCTGAGGAGGAAGGTCAGTTGGGTGTTTTCTCTGCCTAAAAATCAAATGATTGAGATTTTGTTAAAAAACAACAGGGTTCAGTTCCCTGAACCCACATGTTGGCTCCAGATCCACTGTAACTCCAATTCCAGGAGATCCAGTGCCTCCTGACCTCTGCAAGCAGCAATGCACATTCATATGCATGCAGGCAAAAAATTCATGCTCATAAGTGAAAAAAATTTTTTGAGAGGTCTCTAACAATTGGCTAACTTCTGTGTGATAGACACTTTATTTTTACATTTACCCAGTGATAAGTTATTTATAGTGTAACTAGGATCTAGATTTACCTAGGATACAAGCTTTAGAGCATACCTAGAAAGGATTACTTTGATTGACTAACTGAGGTGAGAAGACTACATATAAATGTTGGTGGCTCCATTCCATGGGCTCAAGTCCTGGACTTGGTGAAGAGAAGCTGAGGACTAAGTATTTGTGGTTTTCTGCTTCCTGACTGTGGGTGAAATGTAGCCAGCAGGGGTGTTCCTGCAACTAAGATTTCCCTGCCATGACAGACTGTACTCTCCAACTATGAGCTAAACTACGTTCTTTCTTCCTTCAGCTTCTTTTTTTTGGGGGGGGCAGGGGGTGCAGGGGGCTGGGGTGTGTGTGTGTCAGGGAAAAGGTCAGGCTATTTTATGATAGTAATCAGAAAAGTAAACAATGCACCCACTGTGTCCTCGATGCCCTTACAGTGGACTTGGGTTCAATTTCTAGCACCCACATGGCAGCTCACAAATGGCTCTAACTCTAGTTCCAGGGGAATCAGATACCCACTTCTGGCCTTCATGGGCAACAGGCATGTTTGTGGTATACACACATACATGCAGGTCAAACACCCATACACATAGAAAATAATAAAATAATTTTAAAAGGAGAAACTAATGGACCAGGTCTTAAGAGAGCAGCTCAGTGGCAGCCCACTGACCAAAGAAAGGCTGTTTTAACATAAATGAAAATGGTGGCGAACAGGATTATCAGTGAAGCTACCTTGCATAGAACCCTGAGTTTACAGAAAGATAAAAAGAAAGGAACTGTTAGAAAAACAAAAACCAGGTAGGACTTTGTGGCTCATGTCTTTAATCAAGAGGCAGAGGAAAGAGGATCTCTGAGTTTGAGACCAGCCTGGTCTACAGAGTGAGTTATAGGACAGCTGAAGATACACAGAGAAACCCTGCCTGGAATCACAAAAAAAAAAAAAAAAAAAAAAAAAAAGAGAGAGAGAGGAAGAAGAAGGAGGAGGAGGAGGAGGAAGGAGAAACAGAAGCACAGATGGACCAAAAACTAAAAGGCAATGTATATGAAGAGTGGCCTTCTGGGATGTTCTTAAATATATAGAACAAATTTCAAGAACTGTATAAAAACTTTCTGAACAGAAAAGCTGACCCTAGTTGGCCATGGTAACGCAAAAGTGTCAGGAGTTCAAGACCAGACTAGGAACAGAGCAAGCATAGCGAGTCTGAGAGTCTGTTAAAGAAGGAAAAGAAGGAATGAGGAAACGCTGAATGTCACGGTCCAGAGAGGAGGAGGAGGAGGAAGACACTACTCCAGAAAAGATGAAAACTTAAAAAAAAAAATCCTTAGGAACTGTCAGTCCTCAAAACATAGCTGAGATTCAAAATGTCTCTGAGTTTGAGGCCAGACTGATCTACAGAGTGAGTTCCAGGATAGCCAGGGCTAAACAGAGAAACCCTGTCTGGGGAATTTGGGGGGGGGGGACAAAAACAACAAAAGGGGATGAAGATAACAAAATAGTAAACAGACTGCAGAGCTCAGCTACCTACCAGACCTTAGTGCAAAGCTGCCAAATTAATTCCTTTCATAACTTTTAAAAGACATAAAGGAGAATAAAACAATATCACAGGCTACCCAGGGAGAAGAAATTTGCATAGACCTTTTGTAACTTTGCAGAGGCCTTCAGGACATTTGTACACCCTATTGACTTTCTGTTTTGAGAAATAGGTCTCACTATGTAGTCTTGGCTGGCCTAGACCTCTCTAAATAGATCAGGCTGATTTGAACTCACAAAGACCTACCTGCCTCCTGATTAAAGTCCAGCACTACCACACGTAAACTCAGTTTATTGGAAATGTTTTCCTCCTGAGGATTTATTTAGCTCATTGAATAGAGGACTTACCTAGTATGCATGAGGCCCTGAATTTGTCACCAGCACAACATAAACACCAGTATTGGTACTCTTTATTGCTAGCACTTGGGAGGTAGAGGCAAGAAGATCAGTTTAAGGTTATCATTGGAATTTGAGGCTAGCTGGGACTCTGTCTCAAGAATTAATTATTAATTAACTGTTTTTGGGGCTGATGTGATGACTCAGCGATTAAAAGCATTCATTGACTGCTATTCTTTCCGAAGGACCTGAGTTGAATTCCCAGCAACTACAAGGTTGCTCATGATCATCTATAAAAGGATCTGATGCCCTCTTCTGGCATGCAAGTGTATGTGCATACAGAGCACTCATGCATTAGAGAGAGAGAGAGAGAGAGAGAGAGAGAGAGAGAGAAAGAAGGGGGAAGGGAGGGAGGGAAGAAAGGAGTGAAGAAAGACTGTCTCAAAAAAAAAAATCAGGATGGGCTGGGATGGCTCAGCGGTTAAGAGCACTGACTGCTCTTCCGAAGTTCCTGAGTTCAAATCCCAGAAACCACATGGTGGCTCATAACCATCCGTAAAGAGATCTGATGCCCTCTTCTGGTGTGTCTGAAGACAGCTACAGTGTACTTACATATAATAAATAAATCTTAAAAAAAAATCAGAATGAGTTTGCTTATCACTTGTGGAGAACAGGCTAAGCCGTCTATTTGCAGTTTTAGAGAACCTGTCCTAAGCACTTGCTAGGAAGACAGCTGTAGATAAATAACTGTATATTCTGATCCTGTCCCCATGGGCACATTTGACACAAGTGTTCTGCAGCCTATTGTGTGAATTGCCAGGAAAACTACCTAAACAGGAAAAGCATTATTTAGCAGAATCAAACACACCAAGAATTTAACCTGGTCATAACATAGGAGAGATAATAAATTGATAGGTCCCTAGGCCATGGAGGATGGGCTGCAGCTCAGCGGAAATGTTTATTCACATGTGTGAGAGCCAGGATTGATCCCCAGCACTAGAGAAGAAAAAGTGACTACAAGATCAGTCAACAGTCCAGCAGACAGACAGCAATAACTCAATTTTGATATACTGAGCCTTCTCTCCAGTCCCACCCAATTAATGTTTAATGGGGGAAAGAAACACAATATGTCTTTACTAAATAGGAAACATAAAATAATTTTAAGCAACTACATATAGTTTTTTCTCTACATTTTTGCTTTGAGTTCTAGTTCAGACTTTGTCATTCAAGATTCAGACTTCAAGTGACAGTCCAGACCTTTGCTGTTCTACGCAATTAAAATGTCTGTGTGGTTGAAGGTTTTCCTCTGTCCAGCCTGGAGCTTGCAGTGAATGCAGCACAAATGCTTACTCACTGGTGGACGTGGCAGGTGCTGGCCCAGGAAGTTCTGCACATGCATGTGTGTGTCAACACTTGGCTTATGAAACCTAGAAGACTTAGCTCTAAGACTAGACTGCTGTTCCCGTTAACTAGGCCACTTAATGGGTAGGAACAGCCACCAGTCTTAATCTATTCTTCCATACACTGGAATGGTAGTAAGATGAAAGGAAAAGAGTGGTTACTCTTATTTCTTTCTTCTTATTTTTTTTTTTTTTTTTTTTTGGTTTTTTGAGACAGGGTTTCTCTGTGTAGCCCTGGCTGTCCTGGAACTCACTTTGTAGACCAGGCTGGCCTCGAACTCAGAAATCCTCCTGCCTCTGCCTCCCAAGTGCTGGGATTAAAGGCGTGCGCCACCACCGCCCAGCTTTTTATTTTTTTATAATAAGATCTATTCGTGTGTGTGTGTGTGTATGTGTGTGTATGTGTGTCTGAGTGTGTGTGTGTGAGTGCAGGTGCCTATAGAGGCCATAGATGTCTAAACCCTTACCAACAGATGTCTAAACTGTTACCAACAGTTTAAAGCTGCCTGATGTGGGTGCAGGGAATCAAATCAATTAGAAAGTAATTGGACTCTAAGGGCTCTTATCAATTAATTTAACTAATGGGGTCATCACTGAAACAGCTGTTGGACTAGGCAGTAGTGATGAACTCAAGAAGCAGAGGCAGGTGGATCTCTGTGGGTTTGAGGCCAGCCTGATCTACAAAGTGAGTTCCAGGACAGCCAGAGCTACACAGAGAAATGCTGTCTCCAAAAACAACAACAAAGGTAACTCAGTGGATCAAGTGCCCGTCTACCATGCACAAAAACTGTGTTCAATCCTGGGTGTGGTGTATATTCCCGGAACCCTAGCATTTAAGAGGTATATGCAAGAACATTCTCAAGTACATAAAGAATTTGCAGTCAGTCTGAGCTAAGTGAGGGCCCATGTCGAAACTAAAATATTCATGTTTTTTAATTGTGTGTGGAGGTACGGGGTAGGGATGTGATTATGTGTGGGGGTCATAGGCAACCTCAGAGCCAGTCATTTGTGTTCAGTCTTGTCTGAAACAGGATCTCTCTTGTTGTTCTCTGCCTTTGAGCTTCCAGGAATTCTGTCTCCACCGGGATTACAGGTGTGTGCCCTGTGCCCAGCATTGTGCAGGTTGTAGTGGTCTGAACTCAGGTTCTCACACTTGCAGGGTAAGCATCGCACCCATTGACCCATCTCTTCTAGCCTCCTCCCCCGATAAAGAGAATAATTCTTCAAAGTAGCAAAGAGCCAAATAGTGGTGGAAAATGGCTGAAATACTCAGAGATACATTTTCAGAGAACATGGAAAGCATAAATTATATACAAGGTAAACCACTGTTGAGCAGAACGCATAAAAAGAATGTTGAAATGACAGAAATTAGTAACCAAAAATGTCTTAAAAGCAGGCTGAGGGTTGGAGAGAAGGCTCAGCAGTTCAGACCACTGGCTGTTTTTCCAGAAGTTCTGAATTCAATTCCCAACAGCCACATGGTGGCACACAACCATCTGTAATGGGTTCCAATGAACTCTTCTAGTGTGTCTGAAGACAGCAACAGTGCACTCATACACATAAAATAAGTAAATATTAAAAAACAAAACAAAAAGCAGGCTGAGTGGAAAGACAGACCACATACATGTAAATTACTATTAGACTAATATAAAATTATCAGTAACATAATTTCAAAAATATCCAGGAATGGCTGGCAAGATGGCTGAGGGTAAAGGAGCCCATCACCAAGACTGATAAACCTGAGTTCAATCCCCTAGAATAACACCAGTTACTAAGTTGTGTGATTTGCAAACAAATAGAAACCACACAGGACAAATAAATACTTAAAAGCAGAATAAAAAAAATAATGAGGAAAAAAATGTGCTTTTACTGCCAAGCACCTGAAACTTTGACCTCTATTTATGACCAGAGTTACTGACTTTACCTCACACTGATTTTAAAACCATCATGATTGGGCAGTGGTGGCACTCGCCTTTAATCCTAGCACTTGGGAGGCAGAGGTAGGCGGATTTCTGAGTTCAAGGCCAGCCTGGTCTACAGAGTGAGTTCCAGGACAGCCAGAGCTATACAGAGAAACCCTGTCTCTGAAAACAAAACAAAACAAAACCATGATTAAGACAGTGTGGTAAACCTGGCATGGTGGTATATGCTTTTAAATCCAGTATCTGGAGGCAGAGGCAGATTGAAAGTTGAATGTTTGTGAATTCAAGAGCAGCCTGGTCTATATAGTAATTTCCAGGACTACCTGGGCAACATAGAGAAAACCTGTCTCAAAATAAAAAAGTGAAACAATTTAGGTGATTTAAATTACTGATCTTTTTGCATGTGTATATATATATACATGGTTCACATGAATGTGGGTTCATGTGTGTGAATGTGTGTGTGTGTGTGTGTGTGTGTGAATTGCGTATGTTTATTATTTGTGTATGTTGTGAAATCAGGTCCTCATGCTTGTGTAACAAGAATCTTACTGACTGAATTATTTCTCTAGCTCTGTAAACTTACTCTGTGGATCAGGCTGGCCTTAAACCCAGACACCTGGCCTCTGCCTAGGATTAAAGGTGGTAGCCACCATCACCTGGCTTGTTGTTCGTTTGTTTTTTAGATTTATTTATTTATTATATGCAAGTACATTGTAGCTATCTTCAGACACTCCAGAAGAGGGCATCAGATCTCATTATGGTGAGCCATCATGTGGTTGCTGGGATTTGATCTCAGGACCTTTGGAAGAGCCATCAGTACTCTTATCTCCAGCCTTGTTTGTTTTTTAAAATCAGGGTTTCTATTATAGTCCCAGTTGAACTCAAACTTGTGATTCTCCTGCCTTAACCTTCCAGGTGCACAGATCACAGGTATGTTCCATCAATCATAGCTTAAACATTTTTAGAGAAATCCTATATTTGTTAGCATGAGGGAGGTTGGTTCTTGTTTTTATTTCCCACATTGTTGATTTCTGAATCAGGGTCATGATGGTCTCATGAGTTGGGAAGTATTTCCTCTTCAATTTAATGGAGGAATCTGTACGTACTGGCTGGTTTTTGTGTCAACTTGACACAAGCTGGAATTATCACAGAGAAAGAAGCTTCAGGTGAGGAAATGCCTCCATGAGATCCAGCTGTAAGGCATTTTCTCAATTAGTGATCGAGGCCCCTTGTGGGTGGTGCCATCTCTGGGCTGGTAGACTTGGGTGCTATAAGAAAGCAAACTGAACAAGCCAGAACAAACAAGTCAGTAAGGAACATCCCTCCATGGCCTCTGCATCAGCTCCTGCTTCCTGATCTACTTGAGTTCCAGTTCTGACTTCCTTTGGTGATGAATAGCAACGTGGAAGTAAAAGATGAATAAACCCTTTCCTCCCCAACTTGCTTCTTGGTCGTGATGTTTTGTCCAGGAATAGAAACCCTAAGACAAATTGGCACCAGGAGTGGGGTATTCCTGTGAACTCAACATGTTTTGAACTCATTCCATGTTTTGGGGAGGACCATGGAAGGACATTGGAACTTTGGGCTAGAAGATCCATTCAGTATTAAGAACTCTGTGGGATGTGTGTGAGAGGTTGGAAGACAATGCTGAGACCGTGCAGAAGATGGAGGCCTGACCTGTGAAATTTCAGAGGGAAGACTAAAGACTTTTATCAGGGCCCTGTTGTTTTGATTGTGAAGAGTCTGTGGGTTTGGTTAGCTGGGACTGAAGAGTCAGCTGTGATTAACAAAGATACCAGAACCGCTAAAGTGAACCTTTGTGTTACTGGAACTATTGATGCTGGTTAGCTGGAGCTGAGAAATTACTGGTGATTAAAAGAAACCAGCATCATTGAGATGAAATATTCTGGGAAGTGTTTATTTTTTTAAACTTTTTTTAAAGATTTATTTATTTATTTTACGTATATGAGTACACTGTAGCTGTACAGATGGTTGTGAGCCTTCATGTGGTTGCTGGGAATTGAATTTAGGATCTCTGCTCACTCTTGTAAACCTTGCTCAGTCCGGTCAGCCCCGCTTGCTCTGGCCCAAAAATTTATTTATTATTATAAGTAAGTACACTGTAGCTGTCTTCAGACACACCAGAAGAGGACATCTGATCTCATTACAGATGGTTGTAAGCCACCATGTGGTTGTTGGGTTTTGAACTCAGGACCTTTGGAGGAGCAGTCAGTGCTCTTAGCCTCTGAGCCATCTCATCAACCCTGGGAAGTGTTTTCTCAGCACGCAGAGGCTGTGTTCCAGATATAGCTAAGGTTGTACCTTGTGCTGTGACTGAACTTGGCAATGTATAAGAGTCACCCAGGTGGTACTGGTTTTGAAGGCATGAAGGGGTCATGAAGAGCAGCTGAGGCTCGGCACTGTGAGAGGCCGCAGGAGGACATTGGTAAAGGTGCAGCCTCAGTTGCAATTGATGGCCCAGGACTGAAGGGGTCATGCATAGAAGTTGAGGCTTGGCACCATGAAGAGAGCCTATGAGAGGCTATTGGTGAAGTTTAGTTACAGTGGAAGCAGCAGTGTTTTGGAGATGCCAGTACCATGAGACGACCACCAAGAACAGCAGCAGCAGTGGAGTACAGGCAGCTGGAGCCTAGAAGACAAGGTGTGTCCTACAAAGGACAGAGCTGGAGAAGTGACCCAAGCCCTTGGAGGAGCCCAGAAGATCTTGAATGGATCCCAGACATTGGATGGTTAGAGTCTGATTTTGATTTTGATTATGACTGTGCCCTGATATTTTCCCCTCTTGAAGAAGGTATTTTAGTGGAGTCCACAGTTAAGAGACTTTGAATTTTTAAAAGACTTTGTATTTTAAAAGATATTGGACATTTTAAAGGGATCAAGCTTTTAATATATAAAGACTGTGGGACTTTTAAAGTTATTTAGATCTTGAGGATGAATAAGAAAGTAAGTGTTGAGGCTTAGTAGTGATGTATTTGTGTGTCAAGTTGACAAGGGGTCAAATTGTACTGTCTGGTTTTGTGTGTCAAGTTGACACAAGCTTGAATTATCACAGAGAAAGGAGCTTCAGGTAAGAAAATGCCTCCATGAGATCCAACTGTAAGGCTTTTTCTCAGTTAGTGATCAAGGGTGGAAGGGCCTCTTGTGGGTGGTGCCATCTCTGGGCTGGTGGTCTTGGGTTCTATAAGAAAGCAAGCTGACACTGGGCGGTGGTGGCGCACACCTTTAATCCCAGCACTTGGGAGGCAGAGGAGGATTTCTGAGTTCGAGGCCGGCCTGGTCTACAGAGTGAGTTCCAGGCCAGCCAGGGCTACACAGAGAAACCCTGTCTCAAAAAACCAAAAAAAAAAAAAAAAAAAAAGAAAGCAAGCTGAGCAAGCCAGGGGAAGCAAGCCAGTAAGAAACATCCCTCTATGGCCTCTGCATCAGCTCCTGCTTCCTGACCTGTTTGAGTTCCAGTCCTGACTTCCTTTAGTGATGAACAGCAATGTGGAAGTGTAAACTGAATAAACCCTTTCCTCCCCAACTTGCTTCTTGGTCATGATGTTTTGTCCAGGAATAGAAATCCTGACTAAGACACTGTATATAACTGATGTTCTTTTTCCCTCTTAAGTATTTGATAGAATTCACTAGCAAATTCATGTGGGCTTTGATTCATCTTCATGAGAATATTCTAAGTAAAATTCAATTTACTTATTGTCCTTTCTTTCTGAGTGCTTTTTGGCAGCTTGTATCCTTAGAGGCATTTGGCCATTTCTTGCAAATTTCTTTATACCATTTAATGGTCTAAAGTCAGAGAGATGACTCAGTCAGTAAAGTATCTGCTGGTCAAGAGCTTGAGGACTCTGGTTTGTATCCCGGTAACCATACAAAAAGCTGAGTGTGATAGAGTACTTACTCGTAAGTCCAGTGCTAGAGACGCAGACAGGCAAATTCTCAGAGCTAGCTGGCCAGCCCAGCTTAATTAATGAGTACAGGTCCCAGTGAGAGATCACATCTCAAATAAATAAATAATAAAATGGACCTCTCCTAAGGAAGAGAGACTACTGGCCTCCACACACACATGCACACACAGGAACATGCACACACAACTCATATCCCTCCTACATATAAAATTATTAGTAATTCGTAATTGTATGTGATGCTGACTAGCAATCAAAGCAAGGGCTTTGTACATGCTGAGTGAGTGTTTTACTCATGAGATACTGAGATACACCCCCAAACCCGTACTCTTTTTTTTTTTCCTAGGCTGGCCTTGAACTTTGAGTTTCTCCTGCCTCAACCTCCCTAATAACAAGAATATAGGCAGGCGTGTGTCACCCCACCTCACTAGTACTGTTGTCTTTTTTTTCCTTGACAGGGTTTTTCTGCATAGCCCTGGCTATTCTGGAACTCACTCTGTAGACCACTCTTGCACTCAGAGATCTGCCTGCCTTTGCCTACTAGTGGTGGGATTAAAGCATGTGCCACCATTGGCTGGCTTCTGTCATCTTTATTATAGTGTTTGCTTATTTTGGATCCTTTTATAGCTTCATATGATAGAAACATAAATAATTGGTTTTTAGCTCTTTTTAAAAAATATGTCTCTCTACACATTGATGTGTTTACTGTGTTTTCATTTTACATGTTTTCTTTTATATGTATGCACGTTTTGTCTGCACCAGATGAGCTCTGTGCCTGCATTGACCAGAAAAGGACATCAGGTCCTCTTGGACTGGAGTTACAGACTACTGTGAGTCCCTGTATGGGGGACTCCGAAAGGGACAGTGCTCTTAACTCCCCAGTGATCTCTCCAGTCCCTTGTTTCCAGATTTGTATAACCCAAAATACGTTCTGATTTTCCTTGTAGCTTCCTTTTGACCAAAGCTAGGTATCTGTCTGTCTGTCTGTCTGTCTGTCTATCTATCTATCTATCTATCTATTCATATATATGTTAATGTAGCCACTGGAGATTAGTTTTGTGTATGTTTACATAGCAAATATTTTTAAACCTTTTACTCTGTCTATATTTCAAGTCAGTTTCTTATAGGCAGATACTATTGAACCTTTTTTAAAACTAACAATTTTAGCTTTGTTATTATAGTATTCAGACATATTTATCAAGTTTTCACAATGCTGAGTTTAGACATGCCATCTTGCTGTCTGATATCTACTTGGTTTATGTCTTTTAAGCTTCTGACTTATTCTGGATTAACTTGGCATTTGTTGTTGTTACACCTTTTTGAGAGGAAGGGCTGAGTCTCATATGGTTGAGGTTGGTTTTAGACTTAAGAGACTCTCCTCCCTGCCTCCCAGTAGCTGGGACTAATAGCCAGACTACTGCTCAATTTTATTGCTAACATTAATTAGCTTGTTCACAATAGCATTCTTGTCATAGTATATCTTCAAAATCCATATCTTTTCAGTTTTTATGTGTATAGGTTTCTTGCCTGCTTTGCACCCATTGTGTGCTTGGTGCCCGAGGAGGGCAAATGAGGGCATTAAATCCCCTGGAGCTGCTGTTACAGATGTCATGAGTTGCTGTGTAGGTGCTAGGAATTGAACCCAGGTCTCCAGGTAGTACAGTGTTGATAGGTGCTTAGCCTTCTCTCCAGCTCCTATCATGCCATTTTAAATGAGTTTTACCTTCCTGTAATATGGGAACAGGGACAGGGAAGTGGGGGGTAAATGGAGACAGTTTATGATGATGCCCAGGATTCAGACTCCAGAGACCAGCATCAGAGTTCAGACCTAACTCTATTGTTTATTACACAAGTTTATATATTTTCAGCCAATTGGGGTGTATTTATATATTCAAGGGCAAATCAGGGTGCTATAGGTGTTGTCTATCAGAATCTTGACTCCCCTGTCCAGGAGCTGGTAGGGGAGGGTCCAATGGGGGCGGAGAGGGGGAGAGATTTCTGAGGAGACTGGGAAAGCAGGAAAGCAGCCACTGCCCTGGCCTTAGGCCCTTTGTGTTGTCTCACCTACCGGGATGTTGGGAGCCACGTCAGATCAGACACTGTGTATAGGATCAGGTCTTAGGACAAAAGTGTGGGGATCAATTGTCTCCTTCCACTGTTTGAAATCCTTGGAGTGAAGGTAAAGAACATTTTCCTGCTGAGCTATCTTGCTTGCCCTAGTTTTTTGTTTAAACAGTTAAGTATTGTTTAAGTGTTAAATGTTGTCTCAGCCGCTCTTGTTGCTATAACAAAATATTTGTGGTTGGGACTTGCTGCTTCTCTATCCAGTACAAGGTTCTAGGTTTGGTCTCCAGTACTGAGTGCAAGGGATCTGTGGCTAATTTATAATGAATATTAATTTATTTCTCACATTTCTGGGTACTAGAATTTCTAGATTCTATATCCTGGCAAATTTAGAGTCCAGGCAGAGGCCTGGCTTTCTGCTTTCAGGATAGGACCTCTTTGCTAAGTCCTTACATAGTAAAAGGTAGGGGGCCAAAGGAGCCTAATCAATTGCCTTCAGTCTTGTGTGTGTGTGTGTGTCTAGGTGCCCATGGACTCCAGAAGAGGGCCCTGGCTAGATCCCTGGAACTGGAGGAGTTTCAGGTCATTGTGAGCTGCCATGTAGGTGCTGGGAATTGAACTGGGGTCTCTGTAAGCTATCTCTCCAACCATTTGTGTATCCATTTTCAGGCGTGTGTGCAGGCGTGCGTGGAGGCCAGTGATTGAGGTTGGGTGTTCCTCAATTGCTCTCTACCTTATTATTGAGTCAGGCTCTCAAATTGAATCTGGAGCTTGCCAATTCAGCTAAACTGGTCTGGGAGCTGCACGGAGTCTGTCTTCTACGTTACCAGTGATGGCATTATAGGTGAGTTCAATCCCAGGCTTTATTTGTGGGTAATGAGAATTGAACTCTGGACTTCAGGATTAAACAGCAGACCCTTTCCTAACTGAGCCAGCTCCCTGTCTCCCCAGCCCCTCTGGCTCTTCTCCAGGCCTGAAGGGAGGGCACCCTGCTTTACTTACTTCCGGAACTTCCCGCCTCAGTGTCTACCTGAACCTTGAAGGGACACAGTTATTCAAAACATAATAGATATTTTCTGACAGTTTTCATTCCTTTGGATCTATTTAACTTTTTTCAGGTATTTTCCTTCTGCTTAAACAGTGTTCTCTATAATTCCTATAGTGCAGGTATGCTTCTGATGAATTCTCTTTGATTTTGTTTGAAAAAAATGTCAATTTTGTTTTCATTTATCTGATAATTATAATAGATGAAAATTTCAGCAATAGACACATCTTACTTGCTGGGGGGGTTGTTTGTTTATTTTTGGAGACAGGGCTTCTCTGTGTAGACCACACTGGTCTAGAATTCACAGAGATCCTCCTGACTCTGCCTCCTGAGTAAGTGCTGGGATTAAGGTACATAGCCTTGGCTGTCCTGGAACTCACTCTGTAAACCAGGCTGACCTCAAACTCAGAGATTCACCTGCCTCTGCCTGAATGTGGTATGAGCATGTGAGTGTAGATGCCTGCAAAGGCTAGAGGTGTCAACTCCATTAGAGCCAGAGTTAAAGATGGTTGTGAACTACCTGACTAGGGTGCTGGAAGCTGAACTGGGGTCCTTTGAAAGTGCCCTTAACTTCAGCCCTTTTTTTCTATTATTAAGTAGTTAGTTAATCAAATGTATATGTGTGAACACATGCATGCCACGGTGCAAATCAGGTTAGAGCACTATCTTTGTGAGTTGACTTCTCCTCTTTCCACTCAGTGGGCCTGGAGTTTAGGCCATCAGGCTTGGAAACAAGGATCCTGACCCACTGAGCCATCTTGGTGGCCCATTGTGCCTGTTCTTATTTACGTGGACTTTGCCTCTGTGAATTGAGGATTGCCCTCTTTCAGAAAGGGCCCCTGTTTATGTTCACTGTGCACTTAACATGAACCACAGCCTGTGGTCACTTTGATTCTACACTCTGACCCTTGTGATGATAAATCTATGAGTAGAGATACTCAGAAAGGGCTCTTGATATTCCAGTGTTAATGATGAGAGTCACCGGCAGCCACTTACAAAAGACATGCTTTAGGGCTGGAGAGACGGCTCAGTGGTTAAGAGCACTGACTGCTCTTCCAGAGGTCCTGAGTTCAAATCCCAGCAACCACATGGTGGCTCACAACCATCCATAATGAGATCTGATGCCCTCTTCTGGTGTGTCTGAAGACAGCTACAGTGAGCAAGCGAGCGGGGCCAGAGCGAGAAGAAAAAATATCTGAAGACAGCTACAGTGTAGATATAATAAATAAATAAATCTTTTAACAAAAACCTCTAAAACATGATAAAAATCCAGTGATGTGGATTGAGCAAAGTTCTGTTGCTTTTTTAAAAAAAATTAGAATACTTTTAAATGTATTTACTTATTTTATTGTGTGTATGTGATGTGTGAGGCAGTACACATGCCAGAGTACACATATAGAGGTTAAAGGACAACTTTGTCAGGATGGTTCTCTCCTTCCTCCTTTCCGTGAATCCTGGGGGTTGAACTCAGATCACAGTGTTCAGGCAGCAAATGCCGTTACCCTCTGAGTCATCTTGGGGGCCTGGAGCTCTGCTCATTTTTGCTGTCTTGGAGGTTGAACCCAGAGCAGCCTCCATATTAGTGAAAAAGCCCTGAGGTTTTTTGTTTTATGATTTTTATTCATTTGTTTTTATGTGTTTGTGCGTAGCCTTATGTGGGATTGTGTGCAAGTGCATGTGGAAGTCCAAAGAGGCCAGAAGAAGGCGATGGATTCCCTGGAACTTAATTACAGATAGTCATGAGCCACCATGTGGTGCTGAGAACCACACCCGCGGAGCAGCACATGCTCTTAACACCGAGCCATCTCTCTAGTCCATGATTCTTTTTAAATCTACAATCCAGTACCGAGCAGTGGTGGTGCAAACCTTTAATCCCAGCACTTGGGAGGCAGAGGCAGGCAGATTTCTGAGTTCGTAGGCCAGCCTGGTCTACACAGTGAGTTCCAGGACAGCCAGGGCTACATAGAGAAACCCTGTCTCGAAAGAAACCAGAATAAATAAATAAATAAATAAATAAACAATCCATTCTGAATTCAATTTTGTGTATCTGACTGAGGCTGTTTTCCCTCTGTTCAGTAGCACCCTTTCTCTAGAATAGAGGACATACTATTTTCTCCATTAAACTGCTTTTAGAAAATATTAATCCCAGCACTTGGGAGGCAGAGGCAGGAGGATTTCTGAGTTCGAGGCCAGCCTGGTCTACAAAGTGAGTTCCAGGACAGCCAAGGCTACAGAGAAACCCTGTCTCGAAAAAACCAAAAAAAAAAAAAAATATTGATTTGAGACTGGAAAGATGACTCAAAGCTACTTTGTGTTGCTCCCTGATTCAGTTCCCAGTACTACACATGGGAGTTTAAAACCACTCTGGAATCTAGTTCTGCTCTCACTGGGCACCAGACATGACTGTGGTATACATATCTACACACACACACACACACACGTAGGCACTTATACATGAAAGAATTTTGTTTGTTTTTCAAGACAGGGTTTCTCTGTGTAGCCCTGGCTGTCCTGGAACTCCCTCTGTAGACCAGACTGGCCTCCATCTCGGAGATCTTCCTTGCCTGCCTCCACCTGGGATTAAAGTGCTGGGATTAAAGACATGTGCCACCATGCTTGGCTTGAGAGTAATTTTATTTTTATTTTATTTTATTTATTTTTTTTTTTTTTTGGTTTTTCGAGACAGGGTTTCTCTGTATAGCCCTGGCTGTCTTATTTTATTTTTTAAACTATTTTTATTATTTTTAATCATGTGTATATCTGTGTGAAGAAATGTGCAAGTGAGTACAGGTGCCCACGGAGGCCAAAGCAGCTAGATGGTCTCAGAGTTGGTATTATAGATTGTAGTGAACCACCTGACAAGGCTGCTGGGAACTGAACTTGGGTCCCCTGGAAGAACAGTAGGTGCTCTTAGCCACTGAGCCATCTCTTCAGCTCCCATTTTATTGTTGTTGTTGTTGTTACTGGGTTTTGTTGTTGTTGTTTTTGGAAATACTGTCTCACTGTGGCTTTGGCTAGCCTGGAACTGCCTATGTAGACCTGGCTAGCCTAGACATCATAGAGATCTGCCTACTTCTTCTGCCTCTCAATGCTGGGATTAAAAGCATTTGGCACCAGCCCAGCCATTTTATTTATTTTAAACTGCATATTTTATTTTTCTTTATTCTTAAGTGACATTCATGCTTGTGTGTGTCTCTGTTAATGTAGATGCACACACATGTGCCACAGCATGCTTGAGGTGACTAAATGACAGCTTGCTGGAGTCCTTACGGGTGTTGGTTCTCACCTTCCACCATGTATGTAGGTGCCTGGGGTTTAAACTCAGTTCTTACAGCCTGGAGGAAGGCACCTTTACCTATTGAGCCACCTACAGGTTTAAGGTTTTCATTGATATAAATCTTTGTTCTCTTACAACATAATATATGAATGTTTCAACTCTTAGATAGTCCTTGTGCCTATGCAACTCATTTAAAGGTTCAAAACTTAATCCCAGTCCTTTTAATAACTGCTATTACAAACTGTTTAGGATAACTAAGCAGTGAAAGTTATTAGCCAGTCAATCAAACTCTAGTCTGGATTATAGACAAGCAATGTTTGTTTGTTCAGATATGCTATGAATAGATAGATGGCTTTCAAACCCTCAGAGACTCACAGAATATGGCATTTAAAGATCTTTTCTATTAATTTAAGCCTTTTTTGACATTGAGACACGGCAGCTGCTGGCTGCAGTCCCATTCAGCTTGGAAGAACATCAAAAGGCCTCCTTAGGAAGTTGCTTCAATTGTGGCAATCTAGCCACAGGTCAAAGAAAATGCTCTAACTTTATCTGCAGACAGAATGCCATCCAGAAAGGACAAATGGATGCAGAGAAGTTGATTGCCAACCTCTGCCAAGATAGGGTAAGTAAATCCTTCATAATTACTGCTTTAGAAAAGGACTGTCAGATATTCTGGGCCAGAAGACTGAATGTAGATGCTCCAATGTTATAGAGAATTTTGGGGACTGTCCTGATGATCAGCTGTCTCTGTTATTTTATGTTTTTGTAAGCTGCATCTTTGTGCATCCTGCATACAAGTAATATTTATTTCCTTCTCAGGCCTCTGATGGGGTTGATGACTAAGGCATAGACTTAATATAAACTTAAGTTGTTTAGGATTTAAAAGGATATTCTAGGTCTAAGAAGGTAATTTTAGGAATGTAATACAAGTTAGGATAGAAATTGATCTAGATTATAGAATACTTTTTCCTGAGTTGCCAAGTATTCAATAGACTAAATTAGTTGAATGTAACTTTTACTTAATAATTTTCATAGTAATTTCATAATTGTTCCTAGGGTCTGTTTATTATTATAAGAGAAAAGGTCTCTTTTGTTTGTTGATTTTTCTTTTTTCTTTTTTCAAGACAGGATTTCTCTGTAGAGCCCTGACTGTCCTGGAACTCATTCTGTAGACCAGGCTGAAGGCCTTTTTTAGTTAGACAAAAAAGGGGAATTGTTGAGGGTTGGTCTATTGCCATCTACTGTACTGTGAAATTCTATTTTTTTTAAAGATTTATTTATTTATTATGTGTGAGAACACTGGTTTTCAGACACTCCAGAAGAGGGCATCAGATCTCATTATGGATGGTTGTGAGCCACCATGTGGCTGCTGGGATTTGAACTTAGAACCTTCAGAAGAGCAGTCAGTGCTGTTAACCACTAAGTCGTCTCTCCAGTATAGAATGCTAAATTCTATACTGAAAGGTCAAAGCCTAGAACTTCCCTTCCCGTTTACAAGCTTTTGTTGTGCAAACCTTGTTCCTTAATATAAAACTATTCGTTAAATAAAATTGGCTACAGCCAATAACTGGAGGGATTAGAGGTAGGTGTTTTAGGAGTGACCTAGTTAGAGGAGGAGAGACCAGGGAAAAAGAGGAAGAAGGAAGAAGGAGCTTTGGGGACAGGAGAGGAACCATGAGCACATGACCAGGAAGTATCTGGGGCACACACACAAAGAATTCCAGTCTGGATAACATAGATAAGAGTAATATCTCACTGGAAACTTTTGGCATGGTATTTCTAGCATGGTAAGCTGGGTTTATGAGTCTTGCATTTAACGATGAGTTCACTTAAAACCAAATTTTCTAACCTGCAAAGCAAGGTTAGAAAAATGTATTTCCTGGGATCTGGCAAATTCACTAAGCCAGTGGCATTTCTTAGCACAATTTGTATACTTCACACTGTATACCTGAATGCAGCCTCATGAACTTGAGAGAGAGAGAGAGAGAGAGAGAGAGAGAGAGAGAGAGAGAGAGAGTAAGTTTGAAAGAAATGTCCCTTGTAGGCTCTCACTTTTGAACACTCGGTCCCTGGTTGGTGGTACTGTTTGGAAGGTTGTGGAACCTTTTAGGAAGTGGGCCTTACTGGAGAAAGTAAGTCATTGAGGGCAGGCTTTGAGAGTTGATAACCCCACATCCAATCTTATCTTAATTTCAAATTTGTGGTTGAAGATATGATCTCAGCTACCTGTTCCAGCTACATGCTACCATGAGAGGAAAGGCCTGTCATGATGCAGGCAAACACTCATAAACATACTACTTAAAGTCTAAACAATTAAATTTTTTTGTATTTCTTGTTGCAGCTTATTATTATTATTATTATTATTATTATTATTATTATTATTATTATTATTATATTCTTTCTGTGTGCTGGGATCAAAGGTGTGTGACTCCTAGCTTGGCTTTTCTAGGCCTCATGAAGCAAATGGGACAGAAGAAAAGCCCAGGACCTGGTGGGAACTCTAAATCTGGACACTCAAGTTCCCACAGAGGTGAATGGGGAGTAAATACACTCCAGTCTAGTGAGAAAGAAAGCTGTCTGGGAACGGGGGAGGTTGTGTGTGTGGGCTCCACTAGACCCATAAACTGGGGTGTGTGGGTGCCACTAGACCCATAAACCGGGGTGTACAGCTCAAACAGAAATATGTCCTGATGGCCTTTAATTAAATAAATAATAACAGTGAATTTAAAGTATTTCTTCCTGAGGGAGAAAAAAAACCCAAAAACCCAACAGTAAATCCTCTCTGGAACAATGACGCAGGATTGCTTTCACAGACAACCTTCCAGTGAAAATACCAAGGGAGGAAAGAGTGGAAGAGAGCAAAACCCACTGAGAATGTAAAAAGATCTGATAAACCCAAGTAGCCAATAAAAGAAGCAAAACTTGTCCCCACCCCCTGTTGTTCATGGTTGTGTTTCTACAGTGAAAGGATTCAAGAGCTCTGGGTTCACCTTCCACAGAAAAGCCACACAAAATAAAATGCCACCAGCTTTCTTGGGGTCGGAGAGATGGCTTAGCCTCTAAGAGCACTCCTGGCTCTTGCTGAGGGCCTGACTTCCCAGGACTAACATGGAGCCTCACAACTGTCCATAACTACAGTTCCAGGGGATCCCATGCCCTCAGACATCTGTGGGCTCATGTATGCAGGTAGTACTGCCCAGGCATATACCCAGGCACACATGCACACATTCACCCAGGCACACATGCACACATTCACCCAGGCACACATGCACACATACACCCAGGCACACATGAACACATACACCCAGGCACACATGCATACACAGAAAATAAATGAAAACAACTTTCTTCTTCTGCACCTTAGTTGTCCTCTCTGGAGGGATCTATTTCCCACAGTTTTAGGAATTTTTCTTAAGGTTACCATTTAATGTGGGATTGGGGGTTGGGTACCTAAATTAAAACTTCTAAATTCACTTAAAATCCTTACAATGAGCATTACTCTTAGTTGTCAACTTGACTGGTTCTGTACCTATGAGGGAAGGTTGTCATTTTGCCTTCCCCTTCTGCCCCCCGCTGCTCTGAGACACAGTCTCACAGTGTGTCATCCAGACTAGGCTGGTCTTGAACTCACAGACATCTGCCCATCTCTGCCTCTTGAGTGCTAGGATTAAAGGTGTGCAGTTCACTACTGGGCTGTGAGGGAGCTTCAAGACAGTTTAACTGAAGTGGGACACTCACCCTGAGCGTGGCAAGAGTGTCCAGGGGCAGCCCATATAAAAAGGGAGTCAGGCAACCCCTGCTCTCTCCCTGCTCATCTCCCTCATGCTGGCAACATCATCCCCACATTTGGCACTCTGCTCTCTTTCCACTGCTGCTGCCATTCTTTGCCGAAAGATCGCAGTTTCTTTAGGCTTCCAATACTCGTTGAAGACCAATGGCTTTTCCAGAAATCCTCCAGGCCTTCAATGCCAGACTAGGACTACTGAGGTATCTGGTCTCATGGACTGAGCAAACTCCTGGGCTCTCAGCCTCTCCAATATAAAAGCAGCCACTGTTGTACCTAGAGTATATTGTGTAAGTCATTTGTACTGGTAAGTTTGATGTCATCTTGTCACATATTACAGTCATCAGAGCTTAACTTGAGAAAATGCCTCTATAAGATCTGGCAATAAGGCATTTTTCTTAGTGATTGATGGGGAGGGCCCAACTCATTGTTGGTGGTGCCACCCCTGGGCTGGTGGTCCTGGATTCTATAAGAAAGCAGACTGAGCAAGCCACAGGGGGAGCAAGTCAGTAAGCAGCACCCCTCCATGGTATTCTGCATTTCTCAGGTTCCTGCCCAGTTTGAGTCCTTGTTCTGGCTTCTTTTAGTAACAGACTACAATGTGGAAGTATAAGCCAAATAAACCCTTTCCTCCAAAACTTGCTTTTTGATCATGGTCTTTCGTCACAGCAATAGAAACCCTAAGACGCCAATCTAATAAGTTTCCATTTTGATAAATATGCATTCTATTGGTTCTGTTCATATACCAGGCATGGTAGCATACTTTTGTAACCCCAGTGCTGGGCAACCTAAACAAGAGGATCTTTGGGGCTCACTGGCCAGGTGGTCTAGCCATCTTGGTAACATCCAGACTAAACAAATAAAACCCCAAATAAACACCCCAAACCAACCAACCAACCACCCAGCCAGCCAGTCAGCCAGCCAACCAACCAACTAGTCAACCAACTAACCAACCAACCAACCAACCACCCAGCCAGCTAGTCAGCCAATCAACCAGCCAACCAGCCAACCAACCAACTAGCCAGCCAACCAGCCAACCAACCAACCAACCAACCAACCAACCAACCAACCAACCAACCAAACAACCAGCCAGCCAACCAACCAACCAACCAACCAACCAATCAGCCCATCAACCAGTCAGCCAACCAACCAAAACCAACAAATCAAGATGGGTGGCTCTTGAGGAATAGTGCCTAAGACTGACCTCTGGCCTGAGCATGTGCCTGACTCATGTGCACATGCACGCGCACCCATATATACACAGTAACAAAATAAAACAAAATGCTAAATGTTTGTTTCTATCATATATTAACCCCAGTTTTTGTGGTACTGGGGCTCAAACCCAGGGTCTTGAACTACACACATAGACCAATATATTTATTTTATAAGCAAGGTTATAAAATAATCTGGCAAAGCTACACACAGTCACAGAGGCAGTCCTAGGGATAAAACTTTTGTCATGCTAACCAACCTTAGGCTTGTTTAAAACTTGTTAGCTTAACTTTTACAAAATCCCTTCTCCATACACCATCTTATGTCTAGTAAACATTTACTTTTTAATGAGATGTAGCTAGCTTAGTTCTTAATCTCCTGGTTTGTGATATGGTGCAGGTTAAAAAAAAAAAAAACCAAACTCATCCAGGTTTTCCACTGTTGGCCTGTGTAGTGAAGAAATAATTTTCAGCAATATAATCCATGTACATAGCTCATTCACTATTTTGTAGATTTGGCTTAACTATTGATCTAATTATGTCCTTTGAATCAGAAGCAAATGAGTGTCCTGCTGGAATCAGAAAATGAGGTCTTATCCAGTGCTGTCAATAATTTGCTGTGTACCTTGGCAAGTAACTTAACCTTAGTTTTCTCTCTCAGGTTAACCATTATCAAGATAAAAATCATATGTTAAGATTGGCAGAGTCATCAGAAATTACATAGCAAAATTCCTTTATTTTATGGAGGGACTGAGTGATTTGCCCTACTGACCTATGTAGTTAGTTTTCCTAGGCATTACAGACTAGTATCTTTTCCATGAATTGTTTTTCCTCTCACTGTTGTCTCAAGAAATAAATGAGAAAAAAGTGAAAGCACTGAACAAATATAAAGCTATTATTAAAAAGTCAGACAAGAGTATTAATATCAGACACTGTAATTGTAAATTTTATTGGAATGTGTGCTCTAGCTATCTTGCACAATTTAAAAGTTAGAAGTTATGAAGCATATACAGTGAAAAAGACAGAAAAGGAATAAGGCTGGAGCAAAATTAACAGTGAGTTTGTTGAATAACTTTGAAGGGAAAAGAAAACATCCTTAAGCATAGTACTATCTTCTCAATGTTTACTGGTATTTTTCCACTTTGAGCATTTCTGAAGGAAAGAAGTACAATAATAATGTGCCGTGTCATTTCCTGGTTATATAGAACATCATATCTTTTGTTTAATTTACAATGCTTCTTTCCAGGCCACTGCCCTAAACAAGTCGCTGCAACCTGCAAAAACCTCGGTCCCGGCCGAGACTCCAAGTCCCGAAATGCTTTCTGGCCTGTCTGCTCCGCCTATTCGCAAGGGCGATTCTTCCATCGGGAATTGTAGTCATGTGAAGCCCGTATTTCTGGGCTGTAGGGCAAACCGACAATTCCCCCCCCCGAAAACTACAACTCCCAAAAGGCTGCGAGCGCCCTTCCCGCTCCGCCGTCGTCGCGCTCCGCCCCTGGCCTCTCCTCCCTAGCTGTGCTGCGCTGTTCATGCCTTCCTGTTGGTCCGAGCTGGGAGAAGTTCACTCTGATCAGCTGATTCCAACTGACAACAAGAGAGGAGGAAGCCTGGGAGGCAGCAGAGGAGGAGGGGGCGGAGATGGAGCTGAGGATGGATCCGCCGGGGCCCTAGAGTAACCCGGGTCCCGTCGGCAGTCCGCGTCCCCCACACTGCCTTGCCTTGGCCGAGCTGCTGCGGGTGGGCTCTACGGGCCGCGGCGGAGAGGGCGGGGGCGCCTTGGCCCAGCCCCGGGCGAGCGCTGGTCCTGGGGCTCCAGTCACTCCTAGGAGGAAGGGGGGACGGGTGCGGCTCGGGTGGGGGTGGGGTGGCATAAACAATGGATTCGGCTCCGGGATGTGCGGGTTTGTGTGAAATTTGGGGGACCGCCTTTGTTCTTCGGATCCGCTGCCGCCCCTTGGGTTGTGGTGGTGGTGTCCGGGAGCAAGGTGGGGGTGAGGGACCCTGGACTGGAGAGAGCCGTCGAGGTGTGTGGAGGGGTCCGAATGGGCATATTGTTTGCTTGGCCTGGTGGTGGTGGTGAGGGTCAGCTGTTCTTTTGAAGGTTGGTTTTCTGTTTTTCTCAGTAGTGACAAGTCTTGATTTTTCTTTCCCTTTTGGGAACTGACTGGACGCGTCTGAGGTTAAGGTGAAATTAAGGTCCCCTGGATACTCCCTTGCCTTGTTTATCTGAAGATCAGATGGATAGATTGGTTACTGTAAGGGAGGAGTGAATATCTGAAAGGAGGACTTTACACTTGGTTGTGCTCTTGGAATAGAAGGCAAAGGTAGGGAGAATTAGTGTAATTACATTTAGAAGTGACCCAAAACCCTCTTTCCTGTCTCCCCAAGGTTTTGATTTGATTTGTTTTAAGTGTTTTAGTGACAAGAGAAAATGAGTTGTTTTGACTCACTATAGGGCCTGGCTCTCCTGTGCGCCTTAGTGCTGGAATTCTGCCTCCTGTTGCGCCCAGCTCTCTTCCTCTGTAGAAAGAAGGGACAAAAGGGAGCACAGTAGTTTTTTTTATTGTTTTTGAACATGAACTTGGGACTATTGTTGTTAATTTTAGAGTCCTTTGCTTGTCCAGAGCTGAAAGAGTCCATTTATAAGGATAATTGGGTTTGTGGAGGTCTTTGAGAGAGGTCTGAATTTATTGTTACAATGTTTTTCTTAGCTTTTTACAGACCACCTTTCCCCCTTCTCACATATAAGGAGCAGGTGCAGAGGGCTAGCCTCCTAAAAACTGTCTGTTTAGTGATTTTGAGTCAGAATTTAGTAAAATGAGCAGAGCATTTTACCAACAAACCTGCAAAATCTTTTAGAAGTTCTGGGTCTAGAAGTGTTTTGTTGGTAGACGTGTTTGTTTTGAGACAGGGTTTCTCTGTGTAGCCCTGGCGGGCCTGGAACTCACAGAGATCCACCTGCCGCTGCCTCCCTTTTGCAGGTGCCTCTAGGCTGGTTTTTGTAGTTAGTTTAGTATCCAGACTTCTGCCTTTTGAGTACTAGGATTTACAGGTGTAGTACCACACCCAGCATGGCGATTGTTTTCAGAAGGGAGACCCTTAGCCAAGATCTTGAGATGACATTTCTAGTCCTGGAATAAGCCACTGTAGGCTTTAGAAGCATGAATGAGGGTTCTCTCTGGTTTGGGCCTAGCATTTAGGTGCTCTTTTTTGTTTGCTCAGTTTAAGGTACACTTCTGTTTTTTCCCCCAGATGAGTAAAATCTTCTTTCTCTGTTCTAGGTAGCCTTGAAACATTGGCGTGAGGTCCAAGTAAACCGAACAGCCCCTCACCACCTCTGTCACCACTCTGACTTTGTGGCTGAGGCCCAAACGGATGAGCTGACCTTTGCCAACCCAGCAGACCCCTCAGCTTGTGGCAGCGACTCTGTCAAGTTCACTTTCAACACATCTTTCTTTGCACTTTGCAGAGGATGAGACCATCAAACTCAGTGAACACTGCTGTTGGTACGAGAGACTTGGAGGCAGAGAATTAAAAATTTGAACATTTGTGAATGTGTAAAAATCCTTAGCCAGACAGGTTTTCTTTTTTTTAAAGGGTTCAGAACCCTGTGGAAGTGCTAGCCACCTTTAGACTCAAAGCATTTGTCTTCCTTCATTCCTGGGAAAGTACAGTAGTGACTGTTGCAGGGTGGGTGGTTTCCAGACGGATCTAAGTTATGAGTGTCCAGACTTCCCTAGCAGAGAAGGGCCTAAATCCAGGGCTCATGTGCCAGGAGAGTTATGCTTGCAGCGGGACTGATGAAGCCGTCTTCGAATGTGATGAGTGTTGTAGTCTGCAATGTCTCCGCTGTGAGGAGGAACTCCACCGACAGGAGCGCCTTCGAAACCATGAGCGGATAAGACTCAAAGCCGGCCATGTCCCTTACTGTGACCCCTGCAAGGGCCCCAATGGGCATTCGCCAGGTGTTAGGCAGAGGGCAGCCGTGAGGTGCCAGACCTGCAAAATCAATCTCTGCCTGGAGTGCCAGAAGAGGACTCATTCAGGGGGTAACAAGAGAAGACACCCCATTACCGTGTACCATGTCAGTAAGGTCCAGGAGTCCCTGGAGGGGGAAGAGATGGATGAGGAGACTAAGAGGAAGAAGATGACAGAGAGGGTTGTGAGCTTCCTCCTGGTAGATGAAAACGAAGAGATCCAGGTAAGTCGCAAGCCACTGGGGACTCCTGTCTGTATATCCATCTGTTGCTGGGAACTTGCTCTCCAAAACAGGAAGGAGGCAGAAAGAGCCAGGGCCTCAGAAGCCTTAAGTTGTTGGAGTCAAATTTATTTAGGTAGGTGGTTGTTGGTTTTGTTTTGAAAAGTTTCACTCTGTAGCTCTGTTGGCCTGGAATTCACAAGAGTCCTCCTACCTCAGCTTTCCCAGTCCTGGGATTATAGATGTGAGCCATTATACCAGGCTTACCTTTTTTTTTTTTTTTTTTTTAAGACAGGGTTTTGCTGGATGATTCAGGCTGGCCTTGAACTGGTGATGCTCCTACCTCAGCCCCTTGAGGTGCTGGGACTGCAGAGTTAAGATTTAGTTATTTAACAGCTAGATAATCTTGGGTAAATTCTTTTTCCTTTCCTCCAAACCTTAGTTTTCTTGTCTATACAATGGGAACAGTGGTTGTGAGGATGAATTGAGCCTCTGCAGGGTGTTGCCTGCCAGTACTGTCATTAGTGGTAGGAAAAACTGCTTAAAACAGCTTAAAACATGCAGGAGATACATAGAAAACTGTGAATAATGATACAAATATGGGACTGTGTATCCTTAGTATTGAAGGGAAAAAAATCTTTTACAAAGACAGCATTCTTTCAGATGACCTCTTTTGGTTTAATTATACAAGTTTCTTAGTCCATTATCTGTTGCTATAGCAAAATACCTGAGTCTGGGTAACTTATGAGGAATAAAAAAGTTCATTTTGCTCACAGGTCTAGAGGCTGCAAAGTTTGGGAGTATCTGAGTATTATGTAGGAGGGGGTATCAAGATCCTGCTCAAATTTCTTGGCTCAGTAAGCCACCACTCCCATCACAGGGCTCCACTTTGATGACCTTACACCAGTTACTTCCCACTGGGTCTACTTCCAGAATTTCAATGTTCGGATATGAGGATCAAGTTTGGGTGGGGCAAGACTGCTCAGTGGTTAAGAGCAGTGGATTGTTCTTGCAGTTAACCCAAGTTCATTTTTCCAGCACTCATATTAGGAGGCTCACAAATGCCTGTAATTCTAGTTAAGGGATGCAACAGTGTCTTTTGATCTCCAAGAACATCATGTGCACAATACTCCACATAAACATATATTATTAAAAAAATAGTTTTAGAGGACTATTCCAACCATGGTGACTTGTGATCAGTAGTAGCCAGGGAGGGCTTCCAGAGTGACTTTGGTTTGTCCCACTTGGAGAGAAAGGTATGTCCCTTAAGCTGGGAGGGAGATGGTAACCTGTGACCATCAGGAATGACTGTGGAAAGGGTAATTTGTTTTAAAGATTTATTTATTTTATGTATGTGAGTACACCATTGCTTTTTTCAGACACACCAGAGGAGGGCATCAGCTCCCATTACAGATGGTTGTGAGCCACCATGTGGTTGCTGGGAATTGAACTCAGGACCTCTGGCTAAGTCATCTCTCCAGCCTGGGTCTTTTTTTTGAGACAGGGTCTCTCTTTGTAGCCCTGGCTGTCCCAGAACTCCAATCTGTAGGCAGATCCACCTGCTTCTGCCCCCCAAGTGCTGGATTAAAGGCCCATGCTCCCACTCCCTGCTAGGGTAATGTAGTGTTAGCTTTTTTCTTTTTTCTTTTTGTTTTTTTTTTTTTTAAAAGCTGGCTTTTTAAAAAAATGTGCGTCTGTGTCTTATTGCACATATGACCGGACAGTTTGTAAGAGTTGATTCTCTCCTTCCACCATGTGGTTGTTAGGGATTGAACTCAATGTTGGTGCCGAAAAGCTCCTTACTGGGTACACCATCTTGAGGCAGGTCCTTTAGTTGGCTGTCAAGGGGAGACTGACTGCCTCAGTGTTGAATTGACATTGTAGCTCAGCACTTGTCCACGGTGCAGCTACTTCAGCCTCACTAGTCCCTTGTGCTTTATATAGAACTGTGGAGAGAGCAGGAGTGGAATAACTTATCATACGGGGCCTGGAGCCTCATGTCCTGTACTGGTTTGTTGTTGTCAGTCCCCTTGTGGTATTTGTGGCCCAGTGACTTAGTATTTGGTGATGACTCAGTAGTCTCCAGAGGGAGGAACTCCGCTGTAAGTCACCAACAGAGAGATTTCCCAATTATCCTCTAAGTATTTCTTACCTCTCCCCTTTTCCTATGTGGATAAACTGATGGAAATGAATGATGTCATGATCCCTATTCGCTCCCGCTGTCGCTGCATTCTTGCTAACACAGACTTCCCTTTATTGGTTTGAGAGGAACTAATAGAGTTATGGAAGAATGACCCAGATCCCATTCTGCCTCCCTTGTCAGCATTCGTGTCTTCATTATGAATTATGCTCTAATTGGGCAATGTTGTAGACTAATATTTTATAAATGGAGCAGCTAGATCTGGATAGTTCTTGTTTGTTCTGGTATACTGCCAGCCTCTGGAAGTCACAGTTCATGGGTAAAGCGAGAGGAAGATTTTGATGAACCAGTAGTTTTCATGAATAGCGTGTAGACAGACACTTTTTAAAAATACGCATTTACTTAAGGTACATGCTCATTTTAACTTAATATTTACCCCAATCTCTCTCTGTGTTCTGTATGTGTGTGTGTGTGTGTGTGTGTGTGTGCGCGCGCGCGTGTGTGTGTGTGTGTGTGTGTGTGTGTGCGCGTGTGCGCGCCTGTGTCTTTTTGCAGGCTGAAGCTAGAGGTTAAGCTTCTTTTGGGGACAGAGTCACTCACTGAACATAGAACTTGCTGTTTAAGCTAGACTGTGGCCCGAAAGCCCTTGGAATCCTCCTGCCTCTGCTCCCGCCCTTACTGTACCCCCAGCACTAGGGTTCCTGGCACCTGCCAGCACACCTGTATCATCTTCATCCCCTTCTCTTCTTTGTCCTTTCTTCTTTCTGGAGACTTTTTTAAAGACATTGTCTAGTGTAGACCATGCTATCCTCAAACTCTTTGCAATGAAGGATGACCTTACATTTTCTTTTGAGACAGGGTCTCACAGGCCTTGGATATCCTACAATTCACCATGTAGATAGACCAGGCTGACTTTGAACTTAAGAGATCAGTTTACCTGTTTCCAAAGGTATGTACTAGTACACCTGGCTTGGCCTTGAATTATGATCTCTTTGACTGACTTCTTACTGTTGGTATTACAGGTTGTACCACAAAGCCTGGTTTATGTGGTTCTGGGGACTGTACCTAAGGCTTGCTTCATGTATACTTGGTCAGCACTTGACCAACAAAGCTACATTTCCAGTCCAGTCAGGCAGTCTGCCCATCTATTTACCTCTGTCTTGTTCTCTTAAAATATTTTTCCCCCAAATAGGGTAGAAAAAAAATCTCAGTATTATCACTTTCAGATAGCTTTTTTATGGGCCTGGAGAGTTGGCTGAGAGGTTAAGAACACTGGCTGTTCCTCCAAAGGACCTCAGTTTAATTCTCAGCAACCACATGGCAACTTCAGCTGTCTGTAACTCCAGTTCCAGGAGATCTGACACTCTCACACAGATATATGTGTAGGCAGAACTAAATTATTTTTTAAAAAGAAAATAGCCTTTTAATATGTATGTATGTGTATATGCATGCATGCATATATGTATGTATGTATGTATTTATTGTAAACCAGTGTTGTTATTTAGGGATACTTACAGGAGCATAGGCAATTTATCAGTGGCTACACTACTAAAGAAAATATCTTCCCTTCCCTAGCAACTGTTAGTTAAATGCCTGGTGATTCTGAGGAAGACATTTTTTTTTTTAATGAAAAAGTTACTTTTATTTATGTGTGTATATGAGCTTGTCTGAGTTCATGTGTGTCAAATGCATGCAGGTACCAGAGAAGGCTAGAAGACAGTGTTGGAAGCTGAAGTCATGGGCAGTCATGAGCCATCTGATGTGGCTGCTGGAAATCAATCACTAGTTCTCTGTAGGAGTGGTACACCCTCTTAACCTCTGAGTTACCTCTCCAGCCCCCTCTTAGGGTTTGTGGCAGGGTCTCACTATGGACCTCAGACTAGCCTTGAACTTGTAACTTTCTTGTTCTAGCCTTCCCAGTGCAGAGACTGTGGTCATGCCTGCCTTGTAATTGTACGGTCCATCTTTCTTTTTCTTTCTTGAGACACTTTCTCTGTAACTCTGGTTGTCCTAGAACTTGCTTTGTAGAACTCAGAAATCTGCCTGCCTCTACCTCCTGAGTGCTGGGATTAAAGGCGTGCAGCACCACTGGCCGGTGCCCCTGTTTTTCCTTTTCATAAGGAAATAAATGTTAACCACTTCCCAGGAAATAGCAGTTTATCAATCACAGCAACATTAGTTGGGAATAGTGGATTGGAACAGAATTTGTTCACTTTAGGTGAATATTTGTTCTCATAGAGTTATAAGTAAAAACTTAGATAATGAAATTATCTAGTCCAGTTTTCTAATAGCTGTATGTACAAAGCAATGAAACATGGTTATATAACACAAATGTAGACTATAAATTTACTGGTTTATGTCTTATGCCCTACACAACATCATATGCAATGAGAAACACATTGTTACCACTGCATTTCATTTTCTTTTTTTTTTCCTTTTAGTAAAAAAGTTTTCAGAAAGGCTGGTACAGTGGTTCAGTGGGTAAAGGTACTTGATACTGGGAGAGGGACATTGTCCTCTGACCTCCGTGCGTGTTCTGTGGCACATTCATGTGTTCTCACACAAAAATGAATGAAGAGTTAAACAAAACGTAGACACAGTCTGATTATGTAGTTCAGGGTCTCAAACTTCTGTATGACCCAGTCAGTCCTTGAACTTTTGATCTTACCTCTGCTCCCAAGTACTGGGATTACAGATGTTTACCACCATAACTGGCCCTGAAATTATTTCTTCATGTTCAAGTGTTGGCTCATAATAGCTGAAGTTTAAGAAGCCCCCTCCTACTATGGTGTTAGGAATTTTTCTTAGCACCTACATGAGACATTTAACCCTAATGGTAATTCTGTGTTTTAGCTTCATATTACAGTAATGAGTCATCACACAGATTACTATCTTAATTTCAGAGATCAAAAGTCTTAAAGTGGGGCTGGAGAGATGGCTCAGTGGTTAAGAGCACTGACCGCTCTTCCAGAGGTCCTGAGTTCAATTCCCAGCAACCACATGGAGGTTCACAACCATCCATAATAGGATGTGATGCCCTCATCTGATATGTCTGAAGAGAGTAACATTGTACTCATATACATAAAATAAATAAATCTTTAAAAAAAAGTCTTAAAAGTGGGTTGATAGGCTGTGCTCTTTATAGAAGTTAGAGAGGAGAGTCTGTTTCTCTCGGATTTGTCTAGCTGTAAGAGTTGATGTGCATTCCTTGGCTTGAGGACGTCCTTGAACTTCAGCATTGAACAATTTCCACTCCCAGCTGTGTTTCTCTGCTTTATTATCATGTCCTCTCTGCTCTGTGTCCCTCTTGCCGCCTTTTGTATGGGTCCTTGAGGGTATTTTGGTCCTACCAAGACAATCCAGCATACTATCCCCATTTCAAGCCCTTAACTGAGTAGTCCTCAGAGTCCTGTTTGTCACATAAGCTGATGCTTCGTAGGTTCCTGGGATCAGGACATGGGCGTCACTTGGGGGGTGACAGTCTCCAGCCTGCTACATCTTGAGGAGTAGATTGTGTTTCACAGATGAGAACCCCAAAGGTTGATCTGATACAGAATGTTCACAGTGCAGTCAGTGATTGAGAAATGGATCTACCAGATAAAGGCTCACTGTACAACTGGGTTCCAGAGGGGTGAAGCTGCTGTTAGGCAAAGAATTAACCAAACACCCTTCTTGCTTCTGGCCTCTCAGAAGCAGCCCTGCCAGGGAAGCCCCTCCTCTCCGTCTGGGATTTTGTCTGTGTTTTCTAGGCCTCAGTGGACTGAGAAGAGCACAAGATAGACCCATTGTTCAGTTGGTAATGAAGAACTTGTACTAACAGGTTGTGTATAATGTCCAGAAGTCAGAGCAGCACCCTTAGCAAATGTCTCTTAAGTTTAGGAGAATAAGCTTTCTAGCGACTAGGGTGTAATAATAATAATAATAATAATATTTAAGTACACTGTAGCTGTCTTTAGACACACCAGAAGAGGGTGTCAGATCTCATTATGGATGGTTGTGAGCCACCATGTGGTTGCTGGGACTTGAGCTCAGGACCTTTGGGAGAGCAGTCAGTGCTCTTACCCGCTGAGCCATCTCACCAGCCCTCGACTAGTGTTTTTTTGTTTTTTGTTTTTTTTCAAGACAGGGTTTCTCTGTATAGCCCTGGCTGTCCTGGAACTCACTCTGTAGACCAGGCTGGCCTTGAACTCAGAAATCTGCCTGCCTTTGCCTCCCAAGTGCTGGGATTAAAGGCCTGAGCCACCACTGCCCGGCACAACTAGGGTTCTTACAGGAGGAAGAGGGTGCTGTTTTTAGGGTCTTCAGGAAGTCGGACATCTTGTTTTGTTAATATGTTTAGTAATTGGGAGAAAAGATGAGAAACAAAAAGTCATTCTTCATTCTTTTTTTTTCTTCCAGCATTCAGGCCACTGACCTCATTTTCTAAGATTTGTGTGTTTTTATTTTATGTTTATGAGTTTGTTGCTTGCATGTGTGTCTACGGTACCATGTGCATGTCTGGTGCCCATGGGGTTAGAGATAGTTGAGAGCTGTGATCTGCCATGTGGGTGCTGGCAACCAAACCTAGCTCCTCTGAAAGAGCAACAGATGCCCTTAACCCCTGAGCCATTTCTCCAGTCTCCTATTCTCTTTTTAAAAAGATTCTGTAAAGGCTTTTCCTCACCCTAGCCCATTCACCTCTTTGATCATTTTTATAAAGTCCCTATGAGTGTCCTCTCTGGGAGAGGCACACTACCTAGAACTGTGGTTTATCCTCCTGCTGACTGACCACTGACTGAGACTCAGGCTTGCCCAGGACTCCGTTTCCTGAGCTGACTCATGAGGTGGTAGAGGGGGCTAACAGTGTCTGGGTGGCGAGGCCATAGACTACTCTGTGACATGGGACCCCAAGTCTGCCCTTCCCTCAGCCTGGTCATTGGCTACTTCACTGAGACCGGTCCTTTAAGAAGACCCAACACTTTGCTTGGCTACTTCCCTTGTTGACATCCCAGAATAGTGCTGCTCAAAATACTGGGACTTGACCAAAAGAGACCTTATTTTAGTAGGATTCAAAAATGGAAAACGATGTTTTCTTACCGGGTGGGAAGTCTTTATCCTGACAGGCTGGATGGGTCTGCCACGTGTGTTTTTGTGTCACGGTCCCTAGGCCTGTTTTACTCTGTCCTCTGGCTCCTGGTCTAAGTAGCTTCTGGGACCCTGTGTTTAGGTAGCCTTGTTCAAACTCCAAAGGACTCCATTCTGGCCAGTAGGTCATGAGCAAAGAAATCCTGATTTTCTGCATTGTTGAACTTTTCCATTCTTCTCTAACGACCAGATGGCTGGGGAATAAGAGCTGACTTTGGTGCGGCGCAGTGGGGAGTTACCCTCTGACAATCTGGTCGGAATATACATACATTTTATCACTAGCTTCTTAGGTGCCATGGCAGGAAAATAATCAATAATTGCCCAAGTGGCAGGGCCTCCCCTAACCCTACCCTTTACTCAGAGAAAGTAAAAGCTCCATTGTTTAGTGGTGGTGGTGGACTGGGCACCCTTAAATGGGATTACTGGGAAACCCAGCATTGGGGATGATTCGGACAAACGAGCATGAAATGAAAGAGCCCCTAACCTGGGGACTGTCCTGTTTGATACAGGGCTGTTTAAAATTTGACCCGTATAAGCCATCAAATCACAGTGAGTCAGCTGTTTAAGAACCCATCCTTATCTGTTCTGAGTTACCTCCGTTCTGTGTGACGTTACCTTCACTCCACCTCCAATCAATTTTGAAGTCCATCTTTTTGAATTTGAAAGTGCTTGGGTTTTTGAGCCAGGATTAATGTAGAGGGCAAGGTTTCTTGCTGAGTTGACTTTCTGTGTTTTCTCTGGGGATGTGTCTGTTGGCTATGCCACTCTTGGTCTTTCCTATCGGTTGTGTAGCTCTGGTAGCTGGCTGGACTGTGCTGGGGACCTGGCCTGCTTAGGAAGGATCTCCTAGGAGATCATTTTTAGTGCATGTTTAAGTGCTAACTGATGACTGATGAGAAATTAGAAGGAGCTAGTGGGGAGACCATGATGAAGGGAAGGGAAGCTAAGCTATAAAAGTTTAGGCTGGCCTTGGATTCATTTGGAATCGAGGAAGACCTTGAACCTCCAGTCTCCAGCTTCTACTTTAGACCTGAGATAAGCAGGTAAGCATCTCAAAGCCTGGTGTGTGCAGTGCTGGGGCTGTACCCAGGGCATCATCAGACAGTCTGCAAGTGAACTGTATTCCCAACTCTCCTTTTGCCTTTTAAGAAAGCAAAACAAAAACCTTTAGTGAGTGTGTGTGTGTGTGTGCACGCGTGCGTGCGTGCGTGCGTGCGTGCGTGCGTGCGTGTGTGTGTGTGTGTGTGTGGAGGTCAGAGGATAGCTGCAGAAGTCGAGTCTCCTTTTTATATGAGGGTTCCAGGGATTAAACGTAGGCTATCAGGCTTGGCAGCATATGACTTTTCCACACTGAACCATCTCACTGGCTGTCACTTTTTTTTTTTTTTAAAGATAGATTTTACTGACTGGCCTGGAACTTGATTTGTAGACCAGGCTGTCCTTGGACTCACAGAGATTCATGCCTCTGCCTCCTAAGTAGAGGGATCAAGAGAGTGTGCTACTATATCCGTCCATTAGTCAAGAAGTTCCGTTTGACTGATTTGTGGGTCAGTATGGCCGTGGTTGGAATTTTAGGGTGGAGATGTATGCTAGCTATATATAAGAACCTGACCACTGGCTTGCCACCTTTGGAGGATGACTTGACTTTCTGGTAACCCCTAGACTCCTCACCCCCTACCTGTTCTTGACACTAGATCATTTCTGGTAGATTCTAGATACTGGGTGCTTAAAAAGAACCAAGTTTGCTCCTTTCAGACACCCACATTTAAGTTAAGTAAGAGCACAGTCCTGAGCGACTTAGAAGTTAAGGAATACTCTAGAAACTCCATTTTCTAGTTAAGCTCTGCTATCTGGTGACTATGTCATCCACATGGCTAAACCATTTCATATCCTTTCATAACCTTTTCTTTCAAAGCTTTCAAAGGTATCAGTACCCTGCCTTGAAATGGAAGTAGTTATTGAGCTGCATGTCTTAGTAGTTGGGATAACCCCTCTGTGCAAACCTCTTCTCTCTTGTAGCACTGGGGATCAAACCCAGAGCTTTGTGCATGGCAGGCAAATGCTCTGCCACTGAGCCACATCCCCAGCCCACTCCAAATGCGAGTGAGCCTGGGAGGAGTGGTGGAGGCCGTCCTGCTCGGAATGCCCAGCTCTCTTGTTAATCCGCGTAGAGGTTATCTGAGGGTCTCATAACCCTTCTTGTGTAGTCTCTGGTTCCGGTGACCGTGGGTTTAGGTGAGTAGTAGGTCACCGTTCTCTCCATGAGCTCTGCTGTTGAGATCTGGATTCCTTGGCAGGCAGGCAGACAGCAAACAACTTTCCACCTTCCCTGCTTGCTTCTCTCCTTTCTTGCCTTTCCTTTTCCTCCCCCTTTCCCCCACCCCCTTTTCTTTCTCATCATGAATTTAAGAAATGATATCTCCCATTATTAGGGAAAACAGCTGGTATAATAAAACAAATGGCTTTAGGGTTGTGTTTCGTACTGGGTTTTTCTTGAATTTTTTTTCTTCCCTTACTACAGAAAACTGATTGTGTATGTGCTATTTATTTATCTGTTTCTGCGTGGGTCTCACTATGTAGCCCTGGCTGACCTGGAACTTGGTGTGTGTACTAAACTGGTCTTGAATTTACAGAGTTCTGTCTGCCTCTGCCTCCTAAATGTTGAGACTGCAGGTCTATGCCATCGGGCCTGCTCATAACTTGGAGATGTGGCTCAGTTGGTAGACTGCTTGTCTACATGCCTGAAATCTCACCTCTACAGCACCGCATAAGCCTAGTACGGTGTTGCATACTTGTAAACCCAGTACTTGGCAGATAGAGGTAAGAGGGTGGGAGTTCAAGGTCATTCCTGGTCATATGTTGAGACCCTGGCTACAAAACAAAACACAACAAAACACAAAATCCAACTTTGTTGAGATGTGTAGTTTTATAAGTTGACAAATGTGGTCTGGAGAGATGGCTCAGTGGTTAAGAGCACCAAGTGCTCTTTCAGAGGTCCTAAGTTCAAATCCCAGCAACCACACGGTGGCTCACAACCATCTGCAATAGGATCTTATGCCCTCTTCTGATGTGTCTGAAGAGAGTAATGGTGTACTCATACATAAAATAAATAAATAAATCTTTAAAAAAATAAGTTGACAAATGTATATATCTGTGACCACTACAGTCAAGACATGAAGCGGGTGGAGGAGTGGCTGGGTGGCTGAGAGTGCTTAGTTTTGCTGAGGACCCTGGTTCGGTTCCCAGCACACATGTGGCTCACAAGCCTCCATAATTCCAGGTCCAGGGAATCCAACTCTCCTAGAGCAGAGCACCAGGCATGCATGTGGTACGCAGACATTTATGTATGTAAGCTAAACAAGCATACATAAAAGAATTTTTTTTAAAGACATTAAACATTTCCACCAGCCAGGTGGTGGTCTTTGATCCCAGTATTCAGGAGGCAGAGGTAGGTGGATCTCTGTGAGTTTGAGGCCAGCTTGATCTACAGAACAACTTCTAGGACAGGGCAGAGAAACCCTGTCTTGAAAAACCAAAAGAACTGCTGGGCAGTGGTGGCGCACGCCTTTAATTCCAGCACTTGGGAGGCAGAGGCAGGTGGATTTCTGAGTTCGAGGCCAGCCTGGTCTACAGGGTGAGTTCCAGGACAGCCAGGGCTACACAGAGAAACCCTGTCTCAAAAAAACCAAAAAAAAAAAAAAAAAACCAAACAATTTCCACCAATTTCAAAGGTCCCCTCGTGCCTCTAAGAAGCAGTCACTGCTCTACTTTCTATTACTATGGGTTAGAAAGTAAATGTCCTAGAGTTTTATATAAAGCACCCTCTCATGTATGTATGTATGTATGCATGCATGCATGTATAAATAATTAAAACTGCCTCCCCTGGTCCTGGGAGGCAAGTATTCCTACCCCGATTTCGATATCGACATCCTGTCACTAAGTTATCCAGGCTGCCCTCGGGTTTACGGTCTTCCTGCCTCACTGTCCTGAGTACTTAAGCTTCTAGCTGGTACACCCAGCTTACTGTGCTTTTGAGAATCATTCATATTTTTGTACAATTTATAAGGTAATTAATTTTATTGCTGAGTTATATGAGTATATCATAATTTATTCATGTATTATGATATCTTATGTACATATATATGTATATACATTTCTTTTGGGAGGTAGGGTCTTCAGCTCATCCTCCTGTATCAGCCTCTTTGAGTGCTAAAGTTTTAGGTGTGGCCCTGGCACTTAGCTTGTACTATGTATTTATATTGGATGTTGTGCATCTTTGTATTAGAAGGGAAGTGTCATGAAAATGGCTGCATCAGTTAGTGTATGCTGCTGCGACAAAGCGCCTGACAAAGGCACAGTAAGGAGGGAAGGACTGATATAGCTTGAAAACATGGCAGCAGGAGTGAGAGGCGGCTGCCACATTGCAGGTGTGTGGTGGCATGGCGGTCTTCAGGTCGCTGTCCGTCTTGCTCCTTCTGTGCTGTGCTGCCTGGATTTGATTTGATTTGATTTTTGTGAGTCCTAGGCATAAGACAGCTTTGGCCACCAAGCATTAAGGTAGGATGAACAAAGGACTGCCACCTGCTCTGCTCAGTACAAGAGCAACACACACACACACACACACACACACACACACACACACCCACACCCACCCCGTGTCTCTCTGCCCATTACCAGGGGGTCTCTTCCCTTTTTTTTTTTTAAATTCACTTCACATCCCTCTTTTCCCTTTTATTCCAGTCCAGAGCTCAAGCCCATTGGATGGTGTCACCCACACTCAGTTAAGCTTCTCTAGAAACATCTTCATGCATACATCTAGAGAGTGTTTCTGCTTGATGGTTCTAGATCGCTAGGTTGACAGTCAAAATAACCATCACAGCATTAGAAATAGTGTAGTAAATCATTTTCCTCCATTCACCTGGCAGAGAGAAAATTGAGGCCAATGTAAGTTAAATGATGGCAAGATTGTCCTAGCATCAGTGATGGGTAGGGCCAGCTTAACCAAGCCCTCCCTGGGTACTCTCTTCTTTCCCCTAGAGAGAGCACCACATGTAGACATTCATTGCACCAATACATACTGATTGCCTGTTGTGCTAGGCATGCTGTATTGAATAGCACAGGCCAGGCCCCTGCCGCTCAACAAGGAGTTCATTGTAGTTGTGAGGCTGAGAACTAGGAATAGGAAGAGTGCGGCTGTGGACGTGTCAGCCAGAAGGGTGGTGGAGCAAAGGATTTGCGCAGGACAGGGATTGCATCAGCTGTTTCTGGTGTAATATTTTCATTAATTTTTATTTATTTGTTGATTTTCTATCTGTCCATCCGTCTGTCTGTCCGCCTGTCCATCCATCTATCTTGTGGCCTGTTTCTTTGTGTTCTAATCTGTTACTTTTCCTTCTAAGGTCCCAACTGTCACTAACGCTTATGCTAGTCTTGTTGTAGCTAGATGGAGTTTGTAAAAGGGAGCTGCGTGTCCCCTTTGGAAGGTTTTTGGAGAGATCTCTTGAGTTGGCATTTCTAGTCCCCAGGCTTGGAAATCTTCTTATTCAGATATAAAAGGAGAGCTGAACTGAGCTGAATTGGGTATATCAAAGAAATTCATCATGGAGCTGACAAGAGCTATTTTGGAAGAATCTGTGTGAGGTTCATTTCTATGTGGTTATGGTCTGAGCTGCTAGGACAGCAGAGGAGCTGTAGGTAGTGTCTGTGAGGCAAGGGTCAGCGCTGCTGGAGTTAGAAGACATGGGAGGGGAATTCCTGACCTTTCCGGTCATGGGATACTTTGGGGACAATGGAGTGGAAGAAAGTGATCTTTGTCCTTACCAAATGTACTCAGTGTTTGTGAGGCCAAACTTGTGACTCCAGTCACCTTAAGAAAACATTTGATAGGGAACTGGCTATGCTTCTAAGAAGGAAGTCCATCTCACATGTGAACCCAGAGTAAGTGTGCACTCCATTAGGATAGAGCACATGCACCTTTTGAACTTCCTGTGACGTAGAAGCAGGTTTTCTAGAACTTTCTGATCACTTGTTATCTAGAACATCTGGTCATCCAAAGAAATGGAACCTTTGTTGGGACTTTTTAAGACTAGACTACTGATGTGTTTGACATAGTTTTAGTAAAGCCCTATTTGATTATTTTTTCTTTTTTATGCACATTGGTGTTTTATTTGCATGTATGTCTGTGTGAGGGCATCAGATCCCCTGGAACTGGAGTTATAAGCAGTTTTGAACTGCTGTGTGGGTGCTGGGGATTGAACCTGGGGCCTCTGGAAAAACAGCCAGTGCTCTTAACCTCTCATCCATCTCTGTATATTTGAAAGGATACAAATAAGACCTTTTTATTCAGTCAGGATACAAATTAGACTGTGAACATAAATCATTGTCTGATATTCTTTTACTTTGGGAGAATTGGAGCCTCCAGGGCCTCACACATGCTTTACCGCTGAGTTTCTGATGGTTTTTAAAAAGACTAAAAAAAATTTATTTAGTTTTATGAGCATTGGTGTTTTGTCTGCATATCTATATCTAATATCTAATATCTGTATCTATATCTATATCTATATTTATCTGTGTGAGGGTGCCAGATATTTTTTGGAGATGGGGCTGGTGCTGGGAATTGAATCCCAGTCTTCTGGAAGTTCTTTTAACCGCTGAGCCATCTTTTCAGGCCAATTTTTAAAAGAATTTTTATTTGTTATTTTTTATTTATGAGTCTGTGTACATGAGTGAATGCCATATGTGTGCAGGTGCCCATGGATGCCGGGAGATGTCAGATTCCTTGGAGCTGGAGTTAGAGGGTTTGAACTACCTGACATGGGTATTAGAACTGGAACTCAGATCCTCTGGAAGAGCAGCAAGTGCTCTTAACTGCTAAGCGCTCTTAACTGCTAAGCCAACTCTCCTGCCCTGTTCTTTTGACTATTATGGAGATGGTTTGGGGTTTCTCAAGGGAAGAATCCCTTACTTTCTACCTCTTTTTCTCCTCTACAAGAAAAGGAAATGTAGCACTGGGTCTGTACATGTGTGATTTGCCATCATCAGGTTAGTGATGGGTACAAGGTGAACTTAGTATATGCCTGGACTATAGAAAAACTCTACTTGTATTTTAGGGTACTGGTGTCAGTTGTAATTAGAGGATCTCTTGGTTTCTTTGACTCTTTTTCTCTAAACTGAGCCAAAAAAGATAAGAAAGCAAAGTGAACTAGAAACCAACAAATACAAGTCATTAATGGAAACTCAGTGTCGAGAATAACTGCCCATATAACTTAGTAATGAATCAGTGGAAAATTATAAAATAATCATTTGTTGGATCGGGGTAGAACTTACCACGAGGTTTCTATTGTGATGGAGTAGGGGAGCTTTGGATAGTGCTTTGTTTTTATTTGGGGATGGGGCTGTTTGGGGGCTGCTGGCCCTGAGAACAGCTTAGCAAACTTGAGAGGGATGTCTGGTCAGTAGTTGGTACAGAGCTGATCTACTTTAGAGGCTGGGACTAGAAGAGCCTCCATGCTGAGCGACTTTCGAGTGCTTCCTGGAGCCTCTGTGGCTTATCTTCTAGAGCCTGGCTGGCTGTGGCTCCTTTCCTCTCTCCTCAGCTCATTGGCTCTTTTCCTTGCTGCTTTGCCCTTCCCAGGGCTGCTGGGGAAAGTCCGTGAGTGTGTATGCTTCCCGAAATGATTCTGAGGGCTGAGCTGCAATCTTTTGAGTCATTGCTGTTGCCCTCTTGGAGCAGAGGGGCCTGACTGGTGCTTTCCTCCCTTGAAATACTCTGATTTCCAAATAGAAATAGTAGGGATCTTTGAGAATTGTTCATTCATTTTACAAAATACTTGGAAGGTTACACAAATTAAGTTTTTTAGTAAGTCAGAAAGTGGGAGAGAGAAGTGGGTAAGATAGAGCTGCTATTGAGTTTCTTTCTGGAAGATTGATTTTTTAAATTGTGTTGGTGTGTGTCTGTGTGGCTATGTATGTGCATGTGAGTGTAGGTGAGGGACATTGGGTCCCCCAGAGCTGGGTTGCATTCCTGATTAGGTGCCAGAGAGGAAGAGTAGTACATGCTCTTAACTGCTGAGCCATCTCTCCAGCCCCCTTGTTGGGTTCTTTTCAGCCTAATATTTATTAGGTGTCACTTTACTAAGAGTCAGCTGCAGCACCGGGATTAATAATGCTTTGTGGCTGGCCTGAAACTCAGAGATCTGCCTAACTGTTTGAGTGCTGGGATTAAAGGAATGGGCCACTACTGCCTGGCAATACTGTGCTTTTGTTTGTTTTTGTTTTTTTTTTTTTTTTTGTTTTTTTGTTTTGTTTTTTTTGAGACAAGGCTCACCAGGCTTGGCAGCAAGTGCCTTTACCCACTGAGCCATCTCGTGTGGCTCCTTGACCCTCTCTGAGGCAGTCTCACTGTGTATCTATCCCCTGGCTGGCCTAGAACTCATGGAGTTCCCCTTGCCTCTGCCTCCTAAGTGCTGGGATTCAAGACACTTGCCACCACTTCTTGTTAATGCCTTATTTTGGTTAGTGGGAGGGGAAAGGAGTTATTTGAAGTGTGCGCTGAGAACTTTGATTTTAGGTGGGGCTGGTTTGGATCTGGCCATGCTGCTGAGTTGCTGACAGGAGGAGGGAGCCTAGTTGCTCTTGCAGCACACTTGGGTGTTTTCCCAGTGGGCTGATTCTAAGTAATAATGGCTCCTGTTCTCTCACTGTGTGCCACGCACTGGGCTATGCCCTTTGCTGTTTATCTTAGACAGGACTTTATCTTAGGCAGTGCACAGAGTCCCCACAGGGCTGGGCAGCTCGTTGTAATCTGATGTCCTGGAGGCTTCCTAGCAAAGCAGCTCTTTCAAGGCCCTGCAGTGGCTCAGCTCTGGGTGGAACCAGAGCGCTGACGTGCCTAAGGTCTCAGAGTCCAGGCTCCAGGAGGAGCAAAGGTGATGTTGCTCCTGCTTTTGTTTTGTTTCGGGGCCTAGGGCCATTTCATTCAGTCAGAGTTGGGTGGGGAGACAAGGGCACCTCACCTCAGAAATGGGGTAAAGATGGGGTGAACCAGTGTAAGCAGACAGACAGGAGCTGAGGCCATAGCCCTTCCAGGGCCTTCTTTCCTTCCTTACCAAAGGGAATCTTTTTTCTTTTTGAGACCTGGTCTCACCAGGTAGTCACGGCTGACCCAGAGCTCCTCTGCAGCCCTGATCCTCCAGCCTCAGCCTCCTGTGCCCCGACCCTTTCTCCACCTTTGCTTTTCCTCGTGTGAAGACCGGTCCTGCTGCCCCTAAATGAAGGCAACTGACCCTATCTGGCTCGGGAAGAGTTGTCCACAGGTTGTTTAGTAGCATTGCCAGGGAGCAAAGTAATGTGAAAGACAGGAGGGCGAGGCCTGCCTTCCCGCTTGCCAAGGAGGTTTTCTTCATTAGCCTCTGCAGTAGCCAGTGGAGGTCAAAGTGGTTATGTCCTTACTTTACACAAGAAAAAAAGCCACTAGCACGTGCTGATTGCTTGTAGACCACTGGAAGGCAAACCTGCCAAGACTTTGAGTTCTTTCTCTGAGTCTGCTTATTGGATCCAGAAGCTATACCCAACAAAAGAGCATACGTGTTTAGTATGTCTCAGGATACTAAATACCAGATAATATTCCAGATGTTAGTCTTGTCATATATACATATACACAGACACACAGAGACATGTGCGTGCGTGTGTTAACTTTCTTTTCTTTTTTTGAGACAGATTTTACTCCATAGCTTGTGCTGATCTTGAATTCGCCTCCTGCTGTCTTTGCCTTGTATTGAGATTACAGGCTGTGTAAGCACTTAGTATGTTTATTTATTAGGTACATCATTTGAGGAACATTTACTGTTAAACTAGAAACACTTAATTCTGTACCTGCATGACTGTTGTAGATGCCAGTTGCTGCTTCTGGGTTGACGAGGTAGATTTTCTGGGGAGACACTGAAGGCCTAGGCTTTCAGAACTGTTTGAGCGCGTAGATGGTTCTTCCAGCTGACTGCCCCGACCGTAGCTGACTCCTTACCCTAGTGGAAGTTTATGGGGTTTTTGTCTGTGTCTTGCTGGCCATCGTAGCAACTTGGAACTAGACCCAGGTCCAAACGGACTGTTCTTTGTCACTTAATTTTTTTTTGTTGGTATGTTTTTTGAGACAAGGATTCACTATATTGTAGCCCTGGCTGCCCTGGAACTCACCGTGTAGACCAGGCTGGCCTCAGAGAGATTAATTTGTCTCTCTTTCCCCAGAAGTGGGATAGAGGCCCATGCCACTACACCTGGCCACTGAAGAAGTTCTTAACTTCAGTTTTTGAGACAGTCTTGCTGTATAGTCCAGGTTGGTCTTGAACTGGCAGTCTTCCTGCCTACATCTCTTCTATGCTGGGATTACAGATTTGAGCTACCATGCTAGCTAGCTTCTGGATCTCTTGTTTCTTAGAGCTATCAGGTAGTTCAAGTAGCCTGGTCCCAAGCTGATCAAATGCTGCTCTGTTCAGCTCTGTGGAAGGTCTAGGGGGCGAGGCAGAAGAGAGGGATTCACGTTTTAGCAGTGTGTCGCTGCTGTGTCCTAAGTGCTGTGTTTTGCTCTGATGCTGAAAGAAATTGGTTATAAAGGCTTGTTACTGCTGGAGCTAGAGGAGACCTGTGTGGTGGAGGCTCCGCAGCCTGAGTTAGTGATCCAGAGAAGCTTTCCGAAGCTCTATTCTGGATCTTGAAAAAAGCCCAATATTTTGCTTACAGAGAGAGGGAGAAGAGGAAGGAGGGAGGGAAAGAGAGAGAGAGAGTGTGTGTGTGCGTGCACATGCGTGTGTGCATATGTGAGTGCTGGTTCTTGAGAGCACGTGTGAGGGGTGAGGGGTCTGAGGAGGTGAGAGGATGCCTCTCGTACCCAAGGTGGTAGCAAGTGAGCCATCGCACCCCTGCGTGTTCTTTCATTCTTTAAGTTGTCATTGGGGGTTATGAATGTATGAAGTCAGAACAGTAAACTTTTGAAATATCGCAACTTTATTAAAATGGAACTCACACACCACGAACCACCCTTTATTGTGTTTATAGTTGCATTTTCAGTGTGAGGATCAGATATGGGACCTTGAACATGCAAAAAGAGTCCTGCACTACTAAATGTGACCCTCAAGCTAGATTCATCTTTTAAAGGATATAGGTCACTGAAAGCCCATGCTTGGTCTGTTCCCCAGCACCACGAATGAAGTAATGAACTAGAGAATTGAGTGCATTTAGTATAATCAAAACCTGCAGCCTGGAACACTGTGATTCCAGAACATTTCCATCAAGCAGAGCCCTTGTCCCCTTTTTCCTCCCCTTCTGGCTTGCTGGCAGTCACCGGTCTCCTTTCTGCCTTATGAGGTGGATGTCCTGTCACGTAATATCTGGCCCTTCTGTCCGGTTCGTTTCATTCAATCTCATGTTCCTGTAGTCATGTTTAGCATGTATTGATACTTTTTTTTTTGCATGTCAAGCAAATACCGATAGCTGTTTACTTTGTTTTGAGACAGGGTTTCTCTGTGTAGTCTTGGCTGTCCTAGAACTGGAGTAATAAGACAGTTGTGATCTGCCACATGGGTGCTGGGAATTGAACTTGAGTCCTTTAGAAGAGCAGCCAGTGCTCTTAACCTTTGAGTCATCTCTTCAGCCTATTTGTTTACTTTTGTGTAACAGGTTTTTAGGCATTTTTGTCTAAGTGTTTTTGGTGATGATGAAATTTTTATTATTGAACATTTTGTGTTATTATTGTGTATGTGTAATAAGTGTATGTGGGCATACATGTGCCACAGTAACCTTGTGAAGTCACGGGTAACTTTTGGGGAGTTCCCTTCTTTTGCTATCGGTCCTAGGGTTAAACTCAGGTATGTTGGGCTTGTGTGGCAAGTGCTTGTATCTGATGACATTTTTTTTTTCTTGGTAATTTTGAGACAGGATTTCTCTGTGTAGCCCTGGCTGTCCTGGAACTCACTCTGTAGACCAGGCTGGCTTCAAACTCAGAGATCCTCCTGCCTCCCAAGTGCTGGAGTTAACAGCTTATACCACCGTGCCTGGCTACATACATACATACATGAGTTTTTCAAGCAGACTTGCACTTTTCACCCCAGGCTAGCCTGAAACGTTCTACATCTTAGACCAGGCTGGTCTTCAACAAGTGGTCCTCCTGTCTCAGTCTCTCAGGGAACAAGATTGTAGATGCTCACAACTGTGCCCCCTTTCAGTTTTTATTATTTTCATAGGGAGAATATTTTTATTTTAACAATTTTAGTTATTGTTTGGGGGATGATACATGTGAACAAAACTGTCATTTGTCCACTTCATAAACATGTATAGAGTATTGGATTGCAAATAAAAATACTTTATACTATAAAATATTGTAAATTCTTTTAATTAGAACTGGAAAACTCCTTAAGACAAATGTGATCATGTTAATTTCATGTACTTTTCTGATTCAGTAAAAGGTTCTTGTAAGTGGGATTTAGACTAGCATGAGTCTGAGGAGAATGTGCCTTATAATTACTATTCCCACTGAAAAGGTAGTTGAGATGATTGATGATACATATTTCCAGATAATCCTTCAGATGTGTGATTCCTCCTCAAAGCCTTTTTCAGACTGTTTCTAACCAGTCAAACAAGTCAGTACAGAAGCAGCATAGTTAGCGAGTGCACCCAACCCTAGGTCAGCGGACATTATTGTGAGCAGTGTGTGTGCGCTTTTCAGCCATGGGCACATGGAGTCTCACTGCAGCATGTTCTACCCCCTCTGAAGGCGTGTGAGCAACGATGTAGGGAGCAGGCATCTGACAGAAGACGCTCAGGTGAAAGTGCTGGCCTCCAGGCCTTCCCAGCTCGAGGGTGATCCCTGGGACCCACCTAGTGAAAGGAGAGAACCAACTCCTTCAATAGAAACACCATGCCTTCCATAGTGTGCCAATATACTCGTGTACACACACACACACACACACACACAAATTATATTTTAAGAAAAAAGAAGAGTGGGAGGATTGGAGAGATTGCCCAGTGGCTAAAAAGCACTTGCTGTTCTTCCAGAGTTGCCAGCACCCACGTGGTGGCTCACAACTGCCTCTAGCTCCAACTCAGGGGATGTGACTTTATCTTCTAGCCTCTAAGGGCATCAGGCGGGTGTGAGCACACACACACACAGTGCATAAACATACAGGCAAAACACCCATACACATAAAATAATAATTAAAAAGAAAAACTTTAAAATTTAGGTGTGGTGGTGCACACCTTTAATCCCAACATTCTGGGAGGCATATAATTAGACCCTGTCTCAAAAAAGAAAAAGAAAAGAAAGAGAAAGAAAGAATATGTTTTTCCAAATCAGCAGTGGGTAAGGCATGTGCTGCATGCACCAGTCTGAGGGTCTGAGTCCTCAGATCCTCGTACAGTAGTGTGCATCTGTCATCTGTGCTGCATGGTGACATGGAAGGCGGGGACCAGAGACCCGCTGGAAGCCTTCAGGCTAGTGAGCCTGGTAAAGCAGGGGTGAGGAACAGAGAGACCCCGTCTCAAACGTGGGTTGGCAAGACTGACACCTGAGGTGGCACTCTGCCGCCATGGTGTGCCATGGCAGATACGCACCCACATACAACACACCCCGGAAAGTTCTACAGAACCAGGTCAAAGTAAGGACACATGTAAGAAATGACTTAAAGGCGGACGCAGTAGTTGTGAGTTGCAGTGATGGTTAGGAAAAGGCTGTTCCTTCTTCATGACTAAATGACAGCCGCTGTGGGATGCACCACAGTCTGCTCACGCAGTCGCCAGTCGACGGCTGTTTGACTAATTTGATTTTTTGATTGATGTGGCTAATGCTGCTGTTTATATTCATATATGGAGAGATTTTATGTGGACATTTGTTTTCAGTTGCTGGATATAAACATAGATAGAATTTCTGAGTGACGGAAGTCTTGCATGTAACTTTTTTATTGTATTTTTTTATTATTTTATATGTGGGTGTCTTGTCTGTGTGTGTGTATAGGTATAGGTATAGGTACAGGTATGTCCGTGTGCCACATGCAAGTCTGCTGCCCACAGAGGCCAGAGAGGGTATTGGAGCCCCTGAAGTGGAGTTACAGACTGCTCTAAGCTGCCTCGAGGATCCTGAGACCTGAACCTGGGTCCCGTAAAAGCAGCCAGTGCTTAATCACTGAGCCACCCCGCCAGCTCATCTTCTCTCTCTCTCTCTTTTTTTTTTTTTGAGACAGGGTTTCTCTGTGTAGCCCTGGCTGTCCTGGAACTCACTCTGTAGACCAGGCTTGCCTCGAACTCAGAAATCCGCCTGCCTCTGCCTCCCAAGTGCTGGAATTAAAGGCGTGTACCACCACTGCCCGGCTATCTTCTCACTATCTTGGCGACTTTGTAGAACACGGTCTTAAGTTATCAGTTTCCCTCTTTTTTTTTTAATAGAAACCATCAGCTAACCCAGCGGCTAACATGCTTTCTTTTAAGAACTTTACAGTTTGAGCTCTTTATTACATTTTTGTTTCTCAGTTGTGCGGTGCTGTGTGTGTGTGCACGTGAATGCAGGTGCCTGTGGAAACCAGAAGAGGGCATCTGATCCGCTGGAGCTGGTCAGACAGTTGAGAGCCTCTCAGTGCAGGTTCTGAGGACCAAATTCCCGCTCTGTCCGAGAGCAGCCAGAGCTCTAAGTCATCACACTGTTTCATCCCCAGCCTTAGCCTTCCTGACTACTAAGTTCTCCCTGACTGAAGCTTCAGAGGGTCTCAGCTGCTTGCTAAGGTGCTTGGCCAGTCAAAAAAGGTCTTGTTCCTGGGAAGCAGTCATGTTTCTTATAGGAGTTAGTTTTTCAGTTTCAATATTTTATCGTCTTGTCTTTATTTTATTTTATTTTATTTTTTGAAGGTAACAAATGAAGAGGACTTTATTAGGAAATTGGACTGTAAGCCTGACCAGCATCTCAAGGTGGTTTCCATTTTTGGAAATACTGGTGATGGAAAGTCCCATACCCTCAACCACACTTTCTTCTATGGCAGAGAAGTCTTCAAAACCTCACCCGCTCAGGAGTCCTGCACAGTTGGAGTGTGGGCGGCCTATGACCCAGTCCATAAGGTAACAGTGATAGACACAGAAGGACTCTTGGGGGCCACCGTCAATTTAAGCCAGAGGACTCGGCTGCTGCTAAAGGTCCTGGCCATCTCAGACTTGGTCATCTATCGAACTCATGCAGACCGGCTGCATAATGACCTCTTCAAATTCCTTGGGGACGCCTCGGAAGCTTACCTGAAGCACTTCACCAAGGAACTCAAGGCCACCACTGCGCGCTGCGGCCTGGATGTCCCCCTGTCCACCCTGGGCCCTGCAGTTATTATTTTCCATGAGACTGTGCACACTCGGCTTCTGGGATCTGGTGAGTAGACAGTGCTGTGTCACAGACTGGCTTTTTAATGCACAAGGAGGTGGCCTCTGGGGTGCAGTATGGTGATGGTAATGCCCAGAAAAACTTGTACCCAGGCAAGACTTAAGTGGTTCAAGAAGGTTGAAATGGGCCGGGCGGTGATGGCACACGCCTTTAATCCCAGCACTTGGGAGGCAGAGGCAGAGGCAGGAGGATTTCTGAGTTCGAGGCTAGCCTGGTCTGCAGAGTGAGTTCCAGGACAGCCAGGGCTACACAGAGAAACCCTGTCTCGAAAAACCAAAAAAAAAAAAAAGGTTGAAATGGTCAACAGGTGCTGTAGACTAGGGGTCCTGGGAGATCGGGGTGAGGTCTGTTTCCCTGGAATCCTGTGATGAACACTTCAGAGAGAGACTAAAAGAGCTAGGCAGAGTGATATATGCCTATAATTTGAATATTTCAAAAGCTAAGGCAGGCCGGGCGGTGGTGGCGCACGCCTTTAATCCCAGCACTTGGGAGGCAGAGGCAGGAGGATTTCTGAGTTCGAGGCCAGCCTGGTCTACAGAGTGAGTTCCAGGACAGCCAGGGCTACACAGAGAAACCCTGTCTCGAAGAAAAATAAATAAATAAATAAATAAAAAGCTAAGGCAGGAGGATTGTGAATTTGAGGCTAACCTGGGCTATATAGTGAGACTGTCGTGGCACACTGAAACGAAAGGCAGGTATAATGGTGCATTCCAGTAGGCCCAGCATTCAAGAAATAGAGGCCATCCTTAGCTACATTATGTCAGGGGGCTAGCATGGCCCACACGGAACTCAAAAAAAAAAAAAAAGAAAAAAGCAAGAAAGAGAGCTAAAATACAGACTCTGTTGCCGGGTGGTGGCGGTGCACGCCTTTAATCCCAGCACTTGGGAGGCAGAGGCAGGAGGATTTCTGAGTTCGAGGCCAGCCTGATCTACACAGTGAGTTCCAGGACAGCCAGGGCTACACAGAGAAACCCTGTCTCAAAAGCCAAAAAAATAAATAGATAAATAAATAAGTATAAAACTCTGTTAAAAGGTTGTGAGTACATTGAATTTTTTCCAAGAGTTCCATGGAGAGAAGTGGGAGCATAAAGTGGTAGCTGGTGGTGCATGTGGAATTACTAAGAACTTCCCTTTTAAACTATTTAAATCATTAAGGTAATGGTGCACTGATGAGAGTGATTCCTTAGAGAAGGGGTAAATGCGAGAGACCAGGTGCCCCACCGGAAGCCGGAAGCCCTGCTGGGATCCTTAACTAAAAGGCACGGGTGATGCACACACCTAATCCCTACACTTGGGGGCAGACCCAGCAAAACTGCTGCAAGTCTGAGGCCATCCTGGTCTACACAGTGAGACCCTCTCTCAAAAGGAAAAGAACAGAAGCAGTCAGAGTGGTTCTCAGTGGAGGAGTCGGCCTTGGAGCATGACTTGCATCTGTGCGCAGGAGAGAGAGTGGAACCTATGGAGGTGTGTGTGGTGAGTGCGTCTGTAAGCCAGCTTACAGTTTCTGTTTCCTTTGAGAATTACAGAGCGGGATTATCAGGTGCAACAATAGCTTTTAGATGTGGTGTAGTGGTCTGGCCTCTAAAACAGTTTGTTTACTCTTCACATCTTTTCATTCAGTCAAGAAAGTACCCATGTCATGTGCTAGGCAGAGAGGTGTAGCGCTAAAAACCTCTACTCTCAGTCTGCCTGGAGAGACCATCAGGAGTCTGTTCTGTAGCATGTGTAGGCATTGGAGCTGTGGGAATGGAGAGTAGGACCACACATCCTGGAAGGAGGAAGCAGTGTCTGCAAGATGAACCTGGGATAGGCAGAGGGGAGGGGAAGCATATTCTGGGAGGAGCAAATCCCTGGCCGCTTCCCAGGAGCAGCTATATGCAGGGAACTGCAGCAGATCCCTGAACTTCAGTATCAGCCCTTGGGATGCATTCATTCTCTGTCTTCCAGAGGGGTCTCTTGGAATAAAAGCTCCATTTATAATTTAGGTACCTTGCTTGGCTTGTGATATTCCTGGTTACTTTCAGTTACAACAAAATGTAATTCAAGCCAAGAAAAGAAAAAGTAATCCAGTAGGTGGATATGAGCACGTATGCCTATAATCCTGACACTCAGGAAACTGAGGTAGGAGGATTGAATCTTTGAAACCAGCCTGAAACATTGAGACCCTGTCCCAGAAATTAAAAAAATAAAATAAAATTTAATCTAAACTCCTAAAGGTGTTTGTCTAACCCTGTCAATGTGTCTGGCCATATTAGTTATCCCCCTTGACCCTCTCCTCACTCTGTGTTTGCGCTTGCCCGTGTGAATGTAAGTGTGTGTGTGTATTTTGCATGTACACATGAATACTGCTCCCTACTGGCTATACCATCTTTTCTGTGTTCTCACTTTGGGATACGTGCTCTGTCTGTCTGCACCTCTGTCCTCCAACTAGCTGTACATCCATCATCTGGGTCAGACCTTTCCTGGTCCCCTGTCCCGTGTCCTTTCTGCACCCGAGTGCTGACACAGTCTTCCTCTCTCCCACACTCCCTGCATCTGGAGTCATCTTGGATGGGCTTATTTTTTTGTGTTTTCCATGAAAATGGAAACGATATGAAGGCAGAAACAAACAGTGCCTACCTTACTCAGTGCTGCATCTGTCTTAAGGAGCCCAGATGAATGTCTGCAGCACAGATGCGTGTGGAAGGAACAATGAAGAGTCAAGCCTGTCTGAAGCATATCTAGTTCATGTTCGAGGGAGTTGGAGGTACTTGAGGATCAGACCATGGGTGACCTTGGATCAGTTCTCTGAAGGATCTTTGGGCAGAGACCTGTATAATGTCAGGTCTGTATTTCAAAGCCTCTCCCTTCCCACACCCTATCCCAGGAGCAAGTAAAGGAGCATGTCTAGAGTTGGAGGGTCTCCCTGGTCGTCAGGGAGATGTGGGGGCTGAGCCTGACAGTTGTGATAGAAGGCGTTGTTTTGATGGACCTGGAGCCAGTTGTTTGTGGCGGTTCCAGTGAGTCATGACCTCCCAGAGACTATTTAGTCATTTGAGAAATGGCTATGAGGTAAGATGAGCAGATAAGAAATGTTGACTCTGGAACTTCAGTCCTTTTAAGTCATTCTGGGTCTTTACAGCCTTCGGGGCAAGGTTTAATTATCAGTTCAGGCTTTTGAAATAACCAGCCCCTAGAAGCTATCTTTTTACTTTGCGATATGTACAATGCTGTATGTAGAAGCCCCAAATGACAGCTCAGAAAACTGCTTGCAATATGTAACCAAGGAGGTCCTAGCAGAATTGGGGCAAGACCTACCGTCTTCGAATTCTGACATTTGGAGCCTTTTCTGGAGCAACAGGGCTTCTTGAAGCCTTAAGATAGAGCAAGACAGCAGAGGAGGAAAAGTGCAGAATGTGGGTAGATGGGGCATTGCATTTCACTTGCCTCTTAGCTGTTCAGTTGGAGGGAGTCACAGCTGGGGGACTGGCTTGATCAGACTGGTCTGTAGGCACTTTCCTGAGATGTATTTTTATGTATGGATGTTTCCCCTGTGTATATCTACATGCTATGTGCATAAACCAGCAGCGTCAGTCGGGGCCAGAGAGGGTGTCAGATGCTCTTGGAACTGGAGTTACAGAGGGTTGTTGGCCATCCATGTGAATGCTGGGATTTCGACCTGGGTCCTCTGGAAGAGCAGCCAGTGTTACCTTACCACAGCGTTTTACCACAAGCCCTCTTTCTAGCCCCTCTTTTCTTTTGTTGCTCCCCCAAAAGTGTGTGTATGTTTTGTCTACATGTATATAGTATCTACCACATGCTTGCCTTGATATAGAGGGTGTCAGACTCCCTGGGACTTGAGTTAACAAACCATTGTGAGCTGCCGTGTGGGTGCTGGGAATTGAGCTTATGTCTTTTGAAGAGCAGCTAGTGATTTTTTTTTTCTTTCAAGACAGGGTTTCTCTGTGTAGCCCTGGCTATCCTGGAACTCACTCTGTAGACCAGGCTGGCCTCGAACTCAGAAATCCGCCTGCCTCTGCCTCCCTAGTGTATGTACCACCACTGCCCGGCTACAGCTAGTGATCTTAACCACTCTCCATCTCTCCAGCTCCAAACCTTGTTTTCTTGATTGCTAATTGATGTAGAAGAGTCTAGTCCACTGCAGGCAGGGCCATCCCTATGTAGATGGACCCTGGCTGTGTAAGAAAGTAAACTTTACCCCCCACCCCTCAATTGCTTTTGGTCAACAACAGAAATCAAAGTAGGACAGTGTTGAAGTCATTTCTGACTTAGGATATTTATTTTAGGGATACCTGCCTGGATTTTGTTATGTAGATGAGCAGAATGAAGTCATTTGAGAGCAGTGATTGCATGCTCAGGGAAAGACTTGCAGAGACACTGGGAGGGAGGGAAGAAGCCAGGTCAGGTTCCTGGGTTCCTTTTGGAGAAAGCAGGGACTAATGCCTCATGCTACTTTTTTCAAATCTCAGCAGGGGCTGAGTGGAAGGAACAAGTCTAGAATTATGATGGCTGCTGTTTAATGACTATCTCCTAAAATTTGAACTAACATATCTTTAATGTTTGAGTGTTTTTGTTACAGTGTTAAAGGAAGTTAATCTAAAGTGTCTGTGTAAACAAACCTTTACCTCTAAAAGGTACACTGACTCTGCCCATCTTGTGGCTGCTGGACAGGTGCTGGGCCTGTGTACAAGCCACTCCCTCTGTATTGCCAGTTTGCTATAGCTTTGCAGCTTCACCATGTAAGACCAGAGTTCTCAGAGTATAAATTGTGAATCACTTACTAGTAGACAACTGATTAAATATATCCACAGTCTGGAAAACTATAGAGCTCTTAAAAAGAATAAGGTGCTTCTTCAATGTATAGTGTAACACGTGACTGCAAAGCCAGCCCTGAGGAAGGTGATGTCACAGAGAGTGTGGACATGTGGGGGGATGGCGACACAGGCCCCGTTTGTCTTTTATGCTGATGTGCCTAGCTTTTTCTTCCGGTAAATTCTTTTCAAGATTCTTTTATGATATACATGTAGACAAGGGTACATTATGTCACCGTGTGTAAGGCAGTGACTCACACACTCATGTACTCAGCGCCTGCTTGTGAAATGCCCGGGCCTTCTCCTTGCTCTTTTTCAGGCGTCCCTGAACAAGTGCAACAATTCTAACCCTATAGTAGTTGCATACATGTGCATGAGCCTTACATATGTAGACTTAGAATATGTCTGACTTTTTTTTTTTTTTTTTTTTTTTTGGTTTTTTGAGACAGGGTTTCTCTGTGTAGCCCTGGCTGTCCTGGAACTCACTCTGTAGACCAGGCTAGCCTCGAACTCAGAAATCCACCTGCCTCTGCCTCCCAAGTGCTGGGATTAAAGGCGTGCGCCACCACCGCCCGGCTTTTTTTTTTTTTTGAGACAGGGTTTCTCTGTGTAGCCCTGGCTGTCCTGGAACTCACTCTGTAGACCAGGCTAGCCTCGAACTCAGAAATCCGCCTGCCTCTGCCTCCCAAGTGCTGGGATTAAAGGCTTGCGCCACCAACGCCCGGCTATGTCTGACTTTTACAGTGAAAGGTAGGTAGGTAGCTTTCGTCTTCAGAAGCGGCACTGACTGCCCACCTGCCTTTCCTTTGCACAGATCACCCCTCAGAGGCACCCGAGAAGCTCATCCAGGACCGGTTCAGGAAGCTGGGACGCTTCCCTGAAGCCTTCAGCTCCATTCATTACAAGGGAACGAGGACGTACAATCCCCCTACAGACTTCTCCGGGCTTCGGCGCGCTCTGGAACAGCTGCTAGAGAACAACACCACCAGGTCTCCCCGGCACCCAGGGGTCATCTTCAAAGCCCTGAAGGTCAGTTGGCTCCTGCCCTGCCTTGGTTCTCATCAGTCCCCAGTCCTAGGCTGCTGCTCGGAAGCCTGGGCTGGAGCCGGTCGGTACAGAGGGCGTGTGTGAGTGGAGGACGTGCACAGCCTACACCTTTCCGGTAGGAAGGAATCTTGAGTCCGTAAGACAGTTGATAAAGGGTAAGGAGCTTGGAGCTCAGTTGGTAGACTGCTCCTGTTGTAGGCTGGCCCCTGGACCACAGAAATTGGACATGGTGGTGCCTGCCTGTAATCTGGGCACTGGGGAAGTAGAGACAGGACCATCAGAAGTTCAAGGACATTTCAGCTGCTGATTATCAAGTCTGAGGACACTTGGGGTTTATGAGACACTTGGGGTTTAAGAGGATGTTTGCATGAGATTTTCTTCAGAGCAGATTCTGAAACTTTGGGGGGAAATTGCAAAGGGGTTGATTTTTGCTGTAGAATTGGGTGTCATTCAGTGTGTCACCTACATACATGACATATGTGGTATTTATTGGGCTAATGTTTAAGAAACCCATCTTTGAGAATTATTTTCACTGGGCATGACGACACATGCCTTTAATTTCAGCTCTGTGGAGACAGATCAGTGAATTCAAGGCCATCTTGGTCTTCATAGTGAGTTCCAGGCCAACCAGAGGTACAGAGTGAGACCCTGTCTTAAAAAAAATAAAACAAAACAAAGCAAAAACCTGTCATTTTCCTTTAAGCCAGGCATATTGTGGATCTGTGCCAGCACAGTAAATGAAATCCTGTTGTAAAGTCCCTGGCTGTCCACCTATAGCATGCTCTGATGGAGGTTGCTTGCTGCTTTCCAAGACAGAGTTTACAGCCAGGCAGTGGTGTTGCACGCCTTTAATCCCAGCACTTGGGAGGCAGATGCAGGCGGATTTCTGAGTTCGAGACCAGCCTGGTCTACAGAGTGAGTTCCAGGACAGCCAGGGCTACCCGGAAGGCAGACCCCGACTTTCCAACCATTGCAGGTCTGTATAATCTATTAGGCAGGTTCTTCTGGTGCCCTTTGTTGTTTTTTTTTTTTTTAAATTTAATTTATGTATGTATATGGGTGTTTTACCTGCATGTATATCTGTGAACCATGTGCAAGCCTGGTGCTGTGGAGGCCAGAGGAGGGGGTTGGACCCTGGAGACTGGATTTACAGATGGTTGTGAGCTGTTATAACTGGTGGGTGCTAAGAATCAAACCTGGGTCCTCTGAAAGAACAGCAGCAGGTACTTTAAACTTCTGAGGCTCCCCTACACCCTCCATTTTTTGAGACAGGGTCTTACTTTGTAGCTCTGGCTGTCTTAGAACTCATTAGGTGGACTAGGCTGGCCTTAAATTTCCAGAGATCCACCTGCCTCTGCTTCCCAAGTGCTGGGACTAAAGGCATTTGGTTTTAAGCTTTCTGTTTTTGGTTTTGAGACAGGATTTCTCTGTGTAACCCTTGCTGTCCTGCTGACTTGGAACTCACTCTGTAGACCAGACTGCCCTCGAACTCAGAGGCCCACCTGCTTCTACCTCCCAAGTGTGTGCACCACCAACCGCCTGGCCCTTCCTTAAGCTCTAATTTTTAATTACACTTCTGAATGTGAGCGCAGGTGCCCCTGGAGCCCAGAAGGCAGCTTTGGATCACTTGGTGGTAGAGTTTCAGACAGTTGTGAGTCAAATGTGGGTCCTGTGTGTGAGCAATACCTGCTCTTAACCACTGAGAGAATGTGACTGAGGCTGGTCTGCTGTTTGCTGAGATTAACCTTGAACCTCCTGTTTCTCCTGCCTCTAACCCCCAACTACTGAGATTATAGGTTTGTGACTATACCTGATTGTGTTGGTCGGTCTGTGCGTGCGTGCATTGGACCTTATCTGGGCAGATCTCTGCATGGTACATTACCACTGTACTGTGATGATTGTCACAGCTATCAAGGAAAAGTTGCTGAAACAGTGGCAAGTGGGAGCATCAAAATATGATAACTAGGAAAATTACCAATAAAAAATTGGTTCAGTATCTATGGGCCGTGCTACCATCAGGGGCCATGTTGATGTGAATGGTCCATGCTGCCTCTGAGGGCCTTGTCTGATCCTCAGTGTTCATAGCCTGTGCTGTCACTAGCGACCGTATGGAGGCCCATGATCCATGCTCCTGCTGACTGAAGAGCAAGGAGGGTGCTTTTGCTGTGATGTGGATGACTGCAGATGCACAGCTAAGAGCGGAACAGGGAAAGTTTCTGTGGAAACCCCCACCCCCACGCACCTTAAGAAACGAGCTGCAGCCTGGACAGGAGGCCACTGAGGAGAACTCTTAAGGGGTGTGTGATGGGATGCTGAAGTATGGATCTCCACAACTGATGGCCTCTGGTGGGGCGTCCTGGAACGGAGGGACTGTTTGTAGGGCAGGGCACTGGGAGTTTGACCTTGCTCTACTGAGTATATACACAGCATAGACTTTATTATTACTATTATTGCTTTTGTTTTTGCCCTTTTTTGGTTGGAAGGGGAGTCATGGAGGCTGGGGAGTGTATGTGGAGGGACTAGGAGGTAAGAGTGAGTCAGTGTATGTTGTAGAGAGAGAGCCCAGAGAATCAATGAGGGTGTTACCCTGAAAAAAGGGAAGGGGAAGAAAAAGAATTGGCTCAGTAGTTTTGCTAGGTGTAGTGACATGTGCTTGTGATTCCAGCACAAGGAGGCTGAGGCAGGAGGATTAAGGCCAGTCTGGCTTAAATATGTGTGTTCATAGTGAGACCATAGCTCAAAAGAGCAAGCCAATACTCCTCTGCTTACAAACAGTATCGTTGAGAAGTCTTGATGAAATTTATGTCTTAGGCTGTATGCACTGATCAGAGCACTCCATGCATTTACTAAAGGGAGGAAACATTTCCCTAGGGAAACTTAAAACTCACTGATGTTATTATGGAAATAAAAATTCAGAGGCTGGCCAGATAGTTCAGTGGGTAAAGTGGCACCAAACCTAACAACTTGAATTTGATCCCTGGATCCACGTGGTAGATAGAGTGAGGGAACCAGCTGCCACATATCCTGTGATCCTATGTGCACGAGCACACTCACAAAATTATAACATGTAAATAATCCTGTGATTCCCATGTGCACAAGCACACTCACAAAATTATAACATGTAAATAATCCTGTGATCCTATGTGCACGAGCACACTCACAAAATTATAACACATGTAAATAATCCTGTGATTCCCATGTGCACGAGCACATTCACAAAATTATAACACATGTAAATAATCCCTTGATTCCCATGTGCACGAGCACACTCACAAAATTATAACACATGTAAATAAAAGAATTCTGGGTATACGACTGTGCTCAGTGAACAGTTTGTCTAAATTCACACCCTTTTGAGTGAGGTTAGGATTATGTGTGAAGTGTAGACAATGTTATAGCCCCCACAATGGCTGAGAGTGAGAAGGGCCATCACAGTCCCTCCCCTAGTGTAGTCAGGGCAAATGCCTCTGAAGTCTTACTTTTCAGTTTTGGCATTGATGGGGTTTTGTAGGCAGGTGCCTTCCTAGAGAGCCACATTCTCAGCCCACTACTAACACTTGTGGGCAGTACGGTGTGTACTAGTAAAGATACATAGTTTAAATGAAAACTCAAAACTAAAAGAGACATATCTTACTATCATTATAGATGTAAATTTGTGACTCTTCCCATAAACTCATTGATAACTACAATATTTCATTGTCTAAATATACCGCAATAAACAATTATTGAGTAAGATATTATTGGAAAATTATGTGTTGCAAGTCTTACCCTAGTTAGATAGCATAAAAGTTCTTTCTAATCCGGAATTAGTTCATATGTTGTGTTCTTTTTGTCAAGGGGAGGATTAGAAGCCAGGTATGCTGTTGTGTGTGCCTATCATTCTAGTACTCAGAAGGCTGGAATCACTATGGTGTGAGGTCAGCCTGGGCTACCTAGTAAGTTCTGTAAGTTCTAGCCTAGGCTACAGAGTGAGATGATATCACTATGTTCCACTTTTTTTTTTTTTTTAAAAAAAGGAGTATAGGATTGTAAGTATGTATATGTGACTTTTTTTGCTGATGTTTTTTGAGTCTCGTGTAGAGTCCAGACTAGTCTTGAACTCTCTATGTAGCCAACTCTGGCCTGGAACCTCTGGTCCTCCTGTCTCTACTTTCCACGTGCTGGATTACAGGTATTCACCACTATACCTTGTAGTATATCTATATGTACATATGTACTTTGTGCTGTTTTGTTTTCAAAACAGGGTAGCCCTGGCTAGAACTTGCTTTGTAGACCAGGCTGGCCTCAAACTCAGAGATCCACCAGCCTCTGCCTCCCAACTGTTGGGATTAATGGCATGCACCACTACTTCCCAGCTTTGTATATCTTTATTTTCACAATGATTCATGCAGTTTCACATAGTTGCATATGTAATCTTATTTAAATATTTTAATATTTTGGATATTTTCTGTTCTTTTTCCATCAAAGCTTTGACTTCAGTATAATCTTTTATCTTCATTTTATGTTCTTTAATTCCCTGTCCTTTGTACTAAACTCATCAGCTCATTCTTTGAGTAAACCACTTCTTTTCAACACTGTCGAATGCTTGCAGGCCCAGGGCAGTAGGCAGTAGGAATGGAACAGGGTCTCAAGGCAGAGATAGCATTTCAGCTCTTGCAGAGAGGCAAGAGGAGCATTGACCAGGAGATTGTATCTGTGCTGAGGATACCCAGTGGCTCAGAGTGTGGACATGTGGACCTGGGAAGGGTGGGACAGAAGAGATAGGAGTTGCCATAAAGCTGGGTGGGTCCTGGTTTAAATACTCCCGGAATATGTTTATATGCTTGGTGTAGTGGGGCACTGCCTAGACAATAAGTGAATTCACAGTTTTGGAGTTTTTGTTTTGAAGGTCTTCCTCTGTAGTCCAGGCTAGTTAGTCCCTACACCCCAGTGCTGGGATCACGGGTGTATACCACTACACCTGGCTAATTTGCATAAATTGTGAATTGTGTCCATTAAGCTGTTTTTGAGGCTTTTTTGCAAATTCATGTATAGAAATAAAAAGTGATCTGTGACCAAGCCAGCTCAGTTAGTCAACAGGTTCTCCCGCACAGGGAGCGACAAAAAAGACAATTTGGCAACATTGTAGCCAGCCAGTTCTGAGGCTGAGGTGGGTTTATTTTTTTCCAGTCTGCTTTTATAACATTTTAATTACATGCAAGTAATAAGGTCAAGCAGTACAATAAACAAATAGTCAAGGAACAAGCAAGGCAATAAACAAAGTCCCGTGATCACTGTTTCTAAGGACTTATCAGGATGACCAAGATATCTGAGCCTACTCCCTGTGCTAGCCCAAAGTCACATTCTTGCCTGAAGCCTACTTCTTTGTTTTAGCCTAAAATTAGGTTCCTGCCTGAACTTATTCCTACCTGAACTTACTTCCTTGTTGTGGTCCAATGTCAGATTCCTGTCAAGGAATTTTTGGGTCAAGTGGCCCAAAAAACTCTCCACACATTTGTGGGTTGACAAGATAGTTTAGCTAGTAAGGGTTCTTCTGACTGTCAAGTCAGGTGATCCAAGTTGATATCCAGGATTCACATAGTAGAAGGACAGAGTCAGGTCCTGCAGTCTGTCTCCTGATCTTCAAACATGCTGTGGCATGTGCATCTCTCCTCATAAACACACATCTATAGATAAATATAATTTTAAAACTTCACACAGGCCTTTGAGTATCTCTGTTTTGAGAGCCACTGTTCTCCTGCGGTACTGGGACCAGTTCTTTAGCTTTGCCAGAAATAAAGTTTCCTTGCTTCTTTGAAAAACATCTTGGTTTGGTAGTATTTCTTTTTTTTTTTTTGGTTTTTCGAGACAGGGTTTCTCTGTGTAGCTCTGGCTGACCTGGAACTCACTCTGTAGACCAGGTTGGCCTCGAACTCAGAAATCCGCCTGCCTCTGCCTCCCAAGTGCTGGGATTAAAGGCGTGCGCCACCACTGCCCGATTGGTGGTATTTCTATGTAATTATAGTACACTGGAGTCAGAGGCAGAAGCGTCACTGTAAATTCGAGACCTGTTTGGTCTACATAGTGAATACCAGGCCAGCCTAGGCTACAGATTGATACTCTTATCTACAGGACCTTTAAAAAGAAAACAGTCATGAAGAGAAATACGTATAACTTACAAGTCACAAGCTGGGCTTGGTGGTACATGCCTATAGTCACAATATTTGGAAGGTAGAGGCAGGAAGATCACAAGTTCATAGCTAGTCTCAGCTACATAGTGAGCTCAAGGCCAGCCTGGGATACACGAGAATTTATTTCAAAAAACAAAACTCAGAGATCCACCTTCCTCCTTCTCTTCCTCCTCCTCTTCTTCCTCCTCTTGCTCTTCCTCCTCCTCGTCCTGCTCCTCCTCGTCCCGCGCCTCCTCTTCCTCCTCTTCTTCCTCCTCCTCCTATTGCTCTTCCTCCTCCTCTTGCTCTTCCTCCTCCTCCTTTGAAGCAGTGTGGTGGGTGGATTAAGAACGGCCCACACAGGCTCATCTGTTTGGATGCGTGGTCACTGGGGAGTGGCAGCTCTTCACAAGGATCAGGACATGCGGCCTTATGGATGAAGTATGTTCAAATTGGGGTTTCAAATGCTGAAGCCAGGCCACTGGCACTCTTCCTGCTCTCTGTGGATCCAGATGCAGAACTCTTAGCTGCTTCTTCAGCATCAAGTCTGCCTGGATGCTGCCATGATTCCTGCCTTGATGATAATGGACTAAACCTGAATGTGTAAGCCAGCCCCAATTAAATGTTGTCTTTATAACAGTTGCCTTGGTCATGGTGTCTCTTCACAGCAGTAGAACACCAAGACAGACAGGGTCTCACTATGTAGCCCTAGCTGGTCTGGAACTTGTTCTGTAGTCTAGACTAGTCTCTAATAACCCAAAGATCTTTCTGCCCCTGCTGGAAGTAAAGGCATATGGTATCGTGCCTGTTCTTACTCCCTTGTTCTCTTTGGTTTTGGTCCTAGGGATTGAAGCCAGGACCTGGCACACAGTGTGCATGTGCCCTCACTTACATTCACTCATGTTCATTACTGAATGGGAAGAACAGCTTTGGAAATGAGATTTACGAAAAGGGATGAACCACTGGGAATATGTACTGGCTGCAGTTTGAATGTGTTGGTGATGTTTGGGCCACTAGTGGCTTGCCCATTTGTGCCTGAAAATGGTTACCTGTTGACAGGACCACTTTCCCTGTCATCTGGACACACTGTGTTCAACCAGTCCCCAGTACCAGTCTTAGGATAACCACTCCTTTCCATAAGGTTTGCAGTAGCACCAGCCTAGATACCTGTGAACATGCTTTCACACATAGAATCAATATCAGACAAAAGGGGAACTGAAAATTGATAACTGTGGATATCTGTACTTACAGTTCTGAGTAATCAGGAGATGCATTTTCAGGTTGAAGCCATGTAGGTGTCATGTGATACCTTCTTTAGCCTCCAATCCTTAAATGTACAAAACTCTGACTTTCCAGTTCCATCAAATTAGAAAGCATCTGTTAAATATTTATGAAGTTATTGCCGGAGGGTGGCAACATTGATTGAAGAATATCCATTTGGAACCAGGCCTTCCACTGCTAGCTCCTGATAACTGGGGCGAACCTTAAAGGTACAATAGAAAGGCCCCTACTGTTGCCAAGGCAACTAAAGTTCAAGATCATCTGGTTTCTAGGCAACCAGGTCTCCAATTTTGCCTCAAATACTTTCACAGGCACTCGAGAAGCCTTTTCCTTGTAGCTTGAGACCTGAGGAGGAGAGAGCAAGAACTATGGCATGATGTGAGGTTTGGAATTTTTTTTTAGTCCTGGGGAATGGGCCTAGGACCTCCTGCCTGTACATCCCCAGACGTGGGCTTGGGAATTTTGAACTGGCTGAGCCAGTGGGTCAGGTAGGAGGTTCTGTCTGAACCATGAAACAAAGTGAAAGGAAGCCGGTTTTCCCAATCTGTGTCTAAATATGCTACCTTTGTTTTGTTTTTAATAGTTACTATTCTCTTCCCATGTGCTAGGTGTTTCTAAGTTGTCCTGCAGCAGGTCAGGGCTGGATATATGATTGTCAGCTTGTGACTTGGGAAAGAAGTGGGAGGCTGGTTCTCTTACCCAGCATTCAAAGGGATGGGGGCCATCTGTGTAGGAGTTCTCTCTCTGATGTCATAGAGGTTACTGTTCCTTTGACAACACAAGGCAGCAGTCCGGGTCAGAGAAGGCGGCACTGAGCGCCCTGAGGGGAAGCCACGGCTTGTTTCAGGAGAAGCGTTTTTGTTTTTTCCAGACAGGGTCTCACTGTGCAGCCCTGGCTGGTCTGGAACTCAGAGATCCACTTGCCTCTGCCTCAGGAATGATGGGACTAAAGGTGTGTGCCGCTAGGAGTAGCCACTGCCCTGTCTCTATAAAGAACTTTCAGAGCAGTACACTGAGCCACTTGGAATGCTATAAAGTGTTCTGTCAGCATTGCTGGGTGACAAGTTTCTCCTCTGAATTCAACCCAGATAATGATTGCGTGCTGGCCAGGTACTATTTGTCTTTAAGGAAACAGGTATTACCAGAGTACGGTGGCATCCTTTATGCTAGGGCTTGGAGCTGGAAGTGGGGGAGGGAGTCAAGGAGTTTGGGTTAGCCTTGGCCACATAGTAAATTTGAGGCCACACTGGGATGCATGAGACTGACTCAGAGCAACTACAACAAAAAAAGACAAGTATTTAAATTAGCTTTTGGCCTATCTGTTGTAAAACCTTTAAGGCTATAATATTGCTGTTCTTTGGTTTTCCACCGGCCATCTGTAGGACAGACTCCATGTTCCTTCACTGGCTTTCTGTCGTATCTCTGTGACACTTCATTAGATTAATAAACTTTTCTTTGCAGGTAAATGTTCACCTGTAGGTGCTAACAGCCATGCAGACCAATAAGGAGAGAGGCTCTTTTCCATTGTTTTGTTTGAGTTGGGGTCTCATTAGCCCAGGCTGGCCTTAAACAAGGATCACCTTTACTTTCTGGGCCCCAGTCTGCACCTCTTCAGGGTTGGGATGATAAGCACACAGCCCGAGGAAGGTTCTCAGGTCCTGTGCATCGTCTGTTTAGGCAGTGAGGATGCCTTAAGAAGAGAGGAAAGCCATCCCAGTGTCAACATCAGTAACAAGACGCTAGCGGCAGCAGCAGCTAATGCGCCCCATGTTTCACATGGGTAGGCAGTCTCCTTTGATGCTCAGTGTTTGTCGTGAGAGTTAATGAAGAGAGTGGTACAGGGATGGACGGCCCATCCTAAAACAAAGGAAACAGTGCAGCGCTGTTCACCACACACGGAAGAGACTTGACGAGCCGTGGGTTTTAATGCAGGTTTTCCATTTATTTTTTTGTATCAGCACTCTTTAAAGGACAGAGCTGATAGAATTATCATATGTATGTACACACATGTGTACACACACACACAGATTTATTAGAGTGGTTTCTAGGCTGTGTTCCTGGTAGCCCAGCAATAGCTGTCTCCTGAGGGATAGGCCAGAGATCCAGTAGTTTTTTTTTTTATAAATCTGGTCCCAGTCTGGTGCTGGAGTCCCAGGGAAGCTCTGAGAGCTGCCATTTACAGTCCACATTGGAATCCTGAAAAGTAGGTTCTAACTCCAGGGAAGGAATGGCTCAGGGACAGGAGAGATGAGCTTGCCAGTGAGAGTCAGGGCAGGCAGACAAAAGCTTCCTGCTTTTATGTGGGTGGCCATCAATGGGTGTGGCCCAGATTTGGGGTGGGTCGTCTGACTCAAATGATCCAATCAAGAAGAATCCCTCACAGGTGTGCCCAGATGCTTGGTTGTAATTAATTCCAGATGTAGTTAAGTTGACAACAAAGTTTTACCCTATTATCTTCTTTGGTTTTTGAAATATAAAAATAACCTGCCAAATCTTTTGGTGACTTAATAGGAAGATGATGACCTACTTTCCCACCATTATTCTTAAAGTTAGTTATGCCAATCATGCTTGAGACACACAGCCTGTCTTAGGGTCTCTACTGCAGTGATGGAACACTATGACGAAAAGTAAGCTTGGGAGGAAAGTGTTTATCTGGCTTACACTTCCAGATCTGTCCATCACTGGAGGAAGCAAGGACAGGAACCTGGAGGCAGGAGCTGATGCAGAGGCCATGGAGGGTGCTGCTTACTGACTGGCTTGTTCACATAGCTCGCTCAGCCTGCTTTCTTATAGAACCTAGGATCAATGAGCTCAGAGATGGCACCACCCACAATGGGCGGAGCCCTCCCCCATTGATCACTAGTTGAGAAAATGCCTTACAGCTGGATCTCATGGAGGCACTTCTTTAAGTGAGGCGCCTTCCTCTCTAATGACTCTAACCTGTGTCAGGTTGACACACAGAACCAACCAGTAAACAGCCTTAAGAGTTACAAAAAATTTGGCCAGTTGAGAGATGGCTTAGCGCTTAAGAACATTGACTACTCTTCCAAAGGTCCTGAGTCTTCCAAGAGGGTCTGATACCCTCTTCTGGTGTGTCTGAAGACAGCTACAGTGTACTCAGATAAATCTTTATTTAAAAAAAAAAAAGGTCTGGAGAGATGGCTCAGCAGTTGAGAGCACCAACTGCTCTTCCAGAGGTCCTGAGTTCAATTCCCAGTAACCACATGGCAGCTTACAACCATCTGTAATGGGATCTGATGTCCTCTTCTGGTATGTCTGAAGAGAGCAATGGTGTACTCATATACATACATAAATAATCTTTAAAAATTTTTTTTAAAAAAAGGTAAAACTTGAGAGGTGACATGAGATAAAAGTCTGGGGCCAGGCCAGGACCCAGAAGGAGAGGGTTAGGAGTGGGGATTGGTGCTTGTCACTTCAGCCCCAAAAGACTTGTCTGCTTGCCTTTGAAGACCTCTGCTTAGGGTTTGGAGTAGGATGCAGAGGAAATTCTGTAGTGTCGTTATCTGACCTGGAAGGAGGACGTGTGAACTATCCATAGCATTCGTTGCTTTTCAGCCTGCTTATTAGTACCTAGTTCAGTGGCCTGGCACAGTTAGTGCTTCCTAGAAGTGAGAATGTGGTCTTGAGTGGCTAGGAAGGGTACAGTGAGAGGGGGAAGACCAACACGTTCTCCGATGGATGAGTTAGGCCAGCAACTGACTCGGTGTGCCCTGGTTATCATTTTATTCCCATTATGACTCCACGCACTGTGAGTCTTCAGTGTCAGGTCTTTGTGCTTTTGCTAAATCCCCAAGCAGGGTAAAACCGATAGTATTTGTGAAGTCGTCGTTAGCCTGACTCGAAGATTGCCACTTGGTTACCACCGCTTACTAATGTGTTTGTGGGCCTCGCTGCTATCCTTGCAGCATCTGAATTTGAACGCCTTTGTCAGTCTCTACTACACTGACCTCACTCAACGCTGGTACCACATGCTACTGTAGGCCTTTAAGCTTGTAGCTCAGGTTAAGGCTTTATTGAAAAGAAGAAGATAAACCTATTTTACTTTTTTGCAGTACTGGGTTAGAATTTATTTAGGTCTTAATGCATTCTAAGCAAATTCTCATTGAGACTCTATAAAAGGCTTGAAAGCTGTGCATAGTGGCACAGGTGGATCTCTGAGTTTGAGATCACTCTGGTCTACATGGCTAATTCCAGACTAGCCAGGAAAAAGCAAAACAATCCCCCTCTCCTAACAAATAACTAACTAAAGTTCACTGTCTAATCTGGGGCCAGGTATAGTGGCTCCTACCTATAATCCCAGCACTAGGAAGATGGAGGCAGGACAGCCTTGGCTATAGAGTACCTGTCTCAGAACACAAGCACCAAACTCCACTCGTCTGCCTTCTTGCTGTCCCAGCGTTTCTCCTGTTCTTTCACTGAAGGAATAACACTGTATGCTTCTGTCCCCAACTCTTCCCTTTTCCTCCCTGCATAGTGTGTGGCTGCATCAGACTTGGAATGCTGTTAGTAGCTCCATCAGAAGGCACTGGAGGGTCTAAAGCCTGGGAAGCCTGTTGTTATTTGTATCATTAGACTGAAGACCACTTCAGATAGTGGAGTCTGGATTTGAAACAAGCACTCTGCACATGAGATGTTCTCTCTGCTCCTCAAGCACCTCAGCTCAGCTCAGTGTTTGCTTTGGCTATCTGCTGACTTTTAGGTTAAGAGAGTTGATAAGTGACTGGGAAATTATTATTATTTTATTATTATTAAATTGTGTTGGACTGATGACTTTGTTTTTTTATATTGAGATAGTTTTGTGGCCTAGTAGCATTCATGGGGAGTCAGTGCTTAGAAAGAGGAGGGAAGCCTAGGATACTCCCAGCTTCGTTCTTGGCTTGAGTCTTCGTTCCCTTGAGTCTGAGTTCTTTCGAAAAGGACCTGGACATCAGTCAATACATACGATGAAGATCAGAGTCACTATGGAGTAAAATGCTGCATGTGGGAGAGAAACTTGTGATTTCTAAGCCAATTAAGGGAAAAGAGTAACCATTTACTTTTGATCTCTTGGGCAGTGGGCTGTTTTCTCCACGGCTTCCTGTGGTGAGAGTTGGTGCAGGTTGGGGTCAAGAGGAGAGAAGGGAGTTTATGTATGGGGCCCCTTCTCTACTGTGGTATTTGCAGGAGTGAGTGGGCCATCCTAGAAAGGCAGGCGACGGGGAACTGGAGCCCAGGATACCCCAGGGAGGGCCTTCACAGACCGTCTTATTACCTCTTCGGCAGGCACTAAGCGACCGCTTCAGCGGTGAGATCCCCGATGACCAGATGGCGCACAGTTCATTTTTTCCAGATGAGTACTTCACCTGTTCCTCGCTCTGCCTCAGCTGTGGGTAAGTGAGAGCTGCCATGCCTGTCCTCCAGCTTGGAGCCAGAGGCCGAGAGTGTTGCTTCTGACTTGGGTGTGTGTGGTCAGTCACCGACTGCTAGTTAAATTATAGACTCTGATAGGGCTTGGTTCCTGCTGCTAAGACCTGAGTTTGATTGGGCACCATAATGAAGTAAATGTCGAAGAAACAGGCAGGCAGGCAACCCAGTCTCCTGCCATGAAACTGGTGTAGATGTGAATTGATTGGCCTCCGGTGTAGGCAGTTTTCACGGCAGGAGGCCGGGTTGCCTGCCTGGCTGTTTCTTTGACAACTCGTCATTGTTTGTTTGTTTTCATGAGACTCTACTTATTCAGGTCACACTCGAGGTCACACTTATTCAGGTCACACTTATTCAGGTCACACTTATTCAGGTCACACTTATTCAGGTCACACTCGAGGTCACACTTATTCAGGTCACACTTATTCAGGTCACACTTATTCAAGTCACACTTATTCAGGTCACACTTATTCAGGTCACACTTATTCAGGTCACACTTATTCAGGTCACACTTATTCAGGTCACACTCGAGGGTCCTCACCCTCATTCCCGAGTGTGGACAGAATTTTGTGATAGGCGCTAACCCTAGGGGATTATTTTTCTTTATAAGGACAAACCCTGAGAACACAGAACTTTCTAAGGAACATTCAGAATTGAAGCCAAGGCCCCACATCCAGGGGTTTTCCCTGGGTGGATCTGGGCTTGTGCCCTTGGCTGTAGTGATTTACAAGGAGGTATTCAGAAGTGTACCTTAAGCTGAGAGCATTGGGTTAGAATAATTCTCTATCTTTAACCTGTAGCACCTTTAGTCGTTAAACTCCAGGCTCTGGATTAGTAGTAGGTCTACATGGGGCCTGAGATACATATGCCCGTGTCTTGAAAGGGTTTCAGGGTGCTGCTGGTCTGTGGAGCCCACTTAGCCTCAGAGGGGTTAGAGCAGTGACTCACAAATTTAACATGAATCAGAGGAATTCAGAGTGTGCTAAGCAGATTACTTAGTCCCATTTCAGATTTAGTAGATCTGCAAAGAACTTGAGAATTGGTGGGTTTGATAATTCCCAGGTAGGGTGACACTGCTTGAAGGACCTTACCTTGAGGATTGCTGCATCACTTTAAGCTGTTGAAGGCAATTAAGTCACAGTCTTATTTATTACTTGCCTGATGGATCCCACGAGTTTAAACAGTATGTCAAGGCCAGGTTGCAATATCCTTGTCCTGTAGGAACAACTCTGAATTCCCTTCACCTCCGTATTGTTTTGGTCGTATCAGGGCCACCATATCCTCCACTCTTGCCCATTTACAGGAGGAGACCTGAACCTACTCTTTTATGACTGACCTTTGGCCTTGGATGCTACACCCCATCTGAGGGCTACAGAACCATTTCCGGCCTGGGTGAGCAGGTCTTCAGTTGTGCAGTTGAGGGCAAGGACAGTTTTGGAGAGCCCACCTGTGAAGAGAGACCAAGTCTTAGTTGCCAGGGTGGTGTCCTTTCGCTCTGCCTGAGTCCAGGATGAGAGGATTAAGCACTGTTGGGTCATCACCTTTCATGCTGAGCATCTGCAGGATTTCCAGAAGTTTCTGTTACTACAGTGGAACTCTAAAGTGCTGATCTCAGTTTCTGCCTTGTCAGCATGGCGGAGCTGGCTGTTCACTTGAGAGGTTTTGTGCTTCAGCATTAGGCTTTCCCTGGCTGGATCCATTGCCAATTTGGGGGCCAGCTTTTTATTTTTACATTCTGGCAACCGTATGGTTTAACTTTATTGTCTTAGTTGCTTTTCTGTTGCTGTGAAGAGACATTATGCCCAAGGCTACTTATAAAAGAAAGCATTTAATTTGGAGTTCGCAGTTCCAGAGGGTTAGAGTCCATGACCATGGTGGGGAGCTTGGCGGCAGGCAGGCAGTCATGGTGCTCGTGCTAGAGCAGTTACATCCTGAGACTCGTGTATTAGGCAGAGGGGTGGGGTGGGGATGAGAACATGAACCAGGAATGGTCTGAGCTTGTAAAACCTCAAAGCCCCGCCTGCTCCAGCAAGGCCACCCTGTAGTACTAATATTTTAGTAAATCCTGCTGTGGGGTAACTGCCCACTTCAGTGGTTTGTTCTTGAATGAAAGACACACAGACTTTATATTTTAATATGCCTCAGGCAGCACAATAGGTGAGCAACTGCCTAATAACCTCTGTGCTGCTAGAATCTGCCTCTCACTGATAATTCCGAGTTCCTACTTCCTACTTCCTGTGTTCCATCTTGGATGTTCTTGACCCAGTTGAGCAGCCCTCTGGGCCCTTTGCATGGCAGCTCTGCTTCTCTCTCCTGCATGCTCTTCAGGTATGGCATCTCTCCTTCCTTCCTTCTTCCTGGAGCTTCCAAGCCTGGGAGCCCCAAATCCCGCTTCTGTCTCTCCTCCCCAGCTGCTGGCATCTCTATTTATCAATCAGAATTAACTGGGAGTGGGTTCCCAGAAGCTACTTGTAGACCCTTCATGCAAACAGTTTTGGGAGGCCCAATTAGCATTAGAATACAAGCAGCTACACCTCTAACCTTCCAAACAGTTACTCCAACTGGGGAGCGTTCAGACTTATGGCCACATTGGAGCTATTCCCATTTAAACTAACCACATTTCCATTACATCTCTCTTGTCTTTTTAATTTCTTAAGACCTATTCAGCTCTCATCTCTAGTCAAGTTCACGTCTTCTAATCTCTTCCGTTTCTACAGAGGAGCCAGGTTGATTTTTCTTTTTCTCCATTTCCCCATTCAGAGTAATAGTTGCTTTCTCTCTGTTGTGATAGTGCTACAGATGTTTACACTAGAAGTCATCCTAAGACCTCAGATATGTGACTATGTTTATCCTGAACCAAAAGTTGTCTTCTGCCATGTATTCAAAGAGACTTATGAGCCACGTGACTTCCAAACATTTGTGTGAAAAGCTAGAGACATAATCATGTCTAAGTCAGAAAGGGGCTATGGACAAACTGCTCCCTGTGTGTTTAGGAAGCAGGTCCCGAGCCCGTTCAGAGCCGGGCACTTCTGCGTGGTACTATCCTAGCCTTTTCTCTCACTGGTGCGTTTGGCTTCCTTCAGGGCGGGATGTAAGAACAGCATGAACCATGGCAAGGAAGGGGTGCCTCATGAAGCCAAGAGCCGCTGTAGGTACTCACACCAGTATGACAACCGAGTTTATACCTGCAAGGTGAGTCGCTGAGCCTCGCCTCATTCCAACAGGGAAATCCTAGAAACCCTGTGCTGGTCAGAATGAGAAAGCGATGACCCAGCAGTGCTTCTTTCTGGAGCCTTCTCTCTATCTCAGCTTATTTATCCTCCTGTTGAGCTCAGGGTTAAGGGCCTGAGAAGCAGAGCTTCTTCTCAGGAAACCACTTTAGATGAAATTTTTTTTTTCTGTCTGTGACAGGAATAGAATTTAGAGCATAGTTCTGGGTCCCAGACTAGTGTACAGTTCTTTTTTACCGAGAGCACTGGCTTCTTAAGAGAAATTAACCTCCTTCTGAGGTGCTAAAACTCAGGGCATGTACCCTTCAACTGGTGTGGTGATTTGTGGGGTGGAGGGTGTGAGGAGGTCACGGGGACCAGTGTACTTAGAATAAACTGGCAGAGCCATCCATGTTTCAGGCCTGCTATGAGAGAGGCAAGGACGTCAGCGTGGTGCCCAAAACCTCTGCCTCCACCGACTCTCCCTGGATGGGTCTGGCAAAGTATGCCTGGTCTGGGTGAGTTTTACTGACACAGCAGGAGCGTTGGTTTTGTTGTGCTTGTTTCCTTAGCACCTGGCAGAGTAACCCTGTTGACTTGCTGACTTGCCTCCTTGTAGGTATGTGATCGAATGCCCTAACTGTGGTGTGGTCTATCGGAGCCGCCAGTACTGGTTTGGGAACCAAGATCCTGTCGACACGGTGGTGCGGACAGAGATTGTACACGTGTGGCCTGGAGTAAGAACTGTTCCTTGGCTCCCTCCTGGTTTCTTTCTTTTTTTTTTTTTTTCTTTTGTCCTGTTCAGTTATTGAGTGTTTATGTCTGGAGAGGTGGAGTTTGCTTACAGTAGAAAAATCAAACATGAATTTCAGCACGTGAGTGGTTTAGTTTAGAGAGACATGATCTATAGGGCCCATCCTGTTCCTGCTCTTCGATTCTTGTTCATTATACAAATGATTGGAAAACGAACTTGAATGAACTAGCTGAAAATTAATCTAACATTCTCAACCAGCAAATAAGACTTCATCTTGTATGCTCTTACTCATTTTCTATATGCATATATGTATATTTTTAGAAATGTACTTACTGCTCATCTATTTATGCAGAGATGGGGCCACACTATGAGGCTCAGGCTGGCCTCGAACTCCTGGACTCAAGTAATTTCCCTGCTTAAGCCTTCTGAGTAGCTGAGACTATAGGCATGCCCCAGCAGTCTTTGCTCAAGTATACTTTACCTGACGTTTTTCCTGCCTTTTTCTCATGACAGTTTATTTGACTTAGTGCTGTGGTTTGACTTATCATTTCTTATTTTTGACATCTATTCAATTTATGGTTTCTTATAAACAAATATGTCTTTGTGACTATCTGTGGGAAAGCTATTTCTGTGTTCTGGGAAGTTGTATGTGTGTGTATGTGTGTGCAAGCATGTGCATGTGTACTCATGCTACAGCATGCGTGTGGAGATCAGAGGACAACTTGTGGGAGTTGGTTCTCCCTTGCTACCATGAGGGTCCCAGGAATTGGGTTCATGTGTCATGTCTAGCAGTAAACACCTTACCTGCTAAGCCATCTTTCAGAGCAGGAAATTTCATTGACCTACATTCTAAAAAGTGGAATGTTTCTTTTGAAATATTGCCCAGGCTAGCCTCAGGCTTGTGATCCTCCTGGCTTCACCTCCCAAGTGCTGAACTGAAAGGTGTGTTCAGGGCTCAGCTTAGAAATAGGATTGTTGTTGGCCTCTCACTGCTCCACTGTGGAAAACCGCATCTGTTTAGGAGCCGGTAATACAATTAATGCTCACAGTGGCTCTTGGTAGTGTTCCTTTGTTCTAAGCTTCTTGGGAGGTTGAAACAGGAGGTTGGTTTGAGCCCAGGAGTTTTGGGGCTAGCTTGGTGCAACATTAGAAAGGTCCTATCCCAGGATAAAATCAAATCACTGTTCGTATTTGGAATCACTCATGAACCATAACAAATTCCACACAGCTACTTTTTTTTGTTGTTGTTGTTGGTTTTTCGAGACAGGGTTTCTCTGTGTAGCCCTGGCTGTCCTGGAACTCACTCTGTAGACCAGGCTGGCCTCGAACTCTCAAGTGCTGGAATTAAAGGTGTGAGCCACCACTTCCCAGCAACTACTTTTCTCAGAGGGCATTATTTAACTGTCTGTCGCTCCCCTTGCTGGATAATTCCTGTAGTGGTGTCATTTAAACTCAGGCCGAGCATTCAGCCCATAGCCATGCTTGGTCAGCTTTCTGTTACTGTAACACATGCCAGCTTAGAGAGAAGATAGTCGTCTTTTGGCCCACATTTTTGGAGGTTTGGCTGGGTTGCTTGGGACTACAGTAAAATAGTACATCCTGGTGGGAGTGTGTGACAGAGGAAACCTGTTTGCCTCGAGGCTAGGAACCCAAAGAAAAGAGACCAGCATGTCCCTAATGGGATCAAGAATTCAGAGGGCCTTGTCTTTTTCATTTCTAGCATCCTTTCATAGAGCCAAGTGGGGGAACAGATACATGGGTCTTTAAAGGGCCATCTAGATCCAAACTTCATTCAATCCTGTCTACAGAGCCACTTTTAAAGGGCAGTCTAGATCCAAACTTCAGATCAGTCCTGTCTACATATCAACCTTGGAGCTTTCTTGGATCATGCAGGCAAATAGAATAGAGGATTTTCAGTTTCACCCCCTTCTCACTGAATTTCTGGGCCATCAGAAATGTGTTGTTATTGTGTGGTATCATTTTTAGAACCCACCTCCTTGACTTGATGGCCTTGATGGTGTAGGCTGTCTTATCTGAAGGACTTAGCATGGCCTTGGAAATCAAGAAAGTAAAGTGATGCCTTTCAGCCTTGAAGCTAGAGCACCTCACACTGTGTCTGCCTGCTCATTCATTGGTTTAGCCTGTCGAGGATTGAGCTAGATACTTGGGGTCACTATTCTCAGAGTCCACGGTCCATCAGGGTTCACATACAAATGTAACAGCTACTACACTTACAGAAATAGTTATCTTAGAGATTTACACATATTAGAGGAACCGGAAGAGCTTGGTGTGGGCTTCCTGTAACATGCATCACCTTCTGAACTGCAGGGCAGAATTAGTCCCAAGCTGTACGCCAATCAGGTCACACCGATGGGAACACATCACTGCAGTGTGGGATACTGCCTGCTACTAGGGAGATTGTCAGTCTGCCTGTCCTGCCTTCCCTGGTGGTTTACAGTTTTGAATTGGTCCGAGATATCCCTCTTCTTTTCCTTCCTGCACTCAGGGATTAATGAGCCCCTGCGTTTTCCTTGCAGACGGATGCATTTCTGAAGGACAACAACAATGCTGCCCAGCGTCTGTTGGATGGGATGAACTTCATGGCTCAGTCGGTGTCTGAGCTTAGCCTTGGACCCACTAAGGCTGTGACGTCTTGGCTAACGGACCAGATTGCCCCTGCCTACTGGAGGCCCAACTCCCAGATCCTGGTATGATGTAGGGTCCTCTGAAGTCCTGATGTAGACCACCCTGATTACCATATTGCCTGGTACTAAGCCGGTTCCAAGACGCACAAACATTTTCCCTGAGAGTCTTGGGAGGGTGCAACTTTAGGCTGCTTCTTTGCTTCTGAAGTACCTTTTTGTGTCCTATGTAAGTATTTTCTCTGTGGTAGGTTGTATTTCCAGACCTGTGAGAGGCAATTAATATTGCCTAGATGTCAGAGAATCACAGCTACAGGATCTGGAGAAAGGAGTCTTTTTGAGGTCATTTCTTGGCTTGATCCACAATTCTCTAGGGTACCCACAACCTGGAATCAGTTTTTGCCCAAACACCTGTAACAGGAAACACTCTGCCCCTCTCCTTTCTTAATTCAGGGAACTGAAATTAATTATTACTAGAAAGCTTGGGTCCTGGCTGAGCTGGAACCCACCTTCAGGAGTTTGTGGTTGCCCCCTGGGTCATGTCCACTCCCCAGCCGAGCAGGCATGTAGGACCTCCGCGCCTCTGTTTTGTTTTGGACTTGGAACAGAGCTGCAACCAGTGTGCGACATCCTTCAAGGACAATGACACCAAGCATCACTGCCGGGCCTGTGGTGAAGGCTTCTGTGATAGCTGTTCATCCAAGACCCGGCCAGTGCCTGAGCGGGGCTGGGGACCTGCGCCTGTCCGTGTGTGTGACAACTGCTACGATGCCAGGAATGTCCAGTTAGGTAATGTGGGCTTGGGAGCTGCGGGCGAGCCTGCAGGATGAGCCCCCCTTCCCTGCGCCCACTGAATACTGGGCCCTGGATGCTCACTGCTCCAACGATGTCACTTCTGAGAGCAGGCTGAGAGCAAGGCTAGTCATCCTCTGAGCTCCTAGCTAGCTTGGCTTATGCAGCTGATCTGATCCTTGAGGTGGAGGTTGGGAGACAGGACTAAACACAGCCTGGCCTGAGCTCAGTGGTGCTTCTGAGAAAAAACACCTGCATATAGCTGATGAGTTCTGGAAAGCCAGACAAACTTAGATTGAGTCCTTTCTCTATAGAAAGTTTACATCTTGCTTCCAGAACCAGTCTGGTTGACTTTAAAAATAAGTTATAAATCAGTTCTAGAGAGGTAAAGGACAAGAGATGCCCAGGCCAGTTTCAGGGTCTCAACTGGCTGACCCCACAAGTCACTTTTATTTACTGTGGGAATCCAGAAGTATTCCACTGTGGCTCCCTGAGCTCCTGTATGAGAGGTGACTACTGAGAGGCAACAGCTATCTCTTGTATTATCCACAGATGTGACGGAAGTACAGGCAGATGATGAAGGTGGAACGCTGATTGCCCGGAAGGTGGGCGAGGCCGTGCAGAACACCTTGGGAGCCGTGGTGACAGCTATTGACATACCACTAGGTGGGCCTGGGCAGTGCCTATATTGGGTATAATGCAGGTAGCATGAGGGGTTTTGGGGTACCTTGAATGGCCATTTTGATTTGCTTGCCTCCTGGACTGAGTTTCGTAGCAGGGAATGAAGGGAAGTGTTGCACTTTTATGTGCGGAACCCTGTAGCAGTATCAGCTTTATTTCTGGAGGTCATCCTTTCCACCCTGTGTTGCTGTACATAAAAGCAGAAGCATGCTATTGTGTCTAAAATAGTGTGTGTGTAGCGATTAGAAAGTCTGCTTATTCCCCTGGTGTCATTGCTTGCAGTTTCTGTCTGAATATTGCGGGGTAGCATTTGAACTGATATGGAAGGTCCTTCGGAGGACAGTTAAAAACTAGGCTGCTCAATGAAGCATCCTCTGCCTCTCTGTACTCTCTGAGCCTCTCTACTTGGTGTCTGTGGTAGTAGATGAACCACAAGGGTAGTTCAGGGTTTCAAGAGCTGATGCTTTGTGGCTAGACAATGGCTCAGTGGTTTAAGAGCATGTCCTGCTCTCTCTCACAAGGGACATTGAAGTTCATGTCCAAGCACCCATGTTGGGTAGCTCACAACCACCTATAACTCCAACTCCACGGGCTCTTCTACTCTCTTGGGGCTTCCATGTGTACATGTACATATGTAGATACATGTATGCACACACACACACATATGAATAAATAAATCTTAATTTAAAAAAGCTAATGTATGGAACCAGGTAGCATATGCTTTTAATTTCAGCAGGTGGGTCTCTGACTTTGAGGCCAGTCTGGTCTACATAGCAAGTTTTAGGCCAGCTAGGGATACATGTCTCAAAGAGAGACAGACCCTGGGACCCTGCCTCAGAGAGAGAGAGAGAGAGAGAGAGGCAGAGGGAGGGAGGGAGGGAGGGAGGGAGAGAAGGTGGGGAAGGAGAGAGAGAGAGAAGCAGCTACTGCTCTAGTGTTTGAAGAGAGAGGAAGTATGCTTCTGTAATTTGTTGCCGGGAAGGGGAGCTGGAGTCTCAGAGAAGGAACGTGTGCCAGAGAACTTGTTACATTAGTTTAGTCATGAGTTTTGTGTGTGTGCATGTGTCATGGCCTGCGTGTGAAGATCAAAAGGCAACTTTTAGGGTCAGTTACCCCTTCCAGGTCATTAGGGCCGGGGGGCAAGGGTCTCTATCTGTACCTGCTGAGGCATCTCATTGGCCAAGCTGTTGCTAATTCAGCATTTAAGACCCTTCTCTGCATCAGTTGTGAGGGGTACTTATAACCAGAGTAGGAAGAAAGAGGGGGAAGCAAGTAGCGGGTGGAGGGCTTGGCAGGACAGGTGGACCTGGCATGGATTTGGGTGTGGGATAAGGGACAGATCCGAGTGGCTAGGCCACAAAAACAAATTCAGAGCTTTTGACTCATTGGTATTAAGAATAGGTGGATTTGCCTGGTTTCAAGCTCAGATTACATCCACCCTGAGCTACCTGGGAGGGGTCTGGGCTGCCCTTACTGGGGGGGGGTTTGTTCCTGGAGTGTTCCTTTGCTGAACTCCCATCATGTTGGGTTTGGCCTGTTCTTTCTTCCTCCCCCCCCCCCTTTTTTTTAAACGTGTAAGATTTACTGCAAGAGCAACAGTACTTTCCTTTTTTTTTTTAAACCTGGATTCTCTGTGTAACTCTGTGTTTCTATCTTGAAACTCGTTCTGCTGTAGACTGGCCTTGAACTCAGGCCTGCCTCTGCCTTTGCTTCCCGAGTGCTGGAGATGAAGGCATGCCCCAGGACACCCATGGTTCTGACCACTGAGCCACTTGACTCTATGTCCCTCAGCCGACTCTATGTCCCAGACATGTTATTTCTTGTTGTTGCTGGCAGCTTTAGAAGGGGTTGTTAATGATGAATCGGAGAAGTTAAGTTTGCTTAGTCCCACAGTCACCCTGCTCAGTGGTGCTAGGATCTGACTGTGAAGTCTAGACTTGTTTGTGGTTCCTTCGACCTCAGTGAGTACAGTCACTGTGGTGTCACTCAGTGTGGTGGATAGAGAAACATCAGTACCTCAGCCACAGGTTCTGTGGTCAAGGTTGGAAGAAGCCTGACATCTTTTTTTGTCTGTTTAATAATTTATCTATTGTGTTTGTCCGTGAGGGGTGCTCACTAGCATGCGTGTGAAGGCCAGAGGACAACTTGTCGCAGTTGGCTTCCTCCTTCCACCATGTGAGTCCTGCAGATTGAACTCAGATCTGGTGGTGAAATTGCTAAACAGTTAGAGACAGCTGCCGGCAAGTCTGGCACCATGAGTTCTGTCCCTGGAACCCATGTAATAAAGGAGGCTCTGTAAAGTTACCTCTGACTTCCACTCAGAACACTGTAGCAGGGGTGTGGATGTGGCTCGTTTGGTAGAGTTTCTGGGTAGCATTCCTGAGTCCTAGGTCTAATCCACTGCATAAACTGGATGTAGTCGCGTGCACCTCTAATACCAGGACGAGGGAAGTGAAGGCAAGAGGATCAGAGGTGCAGGGTCATCCTCAGCAACCATGAGTCTGAGGCTACCCTGTGCTATATGTCTCATAAATAAAAATAAACAAAAGAACACAGCACAGTAATGGTTCTGGGTGTGGTTGGAATGACAAGCCAAAAAGGGACTCGGGGCAAGGTTCCAGTATCCTGACTGTCGTTCCTTCCCTGATGTAGGCCTGGTGAAAGACGCTGCCAGGCCGGCCTACTGGGTGCCCGACCATGAGATCCTGCACTGCCACAACTGCCGCAAGGAGTTCAGCGTCAAGCTCTCCAAGCACCACTGCCGCGCCTGCGGACAGGGCTTCTGTGACGAGTGCTCCCACGACCGCAGGGCTGTCCCCTCCCGTGGCTGGGACCATCCAGTCCGAGTCTGCTTCAACTGCAATAAAAAGCCCGGTGACCTTTAACCCCAGCTCCCTCTCCGACTCCTTCACAATTCCTTAGGTTCTCAGGGTTAGAAACAGAAGTCTCACTGAGGTGGGCCCTCCTCCTGCACCTGGTGTGGTATGGTGTGTGTGCCCTTCTCACATCCCTGGGCTAGTTTTCCTCAGTGGAGGTGAGCCTGGTGGTAGATCCGAAGGCTTGAACAGGACGGGACAGAACACTCTCAGTAAAGCGGAATGGACTAGAGTCCATTGCATTTATTTCAGTTAAAAATAATAAATCTCTCTATATATCTCCATTTATCCATCTAGAGGGGATTTGGAGTGATCAAGACCGCTTCTGCTTTTGAAGACTTACCCTGGTGTGTCCCTAGCACAGGGTTAAGGTGGCGCTGGGAGTCAGTCTTTCTCCTGAAGCGAGCCAGGTTCAGAGTCACCTTTTGCTGCTTCTCCCAGAGCTTGGCAGTGTCCTTCTCTGCCCCTCTTCCCTCCTGCTCCCCAGCTGCCTGAATGGCTGCCTAGGTTTGAACCTCCTGCTTGAAGCAGTCGTGGATCTGGCCTGTACTAGGCAGAGGTCCGGCCGGCTTCGTGTGTAAGCTACTGGTCTATGTAAGGGTCAGAGGGGTAGGGTCTTGAGACATAAAAAGTCAAAATGCAGGTACTTGTGGCCCCTGTAGTTGGGGACTCCAGAAGGAAGTAGGTCTCCCCTAGCAGGACATCTGCTCCTTGATGCTTCTGTCTCCATTAGGCTTTCTTAGAAGGCCATACCCTGCTCCTAAGTCAGAGCCCAGCTCCTCCCGTCTGCCCCCGGACTCCAGTCTGCCCCTTCTTAGGATTTTTATTGCTCAAAGTGTCTTATTCTTTGTTCCCGTACATACAACCCCTCTATTGGGGGGGTGGTGACCACAGAAACCTTCCAGGGAAACAGCACAGAATGGACTGTTAGTTATGTTTTTTAAATATATATATATATAAAAATAAATAAATATTTCAACAGATCATGAGGAAAAAAATTCTCTTTGGTTCTTACAAGAGAAACAAAGTGAACAAATGTTTCTCAAAAAGAGCTTGGCCATCATACGGGTCATGACTGGAAAGACTGTCGTGCTGAACTCCTGTCAGGGTGGAGTTCATCTTCAGTGGCCAAAAACAGGAATCAAAGCAGCATTGTTATCGATTGAACTGATGGGTGGGTGGAGCCTCGGGGAAGGATGCGGGCTGTCATTCCTGGGGTGTGTATCCAGTGATGTTAGCCCTAGAATGGACCGTCCTTCTTAGATCTGCCCTTTCCGCCTCCCGAGGCCCTATTCTAGAACTGTATCTTCCACTCACCACTATAAAGGAATCTTCCTGCTGAACACGGCTGTGTTGGCTCATTTTCGCTCCTACATCTCCTCTCCAGTTGATAGAACACAGCTGGCGGCTAGCAGCGCAGGACTCAGGAGAGGCATGTCTGAGAGGGGTAATAGTTTACACATAGTACATCCGCTTATTCGGGTGAGCTCATTTTTTTTTTTTAAATATAGGTCCATAAGCCCATTTACAGTTACATACCCACACTTAAGATGGAAAATCTGTTTATATGTTAGGCTGGTCTTGAACTCAAGAGTTTAAGTCATCCTTCTGCCTCAGCTTCAAAAGTGTGTTACACTAAGCTGGGGATGTGTTTATCCATCCTCCTAACAGTTGGCACTCTCCTGGCTCCCTGTGCCCTGGTTTCATGTCCACACTTGAGCTTGAACCTCTCGTCCTTGCTTCCCCTCCCAAGCGCTCCGATCACAGTTGTGCACCATGTCTGGTTTACATGGTGTTAGGGATCAAACCCAGGCCTTCCTACACACCAGGCAAGCACTCCACCAAGGGAGCTACATCCCTCATCCTCATTTTCCAGGTAAGTATCCAGCATGCCCCAGATTAGATTGGCCAAGTGGGACCAGAACTTCATTTTTTATTTTTAATTAATTAATTTGGTTCTTCCAGACAGGGTTTCTCTGTGTAGCCCTGGCTGTCCTAGAACTCACTCTGTAAACCAGGCTGGCCTCAAACTCAGAAATCTGCCTGCCTCTGCCTCCCAAGTGCTGGGATTAAAGACAAGCATCACCACTGCCTGGAAGGACCAGAACTTTGTGATTGCTGTGAGTAGTCTTTGCTTAGAGAGGGTGAATGGTGGTTTTGGAATTCGTACTCAGTATGGTGAGAATCAGTAAGTTCTCACCATACTGTGATCCCTTCTCAAACCCTGCCACAGAGGGGTGGGGCGCCGAGAGCTAGGCAGCTCCAGTCAGGCCAGAGGTGGAAGGCCTACTGCAGAGTTGTAGCTGCCTGGCAGCTGGGTGTCCCTCTGCCATCCTGTCGTGGTGGGACATTCCTCCTGGTCTGCAGCTTCAGTGCTTCGAACATGTCAGTCATCTGTGGAGGCAACGAAAAATTACATGTGCTTCCTGACCTCAGCAGGGCCTTGTATGTCCTAGGTGTGTACTTAACATGTGTGCATCTCTAAGCCTCCGCTTACTACCTCGCCACCTGTCATGTCCCAGTTCTCTGTGGCTATTGACACTTTGGTCTGCAGCTTTCCCTCTTTCCCTCCCTCCCTCCCTCCCTCCCTCCATTTTTGTTCCTTCTCTTCTATCTTTACTTAGGGACAGCTTGAGGAAGAGGTGAAAAGTACCTGTGTAAGGCCTTGCTCTGTCTTTGCTAGGGCAGTTAAGCGACAATCCTGCTAACCATGCCACGGGGACATTTCTGGCCTTGCCTCAGCCCAGGTCCCTCTCAGAGATCTCACAGGAAAATCTGTAAAACTTTTTTTTTTCATGCTGCTCAAATCATTGCAGGAGAAGGAACTACACGAGGGTCAAAGAAGGGGCCCCTTTTTTGTCCAAAAATCAATGGAATCCCAGCCTCTGCGGTGGGGGTGGGGAGAAGCTAGCTAAATGCAAGCTGAAAAGGACCTGAAGAAACTTCCTCAGCTGTCAAACATATCAGCTTGGTTCCCTTTCTCCAGCTGGATGTCACAAATCTAGCCACACCTGGGTTAAGAAACAGCATGGCTGTGTTCCAGGAACACCCCGTCCCTCTCCTCACAGAAAGCTCTCCTGACACCAGCAGCACAGGCCACTTCCCCCACCTTCCTCACCAGTTGTTCCACACAGTCCTTAAATAACTGAACCAAGCTAGCTTATAGGTGAAGATGGCCGCTAACCACGAACACTGAATAGAGATCTCGGGCGGGATTAAGCAGTCTCCCGAGGGGCCTGATGGGAGCTTTATGGACATCTTGCCTTCTCAGCCGGTTGGCTTGTTGGGAATTGGGAAAGCCATGTAGTTGGTTGTTGCACTGTGAGTCATTGTGTGAGTTCCGGCTGTGGTCTTCCCCAGGCTGGAAGGTGGGCGGCGATGCTCATGTTTTGTAACTGCCATGTGGGCTCAGGTTTGGAAGTGCAGAGCCTCCTGGTGTCAGCACCCAAGCCCTTCATGCACCGTCTGCATTTCCAGATAAGGTCACAGGAGCTTTTCCTTAAGAGGGAAGGGAAGCCGGTGTCCATTACTAACAGGAGGGCTTAGCAGTCTAGCCCTTTTCATTGTTCTGAGGTTCACAGCACGTGACAGCAGTGATGTGCCTCTGTGCCAGGAACTGGCTCAGAGGTTACACAGGTTCTATTTGGGAACGCAGAGCTAGGCTTCCAGGTGTTGGCAAAACAAAAATCCTGTCGTAATGGTAATTGTGCAACCGTGTTTACGTTTCCAGCTTTAGAATCATCTTCAGGGAGGAAACTGAATCTGCCTGCAGCTTGTGTATGCCTGTTAATGGAACTAGTTTCCGTACTGTTTATAAGACACTGTATATGGTCCACCCTTGTTAGGCTTCCGTTGCCACATTCCCCCATCTACTTATCATAGACCTCGGCACCACATGTGACCAGAGCCACCTGATGGTTTGCAGTCAGTCAACAGAACACACATTGCTTGGTGCTTGCTGAGTGATCTTAGCTACTGCCATGTTTTAAACTGCTACTTTATCCTGACACTCCCTGCCTCACAATTCTACAACTAAAAGAGCCTGTATTTTCCGGCTGCTCTAGTCTACCTTGGTGCTTCTGCTCAGGTTATACACAGCTCTGAAGAGCAAGGTCACTGTTTAGTATTGCAACAGCTTTCACCTGAAGCGGTGCCTCGTGCTTGACAAGCACAGGCCGTATCACCCACCAAGCAGGGACCCTGGCTTCAGGACGACACTGATCATTATGTTACTGTTTATTCTGTGACTCATTTATGAATTGTTACAAGGACCAAATAAAAAGTGAGATACAAAGTAGTGTAGATACATGATATTTTCACCCATTTTGAGGACTTGGTTTTCTGAATGTTATATTAGGGGACTGGGGAAAGATGAATATACATGGATATTTGCTTAACTGGGGAGTGTCCTGGCTAACAGGAATACGTAGAGACAAATGGAACAGTAATTAGGACCCAGAGAGCTGTGTTCTAATAAAGGCCGTGGTTTCTAGTCAGACTCAGTTCCAACAGGAAGGGAGCCAAAGGCTGACAGTCCCACCCCACTGCTCTGTTGCCTTCTGCTTTCCCACTGATGACTGGGGATGAGGAGGGAGGATGGATGGAGAGGTCCAGAGACGACCTTCCTGGAGCATGAGCAGAGCAGGCCAGAGCGGGTATAGGAGGCCAACCTGAACATGTCCAGCAAGCTCTTAAGATCTCCCTAACCCCACTGGCAAACCCAGTAGGTATTTCCTTGGGCACCTGGATGCTCAGTAGCCTAGGGTTCAAGATCTGAATCAGGCCGGGTGTGGTGGTACACACCTTTAGTCAGAAGCAGGCCGATCTCTGAATTCAGGGGCAGCCTGGCCTACAGAGTGAGTTCCAGGACAACACAGAAACTCTGTCTTGAAAATCCAAACATAATCTGAACCAAAATCTCATCACACATGCTTTTTACTTTACTGATCGATAACCTTGGGGTAGCACTGGCAAGCCAAAAGCTGCTGCATCTTCCAGCCTGGAAGATGCTGAGAAAGTCATCCATGATGGTGTCAGACACTCCTCAGACACAAAGCCATGGCTTGCCTTTCCCTCTGTACCCCAGCTGTCTTTCCAGACAGAAGAGCCCTTCCTGGGCCTGCAGCACTCAGGCGGCCTCCCCACCAGGCAGTCCCTGGTGAAAGCAGCAGCTTTAATTCTGCTTTGCCAGTCTTCAGTCCACAGAGCCTAATTTGCTAATGAAAGAGGGACGTCTATGGAACTCAATGGGCAAAGGAAGTACATTTTATGATAAGGCCTTTCATGCTCTGAGCCTTTATTGACATTATTCCACATAATATATTTTGGCAAAATTAGAAAATTGAAAAAAAATTTTTTTATTTTATGTGTACGGGTGTTTTGCCTGCATGTTCTATTCATATCCCATGCATGCCTGGTGCCAAGGAGGTCAGAGAGGGTGCTGGATTCTCTGGAGCTGGAGTTTGAAATGGTTGTGAGCTGCCATTTGGTTGATGGGCATTAAACCTGGGTCCTCCAGAATGGCTTAAATCATTGAGCTTCCAGTCCCCATCTCTCCAGCCTCCCCATGTCAGTCACTTTGCTTTCTGCCCTCTGAGGCTGAAGGACTCCAACTGAATACACCAAGTACCATTTATAAAATGTCCTCATTAGAAACAGAAGGGAGCTCCCACCTGCCCGCCTTCTGACTGTCTGGACAGGACGAGCTGTACGAGAAACAGTAAAGGTCCTGCTGGACAGCCATGAGCAGCCCTGGGGATCCCCGGGGGCCCCCAAGCCGAGGAGAGAAGGCCACACTGGGAATGTTGGCCTTGGAGGTTGGGCATGGGGAGGGTATGGTTCTGAGCAGGCTGGCATCATAGAGGCTCCAGATCCTTGTGTAGCAGTCTTGACCCACTAAGAAAGAGGAAAAATAACACAGCAGGTTAGAGAATGAAACCAAGTATGTATGGCATGTAGACATTGCTTCTCACGACCTCTCAGGGCCAAACACAGAGCCCCTAGTAAAGTAGTTCTTGACCTATGTGTTGTGATCCACCTTGGGTCGCCTTTCAAGACCAGAATTACAATTCATAACAGTAGAAAAATCACAGTTACAAATTAACAATGGAAATAATTTTGTGGTTGGGGTCACTGAAACATGAGGAACCTTACTAAAAGATTCATTGCAGTGTTGGGAAGATTGAGTACCACTGCACTGGGGGAGGTATTTCTACTACTATATTTCTTAAAATTAAGACCACAAGTTGGTCTGTTGCTCCGGAGCCCTAACTCGCTGCACATGTTGATGATAAGGACGTCCTGGCTGGCTGGCTGTGACACAGCAGTGGTTCAGCACAGCGCACCCTGGCTCATGCTTCTTAAGTGGGAGTCCAGTGCACCTTAGCTAGGTGCCAGGCAGCTGGGTTCCTCTGGATGAGAAATACTACCCAGGAAGACCTTCCACCTTTGTTACACCCCAGCAGAGCTGATGACGGACAGCTACTTCTGGTTAAAGAGTTCAGATTGAAGTTTCCAGGACTCCAAGTTATGACAGTGCAGCATGGACCAGACACCATGGGGCTTTTTTAGCAGTCAGATTTCCAATGACCACTCAGTGACTCTGCTGCCGTGGCAGAGGATGTACTTGGCTGGTGCAGCTGGGCAGACACTGCCTGCTTCTCAGCGAGGCTCACCAAGTGTCTACCATCCAGCACAGGAAGCGCTGCTGAGGCCAAGACTCAAGGTATATCATTTTAGGAACAAGTCCAGTGTTGGTGCTGATGAAGATGCTAAGTACATTTATGCAAAGTCCCAGCCCAGAGGTGCTGCTTAGCCCCCAAGAATTTTAATGGAACGGGTGAGCACTTTCTGTAGGAACATTAGCACATAAGGTTTCTGGAGGACTGCGAACATGTCAAGGGCCTCCTTCCTGTTCCTTATGTAGAAACACTGATTTGGAAAGAGTACAACCTGTAGTCAGTTTAACTCCTTCAGGACTTAGTGGCCAGATAGCTGCTGCTCCTTGGGTCTCAGTGGAGTTAGAAGGGAGACTGATTTTTTTTTTTTTTTTGAGACAGGGTTCTCTGTGTAACAGAGCTGAACTTGCTTTGTAGATCATGGGTTCTTGTAGATCATGGGATGTCAGGCCAGGAGCCAAGCACTATAGCGGAATGGCTCATGTTCTCTTAAGTGAGCTTTTTAGGCAAGATGGTGCCTGATGGAATCCTGTGATTCAAAGAGGCCCGACGTCCAACTCGGTCCCTCCCTGCCTGTTTCTAGGGTGCTGCCTGCCACTGACATGCTGACAGAGGGCTAGCTGCTGCTATCTCAGTGGTCCATCTCAGTGGTCCCTTTATTTCTCCCTTTGCTGGTTAAGATGTGAGAGCCTTTACAGGTAGCACCTGATGGACAGGGCCTCCCAATCGCACACACCTGCCACCAGGATCCCCTCCTCCTCGTGCACGTGCAGGGGCAGGTAGGCGTACTCGTTCACATGACCTTCGTACTGTCTCACACATTTAGTGGCCCTCAGGTCCCACAGCTTGATCTGTAGGCAGAAGCACAAACGGTTACTTGGGAGGGTCTAGTCGGCACAGCAATTACCAGGTCTGCAGCTGGAGGGAGGGGTGACATGATCTCAGTAGCCTTCTCCTATGATGCCTCTGACCCTAAGCCTTGTGTCCATCAGAATCACACAACGGAGGCCCTCTGCACTTCTGTCTAGGCGAGGCTAAGCTTGTGGAGCAGCAAAGGAGCTCCCAGGATAGCCCCTACCTTGGGTCTCGGCACACCAGTGTACCATGCCTTGCACCCTGCTAGCCTGAGGCCCGAGGCCAGACTCCCTACCTTTCCAGCCATGTCTGAGGCCATCAGGTATTGCTCCTCCTTGAAGACCTGCACAGAGGTCACTGCTGAGTCATGGAAAAGTTGGGTAGCCTTCCAGCCCTTGGCTTGACTTGGGGAACGCAGGTCAATGGCAAAGATCTCCCCAGAACGACAGCCATTAAACAGCAAAGGAGTCTGTGGAAAGAGGAACAGTGACCAGTTTTTACCACCTGGCAGAAAGGAAGGATATGTCCTGGCATTGGGGCTGGTAGAAGTTTGGGTCTCAGTGGAGAGAGAAGGGAGGCTGAGTTTTTTTGTTGTTTTTGTTTTTTTGAGACAGGGTTTCCCTGTGTGACAGAGTCCTGGCTGCCCTGAACTTGCTTTGTAGATCAGGCTGGCCTCAGAACTCAGAGATCTGCCTACCTCTACCTCCTGAGTGTTGGGATTAAAGGTGTATGTCACCACACCAGGTGGGAAGCTGAGTTCCTGTAAGAAGGTAGAAGACGTAGACCTTGTGTCTCATCCAGTGTCACTTGTGGTAAGCCTGTAGGTACCCATGGTCACCTTAGGCTTCGTTTCTAAGGCCTAAGTGATGTCTCCCTCTACCTACTATGGCTCTGGTTGAGACCTGAGCTGATGAACTGGTGTTGAGAGCAGACAGCTGGGTTAAGTGTGTGGTTTTATCACAGATGGATGAAGGGCTGAATGGTCAGCTCTGCTCCTGCCCAACACAGGTCAGTTGACTCCCTCCTCCCACTCTTTTAAAGAAAGAGAACATTTCTATAGCTAAGTCCTTGAAATACAGTAATGAAGACAATTTAAGTCTCTAACTTATAAGTTCTATATGAAACTAATTAAGGCTATAAATTAGTATTAGAGCTGTACATTGTACTGTTGTGTGCTCCAGGGATGGGGTGCTACACAGACACTCTACTCACGAGCTGCATCCATAGTCCCAACTTAGAAGTTTGAAAATGATCTGTCCTGATGAATCCAATATTCAAGACCTGCTGACAACTGGCTAAGGAGCTTGGGAGACAGTTCCACATCAGCCAGTGTTTGCTCAGCTCAGACCCTCTGAATCCTGTGAATCCTGCTAGGCCTGGCAGCCCACACCTTTAATCTCAGCATTCCAGACATGAGGCAGAAAGAAGGGCCTCGGGGCTGGAGGGATGGCTCAGCGGTTAAGAGCACTGACTGCTCTTCTGAAGGTCCTGAGTTCAAATCCCAGCAACCACATGGTGGCTCACAACCATCTGTAATGGGATCTGACGCCCTCTTCTGGTGTGTCTGAAGACAGCTACATCTATAGTGTGCTCACATACATAAAATAAATAAAATCTTAAAAAAAAAAAGAAAGAAGGGCCTCTGTGAATTCAAGGACAGCCTGGCCTACATAAGGAGTTCCAGGCCAGCCATGGCTACATTGAGTGGTTTCAAGAAAACCAAATCAAAACAAAACCAGCAATAATAACAACAAACCCAAACAATTGAAGTGGCCTACTGATCCTTCCCATAGTTTGTTTTCCTTTCAAGAGGCGCTAGCCCAGCTGTTACAGCAGGGAAACCCAGTGTCACTCCCACAAATGTTCTACTGTAGGGAACATTCTAGTAAACCCTTCCCAGTCCAGCCAACCTTGACTGCAAACTGCTGGGCCAAGACATCACTGTTGGTCCCATATGATTGCCGGTGTCCTGTCACCACGTTGGTCAACAGGACCCTCCAAGACAAACCTGGTGAAGACAAGAAACAGATCCCTGAGAACAGGGATGCTGGCAGTCTGGGGAAGAGGAACCGCTGGATGGGGTCTTCAGTTCTGTGGAGTTCTGTACTCGACACCCAGGGAGATGGCCACGGCTCACCTGTACTGAAGCAGTTATTTGCCTGGACGTTCAAGGACCAGGCACAGGACCAGGCCCCAGGGATCCGGAAACTGCAGAGCATGCCAGGCTGGTCTGTACCTGCTAAGAGAAACAAAGTAAAACGGGGCTGCCTTCTAGGCCCAGGGACATCTCTCCACGATACCAGGCTAGCAACCACAGATCTCAGACCCCAGCCGTGAGTTAGGCGTTTCCTAGAGTTCATATTTGCAACAATCACCCCCGAGCCATATGCTGACTTATTTCAGAGACAGGGCCTTTGGGAAGTGACTAGGATTTGATGAGGTCATGCACATGGAGCTCCAAAGTAGCAATGGCGGATTTATAACAGAAAGATGTCAGCAGTAATGGGTTGCCCTCCCTAGAGGCTGTCTCAGCCTGCTGGAATTCCTAGCCTCAGAACTCTAGGACCAGAACTTCAGTTTCCTTATCTGTACAGTGGTAAGATGCATGCCCCACAAGTTGCTGGGCAGTGAGATGCCAACAGTGCTAAATGTTCATGGCTTCATCTACTTCCACAAGGAACCTGCTGGGGTGGGCACTGCCTCTGTCTTCCAGAGGTCAAGCCATGTGCTCGGACGCGGGAATGGAGTAGCTGTACTTTGAGCCTGTTCTGCCTGTAGTCTACGCTCTTGGAGTTGACCCCATCCGGCAGATGCCAACTCTCTAAAAGTTTGATGACAGCATGCAGAGGTCTGCAGAAGGAGCAGACTGCTGCCAGCCAGTTGGCCAGCATGCCTGCCACACGTAGGAGCTTAATGCATGCCTCTGCATGATCGCTACAGGCAGCTCAAGCCAACGTTTTCATGTCTTGCACTGGCTAGTTATGTGCACTTTTGCTCTAGTTGCTGACACGACCTCAAAGGGTTTACAAAAAGCTACAAACTCTAAAATGTAGCAATCCTGGGGCAGACTCTGAGAGCTCCCCCTCAGTGTGACCCATCCCTCCCCATGTGTTGAACTAGGGCCACGCCAGCTTCGGGTACCCACATCTCAGTGACCCCAGGGAGACAAAGGACACATCCTCAAAGTCTTATTATTTTTTTCCAAAGCTAAGAAAAGGACTCTGTACCTTGGTGATTACTGACAAACAGTGATGCGGGCAGCAAGGTGGCACAGCCTGGAGTCTCGGCGAGGCCCATGAGGCACAGTCTGGAGAAAAATCTGTTAAGGATAGGTAGGTACAGACAAGGCCATCCTCTGGGAGAAGGATGCCATTAGTATCCTTCAGGAAGTTATAAAACACCAAGTAGGGCAGAGAACATTGTCCAGATGTAACACTTTCCACATTCAGTTTCTGTTTCTTCAGGAACATAATGTCACAGACACCATTAAAAGCTCTTAGTCCCTTGCAATCTGTTTTTCATCTTCTACTAAAGAACTGGGGTTTTCAAGGTGAAGTGAGTCTGGTAAGGTCATGGTATAATATGCTCACACATGTACTTGCCTGTGCACATGATGAACTAAGTCTCAAGTCCAATGACATCATGAAAGCTTAGAACTCACCAGCTACGAGACTGAACCCATGACAAGTGTCATGAACATGTGTGAAACAAATGAGCACATGCACCATCTCAGTGGGCCTAGAGAAAAGCCCGCGGGCTTTGAGTGGACAGAGACCAGTATGTTCTACAGCCACAGGGCCTAAGATCTAGTCTTGTGCTCGGTATCAAAAGAATTCCTTTCATGGAGTTCTGTTCTCCGAGTAGCTGCTTCCTCCCTCCACCTCGCAGCTGGGTACCTTCTTAGGGATGTGCTGATCCTTTCTACTTTATTCCCTTGCCAAAGCAGACCCGCTGGCAGGGATGCTGTGTCTGTCTGGTGACCCATGAACCTAAACCTGTATGTCAGTGGTAGAGCAGGTGGGCCCTGGAGCCAATCTTCTAGGGCCCAATGCTATCTCTAGCGACTACACATCAAGTCCCAGATGGCTGGCACTCCGGAATTTGATCATCATCCAGAAACAGTCATCTCTGTACCTCAGCTGCTTATGGAGACTCCCTGTTGTGGACCCAGGGATAGTCTTTTCCCAAAAGGTCAGATGGGTGCAGAGCAGTCCACCCCTCTGCCATCTCCACGGCTGTTCAGGTCCATCCCAGGCCATGGTTGTGTACTAAACCCATTCACCTGCCGAAGGATACAGTATGTGGGAGTCCAAGTGATTGAGTGAGGCCCAGCACACAGAGTTCACCTGTGTGAAGCGAGAGAGAGCAAAACCAGGTTGACTGCTGCTCGAAGAGAACAACAGTAGGATGCTTTCCTAGAAAATGGCTGGTAGGGACCGGAGAGATGGCTCAGCACCTGCTCCTCTTACAGAGGACTTAAGTTTGGGTCCCAGCACCATGAGAATTAACTCCCTCTTTTGGACACACATAGACACATGTGCACAAATATGCAAACACACATATACACCCCTTAAAATCAAAGGAAGGAAGGGAGGGAGGGAGGGAGGGGGAGAGAGAGAGAGAGAGAGAGAGAGAGAGACGGACTTGTAGGGGCACAGCCTTCTGTGTGCTGAGTAAGATTACAGCTACCACACTGGGCTCCCCAAGCCATTTTTACCAGTATCTAGCTTGTGGCTTATGTCTTATCAAACAGGAAATCACCGCCTTAGATGCAGCATTAAAGACTATTCTTGGACGGACAGCACCTGACATTTTGTGAATCACAGCAAAGGAATCCATGTAGACCCACATTCCAGGAACCACACCCCTCCAGATCAGTTCTGATCCTTCAGAAAAGAATATCCCGACAGCCAGTGGAAGCACCCTGCCTTGAGCTCACCCCAACCACCTAAACTAAACTTCTCTTTTGATGTTAAGACTCTCTGGGCCTTGCTTTTCCTGTGGACTTTCAGGAACTAGCAAACCATCTGTCCCTTGGAAAAGGGAGACAACTGCTCCTGGATTCTTCACAAAGCACTTTCCCTCTCTGAATTCAGCCAACTACAGCAGTGGCCTAGGCCCAAAAGCCAAAGACTACAAGGGTGGAGATAGGACATACCTTCCTGTTGGTAAAGTACAGGTTCTCATGCATGTGCACCTTGAACGTGGGGGCCTTCAGGCCCTGCAGGTTGATGATGCCGTACTTGGAGCCTCCGATTTTGACATCATTCACTGTGAAGAGGCGGTCACTGGTAGTGTCTGCCTGGAGGGAAACAGGCTGCAAGTGATCTCTCAGGCCTAAGCTCCTCTCCAGGAGGGAAGCCAGCAAAGTGATCTCACAGAGTCTGCCCTGCCATTCTTGAGGCACTGATGAAGATGGCAGAGAGGGCCTGACAGGTGTCCTTAGTGACCACCTCAGAAACAGGTCTGGAAGAATCTCAGTGTCGGCACTGAGGGCTGTAACACGTGGCCACCATAAAAGCCAGGAAGAGCTGAGTTCTAACAAGCTACATAGTGAGACTCTGCTTCATTTAATTTAAAAATACAACACAGGGCCTGTAATCCCAACACTCAGGAAGCTAACTGCGGCAGGAGAACTGAGTTTGAGGCCAGTCTGGAGTACAGAGTCTCCTTGTCTTAAAAAGGCCCCAGTAAGCTTCCCTGATAAAACTCTAAACGAAAACCTAACATTTGTTATTTTAAACTAAAATCTCTGTATTTATTTTTTCCTATGTAACGGTGTGTTCCTGTGCACAAGTGTGCTCTCTCTCTCTCTCTCATTCTTCCTACTTCACAGTTTTGAAGAGTTACGTGACTGGATGCACCTACTAATAATGGGAATCGAGTGTGGCAAGCTGCCTTCCTAGTCCTCTGGCCGTACTAACCAGCTAGTCACATGTGATGCTGGGTCACAGGGAGGCTGCTCTACCACAGGCACATTGCCAGGGGCTCAAGGGGACCCACTGGAGGCAAAGTACCTACTGTCAGGTTACCGGGCCCTCATGAGGGCCGGTGCAGCGAAGACTGGGGCCTGACCCCAGAACTTGTTCCGTGGATAGACTCTGCTGTCAGGGCTCACTCAGTGTGTGGCTTTAGCCTCTCATCTTGCCAGCAGATCACTGTTTCCATGGTCTAGTCTCAGCCTCCAAGGCTTTCCCTTGGCCTCCAGGAAGGATGACGTGCCCTCAGGAGGCCTATGAGAGGGAGCATCCTTCACGTGTGGGCTGTGCTCCGGCTCCTTAACAATGTATACTGGGTCTGGACTCTAGTAGTTGGTTTGATTTCCGGTCCAGATCTCAGTAGATCCAGAGACTTTCCACTTCCTGCAAATGATGTCATGCAGGTATTCTTGGTCCTGCCACTAGAGTCAGGGACACTGAGTGAAGGAACCCGCCATGCTGCAGCTGATGGCACGTGGATCCTGCCCACACTGTGCACAGCCAGGGAGTACACACTTTGTTCAGGTATGTGGCCAGACCCAGGTGTATTTCACAGGACGGGACACACGCACGCACGCACACAGAGACACCTGGTTTTTTTTCACAGTAATCAGCTTCTTGTTAGCCAGGCTTAGTGAACACTAACACTAAGCCAGGAATGGCGGCCAAACCTTGGCACCGACAGACACATCTCACTCACCAGGATGAAGTTAAATCGGTCACTCGCCAGAGCAGAAGGGTCTGAACTCTGAATCTCCACCTTTCTCCTCTCCATGCAGCTCACTCGCAGCTCATGGGATAAACTGGAGAGGGAAAGAGAAACGGGAGGGCATGGGGAAGGCATGGACACCACAGGCAGACACCTAAGTCTGACGCAGGTGTATCATTTATGTAGAACCAGCTCTGTGGGAAGATGACTCGAGCTCAGAAGTTCAAGGCCAGTCTGGGTCACATAAGCAAGGAGGTCATGTTTCAATCAGAAAAAAAGGCAAGACAGCTGGGATTCTGCCTTTCCCATACCCATCTCCACAGCAGTTCTCACAGCAATGCTATGGACAACTGACTGACTGGGTAGCCCTTTGCCAAATCAAAGAGTTAGACTACAGTGATTTCTCTAGTCACCTAGTACATTCTCTTGGGATGAAAAAAATGGGCCTGAGAGATGATCAAGTTGTCAAAGGACACACAGTGGATTAGAAGAGCCCAGATGTGCAGCCACCCACCTCCCTGCACCTCTCCTCTTCCACAGGACAGCATCCTCCCCAGGCCAAGCAGAGATGCTCCCTGTCTTGGGAGAGAGACACAGGAGGCCGCATGCTACCCCTGCATGGCTGCCTTTCCTGGGGTAGTAGGCACTAGTCTACCTCACATGCATGTAGAGAAGCAGAGGGTAAGGGGTTGGGATCAGGGGCTGGGGTCAGACAGATCCTGTTTCTGTTTTTACCCGGAGTAAGTCACTCCACTCTGAGCTCCAATTTCTGCTTTAGAAAACAGGAGGGGCTGTCTCTCAGCTAGCCTTAAACTTAACTGAATGTCTCTACCACTGCTCTCTGCACGTGGTCCTCACTGCCTCCTTCCCAGCTCCCTCTGTCTCCCTTCATCTTATCGTACTAACTAGACCTAGTTAGTGGACATCACAAAAGGTGTGTGTGTGTGTGTGTGTGTGTGTGTGTGTGTGTGTGTGTATGAATGAAATGCTGGGGATTGAATCAGGCACATGAAGCAAGTACAACTCTACACTGAGCTGCTGGTTTTCAATCACAAGCCTTTTGAGGCTCAAAAAAAGAAAGGCAAGCTGCCCTGGGAAAGGTCAGGGAGGCCCTATAGCCATTGGTCGAGTAAGGAGTGTAGCTTTTTGCATAATAAAGGGCTGGGGGCTTAGAGCTGGGGCTTAAAGAGCAGCTGAACAGGCAGCCAGTGCAGGCAGAAGCGAAGACAGAGCAGCTGGGGAGTTAGGCAGTGAGGACCACGTGCAGAGGCAAAGGCGAGAAGTCTGGTTAAGGTAGAGGCCAGCTGAGAGACGTTCCCAGCAAAAGGAACAAAAAGGAAATAAAAAGGAAAAAAACCTTGTATTAGATGTTTCCATATCTTTATTAAACCTCAAGCAGGATTCCTCAAAGCCCCATATAGATCTATTTATGAACTACAGAAATAAGGACAGGAAAGAATATCCAAGACAAAATAAGATGTTATCTTACCGACAATAACTGGAGAAGTTGAGAAAACCCAGCTGGCTTTTTCGTAGGATGGAAGATGCATTAAATCCCACTCTGGTAATTTTCTAAGTTTATAAATTAAAAAAAAAAAATAGATTCAGTGAAGGCAGCCCTGCTGGCATAAACTGGGAAATCTAGCACTGGGGAGGCGGATACTGGATACAGTTCAAAACTTTCCTTGGACACAGTGCTTTCCAGACCAGCGTGGGTTATGAGAGACCTTGCCCAAAAAGCAAAACAAAAACAACAAAAAAAAGCCACTGTGTATTTGTTGTGTTGTAGTTTGGGTAACAGAGGTATTTAATTCCACAGGACACAATGAGGGACACAGGTATTAATGAACAGAAATTTGATCTATGAAGTTTGATGGTGTCTTCTGAAAGTCTCCCCTCATTGGCAGTAGGACAAGCGCAGCACAAGGCAGTCTGGGGGCTTGCTAGTCTGTGAGGCACCTCTTGCTCGCTCATAGGCAATAGGCTGGTGTACACAGAGTAGGACCAGATGCCAGGGTCTATGTCGGCAGAACATAGGGGCCTCTTGCCCAGTTTTTTTTTTTTTTTTTTTTGGTTTTTTTCAAGACAGGATTTCTCTGTGTAGCCCTGGCTGTCCTGGAACTCACTCTGTAGACTAGGCTGGCCTCGAACTCGGAAATCCGCCTGCCTCTGCCTCCCAAGTGTTGGGATTAAAGGTGTGTGCCACCACCGGCCGGCTCTTGCCTGGTTTTTAATCCATCATTTCCATGCCAGGGAAACTCTGATAGCTCAGTCTGACATACGTGAGTGTCCCAGGGCATCTGACCGGCAGCCTGCCCTCAGAGGCAGATGGGTGTTGTTGGAGTAGCGGGCACTGGGTAGCCAAGGTTAGCCCACCTTTTTCTGCTTGTCCTCTTGCTGCAGCAGCTGCAGCCTCCTGCTTTCCATCTCCTTGTGCTGGATGCCCTCCTTTGTGAGGGGGTTGCAGTTGTTATGACCCGGGAGCAAACGGAAGTATCGGTTCTTTTCAGGGTCAAAGTAAAAACCTGGAAGATCTTTGGGAAAAAGCATTCAACAGACCCGATTAAAAAAAACAGACCCGCCTAATGATAATAAAGGGTCTGTGTGTCTTTTCTGCTAGCTTAGTGAGTCATAGTCAGTCACTGACCATCTGCTCCGGAACCACTCCTGACACCTGGCTCCTTCTGTCGGCGGATCAATTTGTTTCTAGAATTCCCTCAAGTCAAGAATGGGCTCTTGACTCCCCCAAGTGCAGAGACAGAGGCCTGGCTGAGGGATGGCAGCCAGGCAGGGTCACTACCTGGTCTGAGGCAGGATAAGGCTTTGTCTTTCCTCCAGGCAGGGCAGTGGTCCTGCCCAGTTTACCCAGTTTACCCCCTACCTGGCACTGATGACTCTCCAGTTCTGCTGGACGAGGTTGATGGGGACTCAACATCATGGTAGCCAGAATCTTGTGAGCTCTGAGATGCCCCTGTGGTGTACCTGTTGACACACAGTTGTGGCAATAGGAATGTGTGTGCTCATGGGGGTCAAATGACAATACTGTGTGTCAATCTTTTTGAGGCAGAATCTCTCATTGGCCTGGAACTCACAAAGTAGACTAGGCTGGCGGGTGAACCCCAGGGTTCTGTTTGTCTCTGTCTTCCCAGCATTGGGATTACAAGCACATGACCTCACACCTGGCTTTTAAACATGGGTTCTGAAGAATCAAACAAGTCTACCTACAAACCAAGCCACCTGCCCAGTGCTGGCTCTCATTCATTCTCACTGAAGGTCTGACTTAGCACATCTGTAGCCTTTACTTGACCTGTGTGATCTGAGAGCACTGACCCCTTCTGTGAATCACCAAAACAAAGGTCGGCTTCCTTTTCTTCCCTTCCTCCTCCTCCTCCTCTCTTTCCCTCCCTTCCTAAGAGGACACCAGTCACAAGAAGCCCTTATCTTCTCAGTTCTGCATTTGCATTCCTTGAGGTCTTTTGGAATTTCCTAGGACAAAAAGAAAACCAGAACTATTTGCCTGTAAGAACATTGCCAGCTGGGCTCTCTGTCTGAGTGCATTACAAAGCCAGGTGAGCAGGTGAGCTACAATCTTTATTGGCTTCTGCAGCAGAAGGCTTAAATTTTATCTGGCCAGACAACCTTACCGATGGGAAAGCTGCGGCGGACACAGGTAATTTCCTCAGTAACATCAGGGTGGAGCCATGGCAGACACACTGGATTGGTAAAGCCACCAGGGGCCTCTGTGGCAATTAGACTGGAATGCAGGGTGAGAATGTCTCTCTGCACACACGATAAAAGGAAGTCTGCAAAGCTAGGCTGAGGGAGGAAAAGAACAGCCTGCATCCCACCAATACCGATGCTATGCACAGAGGTAGGAAAATTATTCTCTCCCTTTTTTGTCCAGAGCTTTCTGGAGCGGCCCGTCTGTGGTCAGCAGGAAGATGGATTAGAGTTATGACAAATGCTGATCGTTCTCTCCAAGGGCTGCTGCTCCATTCTTTCCACATGGAGCCCAAAAGGTGGATGTGCCCAACAGGTTTCCAAGCCATTCTGCCAACTGTGCTTGGACTCTTGCACAGACCACATCTTGCTGCCCATTATGGCTTGTGGGAAGGCCCGAGGCCCAGAAAATACCCACGACTCTCCTAACAAAACATACCAACGCTGGGCGGGTGCTGACCTTCCTACAGTATGGGTCAAATTGGAGATCTACACCTCAGTGAGACGTGTGCTCAAGGCTTCAAGGGCTGAGCAGCTTATTAAGGGTTTTTACAGGACAGAGCAAGTCGGGAAAGCAGACCTCCAAGGGTTACAGCTATTTTTCTCCCATCGTCTCTGAGGAGATTTGTACTGCTTTTGTTAATTTAATCTGGAGAAGTACCTTGATATTTGAAACCATGACCCTATATTTGGAAATGTAAAAAATATTTTAAATGTGTATGGATATGGGCAAGCATGGATGGGTTGGAGGTCAACTTGAGGGGAGTCTGTCCTTTCCTTCCACAGTGACAGCATGACTTTACACCCACTGAGTCATCTTGCCACCCCCAAATTTACCTATTTTAAGAGGAGGGCTGGGCTGGCAAGGCAGCTAAGTAAGTACAGAAGTTTGGGGTCAAGCCCGATGACCTGAGGTTGATCCCCGGGACTCACATGGTAAAGAAAAGAACTGACTCTGACAAGGTGTCCCTTCACCTTCACATGCATGCCCTGGTGTACACACGCACGTGCACACACACACTGGACCAACATGTGGAAGAATCTGAAAACAGCACATGTGCTGTAGAGTGGGAGTAACCTGTGAACCTGAGGTACATGCAGACTTCCTCCTGTCCTCCTGTTAGGAGTCCTCAGTGAGGTCAGGTGGAGAATGGGGCGAAGGTGGGGGCCCTCTTGTTCTGAGACAAGAATGTTTGTACTTCATAATATGACGGATAATCGCATATTATAGCAGGATAATAAATGCACACAGGGGACTGTAAATATGGCCCAAGAAGGGAGGGCACTAGGTACCCACTGCTCTATTACTTGTATACAAAGAGTTATTTGTGTATGTTAAGGCTCCGTATACCAGATGGTGGAGTCACACTACGAATTTGAGGACAGTATGATCTACATAGTGAGTTCCAGGACAGTCAGAGCTATGTGGAGAAAGTGTCCCTCTATAAACACACACACACACACACACACACACACACACACACGACTTGTAGTTCACATTAAGATTTATATGTATTATGTAAATGTTATATGCTATATATTTACATAAACAACATATGCTAGGTATATATTTATATAAGTCCTTTTCCAGAACTTACATAGGCCCAGAAAGATCTTTTTTTTTCCTGCCTCTCCCAAGTTCCCAAAATGGAAAAGTGGGTCTCCAGTTGTCTCAAGACAATTCTACCAGTAGCCTATGGCTGACACTCTCGTCAGAAGCCAGTCACTGTGAGACAAAGAGTGGGACTGTGACCTCACTTCCCAGAGCAGTGGGTGATGGCAGGCAACATGTCAAGCTTTCGAGCCTACTGGCCCCACTGCCCCCTCGCTCTGAGGAGCACGTGTGTGAGCATGCATGTGAGCACAGTATCGGACAACGCAGAACAGCACTGAGCAAAGCTGGCCCTAAAACTTGCACACTTGCCTCTCACTGGAATCACACTGGCTGAGGGCGGGGCTCTGGTGGTGGCTTCTTCGCCCACGTCTTCTCCTACTCTTCCAGATGTTCCTATCCATTTCCGTTCCTAGGAGAGAGACAGAGAACACCAGACACCCCCCGCTGTGTGCTCTCCCACTTGCCCGGCAGCTCCACCATGCTCCTAATGGTCACTGCTAAGGCTGCCACCCATGTCTTTATCTGCCTCTAGTACTTTCCCAATGTCCCCTCCTACCACTGACAGTGTAATCCTCTGTCCTAAAGAAGAGATGTGACCAGGCAGGAATAACTTGTTCTGCATCTTTTCCTCAACAACTCATGTGAATTCTTACTCTTGTCTCAGAGAAATAAACATCTGTCTCCATGCCTTTCCAAGACACTCCCCACCACCCCCCAGATGGCCACCTCATCCTTCCTTGGGGACGTCACAGATGTCTAGCTTATGTTTAATGGCTCCCTCTCATCCCTGCTCGAAAGCACAGCAGTGGTTTCACTTGCAGGTGCTTCCCCTGGAATCCAAAGGTGCAGAAACATTCCAGCAGAGCAATCATAGTCAATGTCTTCACTTCCCGTGACCCCAGCGTTCTCCTAACATGTTCTCGCTGAGGTAGCAACTAATGAGCCACGCTTTTCAAAGTGGGAGGTGGGGAGTCTCATTTAGTTCCCATTCCTGGACTTAGCTTTGAATGGCCAAAATGTACACTTGGAAGGTTCAGGCAGTGAGGTCACTAAGTTAAGGCCAGCCTAGGCTGCCTAGACTTTCAAAACAGCCCAACGAGAGATGCTGAGAGATGGCTCCGCAGTTAAGAGAGCACGTGCTGCTCGTGCAGAGAACTTGAGTTCAGTTCCCAGCACCCACATCAGGTGGCTCACAACCACTTGTCAACTCCAGGGGAGCCAACGTTTTCTTCTGGCTCTGGAAGGCACCTGCACTCATAGGCGTATACCCTACTCTCACATTTACATGATTTTTAAAAAGTTGCTCAGTGGGAGGTAAGGTGCTCTTTGCCAAACATGAATTTGAACCCAGGACACCACATGCACACCAAAGCCCTCTCCCAGTACTGACTGACCGCACAGCGAGCAGACACACACGCAGGAAAAACACCCATACACATAAAATAAAAATAAACAAAAGGCAAGATGGCCGGGTGGTACTCTTGTAATCCCCAGTCCATGGGAGGTGAGGCAGGAGAAATGCAAGTTCAAGGTTATCCTTTGGGTCACACACGGAGATTGAGACCACCCCCTTAAAAAAAAAAACAAAAACAAAAAACCAGCCCATGTCTAAGGTACGTTGTTCACTTTCAGGATGCATACTGTGTTTTATATCTGCATTTCTTTGTTCTGTTCTAAACTTCACTCCTGTCTCACTGGATGTGAATTCCTTTTTGTTTTGCTACAGGGCTGGAGACTGACCTCAGGGCCTTGTGCGTGCTAGGCAAGAGATCCAGGGTTGTTTCTTCTATTCTTAGCACCCACTGACCTAGTTGGCTACGTGCAGATTATTGCTGAGCTAAACAAATCAACAAACCCCCCCTCCCCCAATAACAAACCCTGCTGCTAGTTTACTATTCTGTGCTTGGGGAGGAATTCTGGGCCCCGAGTCTTACGACTGAGTTGACCTCCAGCTCCCTTCACTCATGAGATATTCAAAACCAAAGTGGGTATTTTGCCAGCATCTATGTCTGCCCATCACTTATACGCCTGGCACCTGAGGAGGCCAGGAAGAGGGTGTCAGGTACCCTGGTACTAGAGTTATAGACAGTTAAGAGCTGCCATAAAGGTGCTGGGAATCGAACCTGTGTCCTCTGGAGGACAGCCAGTGCTGTAACTGCCAGCCCCACTTCACTTTAAACCCTAAGTCGCTTTCTTCTGCTGGATGTTTCCCCTTAGTCTTTATGTTTACACAACACCCTACTTGCTTTTTGCGGCAGGCACTGGGAAGTGGGCAGGGCTGTGGCCTCTGCCTGGTGACACCACTCACATCCTAGGAGAACACTGAGGGCAGGGGGACATGTGAGGAGCCTGCAGGCAGTTTGGTACAACCAGAGTCAGGTACAAGGGACTGCGGGAAGGTCAGGCTGGGGCGGGCTACTTATGACAGCATTACCAGTTAGATTACAGGAGACTAACCTCAGACAGTTTGAAATCTATGATCTTTTGTGGTGTGGGGTGAAGAGTTGTCCCTCTGCTAGCACTGAATGTGTGATTCTTGCTGCCTCAGCCCTCCGTATGCTGTGTCGGACAGATGTGCACCATCATATCTGGCTTGAAATCCATAATCTTTTATTTTTAAAGATTTTATTTATTTCATGTATGTGAGTACACTATCGTTGTCTTCAGACACACCAGAAGAGGGCATCAGGTCCCATTACAGATGGTTGTGAGCCACCATGTGGTTGCTGGGATTTGAACTCATGACCTCTGGAAGATGAGTCAGTGCTCTTAACTGTTAAGCCATCTCTCCAGCTCCCCCCCCCCCCGAAATCCATAATCTTAAATTATGAGAAAGATCATGTAACTACGTAGGGCATTACAATGCCCGGGATTATAGTATTTTATAACCCTATTTCCGTCCACCAGAGTTTACCTTAATTAATTCTAGTTTCAGTAGTATTTCGCTGAGGTGACAAGCTGACAGGAAGCTGTGTAATTTAGGAATCTAGATTCTAAGTCGTGTTGAGATAAAAGTGAAAATGGGCTGGGCAGTGGTGGCGCATGCCTTTAACCCCAGCACTTGGGAGGCAGAGGGAGGCAGATTTCTGAGTTCGAGGCCAGCCTGATCTACAGAGTGAGTTCCAGGAAAGCCAGGGCTACAAAAAAAAAAAAAATTAAAACAGGGAGAAGTGTACTTATTTTTCCCTATACATCCAATCTTAGTCATCTGTTGATCCTTAGCTGCCAGGTGGGTGTCTGCCCGGTTCCAGATACAAAGACTCAAAGCCAGGCAGGCCCAGGACTGTAATCAGAATACTTCGCAGGGGCATAGACTCACTATCAGGCGGCAGCCAGTGTGCTCTTTATAATCTGGGGAACTGCTCGTGTCATAGGGAGGTCACCTCATTTCATTTTTACGGTGCTTTCAAAGGTTCAGCTCCTTTGACTCCCAATCTCTCCCCCTCTCCTTGTGGGTGATCCAGAAGTCCAGCACCCAGGGTGTTTGCAGTTTCCCAAGACCTGCTTTACATCCGAGCCAAAGGTCTACTTGTTTCTTTCATTCTGTGGGAGGCTGGGCATTTTCCCCTGTTGTCAGGCAGTTTCCCATGTATTAAGAGTGTTTAGAGGACCCAACAGCCCACATTCAGCCTTTCCTCTCCTCCATAACCTTTCCAGGCAGGGCCTCAATAGTCCCCACGATGCGGGTCCTGGCGAAGGCTTTGGTTTACTGGGGCTCATCCATGGCCCTGGGCTGGGCGTGTTATGAGAGCCAACAGCTCTCATGCATGGGTTGGTGGCTCGCTGCTACCCAAGGATAGACCCCAAGCACTGGGGAACATCTTAGTTGGAGGCCTGGGACTGTTTCCAACAGTCCCAAGGACTTCACCCAAGCGCAGGGCTAGAGTGGGGCCTGGGATGTGGGGTAATTATAAAAACACTCGGAATTACATGGTAATGCTGCAAATGTACTATATATAATAATGCAGCATGCTACAATATTCAATGAGGGCTGTGGAGACAACTCTTGGGTAAAGCCCTTGACATTTATATAGGCTGGAATCTTCAAAACAAAGTTTCCCTCTATGGAGGTTGGAGGCAGAAGATTTCTCATAAGCTCCGAGACCAGCTAGCCTAATGAACTAAGAGAGAACATAAGAGACGCTGTCTCAAACAAGGTAGGTGACCACAACAAACAAAAACCAAATAGATAAATAGTGTACCGGCTGGTTTTGTGTGTCAACTTGACACAGGCTGGAGTTATCACAGAGAAAGGAGCTTCAGTTGGGGAAGTGCCTCCATGAGATCCAGCTGTGGGGCATTTTCTCAATTAGTGACCAAGTGGGGAGGGCCCCTTGTGGGTGGGGCAATCCCTCGGCTGGTAGTCTTGGGTTCTATAAGAAAGCAAGCTGAGCAATCCAGGGGAAGCAAGCCAGTGAGTAACATCCCTCCATGGCCTCTGCATCAGCTCCTGCTTCCTGACGTGCTTGAGGTCCTGTCCTGACTTCCTTTGGTGATGAACAGCAATGTGTAAGTGTAAGCTGAATAAACCTTTTCCTCCCCAACTTGCTTCTTGGTCATGTTTGTGCAAGAATAGAAACCCTGACTAGGACGGACGGGCGAACGGACGGACAGACAGAGAGATAATGCAATCATAGGAAAATTCAGTAAGATCCTGACTCCTAAGACATAATAAGATACAAAATGCTAATGCTACTAGCTGGTAAAACCCAGGATAAAATGGCCCCTTCAATAAAGGTTTCCACCTTCAATGGTATGGACCATGAGTGAACACAGGAGGGGAATGAGAAAATGCAGATAGTTCATTCTGCGTTCTGTCCTGTGTGTCTGGGGAGGGCTTGGCAGGCGAGAGCACTTGCTGCTCTTGTAGAAGACCTGAGCTTAGTTTCTAGCACCCACTATCCGGTGGCTCATAACCTCCTGTGACTCAGTTCTAAGTGATCCAACACTCCTCTGGCCTTTGAGAACACTCAAACACAAGTAGTTATTCACACACACCCCTATCCTTATAAATTCAATCCCTAAAATCCACAGGAGAACCAACTCCACAAAGTTGCCCCCCAGCCTCCACATACACATTTGCACAAATACGTCATACATAACATACACATAGATACGCAACCATAATAAAATTAAGCCCCACTTTACAACGTGGAAACTGAGGCTTATAGAACTAACAACATCTGACTAACAACGTTGCATTACAGATGCAGGAGCATCCTGCCATGTCTAGGCCCAGTCACCCACCAGACACCTCCTCAATTGATTCCCACTGTTATTGACAACTAGATTTCCAGACAGTGGGATTTTTGTCTTCTCTGGGTAGCTGACTCATTAGTAGTTTTGTATTTTGTTTTTCTTCTTACTACCCTGCTCCACACACAGGACCGTCTGTGGACATCCAAGGTGGAGAGAGTGTGGTGCCCCCCAAAGTCACTAAAACTGGTGTGGAAAGGCTGCTGTTTCTCACCAACACACAACTTGGTGTGGCAGGGAATGGAGGTCCACACCAGGCTTACTAACTTTGCCAAATACCAGCCTGCACAAAACCTCAGGCAAGCCACCACTTAACCTCTCTTTATGTGTCTTACAAAGATGCCACTAGGGTTGAAGACATGACTCAGCAGTTAAGACCACTTGCTTCAAAGAACCCGAGTTCAATACACAGCACCCACGTGGGAGCTCACAAAGTCTCAAATTACAGTTCCAGGAGTTTGACACATTTGGGTCTCTTCGATCTTCTACAGACTCTCTTCTACACGCCCACATACACAATTAAAAATAAAAGTTCTTTTAAAAGGTGTGTGTGGGGCTGGAGAGATGTCTCAGCGGTTAAGAGCACTGACTGCTCTTCCGAAGTCCTGAGTTCAAATCCAAGCGACCACATGGTGGCTCACAACCATCTGTAATGAGATCTGATGCCCTCTTCTGGGGTGTCTGAAGACAGTTACAGTGTACTTACATATAATAAATAAATCTTAAAAAAAAAAGGGAAGGTGTGTGTGTGTAGATGCCTCAGTGGTTCAGAGCGCTGAGGAGCCAGGTTTAAATCCTAGCACCCCGCAGGCGGCTCAACCATCTGTAATTCCAGTTGAAGGGGATCTGACCGATCTCTTCTGGCCTCCCTGAACACCAGGCTTGTTCGAAGTACACGCAAATATCCTTTTGCATAAAATAAGCCTTAAAAAAAGCAAAAACACAAACTTCCAAAATTTATACCAAAAAGTACGACTGGCCTCGTGTTTCTTCTCAGCTCAAATTTCAACAGAGGCATAGTGCCTAAGTTGGCAGGCTGGACGCTACGGTGATCCTGGGGACCCCGCAGGACACGCCAGGTCCGGGCCCACGCCCACTCCGGTCGTGTACGGCACGCTCACTCCTCCTGCCTTCAGCCTAACTTCCCAGTCCTCTGCGTGGGTACAGCGGCACCCTCCGTCGGCGCTCAGGTGCACACCAAGCGTGGGAACAGTCTTACCTGCGCAGATGGTCCTCTCAACTACAACACTTCTGGGCTGGAGTACCCAGAGGCGTGCGAAGATCCGGAAAGACCCCCACGCTCAATGTTGTCGCAGCCCATAGGACTAAAGCGGACGGTTCTTTCTTCTCATTGGATTAGGCTTCTGCCTGTCCATGTCAGTAGGGGCGGTCTTTACGGAGGGCGGGACTTAGGACTTCCGCCTCGTCCAAGTCGGGAGTGTCCGGGCTTGGCACGCTTAGGGGCGGGGTCTGCCGCGCTTGGGGGCGGGACTAGAGGCTGCTACCTCCTCCCTAGAGTCTCTGGTACTCTCTTGACAATGAAAGTCTTCCCTCCTCCCGCGGATCGTATCCCAAGAAATTTCTCTTGGCTTGGAGCCGGTGCACAGGCCCGAGTTAACACTGATATGTGAGGGAGGGAAGATAATTGTTTTGTGGAAAGAGCAAAGGAGGCTTTGAGAGGGAAAGAAAAAAAGAAATCCGTAGAGAGTCTTTGGGATGCAAGTGCCAGGAGGCTCCTTGAATCTAGGTCAGGTTGTTTCCTACTTGCTATGTGATCTAGAGTGTGCCTATCACTTCTCTGTGCCTTAGTTTCTTCCACTGTAAAAAGAAAGTTGAATAAATATTCTAAGTCAATGATCTCCAGCCCAAAGTTTGTACAGGTAGTATTTCTAGAATGGTACAGGTGTGCCTGGGTCAGAGAACCACCCAGAGCCCCACTGCAAAGAAGATAGAGTTTGTAATAGGTTAGAAGTGATAGTAGTGTGAGCAGAGTTGGTTCAAATAGTCCAGGCTAAATGGGGACCACCAACAGCCTTGATCTCAATTGCATTTGGAAAACAGAATCCATTCCTGTGACTCACTGTGTGCCGTGCTAGCCCAGGCTCCTGAGTGCTGGTCCCACTAGAAGCTAGCTATCAGTGATCATAGATGTGGACCTATGACAGCACTTCAGTCTGTAGCAAGTTTACAGATGTGTGCAGGGGTGCAGAGTGCTAGGTTCTGAGGGAAATGAGAGAAGTGAATCCTAGAGCTTCCCAGAGCTTGAGCTGCCTGAAAAGGAGACTTTTCAGAAAGTCTCTTGAGACTGTGTGACAAGTTTCCCCTGAGTCCCCTCTAGCTGGTGTCTGTCCTTTCTCCCTCATGAGATTCCTGAGGGGAAATTCTCATTTCTTTGGGATCCATTGTTTCAACAGTTTGAAAGGAGAGACACAAGTTTCTCTTTAGAATATCTTCATTTCTGCCTGGCCTGTTAAACTTTGAGCTGCCATGTCTGTACTGAGAACAGAGGAGACTTCCAAGCTGACAGAATATGTGGCTGGAAGCCTGTTCCAGCTACTGATCATGCTAGCTGTGAGGACCCTGGAAGCTTTAGCAAAGTGGTTGAGGCTGGAGAACAGCCTCAGAAGCAGGGAAAACGTGGAACCCCAGAGAATGGAACCTTGTTGAGTAACACTGTACTTAGGGGAAGTCTCTTATGTGGGGCAGCAAGTCTCTGTCTGAGGGAGGTTGCCGAGGAGATGGAGGTGGGCAGATGGGGGACATAACAAAAGGAGAATCTCTGACCTGAATTCTGGGAGGAGGAAAGAGGGATTTATAAACTGAAGCCTTGAGGTCCCTGGAGGATGGAGGAGGAGGAGGAGGAGGAGGAGGCAGCCGCTGGGAGCTTGGGAAGAATTGACAAACAGTCAACTGACTGGCTCCACTGAATTCCCACCAAGGGAACTGGGTGGACATCAATTTTGCCTTGGAAACCTGTAATATATACTGACTACACAAAGGAAACTTGGTCAGAAGTAAGTCATGTGGTATGCCTGACTCTGTTTTCTCTCAGGTAAAGTGAGGGTAGAATGTAATGCTGAAAAAGAAAGTCCTGAAGAGTGAAGGCTATGTATGACTCAAAATCAGGAGCTTGGCTTATGGCTTCCAGTGACTAAGCACCCTGTGCTACGAATTTAACTTGGTGTCTAGATGGTGTATAATATCCAGAGATAAAAGGAAAACACACACACACCCACACACACACAGACTACCACCACCACCGCCGCCAATTCAAAATAAAACAAATAACAAAACAAAAACCAAAGCTTGTATCCAGGTCTTGGAGAGTTGGCTCAGTAGTTACAAGCATTGGCTACTCTTCCACATGACCTAGGTTCTCATGGCAGCTCAAAGTGTAACAGGCCAGGCAGAAATGAAGATATTCTAAAAAGAAACTTGTGTTCTCTTCTTTCAAACTGTTGAAACATTGGATCCCAAAGAAATGAGAATTTCCCCTCAGGAATCTCATGCAGGGAGAAAGAACAGACACCAGCTAGAGGAGATTCAGAGGACACTTGTCACACAGTCTCAAGAAGTTGTCAGATCATCTTACAGGACAGGCTGTAGCAGAGAGAGAGAGAGAGAGAGAGAGAGAGAGAGAGAGAGAGAGAGAGAGAGAGAGAGAAGAGATGAGTTAGTTTATTCTGGAGCCATTGTGAATGACTGTGGCCCAGGAACACAGATTTAGGTTACCCCCAATTCCATGTTCCAATATGGAAGCAGTTTAGTGAAATTTCTATAGTTTTACATAACAAAGAAAATCACAAGTCAAGGCAAGTTACATCAGAGAGGCAGGTACAGCAAGACGGGGTAGACTTTTCTATAGACCCAAGACGCTCTCCAAGTTTGTAGGTTGGTGGAAGCTAATGGTCGCTGAGTTAATAGCTTCTTAAAGGTTTTTATCTATTAGTCACAGGATGCTAGTTCTGATGCAGAGAACAGTTGTTCCAGAGGGCTAGAACTAGCTCAAGATAAGGTAGTTAGCCAGCCTCTGGACCTGTGTATTAGTCAGGGTTCTCTAGAGTCATAGAACATATGGGCAGTCTCTATATAGTGAGGGAATTTGTTGATGACTTACAGTCTGTACAACAATGGTCACCTGCAGCTGTGGATGGAAGTCCAAGGATCTAGCAGTTTCTCAGTCCCACGAGGCAAGCAGGCAAGGAAGAGTGAGTCTTCCCTTCTTCCAATGTCTTTATATAGGTCTCCAGCAGAGGGTGTGGCCCAGATTAAATGTGTGTGCCACCACGCCTTCAATCCCAAATGACCTTGAACTCAGAGATCTCCTTGTCTTAATCTTCTGGAATTCATAGCCACTTTGCTTCAAGATCTCCATGCCAAGATCCAGGTCAGAAACTTGTATCTCTGAGCCTCCAGATTAGGATCATAGGTGGGCCTTCCAATTCTGGATTGTAGTTCATTCCAGATATAGTCAAGTTGGCAACCAGGAATAGCCACTACAGCCTGCAACATTCTAGTCTCTCCACAGGACTGAAACACAAGTGGGTTTATCAGTCTCTGCAGACACAACTTCTTTTTTTTTTTTTTTTTTTTTTGGTTTTTCAAGACAGGGTTTCTCTGTGTAGCCCTGGCTGTCCTGGAACTCACTTTGTAGACCAGACTGGCCTCGAACTCAGAAATCCTCCTGTCTCTGCCTCCCAAGTGCTGGGATTAAAGGCGTGCGCCACCACCGCCCGGCTCAGACACAACTTCTTTTCAGGATATTTTTTTCACTCACTGGTCAATGATGGACAGTACCACACCCTGATGGATTGCTTAGTGTACATATCTTTGGCCCTCTGTTTAAAGTTTGATCTCACTTCAGTACCCAGAAGACAGACAGACTTGAAGATTTTGCTAGATATCTTTCTCCCTCTTTGCCATGCATCACGTTGCAAAAAAAAAATAACCTTTTCCACTTCCCACTTTTTTTTTTTTTTTTTTTTTTTTTTTGGTTTTTTGAGACAGGGTTTCTCTGTGTAGTCCTGGCTGTCCTGGAATTCACTCTGTAGACCAGGCTGGCCTTGAACTCAGAAATCTGCCTGCCTCTGCCTCCCAAGTGCTGAGGTTAAAGGTGTATACCACCACGGCCTGGCCACTTCCCACTTTTAAATTCATTTCTATTATTTGTTTATTTATTTATTTAATGTATATGAGCACACTGTAGCTGTACTGATGGTTATGAGCCATCATGTGGTTGCTGGGAATTTGAATTCAAGACCTCTGCTCGCCCTGGACCAAAGATTTATCTACTATTATATGTAAGTACACTGTAGCTGTCTTCAGACACACCAGAAGAGGGCGTCAGATCTCTTTATGGGTGGTTGTGAGCCACCATGTGGTTGCTGGAAATTGAAATCAGGACCTCCAGAATTCAGGACTTCCGGAAGAGCCGTCAGTGTGCTCTTAACTGCTGAGCCATCTTTCCAGCCCTGGAAGATCAGTTTGTAACACACTTGCTATCCAAGATGGAGGAGTCGAGTTTGAGCTCCTGAACCGGTGTAAAATGCTAGGAGCAGCAGATGCTCCTTTGTAATCCCAGCTCTGGGGAAGCAGAGAGGACAATCTCTGCGACTTGCTGGCCAGCCAGACTAACCTAAAAATGTCAGGCCCCCCCAAAAACAAAGTAGGTAACTCCTGAGGCGGCATGACCAAAGTTGACGTCTGACCTCCATACACATGTGATACAGATTTGGGGTCTTGATTGGGTTTGTTTTGGCTGCCACTTAAAGAATTAACAGGCAGGAAAAATCTTAAGGGCAGCAGGTAGTAGGGAAGAAATTCCAAACACTGCAGTCGACAACAACCAACCAATAGTTGAAATAAAGGTGTTTACTAGGGTAAAGCAGCAGACACAGAGAAAAAGACCAGGAAGACCCAGGAAGGTGGGAAATCCGGTCTCCTCTGCAGGACTGAGGGGTGTGTTTGTTTGTTTGTTTGGTCTCTGAAGAGTTTTCCTTCCCTAGTTTATTCTAATTGGTCAGTTTGAAGGAAGATAAGATGGTTGGTCGGCCCACACCCGTCTTGAGGCCTCCTGGCTAGCCCATCAGCAGGGGCCTGTAGGTGGGAGAAAAAGAGCCCACCAGAGCTTTGTTTCAAGCTGTCAGGCTTTTGTCTCAAGTCAGGAGGGTGAGGAAAAAGCTGACCATCTTAGAAGTTTGCCATCTTTATTACCTCATCGTGGCTCTTCCTCCTCTCTGTCTGCCTACCAAGGAACACAGCTCCTGGTCTCTCACATGCACGCACACACACACACATGCACACACACACGTGCACACCCACATGCACATGCACACGCACATACGCACCCACATGCACATACACATGCACATGCATACGCACATGCGCACACACACATGTGCAACATACACACCACAGTGATGCAGCCTGGCTTGCTTCTTCTCTTCCTTCCTTCCTTCCTTCCTTCCTTCCTTCCTTCCTTCCTTCCTTTTTATCCTTCCTTCTTCTCTCTCTCCCTCCGGCCTATCCCCCCTCCCCCCTCCTTCCCTCCAAACCACAAACAAAACAACAGAAATACTTGTGCCTCTAAAATATTAGTCTTGATGATTTTCTCTGGAGTCTATACTCACGCTTGGGTCCGTCTTTCCATGACTCTTCTTTGAAAAGGCCACACTCATGCTTTCCGGTCTGTCTTCACTTTCTCTTATCCCTAATACTTAGGTCAATACTAAAATACTTTACTGAGCTGGTAGAATAGTTGCCTGCTCTACACAATGAAAAGCTGGGGGAAGAAAATCAACTCCACAGAATTTTCTCTAACCTCCACATTCATGCAGAGGCATTTGTGACACACCCCCCATACATACATACATACATACATACTACTAAATACATACATACATACTAAAATAATAAAATAAAAATTTATTTAGAGGTATCTATTAAATCTCAATTTTGCTGTTAAAAATAACACAAACCAGCCAGGCAGTGGTGGCACACGCCTTTAATCCCAGCAGTTGGGAGGCAGAGGCAGGTTGATTTCTGAGTTCGAGGCCAGCCTGGTCTACAGAGTGAGTTCTAGGACATCAGGGGCTACACAGAGAAACCCTGTCTTGAAAAACCAAAAACCAAAAACCAAAACCAACCAACCAAACAAACAAACAAAAAACCCCACAAACCATTGCCATTAGCTGGTTAGAAGACCAATTTAATAATTTGGGGATGGGGGATTATTGTTTTGTCTTAAGTTAAGATAGGGTTTCGTGGTGTGACCTAAACTGGCCTGGAACTTATAGCAGTTCTCCTGCCTCTATCTTCCAAATTCTGGGATTACAGGAATTCCCAAATCCAGTTTAACAATTAATAGTGTATGCTTATGGGCTGGAAATACATGCTTAGCATAGACAAGACTGGGCTTAATATCCACTGTGAACAAAACCACAACTACACTTTCAATCTGGATGGTAGTGTAGGTCTGTAATCTCAGTCCTTAAGAGTCTGAAGCAGGAGGATTAACAATTAGAGGCCAGTATAGACAACTGTGTGACCCTGTCTCAAAAATTAAAAAGATTAGTAAACTACAAAAATGTATGCTTAATACAGAAAACCCAGGAAACAGAAACGCATACTGCTAACACCCAAATTATGTGGGACAAAAATCTATCCCTCTGCCAGGCAGTGGTGGCACATGCCTTTAATCCCAGCACTTGGGAGGCAGAGGCAGACGAATTTCTGAGTTCGAGATCAGCCTGGTCTACAGAGTGAGTTCCAGGACAGCCAAGGCTATACAGAGAAACCTTGTCTCAAAAAACAAAACAAAACAAACAAACAAAAATCTATTACTCTAAATAAAGACTTGTGACAGTTGTCTTTTCGCTGGAGAATATGGTTGTTGTCCTTACTTATATGACTCTTCAATTATTTAACAGGCAGTCTTTGGACATCAAAGGCTTCATCAGTCTCCTTGATTTTTGGCACATTCTATTCCAAACTCACCCTGTAGTTTCTTTGCACCAAGTCTGGAATGAGTCACTTTCTCTAGAGCCTTCGCCCCACTTAATGGAGATTGAGATCTGGCAGCTGAGATGAGAACTTTGTTGTGCTCACTGCAATCAGAGTCCCTCCTCCAGAGCTCTTTGACTGATTATACTTGGGAATATGTGCCGGATAGTTTTGTGTCAACTTGACATAAGTTAGTGTCATCTGAGAGGAGGGCTTGATGCAAAAGGACAGCTGTTCAAAGTCATCCTTGGCTATATGGCAAGTGTGAGCCAGAATGGGCTACATGAGACCATGGTCAAAGGAGAAGGAGGAGGGAGAGGAGGAGGAAGAGGAGAAGGAGGAGGAGGAGGAGGAGGAGGAGGAGGAGGAAGAAGAAGAAGAAGAAGAAGAAGAAGAAGAAGAAGAAGAAGAAGAAGAAGAAGAAGAAGAAGAAAGGAGAAGCTGGGTTTGTAGGTACAAGATGGCAAGATGGCTCAGTGGATATAGACAATTGATGCCCAGCCTGACTGCCTGAGTTTTATCGCTGGAATCTACAAGGTGGAAGGAGAGAGCAGGATTGTCCTCTTACCTCCACAAGTTTCTTATGACATGCACCTGTCTCTCCCCACAAAACAGACAAATAAATGGGGAAAACCCCAAGCACAGCCTTGTTCTTAAGACTGTATGCCAAGGAGCTGGCTAGCCTGTGTTCAATGTCTTGTTCTTTCACAGTTTCACATTAGTTGTGGGCCCTTAGAGATGCTGTTTAGCACCCATGAACCTCAGTTTTCCCATTTGAAAGGTGAGGAGACTAAGTCCTTGCTATGAGGAACAGACACCCTTAGATTGATCACCTAAAAGCACTTGGACCTGTGCCCAGCCTAGGGTGAGCACTCAGTAATTTCCTGACAAGGACTCCTGAGCTTTTCTTATAGGCACAGCTGGACGCTATGGGAACAGGCTGGGGAAGTGCAGGAGAACTGCCCAGTGGAGGGGTTTCTGGCATCTTTTCCCACCAGGAGTCATGAGTGTGACTTTTCTAGCACATAGGCTAAAATTGAGATCAAACCTGTTCCCCTGCCTCAGAAGCTCAGACATCTTATCTCCAGGATGGAAGTTTCTGCAAGATAAGCTCCTCTTTGTATAAAAGACGTCTCCTGCTACCTCTAATTTCTAATGGGGGAGGGAGACTGACTCATTTTCTGGAACTAAGCATTTGTTCCCACTAGCCCCATAGCATGAGTGCCACTGTTAATGAGCTGCAGCGGTGCCCGTTGCTGTAGGCATCATTAGAGAAACCCCAGCAGAGGTCTGTTTATTGCCAGGGGAGGTGTCAGAGGCAGCGAAAGCACAGCTGGGGCTCCCAGTGTGCAGTTTGGGAGGCTGGAGTAATCACCCTCAGACTTGTGGAGTCAGGACATAAATTCCAAGAGGAATATAACCGGGTGAGATAGAGGGTTCTGTTTGCGCAGGGTGATTTGGGGTGTGTGTGTGTGTGTGTGTGTGTGTGTGTGTGTGTGTGTGTGGTGTTGGACCAGGGTGGTTAGGACTATTTGAATACCTTACGGAACTAGGGCAGTGAAATTGAAAGCACAGATAGGTGCTAGGGGAGTTTTAGCTGAGCAATGTCCTATGGTGGAACATGCCCGAGCTCCGAGCTGGTGTTCTAGGTCAAGATCGAGCTTGCTATTGCTCAGTAAGTATGCATTTCGAGTGACATAGACTGGCTGAGCTATTGGGGACCGTCCATCCTGAATGACGTGGGTTTACCACAGCACAACACATTGTGTGACAAAATCTCCTGGTCTCTTCGCTGTGGGACTAAACAAGCCTGCAGAGGTGCTTATGTCACAAGCTGACAGTTGGCAGAGCCCTGCCTAATTTACATAGAACATCCAGCTTACTTAAGGCAGGCCCAGCTTCCACACAATGGTCACTAGGTGCTGGATTTAGATGTGGCTGCCTTTGGAAGGGCGGGTCTGCATGGGTTTGCTAGGACTGCTGTTAACAACACATCCCAGACTGGAGGGTTGCAGACAGTAGACATTAAGTTTCCCACAGTTTGGAAGGGTAGAAAGTGATTGGCTGATTTGACTTTTTTTTTTCTCTTTTTTTCTGAGGCTTCTCCCCTTGGCTTTGCAGCTTGGCCTTTCCTCCGTAGGCCAACACCCCGAGTCTCTTTGTGATCATAGTGATTGACCTGAGGATGTAGCTCAGTTGGCAGAGTGCACAGTATCTAGCATACACTGAAGCCTTGGGTTTGATTCTAAGAATCACTCAGCATGGGGGATGTGTTCTGGGGGGGGAGGCAGGAAAATCAGAAGTTCAAGGACATGCTTGGTTACAGAATGAGTTGGAAACTAGCCTGGGCTACATGAGACTCTCTCTCCAACAATAAAATAATAAAATATAAAAAGAACACTGATTATACTGAACTAGGGCCCACTGTAATTTGTTCATCTTTAAAAACCTTCTGTCCAGTGGGGTGGTGGCAGTGCATGCCTTTAATCTAAGCACTTGGAGGTCAGAGGCAGGCAGATCTCTGAGTTCAAGGCCAGCCTGGTCTACAGAGTGAGTTCTAGGAGAGCTAGGGCTACATAGAGAAATTCTGTCTTGTAAAATCAAAATTAAATAAACAAAAATAAATAAATAAAATAAAGGTCCCATATGCAAACTTAGACATATTCTGAGGACCCAGGAGTTAGCAGCGCCTCCTCGATTACTTTCCCCCTAAGGTCGATGGAATTTAGCCTGTGACATGACAGTAGTAAGTACCTTGAGAATGAGGAGTAGGAGTTCTCGCTGTTAAAGAAGGGAGCCAGACCTCTGGGGAGAAACTGAACCAGAGCCGAGACACTGAAGTGAAGTCACGTGTGTATTTTGTGCCCAGATATCTGCCTGTGTCCCGATTGATGCTGCAAATGTGTGCACCGCCCGGGCTTCTGTCCCCCTCTCCCCTCCCCTCCCCAGTCTGGCTTCTGAGAGGAGTCAGAAGTAGGAACTTAGCAGCCATAAGTGGTTCCTAAATACTCTTTTCTGAAAGCAATCAGAGCAGTTCTGCTGCTGTTCTTTTTGAGAAATGAGCAATTACAAAATAAAAAAAAGAGAGAGAAAAAAAATTAACTAAATAATAATAACAAAAAAAAAAAAAAAAGAAATGAGCAATTCCAGGGTTAGGGCAGGGAGATTCTAGGGTAAGTTTGGGGTAGTTATTCTGAGGAGGCGTCTGTTGGCAAAAATTATTGGGAATATCTGAACATGGAGGTAAAGAGTGATCGAGATGGACTTTTTACCCTGCTAAATATGTGGGGAACACCGTGTCTATGCATTAAATCATGCAGGGTGAGCAAATACAGGAAGAGAGAAGAGAACTGTTTCCTGCCGCAGAGTGCCAATAGACAAATGGAGACAAGACATTCGAATTGTAATAAAGCCAAAGAGCCGGGCGGTGGTGGCGCACGCGTTTAATCCCAGCACTTGGGAGGCAGAGGCAGGTGGATTTCTGAGTTCAAGGCCAGCCTGGTCTACAAAGTGAGTTCCAGGACAGCCAGGGCTACACAGAGAAACCCTGTCTCGAAAAACAAAAACAAAAGCCAAAGAAATGTGAATGCGTGCTGAAACTACAGGAGGTATGCATGCAACACACTACGATGAGGTAATGTATGTACATACTTTATTCTCATTTATTTGTTTTTCTTTCTATGTAGTCCTGGCTGTCCTGGCCTGGAACTCGTTATGTAGACCAGGCTGCCCTCGAACTTATAACTCATAGAGATCCTCCCACCTCGCCTCCTGATCACTGAGACGCATGAGAGGCACTTATGGGCTGGGTTTCAGTACCATCACCTGTCACATTGCACCGCATGTTTAGGGGTCCAGATGCAGAGAAATGCAAACTAACCATGAAACGCTGCCTTCTCAGCCATTAAATTGACAAAAAGCACACTAGAGCTATCGCGCCTGCTGCCGGCAAGGGAGGGGGCGGCTCTCAGCCACTGCTGTGGGCTGGAAAGCGCACTAGAGCTATCGCGCCTGCTGCCGGCAAGGGAGGGGGCGGCTCTCAGCCACTGCTGTGGGCTGGAAAGCACACTAGAGCTATCGCGCCTGCTGCCGGCAAGGGAGGGGGCGGCTCTCAGCCACTGCTGTGGGCTGGAAAGCGGTCTGACCTAGTTTGGGAGGCAACTGGGCAACATTTATTCCCTTTACCCCCGAGTCCCTCGGAATCTACTGCATAAGACAGACAATGTTTATCGATGAGGCTGCGTGTGTCAGCGTGTTTATTACAGCGCTGTTTGTGGCTGCCAAGAAATGGAATCATGGTGGATGGCTGTTAATCAGAGATGGCTGAAAAATTAAAATATATTACTCTATAGAGTAGTATATGGCCATGATATATATCTATAAAATATGTATTATAAGTTACTAATATTGTAGAAGGAGAGGGAGAGAGAACAGTTGCCCATAATAAAAGTACCAAGTACAATGGACCCCACTCATGTAAGCTGTGGAAATATCTGTGCATATATGTGATAAATTTTATTTGTTAAGATGTTGAGATTTAGCGAGTAAAATGACTCAGTGGGTAAAGACACTTGCCAACCAAGTCTGATGACCTGAATTCCGTCCCCATACCCCACATGGTAGAGAGAACCAACTCTTTTTGTGTTGTTGTTGTTTTGAGATAGGGGTGTGTGTGTGTGTGTGTGTGTGTGTGAATGGTGTGTAGTCCTGGCTGTCTAGGGACTCACTTTGTAGATGAGACTGTCCTTGAACTCAAAGATCTGCCTGCTTCTGCCTCCAGAGTGCTGGGATTAAAAGTGTGCACAACCACCTAGTGAAAACCAGCCCTTAAGTCTTGTCCTGGGATCTTCATATTGGGGCTTTGCACAGGAATGTTCCCCAATCAATCAATCAATCAATAAACAAACAAACACACACATACATAAACATATAAACAAACAAACAAATAAATGTGAAACAAAGATATTGCCCAGGTATAGTGGTGAGTGCCTTTAATTCCATCACTCAGGAGGCAGAGGCACCTGAATCTTTATGAGTTCGAGGCCAGCCTGATCTACATGTAGAGATTCAGGTCAGCCAAGGCTACACAGCAAGACTTTATCTCCAAACAAAAGTAAACACAACGGAGATGCTGAGCTTCCAGGGACTTTTATTTTTCTCCTTGTATCTTTATGTGTCTTTCCAGTTCTTTATAATGGGTATGTATTATTTTTATGGCCAAGGAGAGGAAGAAGTTCTTCCTACTTCAAAAGTAAAATAACAAAATCAAATAAACCTGAAACTAGAAATCCTAATGCGGCTGAGCAGCACATACGTTCTTCTTTATAGTTGTCTGGAGGGGACTCAGCTTGAGAAACGGGGGGGAAGCGTATGAGCAGGGGGAACCCTCATTGCTCCCAAGTATTACCTTCATTGCAAATTATGGGGCAGCTGGGACCGTGTTTAAAGCCACAGTTGTGTTTGCTATAGCACATCTTTCTCATGGCTTCCCCGTGTCAGCAGAATTGTTTGCTGTTTTCGGCAAACTTTAGGAAACTGTTAGTAGGAGCTTGAGATCTTGGCACAGCGCTTTCTTCCATGTGTCCTCCACACAGGAGTAACCTGGTTCAATTCTCCACTGTTCCCAGATGGGAACACAAAGGCAGAGAAACGGAAGCAGGAGGAAAGGCAGGGAGGCCTCTGTGACAGTGGGGGCACACTGTACCACCTGTTGATTTGAAGATTTCCCAGACAGGGTTTCTCTGTATAGCCCTGACTGTCCTGGAACTCACTCTGTAGACCAGGGGGTTGGGTGTGTGTGTGGGTGTGGGGGGGGGTGTGTGTGGGGTGTGGGTGTGGGTGTGGGTGGGGGTGTGGGGGTGTGGGTGTGTGGGTGTGGGTGTGGGGTGTGGGAGTGTGGGTGTGGGTGTGGGGGTGTGGGTGTGTGGGTGTGGGTGGGGGTGTGGGGGTGTGGGGGTGTGGGGGTGTCTCAAACTCAAAGGTCCGCCTGGCTCTGCCTCCTGAGTGCTGGGATTTAAAGACATGGACCACCAACCACTGCCTGGTGGTTTATTGGTTTGTGAAACAGGTTTTCTCCTTGCTTTGTAGGCAGTTAAGGAGAATAGCATTGTGTGATGTCACAAACCATTGTTGCCGGTTTTAGACTGGAGTGTAAACATTCATATGTACACTTAGAACCCGAGAGTGGGTTGTTTGCCACTTAGAGACTTGGAAACAGTCTCCTTTTCAGTCGAGGCTGCTCCTTAGAGTGCCGCGTGTGTTACTTTTCTGTTACTGTGTTAAAAACACGATGACCAAGGCAGTTTGTAGGATGAAGGAATTATCTTGGCCTGTGGCTCCAGAGGGATAAGAGTTCATTCTGGTAGCATAAGCACGCAGCAGGCAGGAGAAGCTGTCTTCTATCAAAAGCGTGAAGCCGAGAGATGACAAACTGGAAGCAGGGCGGGGCGGGGGCGGGGGCGGGGGCGGGGCCCCGTACTTCTTCCGGTCAGGCCATGCCTTCCTAACCTCGCTAAGACGCACCACCAACTGGGGACCAAGTGTTCAAATACATGAGCCTGTTGGGGGCAGTCTCATTCAGACCACCCTAGATGAGGTGGCTTTGAATCATCGATCATTTATAGAGATGCTACAAAAGGAGGCTCCTTCTTTGGTGGTGAGAGTTGCTTCCAAACGCTCACAAGGATAAAAGGCTTTCAAACCCTGGACCTGGGAGACACTAAGAAAGTGTGACTCTCACTGCTTTCTGTCTTTTCTCATCTTGCATAGGAAATGCCACAGAACATTTTTTTGTTTGTTTGTTTTTGTTTTTGTTTTGTTTTGTTTTGTTCGAGACAGGGTCTCTCTATATAGCCCTGGCTGTCCTGGAACTCACTCTGTAGACCTGACTGGCCTCGAACTCAGAAATCCGCCTGCCTCTGCCTCCCCAGTGCTGGGATTAAAGGCATGTGCCACCACTGCCTGGCAGAACTTTTTTTCTCTTGAAATAGTCTTTAATCTTTAATGTATTGATGCAGTTTAAGATGTACAATATACTTCTCTTGAGACTGTGAACTCGAGGGCACTAAACTTTATTTGAGGGTAAAATTCAATCATCACAGATAGTCAACTTATGAAGAGGTTTGGCGATTTAATAGATTGTGAAGTATTTTTGATTTCTTTAAACAACTGCGTTTCAACAATAAAGTCAGGCATGACTGTTGCCACAGGATATGAGCTCAGACATTGGGACAGCTCATAGATTTCATACTGGATGTCTGTCTTCTCTTTCTTCATCCTTCTGCCTCCTTGTTTTTTGTCTTTCTTTCTTTTTTTTTTTTTTTTTTTAGGGAAAAGGTCAGGCCTGAGAGATGACTCCGAGCATCTCTGTCTATCATTTATCCCATAGCATGATGCTGTGACAGGGCCTTTCATGTTGTTGCTATTATTTGTTTTCTTTTTTAAACATACATGTCTGTTTTTGTCTGCATGTATGTATGCATTAAGAGATAAAGGTGCTTGCCACTAAGCCTGAAGACCTCAGTCTGATCATCAGAGCCCTCATACTAGGAAGGAGAGAGCTGACTACTGAGAGTTGTCCTCTGACCTTCACATTAGCATGCACCAGCACACACATGCACACACACACACACACACACACACACACATAAATGTAGAAGAAAAATTAAAAAGGAAGAAAGGAAGACAGGAGGAGAAGAAAAGTTGCTGTGTATATATGCATGTATGTATGTATGTATGTATGTATGTATGTATGTATGTATTTTCAAGTATAGTCTCCTGCCTCCACCTATAGAGTACTGAGATTATAGGTGTGCACCCCATACCTAGTTTACAAAGTGCTGGAGTTTTAAACCCAGGACTTTGTATACTCTAGACAAGTGTTTTACCAACTGAACTGCTTACTAACATCTCTAGTCCCCAAGATGTCTTTTTTCCTAATAATTATAAATAGGTCCCCAGAGGCTAGAGAGATGGCTTGGCTCGGTGGTTAAGAGCACAGACTGCTTTTCACAGAGGACTGGGCTCAGTTCTCTGTGTCCACATGACAGTCCACAACCATCTGGAACAGTTATAAGAGGCAGCTTTGCTCTTGGGCTTTGAGTTTTGTTTCCTCTGGGACATTTCAAAGCCTGTGTGACCTCTTATCTCTGAAAGCAAGCCTGCTACCACTGCCTTCTTCTTCCTCAATTTCTGCCTAAACTATTTCCACTCATCCAGTAAGAGATCACCCCTGGTATTGGAGGGATAAGAGCCCAGGAGAGAAGGCAGGAGGACAGAGGTCCTGTGCATTAACCATGGCTCTGCAAGAGAGTCCCTTGCAGGATTCCCAGAAATCAGAGCATCGTTAAGTGATGGCCACTGTACAGTATGCAGCACAGAGCAAGTTCAGGGCCTCTGCCGTGTTTCCTGCCTTGCTTTCCGGGGTCTTCTTACCTAAAATAGAAGCCAGTTACTCGGGGTGCTTGGTAGCTGGCCGCTCTGTTTGCCTCCCTACCTCAGTTTTAGAAATATGCTCTTGGGCAGTGGTGGTGCACACCTTTGATTCCGTCACTCAGGAAGCAAACACAGGCAGGTTCCTGAGTCTACAGAGAGTTTCAGGACAGCCAAGGGTACATAGAGAAACCCCGTCTTCAAAAACCAAAAATCAAAAACCAAAACAACCAAACCAAACCAAAACCCACCCCCAAAAACCCACAACAACAATAACAAAAAACCAAACCAAACTAACCAACCAACCAAACAAAAAAGAAATGATTAAGCTGAGGTTCTCTGATCCACATCCTAAAGGGCTTGGTCTGGGACAGCTTCGTCCGTCCCAGGAGCACCGCCTGCCTGGCGCTCCAAGGCACCTTCTCTCTCTCTCTCTCTCTCTCTCTCTCTCTCTCTCTCTCTCTGCTCTCCTGGCCTGGAAAGAAGACTGAAAGTAACCACTGGAGTTTTCATGCATTCTGCACACTCCGGGGATCTGTGCCGCTCAGGGTTTTAAAGTTTATTAATTATTTTTGGCAATTTTTTTGCCACATTTATTTGCCTCACTTATTATTTGACACAAGCTAGGGTTATCTAGGAAGAGGGAACATCGATTAAGGAATTGCTGTCATCAGATTGGCCTGTGAGCAAGTCTGTGGAGGCATTTTCTTGATTAATGATTAATATGGGAAGACTCAGACAACTGTTGGCAGTGCCACCCCTGGGCAGGTGGGCCTGGCTTATATAAAATGGTGAGCTGAACAAGCCGTGAAGAGAAAGTCAGTGACCGGTGGTCCTGCAAGGCTTCCCTTCCTATGTCCACGGTCCTTCCTTGAGTTCCTGTACTGACTCCCCTTCATGACTACAATTATACACTGAAATGAACTCTTTCCTCCACAAGCTGCCGTTGGTCATGGTGTTTACTATAGCAATAGAAACCTGACTAATAGAGAACCTCTCTGTAGAGTGTCCCAGGCATGGAGGCTGGAGAGATGGCTCGGCAATTAAGAGCACTTGCTGCTCTTACAGAGGACCCAAGTTTGGTTCTCAGCACCTACATCAAATAGCTCACAACTGCCTGCGACCCCAGCTCTGGGGTATCTGGGTCTCAGTGTACACCCAAACACACATGTCCCACCCCTACATATATACATACATTAAAAGTGAAAATAAATGTTGTTTATTTTATAACTCACAGATTTTATTAGCCAAGTTCTCAGAGGCATAGTATAACCAAGTCTACCACATCCTTTTTCATTTTCTTTCTTTCTTTTTTATTACAGATTTGCTTTATTTACATTTCAAATGGTATCGCCTTTCCTTGTTACCCCTTTGAAAACCCTGTATCCCATCCCCCTCCCCCTGCTAAACAACTTCCCCCCCTCCCCCGGGGACATAGAGGCATCTTCAGTGACTTCCATGTCAAACAAGATCATCCACAGGTCTGGCTTTGGGAGTTTTTCTGGAAGGCCTAGTCAGTAAAATGGATTTCAGGTCAGATTTCTGGATGTTCTTTTCCAGGTAATTGATCGTTATCTGGCTCAAGTCTCAGAACTTCCGTACTACATGCACACAGGAAGAAACGGAAGGCACCATAGACTTTGGGTGCAAAGGGAGTAGCCGGGTCACACTCCGAGATCTTACCAAGAGGCAGTGTGTTTCCAGATTCTCAAAGCAGGAAGAACACAGGTTCGGACTGTGAGCTCTTCCAGTCATTTAGGTTTTCTGTCTTTGCATGCTAGGGCAGTTCCCTCACCTTCTCAGGCCAAGCCACATTGAGTCAGGTAACACTTGCTTCGGGAATTATTGAGTCCACAGGCTGTAACTTCCTGGCAACCTTAAGGAACTGGACCGACAAGCTCGTGGAGGTGAGTCTGTGGGTTTGGGGCTTTTTCTTCCACTGCCAAGTAGATTGATGCCAGCGCTGCTTTGGCTGTGGAAGCAGGCATGTATGATCTCTCCTCTGGAGCCAGTGTATGTGATAAACACAGCCTAAAGACAAGACAAGACATGCTCTGATGACAGTGTACTATGTGTGTGTGTATGTGTGTGTGTGTGTGTGTACACTGTGTGTGTGTGTGTGTGTGTGTGCAAGCATGTGTGCACCAAGTGTATCTTCTGGAGATCAGAGAACAACATGCAGGAATCAGTTCTTTCTATCACATGAATTCTGGAAATAGTACCCACATAATCAGGTTTGGCAGAAAGTGCCTTTACCAGTTGAACCATTCTCCGACTCCACATCTGTATTTTATCAATACCCCTTCCTGCTCTCTAATATCCACATCCATGTAAGATACTGCTGTTTGGCATTTCTAGGAATTTCTCAATTTTTTTTTACAAATGTGTCTTCCCACTAATCGACACTAGAGGGCACTCGATTGCCGGTAACAAATTTGGGTCTTGGAACTCCCGTGTGAGCACGTGTTGCACTTTGGCGTTACTCTTTTCAGTAAAGAAGAATTGTGAAACCCTACTCTCCCCTCAACCGGACATCAGGAGAGGAGGTACGCTGATTCCTGTAATTCCACTACTCCTTGTCATTCATTCACTGACCAGCAGGAAGAAGTAGCTCTCAAGGGCTTACTGTGAGTCCTGCTCCCCCTCCTCCTGCTCCCCCTCCTCCTGATCCTCCTTTTACTTTTTGTCCTCATTTTCATCTTCCTCCTCTTCTTCCCCCTACCCCTCTTCCTCCAGCTCTTCGTCCTTCTCTTCTTTTGTGGTTCTGGAAGTTGAATCCAGGGCCTTGTACATACCAATTGGGTGCTCTACCTACCACTGGGTTGTGTCCCCAGCTCAGTCATTGGTCTTTTAAGAAATTACTTAAGTACCGTCCCGGAGCACACGTGCCACGGCATCCATGGGCTGGTAAGAGGCTAACTTGTGAGAGTCCGGTCTTTCTTTTCCCAGGTATATGGAACCCTGGGATCACACTCAGGTTGTCAGTCTCGGTGGCAGGCACTTGTATCTGCCGAGTTACCTTGCTGGCACTATTAGTGACATTTCTATGTATCATCTACATGGCCATATGTAGAAGCTGGTATGAACAGTTCCATTTTACAGAGGAATAAACTGAGGTTCAAGATTAAGTTACTTGACAGAGCCAGGCAGTGGTGCTGCATGCCTTTAATCCTCGCACTTGGGAGGCAGAAGCAGGAGGATTTCTGAGTTCGAGGCCAGCCTGAGTTCCAGGGCAGCCAGGGCTACACAGAGAAATCCTGTCTCAAAAAAAAAAAAAAAAAAAGAAAAAAAATTTACATGCCAGAAGTGAATTTTCTGATTTTTTTTCTATTTCTTCTGTATTTTTATATTCTTTAATATTGTTATAAATGTGTTTCAGGACATTTTATGAAATCTTATAAAAAAAACCCTCACAATTTATGATAAAGTTAGTCAAAGACATAAAAAATTACAAATGACTTTTATTGTAATTTGCTCACCCTTTGTCTTCTTAATTAAACCAAAAGCCAAGCATAAACTAGGCATGGTGGTGCATGCCTGTAATTCTAACATCTGGGAGGCTCAAGCAGGAGGATTGCTGGGAGCGTGAGGCCAGGCCAGGGTACAGAATGAGAGCCTGTCTTAAAACAAAGGAGACACAAAAACAAAACAAATAAACAAACAAAACACCCCTCCCTCACCCCAATCACAAAAAGCCAGGCACAGCCGGACACACCTGTAATCACTCAAGAGATAGAGGCAGTCTGGTCAGCAGTTCAAGGCTAGTCTTCTGGTCAGCAGTTCAAGGCTAGTCTTCTGGTCAGCAGTTCAAGGCTAGTCTTCTGGTCACAGTTCAACTATAAAGTATGTTTGAGGCCAGCCGAGGCTATCTGAGACTCTCCTACAAACAGACAAGCAAGCTACTTCCAGGGATGTGGTAGGCGTGGCCCTGTTGGACATCAGGCTCCCACTCAGCCCTTGCATTGTGAGGTTCGACTTAAGGAGTCTCTCCAGTATAACTAATATGTAAGATGAAAATGCCTTTATTTGGCTGTGTGGAAAGACTTTCTAGAAACCCTGAGGCCTCCAAGCATGATGGCATGACCTGTACTCCCAGTTAATGAGCTCATGTTTAGTCATGGATGGCTCCAACTTCAGTATTTTTAAGGTTTCCAGGGAACACAGTTTCACCCAGTGTTACCTGCTATGAAGTTGCTTCATACCCATAACCTTCATAGGTTATGATGGGTATAGAATCACCTGACAAACTGAATCCCATACAATGTCTTCTGCGTGCTCAATGCTGTTCTAAACCAAACCAAACCAAACCAACAAAAAACAAAAGTAAAACAAAACAAAAACAAAAATAGACACACACACACACACACACACACACACACACACACACACACACGTCAGGGGCTATGTCATTTGTAATAAGGAGGGAGTTTTTGAAATGTTATCAAGATCTAACTCATTTACCACACAGCCTCCTCCCCTGGTGTATGGTTCAATGGCTTTTAGTATGTTCAGAGATGTGTGACCATCACCACAATCGACTTGAGAACAATTTTTTTTAATCTCCTAAAGAAGAAATATTATGAGGGTTGGAGAGACGGCTCTGTGATTAAGAGCATTTGCTGCTCTTGCACAGGACCTGAGTTCAGTTCCCAGAAGCCTAATCTGGGTGGTTTACATTTAGGTGGCTCAAACCTGCAATTCTAGCTTCAGAGAATCTTACATCCTCCTTTGGTCTCTTCAGGTCCCCACACACATATGTTCATACACAGACACAGACATAGACCTATAACTAAAGGTAAATATGTCTCAGAAAAGCAGAAGCCACATGCCCTGTATTATCCTCTTGCTCCCATAGTCCTGCTCCTCCAACCCTAAGAGAAGGCTAGGCACTTTTCTCTCTGAATTTCTCAATGCTGGAATCACACAGCCTGTGACCTTGCGACTGGATTCTTTCACTTAGCATAAGGTCCACCCGTGTATGCTAATATGGGCTCCTGTGTACTCCCAGCATTGTGGGGCAGAGGCAGCAAGACTGCCATAAATTCAAGGTTAGCCTAGTCTAATGATTTCCAGGCTACCCAGGGATACATAATGATACTTAATCTCAGAAATAAATAAGCTAAAAAGAATCCATTTACACTGTGGCATATAGTGGTACTCCATTTTGTATTTTTAAAAAAGAACATTTAAGATTCATTTTTATTTTAAATTATGTGTAGTATGTGTGTGTGTGTGTGTGTGTGTGTTTATGTACACAAGTGTAGGTACCCTTGGAGGCCAGGGGCACTGGATCCTAATAGAGCTGTAGAGCTGGGTCCAGGTGATTGAGTCACTTGATGCAGGGCTGAGACCTGAACTCAGGTCTTCTGTAAAGCAAGTGCAACAGTGCTCTTAAGGCAGAAGCCATCTTTCTAGGTCACCCAGTGTTTGTAATTCGTCCATTTGTCTGCTGATAGATATTCAACTTGTTTCCATTTTTTTTGTTTTATCTATGTATTTTTTTTTAAATGAGGCAGGACCTCATGTAGCCTGGAACTTGAACTTCTGATCCTCCAGACTCCATTTCCCAAGCTCAGAAAGTACAGCTGTGTGCCACCACCTCCGGCTCTGTTTCTGTCTTTTAAAGGTTACAAATTTTTGTTGTTTTGAACACTCAAGTACAAATCCCTGAGTATAGATAGAGGTTTTCACTTTTTCAGAGCAGAATTGCTGGGTCGTCCAGTAATTCCGAGCTTGATTGTGGACTGGATTAGATTGTTTCTGAGGAAGTGGAGCAAACGCCCCATCATTGTACGTATTCTGGTTTCCCCATCTTTGACAATATGTGTTAACTGAATATTTGCTTTTCTTTTAGGCAGGATCTTGCTATGTAGCCCATATTGGCTTTAAACCTGGTATCATCTTGCTTGGGCCTCCAGGATGTGGGAGAATATTACCATGTTTGGCTTCTTTATCATTTTAGCCATCCCTATCAGGTGTGAATAGAGAGTGCTTTTTAAAAGTAGAGTAAGATTTGTATCACTAAATTTAATTATTTATGGCTCTATTGAATCTTTTAACTACCAGTGACCAGGCCAGGCAGCAGAAATGTCAAATTACCAACCATATCTGCCCTCCATGCCTTGCAGTGTGGGGAAACAGAAAATTACAAGTATATAGTTTTAGAGGTTTTATTATTTATTTTTATTTTACCTGCACGAGTGTTTTCTCTCATGTGTGTCTGTATACTACTTTCATGCAGTGTTGGCAGAGGCCAGAAGAGGGCGCTGGATCCCCTAGAATTGGAGTTACAGACTGTGGAGCTGGGAATCAAACCTGGGTCCTCGGGAAGAAGAGCCAGTGTTCTTAACTGCTGAGCCATCTCTCAGGTCCGTGAAATTCCAAGTATTTTAACAGAGCTATGCATGAAACTTTGCAAGAGTCAAAAGTAGCCTGTGAGTAAGCTGAGAGCCGTTTACCCTGGTAGGTTTAAATTTAAGCTGCGGAATGGGTGTTATTCCAACAATGTCTGCTGGATGGTGGTGGCACACACTTTAAAACACACTACTTGGGAGGCAGAAGCAGGAGGATCTCTGAGAGTTCGAGGACAGCAGCCTGGTCTACACAATGAGTTCCAGAATAGCTAGGACTACACTCAGAAACTCTGTCTTGAAAAAACAAAAACACAAAAATAAAACAAACAAACAAAACAACCACACACACACACACACACACACACACACAAAACCCAAACCACAAAACATTTAATATTTGCAGGATGTAATGGCACATGCCTATAACTCCAGTACTTGGAAGTAGAAGGTAGGAGGATCAGGAATTCGAGGTCATCTTTGACTATAAAGTGAATTTAAAGGCAGCCAGGGCTATATAAGACTATCAGAAAACAACAATAAATACAAAATATAAAATGCTTGATATCAATTGCATTTAAAAGCCTAGAAACATGATGGCTTTTAGGTCCACTAACCAACAAGCTCATTTGTATCTAGATGACAGCCCTGACTTTCACAGTTACCTGTGACTCTCAATTATTCCAAGATAGTTGCTGCCCAGTTAGTTTTAGCTGAGGCACAGGTAAAAACAAGCTGTATCATTCTTGCAGGGACAAGGTATTTCGAGTTAATTTCTTTTGTAATTTTTTTGTTTGTTTGTTTTTCGAGACAGGGTTTCTCTGTATAGCCCTGGGGGTCCTGGAACTCACTCTGTAGACCAAGCTGGCCTCGAACTCAGAAATCCACCTATCTCTGCCTCCCGAGTGCTGGGATTAAAGGTATGTGCCACCACTGCCCAGCATAATTTTTTTTAGTAGCCTTGACTTGCAGATTTTTGTTTCCTACCATTGTGATAAACAACACCTTCCCCTGACTGATGCTGATTACTCCAAAAGACTGCCTTAGACACTTTCTTAATACCCTTTCTCTATTCATTATCTTCTTTGGGGTTCTTGGTGTTATGGGATTGGCCTGTGTCTCAGAATCCTGTATACTGAGACACAGGCCCATCATAAACACTAGAAGGACCGTTTCCCCCCTTCCCTCCCCCCCTTCCCTGCCCTCCCCTCCCCTCCCCTCCCCTCCCCTTTTCCTCTCCTCTCCCCTCCCCTCCCCTCCTCTCCTCTCCTCTCCTCTCCCCTCCCCTCCCCTCTTCTTCTCCTCTCCTCTCCTCTCCCCTCCCCTCCCCTCCCCTCCCCTCTTCTTCTCCTCTCCTCTCCTCTCCCCTCCCCTCCCCTCCCCTCTTCTTCTCCTCTCCTCTCCTCCTTTCCTTTCCTTCCTATCTTCCTGTTTGTTTTTTTGGTTTTTTTGAGACAGTGTCTTGCTAAGTAGATGAGGCTGGCCTTGAACTTTCGCTTCTCCTGCGTGCTCCTCAGCTTCCTGTGTGCTAGGATCACAGGGTGGGGGGGGGATGCTACTACACCTGGTACTAAAGGCAGCTGCCTCCTCCCTTTAATTTGGAGTAAACATGGAGTGGAGGTCCTTTTGCAGTTATGCAGGTCAGAGTTCATCGCCCGGAGCTGTCAGAGAATGGAAAACATCTGCTTGAAGCCAGCAGACCTCTCTCTGTCCCAATCTTTGCCAGAGTGTGGGACATTTTAGGTCTCGTGGCTTCTGTCCATGTCTCCCGCTGGTAGACACCTATTTTTATATAGTAGTGTTAGTATTGACAGAGCAACAAGACTCGATGTGCTCTCCTTTGCTTAGCTCATAGACTTCGGGATGACTTCTGCCTAGTGCCAGAGCAGAGAAGCCTGAGGTCATGTAAGTGGGGGTGAGTGAGGGAAACAGGTGCTGGGGAGTGTCAGCACACTTAAAGCAACACCCCGCAGTGAGGCGTCTTGGGGGATCCTGGGGTGTGTGGGGGGTACCTCCTTAGATGAAAAGATTGCTTGGGAAATGGCCAAAAGGACTGCATTTGTTCCCCAACCTAAGCAGAGATCAGAGAGAAATTTGATTCACATCTCTCTCAGGTCACTCTTTAGTGGCAGTGGCCAGTATTTTCCTCCCCTATGCAAGAGTCCTTGCCAGTGCTTTAACTCAGGATGTAAGAGCTCCCAAGATTTCATCCATCTACAAGGGCGAGGGAGAGCTTGGCAGAGCAGACTTGGCAAGTACTGGGTAAAGAGAGAGCATTAGCTATTTTAAAAAGAGCCGCAAGGGCTCTGTAGCCAGTGGCTCACTGGAATGAAGGTCCAAGGCCAGCTCATGCCGGACTGGCTTCAGTGAGGTGGAAAAGGGGCAGTGACCGGTCCTGTATGGGGACTGGGCTCCTGAGCATGATCAGAGAGGAGAAAGATGTGGGGGCGGGGGGTGTGTGTCCTACCTGTTGTCTTTTCTTGTGTTTGGAGTCAGTCATTACTTAGGCATGGGGTGTGCGTTTTGTGCCTCTAAGGGGGGGGGGTTGGTTATTTTTGTTTGTTTGATTTTTAGAGATAAGCTCTCTGTATTGCTCAGGCTGTCCTGGGATTCTATTTTTTTTAAAGAGTTATTATTATATGTAAGTACACTGTAGCTGTCTTCAGAGACACCAGAAGAGCGCGTCAGATCTCATTACAGATGGTTGTGAACCACCATGTGGTTGCTGGGATTTGAACTCAGGACCTTCAGAAGAGCAGTCAGTGCTCTTAACTACTGAGCCATCTCTCCAGCCCATGTCCTGGCATTCTTAATCTTCTTGCCTACCAAATGCAGGGATAATAGGTGTGTGTTTTCACACCCAGTTGATGAAGTCTTAATTTCTTGCTTGTGAACAGAGTCCTAAAATCTATTTTTCTTTTCCTGTTTGTTTTCTGAGACAAGAGTTTCTCTTTGTAGCACCGGCTCTCCTGGAACTCGATCTGTAGACCAGGTTGGTCTCAATCTCAGAGATCTGCCTCTGCCTCCTGAGTGCCACCTCCACCCAGTTCTAAAGTCTATTAAGACAAGAAGCTAACCAGAAGGACTCCCCCCCCGCCCCCCCCCCCCCGCCGCCAACTTTAAAGTGTCCCCTGAGGTAAGGAAGGATTAGGAGGAGGGGGCAAGATTTGGAAGAGTCCCAGCTGAAAGTGGAGTCCGAACCCTGGGAAGGTGAGGCAGGATTGCTGTGAGTTCAAGGCCAGCCTGGGCTACACAGTAAACTCTAGGTCAGTGTGAACTATGGACTAGGAACAGCCCCCCCTCCCAAAAACAAACAAAAAGGTAAATGAAAATCAAGTAGAGTTGAGAGAATCCCACGATGACCCCAGGAAAAAAAAATTGTTCCAGTAATGAGGGAGGAGAGGCACCGTTAAAGATCCTTGCAGTCAGGCAAATTTCACTCAATAGCAGAAATGTTTCAGCACACCCAAGGCCTCCAGCTCAAGGCCATGGACTGACAGTCTTTACTTTTGTCAACAGGAACCACCCGGTGTCTGTGCCCAGGAGTATCACCCCGATCTCTCTCCATGTCCTTCAAGCTCTTGGTTAGCTGGTGACTAAAGCCCACACGTTCTCTAGAAACCATGGATTCTACCCGCTGACCATAATCCTTGGACCTGAGCACGGTGCCTCAGCCTCCTAAGGGGTTCCCTGACCTACATCCCAGGGGTTCCCTGACCTCTACCCCAGTCTCCTGTAACCCACATCACTGCTCTTTCCCTACAAAGACAGTCTCCTCATTTGCAGCCCTGACTTAGAATCTTTCGGTGTTGGTCAGCTGCCTCTGGGACCAAACACCGAATTTCTTAGAATTTACACTCCACCTCCTCTCTCCAGTGTGGTGTTTTCCTGCTCACTCATGCTGTGCAACTATTTTCTTACCCGAGGGCTTGCTCACAAATTCAATGCTCTTACAAATGTCTCTGAAGGTGCAGTCATACTCCCTCCCACCCCGTACCCTGTGTCATTGTCATTTGGGAGTAAGCACAGGGTTGAGTAAGTATCCCTTCTAAAGGGATAACCCTGATCTTTTGACCTGGTTGGTGTTTTTTTTTTTTTTTTTAATTATTCTTACCCCTGGTGCCCACTGTTCCCTGCCCCCTGCTCCCTCTTTCAAACATTGTCTAGTCTCCTTAAATGTAGGGCTTGCCCTTGGCTTCTCTCTGCCCCAAGGCCTGGCAGTAGGGAATCTTGCTGTGTAAAGTAGCTGTTGCTGAGTTATACTTTTAGTTTTGAAGACATTTACCTCTTGTGACATTCCTAAGGTCTCCTTCAGCAAAGCCCGAATTAATCGCTATCTTCCTCATGAAGCCTTTCCCTCTCGTGATGTTGGGATGGTTCAGTCTTTCCACTCCGGTCTTTTGATACCCACCACTTCTTTGTCTCTTGCTAATGTACCAAAAACTCTGTACTTTGTTTCACCCTCAACAATCCTAAATTGCAGATGCACCCAATAAACACTCAAGGCTATGACCAATGATTGGGACTGTGTGCCCCAGGCCTCAGTTGAAGACAGCTGGGAGACTCCTTTTTTCCTAACTCCCATCGTTCTTCTTGCTTGTAGGGCTAGGCTCACGATCTCTGGTCCCTCTGCGGATGGGTAGGAATTGCATTTGGAGGGCTGTTTCCAGGGCTGGTTTGTTTGCTCATTTCTTTATTTGGTTTCTCCAGACAGGGTTTCTCTGTGGAGCTCTGACTGTCCTGGAACTCTCTCTGTACACCAGGTTGGCCTTGAACTCAGAGATCCACCTGCCTCTGCTGGGATTAGAGGCCTGTGCCATTACTACGTGGCTCCCTGGTTTATTTTTATCTCGGTGCTCGTGCCTAGCACCATGTCTCTCCTAAGAGAAAACCCTCTGTGCTTGGATAAATGAACGAGTGAACTCAGGAACAGAGTCACTGGGAAGCAGCAAATATTGATTCCAGGTATGAACCACCATGTCTGGTTTAGCCCACACTTAATTTTGTTTAAATGTAAGGTTTTATATATTCTAGGTTGGCCTCTAGTTCATAATCTAGCTTAGAATGACCCTAAATTTCTGATCTTCCATTTCCTAATTGCTGGGATTACAGCCGTGTACCGCCACATCCAGATTATGTGCTAGGGATTGAACCCAGGGCTTCCTGAATACCAAGCAAACACCTTGCTGACTGCCCAGATGCTAGCCTCCTCGGGTATTATTATTATTTTTGTTTGTTTGTTTTGGAGATAGGGCTTCTCTGTGTAGCCTTAGCTTTCCTGGGACAAACTCTGTAGACTAGGCTGGCCTTGAACTTTCAGAGACCTTTCTGCCACTGCCTCACAAGTGCCAGGATTAAAGGTGTGATCCACCACCTCCCGACTTTGCTAACCACAGTTTTAATGTTTCATTTCTTCAAAGGAATTTTACTTCAGCTCAGTGTTTAGAGCTGGTTGTGAATCTCAGGAAAACACTCACTGAGGTCATGGCTACTTGGGCTGTGGATGAATGGAGAAAGGGAGTGGGGAGTTTGCTCTCGTTTTTAATAAAATTCTTCTAGCTCCCAGAGCCATTGAGAGACTGTGTTCATTTTGGATTGATTTGTGGCCCATTTATTTTGTTTTTGTTAAGGCGTGCCACTCAGGGTTGAACCTAGGTCCTTGTACATGTTTGGTAACCACTGTAGCACTCAGCTATTTCCCTAACACCACTCTTAAGTTTTCAAGGATTTATTTTTATTTTATGTGTATGGGAGTTTTGCTTGCATGTGCATCTCCGTATCATGTGCAGTACTCATGGAGGCCAGAAGAGGGCATAAGATCCCTTAGAACTGTAGTTACAGAATGTTGTGAGACACCGTGTGGGTGCTTGAAACGGAACCAGGTTCTCTGCTAGAGTGGCCAGTGCTTTTAACTGCTGAGGCATCTCTCCAGCCTCTCCTCTTTCACTCTTCATTTTGAGACGTGGCCTTACTAGGTTTTCCAGGCTGAACTTGAACTCCATCTGTAATCTAGGTAGGGCTGAACTTGCTGTCTTCCTCCCTGAGTCTGCAGGGTAGGTAGAGTTGTAAGTTTGTACCATCAGGCCTGACTCACACTCTTTCAAATGGATCCTTTGACTGTTAGGAGTGCCCTTGTCTTCTCTCATATTTAGATGTGTTGCAAAGGTGGTACTTTCCTTTGGAACATGTCTGCATGCTTTCCCTTTGTCTGCAGATGTTTTAATTGTTTTTAATGATTTATTTATTTATTTAGATTTCTATGTACATTGGTGTCCTTCCTGCTTGTATTTGTATGTGAGGGTGTCAGATTCCCTGGAACTGGAGTTACTGATAATTGTGAGCTGCCACGTGGGTGTTGGGAATTGAATCTGGGTCCGTAACCACTGAATAATCTCTCCAGCCTCTGATTTTTTTCAGGAGTAAAGAGGGATGGGAGCCCCTGTGGCTTAGGTTCTTGGTCACTTGCTGTATTCTTGAGCTGTGTCTAAGAGGTTTGCTCACTGACATCAATGGAGAGTTGGAGAAAACTATGTAAAGGAAAATTAATGTGGCTGAGAATGGACCCTACCTTTCTTTCCCACGTATAAAGCTATCCAATAAAATATAACCTGGGCCACATGTGTGACTTGAAATTTCCTACTAATCACATTTTTAAAAAGTAAAGAGAAACCGTGAAGAGAGTTTAACTAACATTTTATTTATTCTAGGAAACCCCAAATATAATTTCTACATGTGATCAACATAAAATAATTCAGTTATTTGGAGGGAAGTTTAATACCAATCAGTTAATGTAAGGTTGGGTGTAATGTGCAATGCATGCCTTTAATTTCAGCACTTATGAGGCAGACAGGGGTACAACATGAAACCCTATCTTTAAAAAAAAGGATATGTGTATATAGGCATGATGATTGGGAGGAAGAGAGACATTCAGAAAGAGGGAGGGGTTTGAGAGCAGGGGCATGTGTGGTCTTCTCTAAGAAAGTCAACTCATGAGCCAATTTACATTCCCTTTTTGGTGCTAAGCCTATGAAATTGTGTGTGACACATCTCAGAATTACCACTTATCAAATGCTCAAAAGTCACCTGAACTCAGGATGCTCTGGTTGGACAGCAAAGCTCACTGTGCTACCTGGGGGAGGTGGACAGGTGATCATTCTGCATTCCTTCTGCATTCCAAATAGCCTGCCTAGCCACCTAGACCAAGGTGGGAAAGATGGGGTTTGTATTCACGTATGAACCAACAGAACTTTAGAAATGGGATTTTTGTCTCCCTCCCTCTCTCCTTTCTTCCCTCCCTTCTTCCCTCCCTCCCTCTCTCCCTTCTTCCCTCCCTCCCTCTCTCCTTTCCTCCCTCCCTTACCTTTATCATGATCCTTTTCCTTTTCCCCTCGGGCTGTCAGGGACTGAGCCCAAGGACAGATATGTATTTGGCAGGCTCTGAGTCCCTGAGTTAGCCCTTAGACTCGTGATTAATTTAATTTTATGTGTTTTGCTTACATGTATTCCTGTGCATCATGTGTGTGCCATTGTCCAGGAGAGGGCATCAGATCCCCCTGGAACTCTTGTTAGAAGGCTGTGGGCCCCCATGCTGGTGGTGGGGGTTGCCTTAGGTCCTCATAAGGAGCAGTGTGTACTCTTAACCACTAAACCATCTCTCCAGCCCTCAAAGTGTGTGTGTGTGTGTGTTTAAAGTGTTTTGGAATCCAACCATTAAGAAGGGTTTTAGGTTTATGGTGTTAAATCATGGAAACATTGCTATCAACATTGTTCATTTGCTCTAATCCATGTGTTTCAGAAGTAGAGAATTATTTCTAATCTCTGTTGTCATCTTCTCGGAATTCCCTATATTCTTTATGTCACCAGCTGGCAAATGGTGGGCAGACAGAAGGGTTTCAGAGTCTATATTTCTATTGCACAGTACTGCCACACACCAGGCTTTAATTCTGGTCCAGGCTCCTGACTTCTTCAAGCATGTTTACTCTCAAGTCCCTTGCTTTTGAAGATTTTGGCCCAAATCAGTGTCCTTTTAATCTATGATGCAAAACCCAAAGTTAATAATACCTCTTTATTTCTCAGAAGTGATAAAAGTGACTATAAAGTCAGAATTCTATTGACAGTTAAAATGACATTCCATGAAGTACAAAAACCAAGGCATACTATTTGGGGGGGGGGTGCAGGGAGATGAGACTGGATTTCCATATTGGGTGGGGAGTGAGACTGGGTTTCCATATGTAGTCCAGGCTGGTTTTGAACTTTAAGGGAGCACCATTTTACCTGGTTCTCTTTAGACTTCATCAATACCAGCTTCCTCAACATGAAACCCTGTAAGGAGAAGAGAGGGTTGGGGAGAACATCACCCTACTAGGCAAACAAAGAGTTAAATATTTCCAGTCTACACACACATACACACACACACACACACACACACACACACACACACGGACTCACTCAGCTTTGCTGGGCTTATCTGTAACTCTAATAGTGAATGGAGCTGGAATCTGAAAGTTCTGGGCTGCTTTGTAATTGTATTTTACTTTATTCATTGAGAGCCGTAAAAGGCGAGAGCAGGTGGAATTGTGAACTGCAATTCAGCATCTCCCGGTTTCCTTTTCACTCCCCAGCCCCCAGCTATTTGACCTGATTAAATAGCCAAGGGGCCGTAGCCAGGCTTCTATTCGCTCAGGAAGCCTCTGCCCTCTATGTGATTTCGTGCGTTTCGCCCACTCTGAGTTTCCCTGTGCTCCGTGGAAGCCCGAGTTCGCAGAAGTCTTTCAGTTTCTTCAAGGTTCACCAGACTCTTAGCAGCCGCAGACTGGGGAAGCCTGCAGTCACGTCTGAACATTCACTTGCAAATTCTTTTCACCTCCGATCTTAGTCATCTTAGTCCAGAAAGGTGACGCCTGAATTCTCAGAGCCGGTCCCGGAGGGGACTCTAGCAACACCTACCTCAGGCTCTAACAATTTCTGCCTAGTTACTGACTTCCCTAGCTGCGTTTCCTAAAGTTGCCTCAAATCTTGCCCAACGTTCTGCTTAAAAGGCGCCAGGTCTCACTTCGCTCCCAAGCTGGCCCTGTCAGATCATTGTGAATGATTGACAGTGGAGAACGGTGGTCGTAGACGACCGCGCGGAGTGACCACCCATGAATTACGTAACAAAAAGCCGTGGCTGTCGAGAGGGCGAGCCTGACACTGAGACATTCCAGTGGGAAGGGACCAGTTCTCCGAAACCGACGGGGGAAGGTGACTGAGATAAAGAAAACACTTCGGGAACAAGAATATTGAACCACCGCAGAACCCAGAGCATTATTAGCAAACAGTGGAACACGAGTAGTAAATTTCTTGGAGGAAACTGCAACCTTCCAACTTTTTGTACTGCAACACGGTGGTGTACCCGGAGCTCGGGGGTTAAAAGCCGTGATTTACAAACGCCCAAAGCTAATGAATGGAATTCAGTGGTTTTGTTGGCACTATGTAAATATTCTTGTCCAGGAGCGCAAACTCTGCAGTTATTTAGTAAAGTAGGGACTCAAACTAAGCGAGAATGCTCTCCCATGTGTCTCCACTAGTCCCAATCTGAAAGGGTGCCACTAACAAGGTACTGCCCCTTTAAGACCTGCTCGCTCTCGGGCTCTACAAAAGGGAGTGACCTCTGGGCTTTGACAGCTCCCCTAATAACTACCACCACGCAGGCCCCGCCCACTTGGCGACCAGCCGCGCCGATTGGCCGGCAGGCCGGTATCCCGTGCTCTGATTGGCCTGCCGCTTCCCCTGAGCGAACCTTTAGAACTCTGAGACAGACAATATTCTGTTACATTGTAGCAAAATGGCGACTGTCATTCACAACCCCCTGAAAGCGTAAGTAAGACTAAAAAATGTACATATTCCGCGTGGTTTCAATATGAAAAAAAGGCGCCTTGCGGAGCGCAGCCGGCGCCCGGCTCTCGCAGACGCCTCCCGCTGCGCCCGGGCTCCTCTTTTCTTCCTGCTCTTACTTCTTCATCTCTTTTTTTTCCTCCCAGCGCGCAGAAATGTCAGGAGATGCAATTAACAAAAAGAAAATTGTTACATTTGTGTTCTGCTTAATTGGCTGACGGGGACCGGGAGGGAGCCCAGAGCGGCGACGCTGGCTCCGGAGCTGCGGGGGTCGTGAGCAGCTCGGGTCTTCACGGTCCCCGGAGTCCCCTGCCTCTCCCGGCGCCGTGCGGGGCTGGCTGAGCCTGGCCGGAGCGCGGGGCAGGGACCGCGTCGTGCGCTCCGCTGAGCCCTGCGCTCCAAGCCCGAGCCTTCCCGGCCCCGCTGCTCGTCCACCCGGGCGGGCAGACCGACCGCAGCGGCAGCGGAGTTTTGCAGGGCGTTCGCTCTGCCTTCCGAGCTCTCGCAGGGAGTTTGTGTAAACCTTCCGGAGTTGGGAGGACAGCGCGCGGAGCGGCGGGTCCCGGGAGTCCTGGGGCCCAGGTGCTTGCCCCGGGCTTTTCCACTCTGGCAGCCCGGGATCAGGCAGGCGCTCCAGGCGGTCGCCGGTGTGTCTGTGTATTTGTAGGCTAACTGGCTCTAGTAAATTAACGATCTGGGTTAACTTGAGGTTGATATGGAGGCAGGTCTTATAAATGGTGTGCTTGCCTGCTCTGGGTGAAAAGCCGAGGCGGCGGAGGCGGCGGTGTAGGGCCCCGGCGACAGCGAGGGGCAGGTGCCTCCTGGAGACTTTGAGCGGACAGAGGGGGGCGGGCTGCGCAAGGACTCGCGGGGGCCGGTTCCCGATCGGAGCTGCCAGCCCGCCCGTCTTCCTTCCTTCCTTCCTTCCTTCCAGTCGGTGGACTGAATATGAAGCCGCCAAGTCCGCGGGTGATCGCGGAGCCGGGGGTGGCCTCGGAAAACTAGTGTGGCTCTCAAGGGGCGCTATTGGCAGGGATGTTGGCAGAGGGTGGATCCTTGGGAATCGCGGCGCGGCGTGGGCACCGGGTGGGTGCCCGGTGTACTAGGACTTCCCCGCCCAGTTGAAAGCCTCTGGGAGTCGGAGGGTGCGCGTGGGTATTTAGTACCAATCCTTCCCGGTGTGTGTCGGTGGTCGATCTTGGCTCTTTTAGCTGAGCGCTACAGCATCCCTGGCTCTGGGAGACGAAAACACCGTTCGCTTTGGGGAGCAGCAGGGCTGCGGCGAGTGTGTGTGGGATTCCTAGTGCCAAGAAACGCGTAGGGAGAACCCGCTGCGTTTGCACCAGCCAACAACCAGGAATAGGGCAGGGATGTCCCAGATCTCGGAGTTTCCACGAGATACGGCTGTAAAGACGGAGGCTGAGCTTGATGCGCGTTCCTGGCTCCCGTTCCCGTTCGGAAGCTCAGCTACTTTGCACTCGCGACAGCGTTTCACCTAAGAGGGAAAATGTTTTATGGCAGAATAAATGGGCGTAACTTCGCTGCGTCCTCGCTGACTCCCGCCGCCACACCGCTGGTGCCTGGAGTTTCTCCAGAACCCACACAGCTGATTTGCAATTTCCTCATTTCCAGCCGAAATCACGAGCTAATGCTGCTTGGTAAACTCAAGTCAGAGAGATCTATTTGCCATGTGTACGGGGGTTCCTCAGTGGCAAAGCGGCATCCTTGATGCCCGGGAGCAGGCTTACGCTCGGCGCGCGCAGGAGCTACACGCTCCAGGGTTCCCCACATCTTTCCACTTTTTTTTTTTTGACATAGAAGAGTGCATGTATGGGAAATTGGGGGCGGGGGGGGGAAGTCACAGAGACGCTAGAAGGTGGCCAATCTCAGTTAATAGAATTAGTTCTGAATTACAATTGTATCCCTTAATAATTGGAAACACTTGCCGTGGGATGCATTTGTAACTCCGTCCTGGCTCACGCACGCGGGCGCTCACACACAGCACCCCTGCCTGCCTTCCCTCAGAGGAAGTCCAGTGGTCACTTATAATTAGCCGCTCCTTTTGCATCCCTTCCTCTTCCCCTGAAGGCTGAGGGTGTAAACAATAACCCCTGTCGGCCAAGCTATTTGCACCCTGGACAATTTAAAAACTCCGCACGCAGGAGCATACACGTCGTTACTGGGAGAATGAGACTGCTTTATTATTATTATTTTTTTAAAAACAACTTGTTTAATAAAATATCTTATACATTCCATTTGTTTTTAGAAGTTGCTGATCAGAAAGCAAAACACACGTGAATAAATTATGCATGGGCCAAATTAGAACAAAGCGTAGCAACACGTCAAGCCGAGGGATGGATGGGGGCGCAGGGAGGAGGACTGAGGAGAATGGTTTGGAGAGCTTATGTGTTTATCCTTGTGTGCCCCTCCTGACAATGAACCGGAGCTCCAAACCACATTAGCATTTTCTCCGTGTGCAAGCCGTCTCTCTCCTCTTAAAAAGGCAACATCACGGACGCCCCCTACAGAAGAAACTGGTCACACAAAGATTTCCTCTTGGGCCTGGGGATAAGTAGCAGTAGTTGGGAAGAAGCCAGCTCAGGTTTCTTTCATGCCACCCCGTGTAGGGCTGTGCCTTAGACTACGGGTCACTTTTCATCTTGCTACCTTTTTTTCCATGTGGGGCATTCAATAATTCAATTCGCCGGATGACTGGATGGCTCAACTTGAATCTCTTTGCTTTGCGTGGGGTGGGGGTGTCTTCTGTAGGGTCCCAAGTGCCTGAAAGCAGCCTTTCTTGGTAGTTTGCCTTTCTTCCTAGCTATCTTTGATCTCCCCTCAACTCCCCTTTTCTTCCTGGTTGCTTTCACCCCTTCCTCTCTGAAGCTGACAGTCTGGCTTCTCCATTTTAGCCTTTAACTTCTTGTTACTGCCCGACAGGGTGTTAGAGGCAGAAACAGGAGCTGCCAGGCCAGATTAGATCAGAAAGGGACTCGGCAGGTGGCCCTACAGCCAAGCAGACACATCTGGACAAATAGAGTTCAGAGGCACTGATGGACCTGTATGATGTGTAAATGAGTGTTGTCTGCTATTTAAATTAGCAGCTACACTGTCTGAGTGCAGACTGTTGGAGTCATCCTCATCTCCTGTATACACAGAAAGTGAACAGGGATAGATTTGATTAAGGCATGGGTGTAAGTTACATGTTGTGTACTCGTCGATTTCTGTATACTTGGGAAATAAAATGCTTAAATTAAAAAAAAAAAAACAACAACTTATCGCCGGGCAGTGGGTGCATGCCTTTAATCCCAGCACTTGGGAGGCAGAGGCAGGCAGATTTCTGAGTTTGAGGCCAGCCTGGCCTCAGGCTATACAGTGAAACCCTGTCTCCAAAAACCAAAAATAAAAAAATAAAAAAGAAATAAAAAAAATTACTTAGGTGTGCATGGTGGCACACCCTCCCAGCACTCAGGAGGCTGAATTGGTGTCCAGCCTAGTCTACATAGTGAGATAGTGAGTTCTGGGCTGCCAGAGCTACATAGAGAGAACCTATTAAACAAAAAAGTTACTATTTTCTGTGTGTGTGTGTGTGTGTGTCTTGAGCAGGCGAGGTGCTGGAACAAGTATGTGCATGTGTGTTCGTGTGTGTGTGTGTGTGTGTGTTGTTAGAGGACATTTGGAATTTGGAATGGGTTCTTTCCTTCCACTATGTGTGGTCTAGGGATTGAACTCTGCTCAGGCTTAAAGCAGACACTCTTACTTTCTAAGCCATCTCCCCTGCCCTATAATGTTTTTATTGTAAGATCTCAATATACTGGTTTGGGTTGATTGCCTTCCCCCATGTCTGCCAACATCATTTTAAGCAGCACAATCTCTCAGTAACTTATCGAAACTCTGCTCGTCGCACTTAACTGGGAATGCCTGCCCCCTTCTGCCAGACTTGATCATGTACATATGTCTCTATTTTTATAACTCTGGGCTCAGAGATGAATAAATGCTATTATTACCTATTTATCCTAGTTAGGACTGTAATACTTTACTTGTTTGATTATAACAAATGAGAAAACTGAACTATTTAGTCATGCTTATGACTATGATCCCTTGTATACAGTTGCATCAAAACTTTACTTTGTAAAGAGTTACTCTAGCTTGGAGGTACTTGTTGATATCTTTGCTTTATTATTAAGGACATAACTCCAAGAGAAAGAAATGTTTACTTGTTCAATATTCAACACTGTATAGATGGTGTGGTCAGGTCTTTATCTCTGTCCATTCTTTGATGTGGATGTGCGTTCTAATCTAAAGTGGTTTTGGGGCACGTGAAGGTTAAAAGCCAGACCTTACTCTTGCTGAGTTTAATTATCAAGAGGAAGGGCCAGGGGGCCCGCGTTCCTGGTCCTAATCTTGTCTTGGCTATTTTGGTTGGGGAAGGGGTGGTGAGTAGGGACTAAGTGGAGAACAGAGGGGTTGGGGCCTTGTGAATTTTTCGCCTTTTATGGAAGTTATTTTAGTCCTTGATGGAAAAGGACCCTTGAAGTCCACAGATGCTTGACCACTACCGTCTCTCCCTGCTTTAGTCATCAGTGTTAAACAGGGATGTGGGAGAGTTACAAAGCACTGACGATTCTTCCAGAGGACCTGAGTTTGGTTCCTAGCACCCACATAGAGCATCTCACAACTGCCCCTACAAGCTCAAGGGATTTGACACCCTTTTTTTGGCTTCGGCAGGAACACACACACACACACACACACACACACACACACACACACACACGGATAAAGTAAATCCTTATTTATTTATTTATTTATTTATTTACCTTGTGGTTTTTAGAGACAGGGTTTTTCTGTTTAGCCTTGGCTGTCCTGGAGCTCATTCTGTAGACCAGTCTGGCCTCAAACTCACAGATCTATCTGCCTTTGACTCCCTGAGTGCTGGCGTTAAAGGCGTGCTTCAAAATCTGGCAGAATAAAATAAATCTTTAAAAAAAAAAGCCCCGAAGTCTCCAAACTTCATTAGCACACATCATTTTTTTATTTTTATTATATTTTAATAACTTATTATTATTTTGAGATGTCCACATCCACAGGGGAAATCAGTTTCTGTTAGAATCCAAGGGGAGGCATAGTCACAGTCCCATCTGCAGACCTCCTGGGGGACATCTCAGACCCATAAAAGCAACTGGGACTCCATGGTGATTGACTTGGAGAGTTTACATCTTTCTTTGACTCTTTGGAAACATGCAGGTAGTTGGATTTAGATTTGTCTGCAAAAAGCTATAGTATTTCTATATCCCTTCAGATCATCGCCAAACACAATGCACGGTCATCAAGCTTGGTTCTGAGCACATACCCCCAAAAAAGATAGAAACTGAGGCTGATACCCATCTTTCAAAGTGTAGCCTTGTGGGTGGAAGTTGGGTCACAAAAAGGCCCTGGGATCCAGGGGCCTGTTTATTATACCAGCCTCAGCAAAGTAACTTTTGCGGTTTTTGAGTGTTTTCAAAGTCACTCGAAGGCAGAAATGTAGCCAAATGTGGCAAACCTCAGGCCAAAAAAATCCCACAGGCACTGAAATATTTCTTTTTTTCTTTTTCTTTCTTTTTTTTTTTTCCTCTGCTGCCATTCTCCAATGGCAGTCTTATATAAGCACCAGCCTATTTTAAATAGTCTTGAAGTATGAAAGTATTTAATGAGGAAAGACAAAGAGTGGCCGGGGGAGGGAGGAGAGGATGGGTGAGTGGATCAACCTACTGTGTGGTCTGGGAGTCCAGAGATGATTGTTTAACTGCAGAAGAGCACCACAGGATGAACAGTTTCCAGTTCCCAAGTTTTCTTAGCTGCCGGAGTGACTTGAGAGAGGATGGGGTGTGGTGGTGTTTGTGCGATTTGTTTTTCTTAATGGTCAGGTTACTGGTGTTTCACAGTCTGTCAGACCATATGGATGAACAGAGCTGGCCTCGTAAAACTGTCACCAGGAGAAGGTTTTCTTGAGGCCTGTGATTTGCATTAGAGTTTTAAAAGCCAGAGTTAGGAGGTGTTGCTGGGGGAGGGGAGGAGCTAGAGAGGTGGAGTGTGGAGAATGTCTGAGTTGCATGTTTGTGAACAGTAGAGTGGATATGTGTATGTGTATGTGTGTATGTGTGTGTGTGTGTGTGTGTATGTGTGTGTGGGGTGTTGGGGAAGTTAGTGGCAAGGGAGGAGAGGTAAGCCCATATGGAGGCTGAGGTTGGGGGCTCTGTGGAGGTGGGGTGGGGTGGGGTGGGACTAGGGGTTCAGACTCAGTATCCCTAGTAATGGTTCAGGTAGTTCTCATTGAGTCTCTGGCACTCAGGGCCTGAGGCTGGAGAACAACAGTGACACATAGGGACTGGAGAAATGGCTCAGTGGTTAAGAGCTCTGACTGCTCTTTCGAAGGTCCTGAGTTCAAATCCCAGCAACCACATGGTGGCTCACAACCATCTGTAATGAGATCTGACGCCCTCTTCTGGTATGTCTGAGGACAGCTACAGTGTACTTATAATAATAAATCTAAAAACAAAACAAAACAAAACATATTCCTTAAAAAAATAGTGACACATATTTGTCCTTTAAGTGTCCCATATCCCTTCCCTCCCACCCAGTCCCAAACCCAGGGACTGTGCTCACCTCAGGATGCTGTGAAATGGGATATGTGTCCTTGTCATTCTCACTCATCTTGAGGACCTGCTGTTTGTAGTATACATAGTTGAAATCTCTACCAGAAAGTTTCTAACCCTTTCTCCACCATCACTGGAGCCTGTCTCAAATGCTGTCTCTTCTCACCGTGACTATAGCAGCTTTGCTGACTTTGGAGTAAAGTGAGGGGGGAAATCACTGTCATCTTATACCTTTTCAGAGTTTCCTATTTCTTTATGAGGAGGGGATGCACTTGATTTCATAATTCCCTGGTCAAAAACTTCCTGGCAGTTGGCTGGGTGTAGTGGCACACATCTTTAATCCCCGTACCTGGGAGGCAGAGGCAGGGAGGTCTCTGTAAATTCTAGGCCAGCCTGGTCTACATAGTGAGTTTCAGGACAGCCAAGGCTACATAGTGAGATCCTATGTCAAAACAACCCCCCCCCCCAAATCCCAGCATATGAAACAGAACTAAGCCAAAACTCAAACAAAAGAATTTCCTAGCTCTTACTGTGGTCATTTTGGGTGGAAGGACAGTTAGTGATCAGGCTCTCATTTCTAAGATGTTGCTCTGAAGGGGAGTTGTAAGAGCTGGAGGTCTCAGTGTAGTTTCGCTCCTTGGGGTCCAGTCTTGCCACGTAGGACTCCCACATAAGGTTCTATCATGATGAAACATCTTATCCTTTCTCAGAACCTGAGGCTGAGGACCAGGTGACCAGGCTGTTCAAATGTGGGCGTTTCTTTTTAATCATGCAACCAGAGGCCGGGGAGAAAGGAAAGGTCAGGCAGGAGACCTTGCTTTACCTCAGTACCCAGCCCCAATGACATGGGGGTAAAGGGCTTGCTTCCTTTTCATTTGCATAGCCACAAAAACTCAGTTGCTAAGTGACCTGAAGCCTGTGGGCCTGTACTGATGTCTCATTGAGTTCTCTCTAGTGCAGCTTGTGTTACTACTGTGCAAGCAGAGGCACCCAACGGAACTGGCTCATACCTGTGTGGGCATCAGCACATAGATTGGAATTTCATTGTCATCTTTCCTTTATTGACATTGTAGACTCCACTAGGGGATTATTATCAGGCTTTTCTGTGGTTCAAATCTCCCTTGGCAATTTTCTGCAAGCCAAAAGAAGGAAAAAGGGCTTGCAGAATTTATTAGCAATTTTGCAGACGCCAGCATGTAGATTCTAAGTCTTAAGCCAAAAGAAAAGTGACATAGTTGATCTTCAACAGAGAGGCATCCCTTTCACTTTTTAAAACCTGTGATAAGATAGGCATAATAGAAAATACACTATCTTAGCAGGGTGGTTATGGTACACTCTTTTGATTCAAGTACTTGGGAGGCAGAGGCTGGTAGATCTCTGAGTTCCAGGACAGCCAGGGCTATACGGAGAACCCCCCCCCAAAAAACAAAACAAAACAAAACAAACCCTAAACAACTACAAAAACAAACACATTTTAAAGACATGCAGTTCAGTGTCCTTAAGTCTATTTTAACAATATTTATTGTGTACGGGGGCACATACACACATATATACATGAGAAGATATGCCCTGGTATGCTGTATGCTTATGAAGGTCAAAGGGCAACTCGTGGGAGTAACTTCTCTTTGTCTACCATGTGGGTTCCAAAGATTGAATTCAGGTTGTCAGACTGGGTGGCAAGCACCTTTATTTGCTTAGCCATCTTGCTAGCCCACATTAAATACACTGATAATTATTGGTCAGCCATTACCATTATTTCTAGAACTTTCTCATGATATCGAACAAAACTTTGTGTCCTCATTAAACACCTTTCTGGGCTGGGTTAGAGCTCAGTGGTAGGGCAGGGGCTTGTATGGATGGGTAAGGCTCTTGTTTCAGTCTTCAGCACCAGACAAAATCAGTCCTTCCTCATACCCTGTTTCCCAGGAGCTGGAAGTGTCCTTTTGCTTTCTGCCTAAGGATTCCATATGAATGGAAACTTTGCTTGCCCTTTTGTGTCTGGTTTATGTCACTCTGCTCAGTGTCTCGGGCGCCATCCCTGCTACAGTGCGAGTATCAGACCTGCATTCCTTTTTATGGCTATTGTACAGAGAGGCCACACTTTGTTTATCCATTTATCTGCTACTGCACACTTGGGCCGTTCCCATTCTTAGCTGTTGCAAATAAAGCTGCTGTGAACATTCTTGGGTTAGTAACCGCTCCAGTCCCTGGGTTCAGTTCTTTTGGGTAGAGGCCTGGATTGCCTTTATCTCCAGATTTTTTACAAATCAGAGGCTGCAGTTATGGATGGTACGGGCTGTCCCCGCTTTGTAACACCTCAAACAATGATAATAGTGTTACAGAATCCGGCCTCTTCCCTACCCCCTCTCTAGGTATAGCACTAGTGTTTGGTAAATGCCCAGGAAGCTGGAAATCTCGAGACTCACTTCTCCCAGCCCTAGGTTCCAGGCATGGCCCCTTTGCCACCTTTGCCATGAGGGTAAGAATTCCTTACGAGGAAATCTGTCACTGTGGTGAGAGAGAGAGCACCTGGGATGGCAGGACAGATTGGTGGCTCCCTTGGGAGTTCAAGGCCAGCCTGGGCTGCAGAGTGAGACTCTGTCTCAAACAAAACAAAATAAGGTAAAATCACAACACAGGTCTAAAGATGGAACTCAGTTGGATAACACACGGAACTCTGAGTTTGAACTCTAGCACTGCATAAAGGGGGCATGGGAGCACTGGCGTGTGATCCCAGCACTCGGGATGCAGAAGCAGAGGATTAGGAGTTCAAGGCTATCCTCAGCTACAGAGTGAGTTAGAAGTAAGCTTGGGATATACCAGATATTACACGTATGCACCCACACATGCATGCACTCACGTGTGTGCACACCCACCCACACCCATGCATGAATAAACACATATTCAAACACATATACTGAAAAAACCCAGGAAATAAACCAAAACTGAGCCTGTTTTTGCATCTGGGGAGAGCCTATTTATTTACTCTTTTCCTGCCCAAGCTCCTGCTTATCCTTCAAGGGCCCAAGTAAAATAAAACTTTTTAGAAAGCGGAAATTCCAAGTGTGAGGTGTTCCTGGGAGAGCTGACTTTCCCTGTCATGTGCAAAGTCCTTCTCAGAGTCAAGGATAACCGAATCCATTATATGCGTGCATGTGATACCTGGGATCAAACCCAAGATCTGGCCCATGATTGGTGAGATTTCTGTTGAGCCACATACCCAGCAAGCTTTTTTTGAGACCACCTCTTACCAGCTATCTCCTGCCTGCCTGTCTCCCAAGTAACTGGCATCAGAGGTCTGTGCCACCACAGTTGGCATTATCCAGAGGACATGTCACTTGCACCATATCTAATCATTGCTTTTAGTGCAAACCTTTTTTTTTTTAAAGATTTTATTTATTTATTTTATGTATATGAGTACACTGCAACTGTACAGATGGTTGTGAGTCATGTGGTTGCTGGGAATTGAACTCAGGACCTCTGCTCACTCTGGGCCCTGCTCTCTCAGGCCCCACTCACTCCAACCCAAAGATTTATTTATTATTATATATAAGTACACTGTAGCTGTCTTCAGACACACCAGAAGAGGGCATCAGTTCTCATTACGGGTGGTCGTGAGCCACCATGTGGTTGCTGGGATTTGAACTCAGGACCTTCAGAAGAGTAGTGCTCTTAACCGCTGAGCCATCTCTCCAGCCCTTTAATGCAAATCTTGCTCATCAAACTGTCACTCAGTAGTCCTGGGAGGTCAGACGGGTTTCACATGGTCTAGATTTGAAGCAGGTGTGAAGATGATGAGGTCCAAAGACCTTGGGATCCCTGAGCTGAGTCCATCACAGGACCAGCAGCCATGGGATGGGCAGTGGGTAGAGGAACACTCGGGTCCTTAGCTAAGCTCTTGGTCCTTTCACCAAGATGAAGGAACAAGAGGGTGTGAAAGGCGGCTGGAGTCTGCATCTGCTGGTGAACAAGGAAGGCAAACCGTTGATATAGGAGGCAGTGAAATAGGACATCTTATTTATAGAAAACTGGACGTAAAGGCTCAGGGCGTGTTTGAATCATTAAGTTACAGGTTGGTTTCTAGCATTGGAGAGGTTTCACATACAATCTTGAAGCAAACTACAAGGGTCCTTTAGGAGTGAATTAAGTACAAAGTCATCCCTACTTCCATCAGACTCCTTGCAATGACTTTCCATGGATCACCGTTGAGTTGAGCCCAGTGGGAAGTCTCACTGGATCTAACTTAGGAGCATCCTTCATCTTGTCCTGGTTACGGCCATATGGCCTCCCTGTCTGCATCCAGAGGCATCGACTTCCAGAAGGACCTCTGGTTTCTGTTTCGGCTTCTAGAGTCTTACTCTTTGGTGGTAAGTGTCTGGGAAACAGGAGGCTGGGCTGTCCTCTCCCAGGAAGGCCAGTGTCATTGGGGTAGGGGTGAGGTGGCGAGAGGGGGAGGCAACTGCTGCTGGCGATGGGGGGGGGCGGGCAGGGTGGCTGGGACATTGGGAGTGGAGAGAATATATTCTCTCTTGCTAATTATTTTCCCTGAGGACTTAGCCAGTGCAGAACCATCTATTATCGTGGGAGCGCTCTATGGTGGGTCTGCCTGTGATGAATGCTAAGTGGAAACAAGCAAGAAAAATTAACAGGCGGCCGCTTCTGTCCACCTAATTAAAATGCATATCCAAGTGCATAAGCCCTTATGTTTCCCCAATGCGCGCACCCCCCCCCATCCCAATTCTGTGGAGGAGAAAAACACTCCCCCCAATCATTTCCTTTGATTATGTTTTCATCAGGGAAGGACTGAGGGTTTCCCTCAGAATCCACAAGGGTTCCATCTTCTAACAGTTAAAAAGTTGCCGGTCTTTGACTTCAACCAGTCTTGAAAATTCTGAGTATTATAAGAAATTTAAAACAAAATGATAAAATCCTCAAACTTTATCTGACTGCAGATAAAAAAAGGACTCAAGGAAAAAAAAGATGAGGGGTGTGTGTGCATTTTCCTCTGACTTTAGTTTTGTGTTAAAAGTCTAGCTTGGATTAGTAATGGGAAGTTTGAAAGTCTTTTCTGCCTCTTTCCGACTCCTGTCTATATCTTTTCCTCTCTGGGTGCTATTTTCCACAAACCTTTACAAAACCCCAAGCTTTTGTAGAGAGGTTTCCTAAGACAATGTTTTATCTGCCATTGCATATGGGGACAGTATCAGAAATGCCCCAAGTGTGTTTGAAACCAAACAATACTTCTTCATCCGTAAGAGGTGTTCCCTAGTCCCTTCTCTCAGCTCATCATCCTCTCTCTCTCTCTCTAGAACAACTTTATTCAGCAGTCATAAAATATTTAATAAAACATGAAACCTCAGTCCCCATGTTCACTCCGCCGTCACCGGCATCTCCGTGCAGAGCCCCCTCCCCAGCCTGTCTGCCCTCCACAGCAGCCCCAGCTGTTCATTTATCAGGGCTTAGCAGTGCATGGAGATTGCTTTTAATTAACTCTCTTCATTTTTCCCAATCTTCAGGGAGCAGCAGCCATTTAATGATTTTAATATTTTATCCAGATTTATATCCCCTTCTTCGTTGTTGTTTGACTTGCGCATTTGCTCTTCCTGAATAGCTTTTAGATGAGTCTGTTTGTTTGCCCCTGACCCTCTACCCCCAAGACCTTTCCCCAAGATGGGAGGATGAGTTCTAGAGAAGGTCCACTTCAGGGGTGGGTCCTGTGATGGTTTGGATCATAGACTTTGTCTTAGAAAGCTCAAATTTCACTTGACTCTTAGATGACAGAGCTTATGAGCTTTTCTTTAAAAGGAAAGGAAGGAGGCAAAGATAAGAAGAGAAAAGCAGGGAAGAGAAGAAGAAATTCTGCGTTGCAGAAGGTGAGGTCCTTCAGCCCTTGTGCTTGCTCTGAAGGTGTGAGGTGGTGGGCAGGTGGCTCAAACCTGCTTCTTGGGGTTCACTTTGAGTTGTAGTTTGAGGTTCATCATCCCGCCCATTATATATAGTGTCACCTATAGTCCTTTTTGTTCTTAAAATAATAGATGAGCCAGGAAGTGGTGGCACAAGCCTTTAATCCCAGCACTTGGGAGGCGGAGGCAGGCAGATTTCTGAGTTCAAGGCCAGCCTCGTCTACAGAGTGAGTTCTAGGATAGCCAAGGTTATATAGAGAAACCCTGTCTCAAAAAAAAAAACCAAGGGGAAAAAAAAACCCCAAAAAACCGAAACAAAAGTACAACAACAACCCCCCCCCCAAAACCAAAAAATCCAAACCAAACAAAAAAAAGATGGGACCATGCCTGGTGGCACACACCTTTAGTTCTAGTATTCAAGGAGGCAGAGGCAGGTAGATCTCGCTGAATTCACGGGCAGCTGGGTCTACATAGTTCCAGGCTCAGCCAAGACTACATAGTGAGACCCTGTCTCAAACAAAGCAAAACACCATAAAGCTAAACATCCAAGCAACCAGACAACAACAAAAATCCCCACTCAAACACAACAATTCTTACTGTGTAGCCCAGTCTGGGCTCAGGAGATCCTGCCCCAGCTTCTCTGTGGCTGGGACTAAGTGTGTGTCATCATATCTGGAACAGTAGATTCTTGCTGCTGCTAAGGGTGCTGGCTTTAGAGCAGACTGGAGATCGGTTCAGCCCAGTCTTCCTGTCATGACTGCTTCTTTATTTAGGCATGGCTGGGATCAGCTGAGCAACTTCTTGGCAGATTAATTGCTGTGTGATCTGAAGAGGGAATTGAAGAGGCAACTATTGCTTTCTGCCTGCTACTGTGTAGTGGTAGGCAGACCTGGAGCTAGCTACCCAGCTTCCTGGCTCCCCCTCCCAGACTCCTTTGCACCGAGGAGCATGTACCTTTGTCCAGTAGCTCCATGGAGGTCTGGCAGACAGGCTTGCATGCAGGCTTGTTTTTAGAACCAGTGTGGCCACAAAATGCCCTTTTGACACTGGGGGTTGGTGATATATGTCTTTGGGGTTACCTGTTGCTAGGCAACTGCCAGCTAAAGTTTGAGCTTGATCTGGGGATTGCAGTGAATTGCCCTGGGTGACTTATATCTACATTTAGGGACTTTGATTTGCAGTATTGGCCCAGGGAACAAGAGGCTAGGAAGACATTCTTTTTTGTAGCCTAAGGTTTTTAAAAGTCCAGGCCAGTGCCTGATGCCTGGTTAGTATTTGGAGATGTTTATTTTGGTGATGAAGATGCTCTTTTCCTTCCGATCTCCTTATACTGGAGTGTACCTCTCCTCTCCATAGTTCTGCTAGTTCTGAAACCCTACCTATTCTTTATATGTCAGGGACCCAGCTACATGCAAGAGACAGTGAGGGAAACCAGATCTCAACGCTGTGGTCAGGTGTTCACACCACTCAGTGTTTGCAGGACCTCTGCATGTGGCTTTATGGGGCTCACAGCCCTTGATGAACACATCTGTGGATACCCTGCTGATGTCCGGGCTCTTGGGTGACAGCCTCCACATGAAAGATGCAGGTGAATTTCTCTTCTCCCTCAGCCTCATAAAGGCTGGGATTAGGTGTGCATCATCACACCTGTCTAAAAGGATGCTCCGAGTCCCTGTGCAGAGGCAACCCCCCTCCATCCTCTGACATCTCAATAAGCTTCTTATAGTTGTTGTAGATCAGTAGTTAAGTGGTCTTGTAGCTCCAGCCTACTTCCAGATGCACTGTTTGCTTGATCCCTGCAGACAGCTCAGGGGCTCCCTTTCTCCACTGTAACCTTAGCTGACCTTCAGTTCGGCACATGCCTTTCCTCCTTCCATCACATCAACTCTGCTGTGGTTGGTTACAGCAAAAGGCTCTGGAAGGCAGTGACTGTGGCTGTGTTCTTCTGCCCCTAAAACCTAGCCTTGGCTGTCACTTGGTGAATAGCTGAGTGGTTGATGGCAGGAGGTAGGTACACTGCTCTGCCTGTCTTTAGAATTGACTTGTTCTCATTGTCTGCTTTAACAGTCTTCATTTGGGAAAGGCAGTAGAATTCTCTTTAAACAGTCTTTAGTTTTGGATGTCAGGAATCAGACACAGGCTTGGACGTGCTGACGTGCGGGAGGCATGGCTGCATTTCTGAGCCAGGTCATTTGTATTAGTAGACACAAACAGTTTGGTGTTCTACTTTAGTGGGTTTTTTTTTTTGTTTGTTTTTGTTTTTTCCTTTTCAAGATAGGGTTTCTCTGTGTAGCCTTGGCTGTCCTGGAACTTGATCTGTAGATCTAGCTGGCCTCAAACTTAGAGATCTGTCTGTCTCCGCCTCCCGAGTGCAGAGATTAAAGGTGTTCACCACCACAGCTGTGGCTCTATTTTGGGATTATAAGATTGGCAAAAGTAGAAGGCATGAAACCTTTAATGGCTAAAGCCAAGGCTGAACTCTGAAGAGAGAGTTCACTGTTGGTTCCATCAAGCTCTGGAGATGATGTCAGCCCAGTCATAGTGTACTGATGTCTTGTGGAGAACGTCTTCTGCACGCTTTGACAGTGCACATTCCTAGATAGGATAAGCTCTAGTGATGTGATGGCCCTACATGTCCAATGCTGGGTTGGACAGTGAGCTGGAAAGGGTGTCCCAGGGTCCTTGGAGCACCTCCATCTTACATTAGGAGAGATGCTGACTTGGGGTTGTAAGCCTTGCAGACCTTCTCCAGATCCTTCTGTGATGTGGAAGAAAGACTTCTGGAAAGTCTTGTCCTTGTATCTGGAGGAAGATAAAGACATGAGGAAGAGGCAGACTCTTGGAGTTAAAATTTTTTAGTCCAGATTCTGGTCTGCTAGACCTCCTCACCCTAACCCTTCCATGCAGAAGGCTAGAAAACACTTAGATGTTGCCCAAAATGCAGGTTGCAGGGACAGAACTGTGCAAAAATGCCTGTCACTTCCCAAAGGCTACATTGAACTAGCTAGCACCTGTGCTCCGAGGTAACTCTACTCCAGCACAAAGTCAGTGGGAAGGGGCACACAGGGCTGTCCCCTTCCCCGCACTCATTTCCTTTCTGGGCAGCCATCCCAGTATAACAGATACTTACACATGTTCTGTCCTCATTTTATCTAATCACACATGTCTCTGGGGAGTGGGAAACTGGTTTGGACCACTCCATTGTAGGTCAGTGATGCGCAAGGTTAGCTGAGATGAACACTGATCTATAGACTCCTGTGAAGTTCTTTAAACTTGCTGACCAAGAGCCTACTAGGGGCATTGTTTGCCTTCCCAGGGAGTAGAGAGCCCAGCCAGTGTCAGGGGAGGAAATGGAGTCTAGCTGGTTTATGAGTTTAAATTTTGGAGGCTTTCTGAAACCTAGCTAAATCTTAGAGCAATAGGAGTCTTGTTTTCTTAGTTTATGATCTGCCAAACTGAGAAGACCCAATAGTATTGGCCCCTCTTCCAGTCATCATTCATTCTTGGCCTTTATCTGCCCAGGATGTCTTCAGTTTACAGGGAAATGCAGACCCATAGAAGCTCTGATGGATGGGATTGTCTTTACTATTGCCCAGGGCTGCCCCAAGTGCCCATCTCCCGAGTTACCCAGACCAACTGGTCTAAATGCTGCCGGGCTCAAGAGAATACCCAAGCCTCTCTCTAAGACTGTGAACCAGCATTGGGGCAGCCCCATCTCCCAGTGGCTCTGGCTCTCCCTGGGGCTCTGCTTCCTGCAGCCTCTCAAATCCCCAGGAAGAAAAATCCCACCAGTAACCCCTTGACTTTTCTTTCGCCTTCTATTTCTTATTTCATTCTCGACTCAGAGCTAAGCTGCCCCAAGGCCCTCTGAGCCACAGATCAAGGAATAATCCACTTACTGCTTCATGCCGAGGTTTGCACCTCCAGCCTCTGCTTCCTTCGGACTGCCTCCTCGCCTGCCTCTCCTCCTCGCCTGCCTCTCCCACTCGCCTGCCTCTCCTCCTAGCCTGCCTCTCTTCTCCATTCTGCTTTCTCCTTTGCTCCGTGGCTAGCATTCGGTCTGAAAGAGTTAAAGGGGCACAAAAGGGAGGAAAAGGTACACTGCTTTTGTCTCTAAGGATGGTCTGCTGGATCTATGAGTGGGAGAGGGGAAATGAGGAGGAACAGACAGAGAGAGCAGAGAGATGCAGGGATGTGAGAGTCTAGGAGGTTGATCTAGGAGAGGTTTATTTATTTTTTTATTTTTTATTTTAACAAAACAAAATAAAAACAAAACTATATCTTCTTAAATTTTCAAATATTCTTTTTTAGACAAGGTCTTACTTATGTAGCCTTGGCTGGTTTGGAATTACAATGTAGACCAGGCAGGCCTTGAACTCACAGAGATCCACTTTCTATCGTGTGGACCCCCAGCTGCTGGGATCAAAGGTGTGTGCCACCACACCCGGCACATGATTGTAAAAAACAAATTTGTGCTTTGATAGTTTCGCACACATATGTAATGTGCTCGCATCACTCCTCCAATCCCTCCCTTCCTGTCTCACTCTGGTTACCCCATCCAACGAGGCTCCCTCCTGTTTTCATGACTTTTTGTCTTGTTTTGTGACCCACTGAGTCACAAATTCGAGCTATTCACCAGAGCATGGAGACTCAGCAGTGGCTACACCAGGAGGCAAGGACTCCCCCTCCTCCTGCATCCACTGACAGCTGATCATTCCTTAGGGAGAGATTCCTTCTGTCTTTGCAGGCAGAAGCTGGGAGGTTGATGGGTGTCTACGGCACTTCACCCTGAACTGGCTCATCTAGTGTACCTCAGAGGCTATGCATTGTTGGACCTGGTTAGTATTTTATGGGAGAGAACGGAGAGCTGTGGGTGAGATGAGAAGAGACAAGAGGAGGTGGCCTCCCACTGCCATCAGAGCCCGGGGAATTGGGCAGGCTCCATAGAAAGTGAGACTAGAGGATATTACATAGGGAAGAAAGGTGGGTGAAGATTTTGAAAGCGTTCGTGTGGCTCCATGGAGGACCCCCTTTATTTTCCGAGACAGGGAAAATGAGGTGAGAAGGAACATGGGAAAGACAGGAAAATGTGGGGTGTCTATATACAGAAGGTAGTGGGAACTCTTCCTCGGGCTAGGCTATAAGTGTGCATCTGTTTGGAACAGCTCCTGGAGAGCACTCAAATGTAGGCACCTATGGGATGCTGGCTTGGTAGGCTATAATTCCTGGTCCTCCAGAGAGATGGACTGTCTCCTTCCAGTCACTCACAGAAGAGTTAAACTGGATCCAGGTCTTGGGTTCCTTTGTCATGTGTTTTGTTTTGTTTGCTTGTTTGTTTGTTTATTCATTTTAAGATTTATTTATTTTATGTATATGAGAACACTGTAGCTGTACAGATGGTTGTGAGTCACCATGTGGTTGTTGGGAATCAAACTCAGGACCTCTGCTCACTCCAGCCTTGCTTGCTCCGGCCCAAAGATTTATTTATTATTAGATGTGAGTACACTGTAGCTGTCTTCAGACACACCAGAAGAGGGCGTCAGATCTCGTTACAGATGGTTGTGAGCCACCATATGATTGCTGAGATTTGAACTCAGGACCTTTGGAAGAGCAGTCAGTGCTCTTAACTGCTGAGCCATCTCTCCAGCCCCTCATGTGTTCTTTTTAAAAAGCAATTTTAACATTACATTTGTGTGTGTGTATTTGTGTGTGTGTACACATATGTGCTCATGTACTACAGCATGCATGTAGAGGACTTTATGGGAATTGGTTCCTTTGCTCTACCATGTGGGTCCTGGGGATTGAACCCAGGTCGCCTGTCTTGGTAGCAATCCACTTTCCCCACTGAGCTATCTTTCCTGCCCCTGTTATGCATTCTGAGTACTTTCCAGTATGACTTTCAGGGGAAGCAGAGATTATCGAAATGTACCACCAGGCCTGCCCTGGTTTGAGCCATCAGTCCCTCTGGATTTGGGACAGTCCTATCTAGCTGCAAAGATAATCTTGCTATAGAATCTGAGCTTGAGGGGTAGAGCCCAGCTAAGCACTGGATTAAAGAGTTAGATGTGGAGCTGGATATGGTGGTGCAAACCTTACATCTCAGTACTCAGACGGCAGAGGCAGGCCAGCCTGGTCTACATAAGGAGCTCTGGAACAGCCAGGGCAACACATGGAGACCCTCTCTCAAAAACTAAAAAAGCGCCGGGCGGTGGTGGTGCATATGTTTTATCCCAGCAGAGGCAGGCAGAGCTCTGTGTTCGAGGCCAGCCTCGTCTACAGAGCAAGTTCCAGGACAGTCAGGGCTACACAGAGAAACTCTGTCTTGCAAAAATGGTTAAATATCTCCCTCTTTTGTAGTTTTAGTCTTTGCTTATATTTTTATTTTATTTTTTTTTTTAATAAGACAAAGTCTCATGTAACCACTTCTGACCCTCAGGGCTCTCCTTCTCAATTGCTAGGATTACAGTGTGTGCCACCCTGTCCGGCTAGGTATTTAATACCTAGAAATGGAATTAATAAAGACACTACGAAGATCCATCCCAGGGCTATGGTTGTGGATTAGTTGTACTTGTCCAGCTCTTACAAATCCCTGGGTTCTGTCTCCAGCACATAAACCAATGGTACAACTACATTCCTGTGATTCCAGCAGTCCAGACCTCCAAGGTCATTCTGGGCTATACAGTAAATTTGAGGCCAGCTTAGGCTACAGGAACCATGTCTCAATCAATCAATCAATCAATCAATCAATCAATCAATCAATCAATCAATCATCAATCAATCCAGCATAGAGATGTGAACCCTCTATCTTCAAGCCTGGCATCAAGAATGAGTTTTTAGGGTTCAGATAAAAGAATGGGGCTAAAGGTGGTACCTCCCCAACTCCAGTCAGGCACCTTCAACCATCTAACTGTCCACTAGCGTTCCAGCTATGTTATCCCACAGACAGCTGATTTTCAGGCAAAGGCTTGTCTTATACACATGGAGGGCTCTTTGTAAGTTTAGATATGGAGTCCGGCCCAGGGGAGCAGCTGTCATGTGGACGGTAGCTTGCGGGCAGACTGAAGGGCCAGAGTCTGGGTTCAAATCCGACCTTTATGACTGAAGGCAGGGTTTCAAATCTCTGTGCCTCGGTTTCCTCATCTGTGGCGCGTGACTGAGAGTTCTGGCTTGACATCAGTGTATATAGGGTCCTTAGAGGAGCTGAAGCCTGTCACCTTGGGACGGATGTTGGTAGTGCTCTGTTTTCCTCTACAAAATGGAAAGGCACCCTAGTTGAGACCCTCACCACCTTGTGCACATCTGCATTTTAAAAGAAATGAAACACATAGGAGAAATTATAATTTTTCTGGAATTTCTAGAATTCCATTATAATGTGGTAGTGGTGGTGGTGATGATGATGATGATGATGACGACTGACTAGGTCAGGCTTGCCTCCGACTCTATAGAGTTGAGACTGACCTTGAACTCCTGAGCTTCTAGCCTCCATCTCTTGCTTCTCCCTCTAGTGTCCTGGGATTACAGGTGGGGAACAGTACATCTATTTATTTTTATTATTATTATTATTATTATTATTATTATTATTTTCTAACTAGGATAAGCTAGAAGAGACTTTGAGGGAAATTTATCTCTATTATTTACAAACTAGTTAATTGCTGCTGATATTGGGTCCCCGTGAAAAAGAACATGAATTTCACAGACCCTGACAACAGCTCACAGAGGAGCAGTGCCCTGGTTGACTGCCTGGGCTCCTGTGTCCAGTTTCCGAGCATCCTGTGACAGCCTCCTCCCTGGGGGAGAGGGTTCGTCCTGCATGAATGAACTCTGCCCTCCTGTCTCAAGCTAGAAAAGGGCTGAAAGTCCCTCAGACCCCAGGGAGGGGGGAGGAGGAAAGTCAGGTTGTGAGCTTATCTGCCTGGCTAGGGATGTGTTGCTGCAGTTATTATCTGGGTAATACAGAGCCCACTGGGGCACCCTGCTATTTCTTAACCTCCTGGGCAGGCCGGTATGTGAATTTGAGTTTCCAGAACACTCTTTCGGAAGGCAGGGCTCCACTCTGCTTGACAAGCCGGCATGTCAAACATCAGATCCCTATGTTATTTTTAACTGTCCAGAGGAGTTTTTTTTTCCCCCTTATGGTATAATTGATGAGACTCAGTGGCCCAGGCAGAGAATCCAAATGTAAGCTTGGTTTGTATCCCTTGAACAGGCATGTGTCTGATAACCTAAGAGAGAAGCCACCCTGTTTTTCTGGGTCGACTGTTCTAAATCTTCCTGTCCTCCACAGCCCCCACAGGCCTCCAGGGAAGAGAGATCTCAGATAACCTGAGCTCCAAGTCAGCAGCTGGGGTGGAGGGAGGGCTATGAGACTGTTTTCCGTGACCTTCTCCTTCCTACCTCTTTCTGAGTCTTGGTAACTAGGGACAAAGCTGCATTTCAGAGAGTTTAAACAGGATACTCTGGAGGTTGCCACGCCTGTCTCTGTCTCTTCTCCTGACCCTCTTTTTTGCTCCCCCTTTACTCCCAGAGGGGTAAGCTACCTTCTTATAGCCCTCAAGGGACAGTCCCAGAGAGCAGCCCTAGTGTAAGAGAGGGAATTCTGGGGGTGTCTGGTGATAACCGAGAACATTTTCAGTTCTCCACGTCCAGGGGAGAATGCCATGTCTCTCACTGACCTGTCTCAGGCTTCACAGATCTATGGCTTTATTTTATGTTTCCTCACTGTCCCTCTGGGCAGCAACACGAGAGGCTCTTGTCCCACATTATTGAGTACACACATTGTGCCAGCTACATTGGTCCTGTGCATTCAATGCTAAATCAAACCAACGCAGGCCCTGTCTTCATGGAGCTTGGGGTTTGATTGGGAAGACAGTTACCAATCCCATAGTCTCACGGCTAGAGAAGTAAAACTGGAATCTGTGTTCTGTTGAAGAGTCTACGAAGACAGGAGGGTGTAGTCGGGAGAACTCTTTTGGTCTCATGCGCGGAGGGAAAGTTTCCTGGAGGAAGGAACAGTTCCTGTCTGGTAGTGAGCATAGGTGTGCAAAGGTTCTATTGGAAAGCAGTGAGGTTGAATCAGTGGAGAAGGCAGGAGGCCCGGTCATGGCATGGTACAGACTGTGAACTTTATCCTAAAAGCAGGAAGCCGCCATGGAAGGACTGTTGGTAGGAAGCGACGTGATCCAGTTCATGTTCTAAATATTCCCTCCCAGCTATGGAGAGATGTAGCAATGGAGGCCGGGAAGGACAGGATGGGCAAGTTCTGGGGAGGCGTTTCTGGGTTAAATGTAGAATGTAAAAAGAGATACAATCATGAGTCCCAAGGACAAAGCATTAGCTGCAGAAGGCTTTGGCCCCCGGGCTTCGCCTGCACTGGCTGGTTTCCCTTCCTCCTGTCCTTAGAGCCCACATGCTTGAAATGAGCTGATGCCCCTTCTCCATCCTTGGAAGATTTTTGCTGTTTTCCTCCGGGTTGGAGTCAAGCAGATAGCTTCCCTCTGCTGGCCCCGGTTCCTGCCCCAACTGTCATTTGGGTTCTCAAGGGCTGTCTGAGGATGTCTGTGGGATAGATGCCTGAGACTGAGGGATGGGTAGGTTCCCAGAGGCTCTGTTATCTGATTCCTGTACCCTGAACACTTGGAGCACAGTTCCACTCAGCTCTGCACTGGGAGAAGGCGGTGTTTCCCATGGGACCATAGGAGGCCAAGTACTTGGAGTTCTTTGGGCACCACAGTAATACAGCTGAGGAGACCAGAGGGTTTGGAACACTGAGGTATCCTGGTCAACAGCTACCAAGTGTCAGAGCTGGTGGAGGAGCAAGTACAAAGCCAGGTGTCTGACTTTAAGTGCAGGCCCGGCTCACTGACCCATGGACCAACCAACCGTGGCTAGGAAATATCCAGGAAGGAAACTACATTTATACTGAGCTGTGCACATCTTCTCTTTTCATCCTCACCTTGCTTTCCTTTGCTTCTTTCTTTCCTTCTCATTATGTGTGTTAGTATTATTACCACCACCACCACTATTACTCCTCTTCCTATTCTTATTAGTTTGGATAGAGTCTTGCCATGTAGTCCTAGCTATCCTGGAACTTATTACATAGCCTTGAATTTACAGCAATCCTCCTGCCTTCTGAGAGCTGGGATTGTGGACATGGGCCACGGCTGCCTGGCTTTCTTGTCATTTTCTACACAGTACAACTTATAACTGTATTTGGTCTTCCAAGTAAATTAGAGCGATGATTTCAAAGAATGTGGGCACACGCGTGGTAGTTGTTTGTGAATACCATGTGTGCTGACTTCCTTTCTCTCTCTCTCTCTCTTTCTCTCTCTCTCTCTCTCTCTCTTTCTTTTCAATTGTCAACTCAGAGCAACCTAGAATCATCTTGGAAGGGAGACAGGGAGACCCTTAGTTGACAAAACACCTCCATCATGTTGGCCTGTAGGCAAGTCTGTGGAGCATTTTCTTGGTCGATGTTTGATAATGGGAGAGCCAGCTCACTCTGGGTGGCGCTATCCCCTAGGCACGAGGCTGTAGAAGAAAGCAGGCCGAGCAAGCCATGGGCAGCAAGTCACTAAGAATCATTCCCTCACTTCCTCCCTCCAGATTCTTGTCCTGACTTCCCCTCGAGGTAGACTAAGACAAGGAGCTGAAATTAACCCTTCCCCAAGGTTGCTGCCGTTCATACTGTTTATCACAGTAATAGAGAGCGAGCAGAGACACCAGCTCATAGAAGGAACTTAAACACCCATAGGGCTTGGTAGCACAGGGGTACTAGAACTAACTAGTCCCCCAGATCACAAGGGTTAATTCTATCCCATGTTACCTTTTCCTCTTCACACCCTTTCTCAGTGAACAGGGTCAAACATACTTTCCTTTTTTAAGAAGCTTTTGGAACAATTTCCAGATACAGCTTTTCTTTATTTAAAAAAGGTTGAACATCTCTGTGGCCTGGGCTGACCCAGAACTCTTGATTGTGTGCCTCTGACCCCCCCTCTCAATCCCTGTAGTCATGTGAACACAGGTATGTCCTACCACACTTGGCTGTGATTAGAATCTTTTGAGGACTCATGAGCTCCATCCTCAAAGTAGATATCTACTTAATACAGGGCAGAGCAGAAGCAGGCTAGTCATAGTCACACTAGAATTTTTCCCTCTGTAAAATCCCAAACGTATACAAAGGAGACAAGATGGCACAAGAGATCCTCCCCTACACCATCTTTAAGAGAGATGTGGGAGGCATCTTCGTACCCTTTCAGACCTTCCCCAGGGATGCTCTTGCTTTTAGGTTCAGCTGAGAGGAAGAAGATGTACAGGAAGAAGTTGAAGCTCTTGAGCTGCCTGACAGCTGTTGACCAGAGAGGGAGACAGTCATTTTGACTCACCCTTCTCCAGCCATCTAGCTCACAGGCAGAACTCCTGCTCAGGATGGAAGGTTGCTTTAGGAAGTGCTTTAGATGGCTGCGGGCTCTCTCCCTGTTTGGACAAGCAACAAACGTCTGGCCAGGTCAGCAGTAGCCCTGGGGCATCGTACAGATAATATGAGGGTCGGGGTGGGCCAGGGATGGAGCCCCAACCCTAGTGAGCCCTACCTCTCTTATGGGACAGATTGCCTCAACTGTCTTTTAGCATGGAATGACCTAAAATGGCCCCTTGAAGTAGCAGTATGAAATAGCCACATGGTCTTTGCTTCATTTTTATGCAAAAGGCCTTTTGGATAGCCTGGAGGTTTCATCATGTGTCTGGAAAGGAGCATACTTTAACATGTGATCCTGTGGGTACAAGATGGGCCCCACTTTCAGTCTCTCTGATTCAGCCTGCCCTGGAAGACATGGCCAAATGTGATTCAGGGGTGGTTCAGTGACTGCAAGGGGATTTCAGGGAAAGAAGAATCATTTTGCTGGTTCATGTCCTGTAGGGGAGCTGGGTTGAAAGGGTCCCTAACCTGTGAGAAGAAAATAACTAAAGAGCAGAAGAGAAGGAACCAGACTCTCAGCAGGGTCATTGAACAGTTCCCGGTCTGGAAGGCTCTGTACACTCTAGCGAGGGGTTGAGTACCAAAAAGAGATGCAAGTTTGTGTTCTTTGGTGTTTTGTGTCTAAGAGACAAGATACAAATAGTGAAAATGTCATTTGAAGACTTTGGGAATATAAGTTGTGAGTCGACAAAAACCCTTGTGTGGCCCATGTCTGCAACTTTAGTCTTGAACTGAGGCAGGAGGATCAGGAGAGTGAAGTCATCATTGGCTATATAGTGAGTTGAAGGTCATCCTGGATTCATGAGACCCAGGGTCAAAACGAAACACCAGGAAGCACCCATCCATTCATTCAGTGGAACAAGAACAGAGCAAAAGAAGAAGATAGTAAACATATAAAAATTATGTATACTTACTTTTACAGTTTTTATGTCTATATGTGTACATCTGTGTGTATGTACGACATAGACACTTGTGGAGGCCAGAGGACAACCTGGCTATAGTCACTCTTCTTCTATAATGTGGGCTGAGGGCTTAAACTCAGGCCGTCAAGCTTGCTGGTAAATTGCTTTATCCACTAAGCTATCTTTCCAACTCCCAAGTATTCACCTGTGTGCAGATGAGAAAACGACAAATTAAAGCGGCTTATTCAAGACCACACGGCTGGGCTGGTATGTGTAGAGTCAAGTCATGTGGCTGAGTTTGTTCATGGCTTGGATTCAAAACAGCAGTGAACCCCCCCACCCCCCGACTCTCCCCATCCCCCCAGACAGCCTGCGTGGCTTACAACTGCCTATAACTGCAGTTCCAGAGGATGAGATGCCCTGTTCTGGCCTCCATAGGCATCTGCATGAATGTGACACACATACAGACAAGGGGGTATACGCGCGCGCGTGTGTGTGCACACACACACACACACACACACACACACACACGCACGCACGCACGCACACACACAAATTAAAAACCCAAACAAACAGAACCCACTTACCTGTCCGGCAGGATAGAGGCTGTGTATGACTACTTTACATGGCGGCTTGAGTGGGAAAGCTAAAGGGATTGGGGTGCAGGTGGGATTGTGCCTACTCAAACTAAGGAGCAATAGCTCACACAGCTTATCACACGTAAGCTCAAATAGACACCAGACAAGCTCATCTCATAGCACGCTGGGGCAGAGAGATCCCAGAGCCGTGCTTAGGATTGTGTCCCCAGCAAGGACACGAAGCACCCCCAATAGGTAACACTGGCCGAGTGTGCATTTGTGCCACATTGACTGTGCCTTCTGCACATTTGTGGTTTCAGTCATTGGGAGTGTGACCCCATTACAGCCTCCTCCTCCCTCTCTCTCTCTCTCTCTCTCTCTCTCTCTCTCTCTCTCTCTCTCTCTCTCTCTCTCTCTCTCGTGGCAGTTGTTACGCGCTTTCCCATTTACCTGATAATCTCTGCTGCCCCCTCACCTTCGGCAGCTGCTTTTTCCTCAGATTCATTCAAGAGAAGGGAAGCTCAGAAGCAGGAACTTTCCTGACACCGTGTTCTCTGCTTTACGATGACAGAAACACCTCCTTTGGGAGCATTTCCCTTGGGCACCCAGTTGGTGATATCGTTCCCCGTGTCACGGTTCTATGATGTGGTCTGATGACGTCAGAGGCTGCCGTGTGTCCTTGTTCACCTCAGCCTTTCCATTTGGGATTAAGGTTCATGGTTCCAGAGACTTGACTTGCCATTGGCATCTGTAGCCTGAACCGTCCTTAGTTTGAGGAGTAAATGGTGTAATTCCCATGGGCCGGCACCCACAATCCCATCTTATCCGCACAGGGTGATCCTGCTGCCTGACCCCACCCCCACCCCATTTTATATCCTAAAAACTGCGCATCCTCCTCAGACCTCACTATGGCCTAACAAAAGCCTTAGGGCCATCTTTGGCTCCTCTTTCCCTTTTCCTCACCCACTCTTAGTCCTGAGTCTTTCATGTGTGTTGGCCAGGAGGAGTTCCAGGGTCTGGGCTAGTACTGGACATTGTTTAATCACAGGGCTTTCTTCAAGGCAAGCACATAACTCCCAAGCTACATCCCTAGTCCACTTATTTTCATCTTGAGGTACAGTTTCACTATTAGTCTAGGCTGTCCTTGAAATCACTCTGTAGTCCTGGAGGGCCTCGAACTTGGGGTTCTCTTGTCTTAGCCTTCTGAATATAGCTGGAGTTTCAGCCCTCAACTGCCATGCCTGGCTCCAAAGGCCTATTGACTTACCTTGGTCACCTCTGGATTCTGTCCTCCACTCTGGTCACTTGTCTTTGAGGCCACAATATGGCCCATGGGACCACTGGCTAGAGCTACTTAATTTATCCCATTAGGTCATTCCCTTCGGAGGGAGGTGTGTACAGAACAGTTCCATTATGTCATCTGTGGCCCTACTGATTATAAGATTTATCCATCCATCCATTCTTCCATCCTCTATCCGCCATTTGTTGAGTGGCAGCCCTGTGCAGGCCTGTGGGAGGGGTTGGGATAGAGTAGCCAAAAGTACAATCTTTCCTTTCCTATCAATTTTTAATCCCATAGAAAGGGACAGAAATAAACAGCCCAAATCTCAGAAGCATTATGGGTACTTTTTGTTCATTTGTCCATTAATTATTAATGACTTTCCACTATGTGCCAAGCTCTGTAGGTGCTGGGATATAGCAGCTAACAAAACATGGTCCCTGCCAGAAGGTTCACATTCTAGTGGGGGAGACCCGCAGTGGCTATGTGCACAGTAGAGATGGTGTGCAGGGAAGCAGAGCTAGGTCAGGGGCACGTGTCTGTGGGTTTGCCCCTATGTAGAGGGTGCCCTTAGATGCTTCTGTGTTTACTGAGCTGACGTGCAGAAATTGGGGGGAATAGCATTTCTAGCTTAGGGAGTTGCTGATACCTAGTGCTGATGTCCTGAGTTGGGAGCACACCTGTTAGGGTATGCAGCGGGGCAAAGGGAGAAGGGAGTGGGTGGTACTTCTTGAGCATCACCCGGAACTCTGAGACCCCAAGTCAGCCTTCCATTCTACGCCCTATCCTGGGCTCCGAGGTTCAGTCCTACTTGCTCATGAACTTCCCACCTGCAGACCTCTGTTTCTAAGAACTCTCCAGCAGGTCTGCCCCTGCTGCCCACCTCTCCCTCACGGACTCCCCCCAGTCTCTGCTCCTCTCCAAGACTTTCTTCAGGCAGAACCGGCCACATCTGGACAGGTCTCCGTTTTTCCTTTGAGCATGCAAACTCAGCGTGGTGGCTTCTGGTTGTCAGTGCCACTGGTGGGAGCTCCTTGAGTCTTACTAGATGAGTTTTAGCTCTTAGTCCATTGGGCACACAGTAGGTGGTTCAGTGCATATTCAAAGCAAGTGCCTTTGGAAAATAGCTAGCTTTGTCACTAGCTTGCATGGATAGAAATGCAGGCAGATGCATGTTTTTTGTTCTTTTTTTTTTGATTTTGTTTTTGTTTTTACACATCAGTTGCTGGGGTTTTTTTTTTTTTTTGAGTCTTAACGTTCCAATGTGAGCAACAGCATCATGAAATTAATCTGTCACTGGTGCCAGCCTCAGCTGACTCACACCTGGAGAGTCTCTGAGAGTGTACTTCTCATCTATGTGCTAATTTCTCTTCCTTTCTCAGCAACCTTCTCTTCCTCTCCTGCTTGTGGGTGCAATCCCCTTCAGGTCAGTGGCACCTGAATGAACCTCCTTCTGTCTCCACTGAGCAGGTGATTTCCATCTCTGGGACCAGGAGAGGGAACACACACACACACACACACACACACACACACACACACACACACACACACGGGGGTGGGAGGAGATACAAACATACATAGATACATGTGCACACACACAGACCTACACATAGATACATATACAGAGAAACACATATACATGGAAACATACAGGTACACACACAGAACAATAGACATACACACACACACATGAACACATGTATAGATATGCAAGCATGCATACAAACATTCAGGCATACATATAGACACATTCACAGAGAAACAGACATACAGAAACAGACAGATACACACACACACACAACACATGCACATAAATAAATACACAGAAACATAGATGTGCAGGAACAATGAACTGAATCATGTATCTTTATATCTTGAAGGGGGTTGCAAAATATACCCTTTTTTCTTTTTTTAAGATTTATTTACTGTATGTGAGTACACTGTAGCTGTCTTCAGACACACCAGAAGAGGGCGTCAGATCCTGTTCTGGATGGTTGTGAGTCATCATGTGGTTGCTGGGATTTGAACTCAGGACCTTCGGAAGAGCAGTCAGTGCTCTTAACCACTGAGCCATCTCTCCAGCCCCTAAAATATACCCTTCTTGAGGCTGCAGAGATGGCTCAGCAGTCGAGGGTGTTGGCCGCTCTTCCAGAGGAAGATGTGGTGACTCACAATCATTTGTAACTCCAGTTCTAGCGGATCCAGCATCTTCTTCTGACCTCCCCAGGCACAAATCACACACATGGTACACATACACAGCACAGGCGAAACACTCATACCCAGAAAAATACAACTGAAATAAAAAATACCTTTGCTGGGGGTGGGGAGCTATTATATCGAGAAGTTCTTATTAATCGAACACCGGTTGATTAGGGCGAACCATTGTAGGGCTGGACCTGCAATGGCCAATGAAACGGGCAGAGTCCTTGCCACTGTGGAGCTTGTGTGTCAACACAGCTCTCAGAAGAGATTCTCCACAAATAAGAGAACTGTCAGGAAGTCTGAGGAGAAACTAACAAGAGCAGGAACTCAGGATAAAGGAGTACTGAGGATGAGAATTTAAAACAAAGCGACCAGGGAGGGGCTCGCTAAACCTGCCTTTTTAGGATCATCTGAGGGAGGGGATTCAGGCAGAGGGTCATAATGGGGTCTGAGGAGGAAGTAGGAGGTGGTGTTCTGTGGAACAACAAGTAGATGGGCGTGGCTGAAGCATGGGTGGGGCGGAGCTTGTCTGTAGAGTCAGGAACCACTGGAGGACCTCAACAGCATCACCACTGTTGAGAGGAGACTAGGGGCGAGGCTTGGAGGAAACAGGAGTAGAACAGGGAGATTGGCAAGTGGGACAGAGCTGAGCCCTGGGTGGGAACAGAAACAAGGGGCTTTCACATTTTGAGTCACATGATAGGACTTGTGAAGGAATTGGGTTAGGAGAGAGATCACCAGTGACCCCACAGCACTGAGCCTGAGCAGGATGGAGATGAGCTGGTGAGGACTGTGGGTGGGCTCTACTTTGTACTTAAAGTTTGGGGTTTGGGAGGTGCAGGATTTCACTTCAGTTGGAGGTGTCTGGTAGGCAGGGGTATTGCTGGACCTGTCTTTATTGAGTTTCCACTTGGGGAGATTGGAGCACTGGCCTATCGAGTCTCATTGGGACCTTGTGTAAATGAATTACTCTAAAGTCACAGCGAACTAGCTGGGCACTGAGCTTGAATCCTATTTTATATCTTAAAGTGTTTTTAGGATCAGTCCAAGAACGGGTTACCAGCACCAATGATGTATGCCAGTCCGCTGTATGCCCGATATATGCTCACTTCATGCCAGGTTCTGAAGGGATAGCTCAGTAGTCCTCCAACAGCCGGACTGCAATGGAGCATGCTCAGATTGGAGAGTCTCTGGGCAAAAGTGCCCAAAGCATGTCTTTTCATTTGATTGATGCAAAGTTAATAGCCAATATAGTACAGACTCTGCATATGATGAAATAAAGTAAAAAATTTCAAAATCTTTACTCATAACGTTCTATTTCCATTATTGTGATAAATTAGAAAAATTGAAAATGATTGTGATTTTTTTCCAAGATGATTTTTTTCCCCTTCCTTCATTGAGAAATATGTACCAAGTGCAGATATTATTAAGTGTCACTTCATGGCCAAGAATGCTCATAGGAAGTGGCTGTAATATTATGGAGATCAAATAAGTTTTCCTTCATAGGAAAATGCTAGAATCATGTACATGTATTCAAATTTACTTAGTTTGTCCTCAAAAGTGCTTGAATTAGTGTTGAGCATACAACACTAAGCAAATGAATTAAATAAGCCAATTATTAATTCCAGAGAGCACAAGTTATCCAGTGGAGAAAATATAATCACAGAATACTATATGTCAGCTCTGAATAGAGTTTATATAATCATAGCCATAGAAACAGTAATCAACAAGGAAATAAACATCTATTCAAAATATATATACACACTGAGAGGAAGAGAGGGGAGAGAGAGATAGACAGATGAATGGATGGATAAATGGATGGATTGGTGGGCAGACAGACAAGTTGTAGGCAGGCAGCTAGAAAACCAGGGGCTGTGGAGAAAGAAAGTATATGTGTGTGATAGAGACAGGCAAGTCCGTTTTCCCTTTTAGGAAGGTAATAATTGAAAAGGCAAGAACTAGCAGTTAAAAATAGGTTACACAGAGAGGTGTATGCAAACGACACAGTGGTCAGTTAAAAGCACTAAGCTGCAGCAGACATTGTTTGATACAATAAACTCAGAAAGTGTGTGAAAATATGGTAGGCCAGAAAGAGTGACAGCCAAGGCTATTAAAACCCTAATTGAAAAGGGCATGATGGCTGGGTGTGTGGGGGGGTGCGGTTTCTGGTGGGGGGAGCCCTGGAGAAGCCTAAGGGTACCATCCTCTTTCATCCCCTGTGTTTGACTCCTATCATTTCCATCTCCCTGGCCTACAATGAGGGGACCTGGGTTGGGATGAGATGTAAGTGGTGTGCTTACTTTTCCCATCAGTTTATGTCTTTAAGGCTGAAATTCCCTAGTCTGCACAATATCCCAAGCAATTCAGGGTTGTCTTGGAGGGTCCACCTTCCTGTTTTGGAGTCTTGGAGGACTGTGGAGATGACCAAGGACTTTGAAAGACTGGGTAGACGGCTGCTAGAGAGGTGCTCAGCTCAGCTTTAGGGTAACACTAACTCCTAGCTGGTCTTGAAAGGTGTTTTTCCTTCTTTCCTTCTTTCTTTCAACCGTATAGTACAGAAAATTCAAGCATACATTGACTAGTGAGCCCTCAAAGGCCCACTTTAGCTGTTAGCGGCCCATAGCCAGTTTAATATCATCACTAGCCTACTTCCCATACTGGGGATTACTTAAAATCAATCTCATTTTAAAATATTTTAATTATCATATACTGATTATATGTGATAATGGGTTTTCATATTTTCACAGTTGTTTGTTTGTGCGCGCGTGTGCGGACATGAGTATGTGCTAGTGCTTATGTTGAGGCCAGAGGGTAACTCTCAGAAGTTGGTTCTCTCCTCCTATTATGTGGGTACCAGGATAACTGAACTCTGGTCATCAGGCTGGTGATTCTGGGGTGGATAAGAAGGCAAGCTGATCAAGCCATGAAGAGCAAGCCAGTCATCAGCATGTCTCCATCAGATGTTGCCTACATCAGCTCCTGACTTGAGGTACTACCCTTCATTTAAGACTACAACTATAGGCTGAAATAAACTCTATCTTCCACAAGTTGCTTTTAGTCACGGTTAGCATCACAGTAACATAAAGTAAACTAGGAGTATATTAACCTGGGTTCTGGGCATTGAACTCAGATTACCGAGCTCATGTCACAAGCAGCTTTACCTACTGAATGCATCTTGCTGCCACTGTTTTGTTTTTTGACGTGGTCTCAGGTAGCCCAGCCTGGACTCGAAGGAATATACTGGGTAGCTGAGGGTGACCTTGAACTTCTGAACTTCCTGCCTCTTAAGTGCTGGGATTACAGGCATGTGCCACTCTGTCTGGCTTAAATCTTTTCTCCCTTAAGTAGGAAAGAAGTCCAGTAATTTGGTTACTGTGGTATAGAAGCTTGACTCTCTGCCCCACTAGCACCCTGTTTGTAGGTCTGCATAGAATATAGAAGATGAACACAGTGCTGCAAGAAGCACTTCTTATGTTCAAAAGGAATCTCTGAGTAGACCTACAGAGCTAGGAGTGAATCCAAAACATCGCCTTTGCGTAAGGCCAGTTAAGCGCACAGATGGACATCTTGAATGCACACCTGGCCTTGGTTCCACACTGACTCTTCTACCACAGCTGTGTGACTCTCCCCTACCCCCAGCTTATCATCTCAAAGTCCAGAGGAGTAAGTGGGACACTGCACACACCTCATTGTCCAGTTCCTTAGCTATGTGCCTGAGAACCTGAGTTCCAGCCTCACAACTTACCATGGTGTGTTTGTAGTCCCGGTGATGGGGAGGTAGAGGCAGGTGGATTCTTGTCAATGGATGGCAAGCCAGCCTAGCCTTCTCAGTGAGCTCCAGGCTAATCAGAGACTTCATCTCAAACAAAACAAAACAATCTCTCTCTCTCTCTCTCTCTCTCTCTCTCTCTCTCACACACACACACACACAGAGGCATGTTCACATCCACCTACCCACAAACAAAGTGTTCACAAAAGTTGCTATTGTTTGTAGACATAGTGGCAGGAATGAGCCACAGAAAATTTCAGAGCTCAGTGCCCCTGCCTCCCCACACATGAATCCCCAGTAGCGGACTGGACTACTTTATGACCTTGGCTTTTGTTTTGTTCTTGCTCTCAGGAAGACAAGATTGTTTCACTGTGAATCCTTTTCCTGTGTTGCATCAGCCTCTGGTTGGCCATTTACGTTTGGTGGCCAAAGGTTCCTGGGTTTTCTCTCTATATGTGGTGCGGAGGTGCTGCCTAACAATAACTTAGCAAACAGTTATTCTAAGCTCTTCAAACAGACACCCCGGGCAAAGGGCTCTGGAGCAAGACGCCTGGCCTTCCCTGTTACCCTGTTGTGTGGCTGATTCAGCAGCTCTCCTCCAGGCCCTGGGTCTGTCAGGTCACTAATGGAATCTGCTGGAAGTGAATTAACTCATAAAAAAGGAACTAACAAATCACTTCAGCTGTTGGTGTCCACCCCAGAATAACCAGTTGCTTCCCATCCATTGAAGCATGTTTCCCCCACTTTGCATCCCTTTTCTGGGGAGCCCTGAGTCAGGAGATCAGAGACTGCTGTGGAGTCTCAGTCCTGTCGTGGCTGAGCTATGGCCTGCAAGGTGAGAAGGCTGTGCAGCCCACTGTCACCTCTTGTGGGAAGCCCAGGACTACTGTTTCCCCCCCACCCCAACTGGACACTATGTTGGAAAAGGCTTCCACTAGATTGCCTGTATGAAAGTCTGTGGGGCATTTTCTTGATTAATGATTGATGTGGGAAGGCCCAACCCGTTGAAGGTAGTGCATCCCTTGGGCAGTTGGTCTGGGGTATATAAGAAAGCAAGCTGGGCAAGCCATAGGGAACCAAACCAGTAAGCAGTGTTCCTCCTTGGTCTCTGTTTTATAAATTCCTGCTTCCAGGTTCTTGCCCTGACTTCCGTCAGTGATGGAGTGTGAGCTGGGAGTTGTAAGATGAAATAAACCCTTTCCTCCCCAGTTGCTTTTGGTCACAGTGTTTTATCACAGCAATAGAAACCCTAAGACAGTGACTTGTGTCAAGTCTGAGCTGAGGAAAGGGAGCAGCAGACAGCTATGTTCTTAAGCCCGGGTGTGGGTTGGTCTTCTTCCCTTTCCAGAGGGCCATATCCTTCAAGGTGGGGGGCCCTGCTCCTCAAGGTCTGTCTAGACCCCTGAATTCTTAGAAGTCCCCCCCACCCCCCAGGTTTGGGCAGGGCTTGAGGTATTCCCTAGGTAGGCTGGGAAACAGACTTCTACCTTTCCTTTCTTCTCTGCTCTGCCTTTCTCCCCCAGTGAATAAACTGAGGGTATTCTGCCTGGGGTTGGGGTAGGGGTAAGGGTAGGCATCTTCCTGGACTGGTCAGAGAAGAGGGGTATCTAGCTGTTCTCCCACTTTGGAGGAGAAGGTCTAGGGGAGCGGTTTTCAATCTGTGGATTACAACCCCCTTGGGGGTCAAAAGACCCTTCCACAGGGGTCATGTATCAGATATCCTGCATATTCACATTATGATTTAAACAGCATCAAAATTAGTTATGAAGTATCAATGGAAAGAATTTTTTGTTGTTTCTCATCACAACATGAGGAACCACATTAAAGGGTCGAAGCATGCGGAAGGTTGAGAACCACTGGTCTACGGGAAAAGACACAATAGAGTGGGAGGACCCACGGCTGTATTCCTTAGTTTCCTGGGAAGAAGAGATCTAAAGTAGTGGAATTGAGTCTGGGTGAAGGGAACATGAACTGCTCTTGCTGAAGCCATTGGACAGGATGAGCCCTGGAAAGGCCTGGAGACTGGGCGAGGTATAGTGTAAAATGACCCTTACGAATGTTATTTCTGTGCAACCCACATAGCTTTCTTGCAGCAGTGCTCCATCTAGATCTTTGAACCTAGCTTCTTGATCCCCAAGGACAGGGATTAGCATGTAGAGCTCCTGTTGGTGCTCATGTGAGGAGCTGTTAAAAGACTCCTGAGGAGTGAGGTCCCTAGCTAACACGCCCCGATGCCGTCCTTTTTTCTGTTCTTACCTCCACTCCCCACCTTGCCTTGGCCATTGGGTCTCTGAGAATGGCTTAGCTGCAAATTTTTCTATAAAACTCAGCTGCGAGTGGTCTGTGGCAGTGTGTGCTTTAATTCCAGAACTTGGGAGGTAGACGCAGAAGAATTAGGAGTTCCAGGGCGTCCTCAGTGGCATAGGGAATTTCAGGATTTGGAGTACATTGAAACCTGTGGCCTCCCTTGAAGCCACCTACAAACCACCCTGCTGTGGCCATGTCACCACACTAGGCCTCTGTTCTGTGTCTATAAAACGGGGCTAATAATAGTGATCTACTATTTTCCCAGGCGTAGGGATGAAGTGGTACATGGGAAAGGATATTGAAAGAAGGTAAGGAGAGGGTTGAGTCCTGGTTCGCCCATAGTTTTGTTTTTAAATAAGTCTTGGCAGGTAAGGAAAAGCCATCGGAGGTTCCACTGTGTTCATCTCACAGACAGAAAGGTAGAGAGGGCACTGTAGCTAGAGCATCCTGGGTAATAACTAGAAGGTGTGGCAGTGTGTAAGGCAGGGATTGAGCTGGCAGAAGCTGACTCTAGGCCTCCCAGGTCGCTGTCTCCTACCTCTCCTGCCTGCTATGTTTTTCATATTCTATATCAAAGTCTCAATCGTTCTTTCAAGTCCTATGTAGTCTGGGCTCTGATCATCCGGGGACTGCACAATTCTTATTAATAATAAAGGTAAGGGCTTTCTTAGTGACTTATCTTCATTTCTAAATCAGTCTTGGAAAGAAGAGGGCAAAACTGAAATGGGAAGGATGTTTGTGCCCCTAAAGGAACACATTCTAGTTTGTTGCATAGATTTGGGCTCTCCCTGGTGACTTCAAGCATTGTGTTGTCAAAAGTGAATAGTCGGTGATTAGCTTCAGGACTCCTGTGACTATTAAAAGCTTTGATTTCAGAGTCAGATTGAAATGGACAGTTTGATTCTGGAGCCTCCTATTACCCAGTACCAGGAGTGCAAGGAACCCAGGATGTGCACTCCATGACGGGTCCTAGGTACTGATTTGTTATCAGCTCTGTCTAGCTCAGTGCTTTTCAACCTGTAGGTTGCAATTCCTTTGGAGATGACATGACCCTTTTACAGGGGTTGCCTAAGACCATCAGGAAACACAGATACTTACATTATAATTCATAAAAGTAGCAAAGTTGCAGTTATGAGATAGTTGTATGGTCAGGGGTCAGCACGACATGAGGAACTGTATTGACAGGTCCCAGCAGTAGGAAGAGTGAAGTCACTGATCACTGCACTCGTGAGGAAAACATGTAAGGGCTGCGGCTGTCGTAGACAAACAAGGTTTTCCCATCAGCCTCCTCACTTCAGCTTCATTTTGCTTCATTTCTGATGTACTTACACCAGGGAAGGCCTTGGGAGGTGAGGCCTCCATTTTCTAAGCCTCCAACCTAAATTTCTCTAAGTAAACACTTTGATAGCTAAAGAGGTTTTTATCCTTTGAAGAGCCCACTTTTTAAAAGAAGAAAAAGATGACTTCAGTAATTGAAGGAGTGTCCTTCTGTGGGATATTTTTGTGACAGTGGGTTGGGTTTTCTGAGGACTGGAATCTGGAGCCATTGTCCATCTGGCGAGGGCAAGAGAGGAAGGAGGCAGGACTTCTCAGCTGGACTCTGATTATCCTCGAGGAAGTGAAGAAGGCTGAGGTGTTGCTGGTCCGTCAGGTGTGTATCAGGTCTCCATGTCTGACTACACAGCATACTGCCAAATGCAGCCATCTCTTCCACCCCGTGTGCATCTCAGTGTGCTCCGTTCCAGGGCAAGTCGTCTAGGGGTTGACGGTATCGTGATGATGGGGCGTGGTGTAGGGTCTCAGGTATCCCAGGATGGCCTCAGACTTGCTGTGGGGATGAGGATGACCCTGATCCTCCTGCCTCAGCCTTCCAAGTGCTGGGATGACATTCGTGTTACCACTCCTGCCTCAAGAGTTTGTAAGTCATATAGGTAGCAAGATGTTTTCAAACATCTACCCTTGTACTTTGCATAGAAAACAGATGTATTGCTGGGCAGTGGTGGCACACATCTTTAAACTCAGCTCTTGAGAGGCAGTGGTAAGTGGATCTCTGTGAGTCTGAGGTCAGCCTGGTCTGCACAGAGAGTTCTAGTCAGCCTGAGCTACACAGAGAAACCCTGTCTTGGAAAACGAAAACAACAACAAGAAAAGGGGGGGAGACACGGGGGGGGGGGCGAGGAAACACATGACATACAACATACTTTGGGAGAAATAAATGAAGCTTGAGTATGTTTCTCATTTTGTGGCTTTCAACACTTAAAAAAGCAGCACATTATTTAAAATAATGCATAGGATGAAAAGGCAGAAAATAAGGGAAAAGAGACTCCTAGGCTGGAGAGAGCACTTCAGTGGGTCCAAGTGAATACTGCCTTAGTTCAGTTCCCAGCACCCGAGTAGGGCAGCTCAGAACCACCTATAACTCCAGCTCCAGGGGACTCTGACTTCGGTGGACAGCTACACTCATGCCCCCTTCTCCCATGTATTTGAGAAATAAAAGCTTTAAAAAAAATATGTATCTTGTGTGCCTGCATGTCTGTGTGAGGGGGCCAGATCTTGGAGTTATGGACAGCTGTGAGCTGCCATGTGGTTGCTGGGAAGTGAACCCAGGTCCTCTGGAAGAGCAGTCAGTGCAGACATTGCTCTTAATCACTGAGCCATCTCTAGCCCTAAGAAACACGATCTCAAGAGAGACTTCCATTCTGCTCTCCGTAGTTACCCACAGCTCTCAGTATTTTCATGTATTTCCTTCCATGGATTTCTATGCTGCTGTGAGCATTGCATCTGAGTGTACCTGCAAGTCTGTGTCACAATAGATGCTAAAAGGTCAGCTGTAAAGCCATTTCCCTTACTCCTGTGATGGTTGGTAAAAGGAGAGAAATCCTGTTCTGATCCTTTTGTGGACTCCTTCCTATAAACACTTCAGTCCCCTATAAGTCTGTTCTGTGCTGCCGTTACGGTATGGGCTCTGGTTAGGGAAGCTGATGACGATGCAGTTTGTGGAAAGCAAGTTACTCCAGGTGTTGAGTATAACGTGGACTGTAAACATCTATTGCTCACACATCGTCGAGGAAGGTAGACACTGTTCACATAGACTGAGAACAGGCTGTTTTAAGAGTCTCTGACCGGGGCCACACTAGTTTTCCAGGAATCTCAGAGCAAAATTGTAAAGGTTGGATAAACATGTAACGTGAGAATGTGTGACATTTATGGCCAGCTTGGTGACAGGCTGTGATCCTTATTGGTATGATTACCTGGATCTGTTTCCTCAAGATGCAAAGACCAGTTGTGCAGGACACTGCCTCTGCTTGCACACAAGTCTGCCCTGCCTCCTTAGGAAAGGAGGGGGTGGGAGAACCAGAGAGAACTCAGTGTGGCAAACAGGACCCAGATTTTGGGTTGAACTCCGCCCATGTGTTGCTGTACACGGGTTTTGGAGAACCATCTGGTTCATGGAACTCTTTTTCCGGTTTCTGATTTAGAGTTGTGCCTAGGCCTCTGACCCTATTTTGCTTTGTGACATCCTAGGGGACAGAGCACCAGGAAGCCTCGCAAGGTGGCCTGATGGTTGTCTGCTCGGCCAGCCATCTCTTCCTTTATTCTGTTTCTGTGGGCTCATTCTTTTTCTGAAACCGGAGTCTCTCCAGAGGACCAGGTCTGGGGCCCAGGGCTCAGAGCTACTTTTGTCCCCTCCTCTGTCCTCCCTCCAACTACCTGACTTCCCTTGCTGGGCTCCAAATGGGATGATGTCTGCCTTGAAAGCATCTTTTGAGGATTAATTGATGTCTGCTCTTTGCTTTGAAGAGAGAGAGAGAGAGAGGAGAGAGAGAATCTATCAAGTCCCTAGGCTGTCCTCAAAGCTCTCTCTCCCTTGTTCTAGCTGGTGCCAGGTCTGGTCAGTGGAGGTGCAGAATGAGCTGGCCTGTCATAATTACCTTCCTGAGCACCTTGTTTTCTCATTGCCCATGGTATAAGGGCGACTGTCCCAGCAGGGAGGAAGAAATCCTCAGGTGGGCACGATACATCATCTTGCTTTTGTTTTTTGTTTTTAACCAGGAGAAAGAATATTATCATCAAAATGATTATCCCCGGGGAAGTTAGTTTATGGCCATCTGTGACATTTTCTCATTTGGAAATTGTTCTCTTCTCTCTCTTTTTAAAAAGCTTTCTAAGTGTCAGGGGCAAGAGGAGTTATAATCTGCCACCTCTCAAAGCAGTCCCTCTGCCAGGCTATTGATATGTTAATTTCATGTGGTTCAGGGAGGCAAGGATGACACCCTGCTTCAAGATAAGTGTTTCCGTCTCAATGAATTCTTTGTAAACTGAAGAAAAGGAACTGGTGAGCTACTTACTGGGAAGATCCAGATAATACAGTGTGTGTTAAGAAACAAAGGGTTTGGCCTGGCACGGTCATCCACACTTGGATGAGGTCAGGAGTTCTAGGTTACCCCTGACTACATAGCTGAGGTGGAAGTTAGTCTGGACTACATGAGACCTTGTCTCCAAAAAGCAAAACAACAACAACAACAACAACAACAAAAGGTCTATTTTGGAGGCCTTGCCAATCGGAATTAAACCAATGGTAGTCTCAGTTGTATTGTGACCATAGAAGACAAGACTGCATGTCCAAGCTAGCTAAGCACATTGGAGTCCTCTTTCAAGGCTTTGGATAGCACTAGGGTGCAAGGAGCATTACAGCACCCAAGGCTGATCTTGCCTTCTAGTGCGGTGGCCAGAGAGCAGTCTTTACTTCCGGGTGTTTGGATTAACTCTCTGGCACCTGATCCTCAGTCTTTCCAGCATTTCAGGGCTTGCTATCCAGCACAGGTCTCTTAGCAGAGACCATTCTTCCTCTCTAGGGCACTCCTGACTACTCAGAAAATCTGAGGATCAGGCAATCTGGATCTTTATTCCATGGAGACTACCTGCTGTTTTGGATAGGGCAGTGGGATTGCCCGCTTCTGGCCACTGTTACCTGTCTGCAGGTTCATGAGGAGGAACGTTTACCTAGCGTCGCGTGTGTGAATATGCTTGGGAGAGTAGGCACAATCAAGGATTCAGGCTGAGAAAGGATTAACTTTCTAGAAAGGTCACCCCTTAGCGGGTTGAGGGTTCATAATCTGAACAGCAGATTTGAGAAAGAGTAAATCTTGGAGTGAGGTGAGATGTGTCAGATGATGATGCTACATGGTAGAAGACATGTTTCTCAAATACCCACTGTGTGCCCACTGTGTGGTCACTGCAGCTCACTGTGTGTCTACTGTGTGGTCACTGCAGCTCACTGTATGCCCACTGTATGCCCACTGTGTGCCCACTGTGTGGTCACTGCAGCTCACTCTATGCCCACTGTGTGCCCTATGCACACCTACAGCTTTGTAGCCTCTGTCTAGTGTCTAGTATAGTAGGGCCTGGGACATCAGGAGCTTGATGGATCGTGTCTGCTGTTAGCCAGCATGGACTTGCCCTTGACCCCACCTTGGAGAACAGGAGGACTAGCCTCTCTTTCCTTCTCAGTTTGCTCATCATAATGCAGACACTTGTGCAGGTGTTGTGGACTCAAAGCCCAAGGGTTCAGGCAGGCTCTGCAGAGGAGAGAAGGGATGTCTTCATGGGAGAAGTAGCAAAGCAGAGGGGACTGGGAGGGTCCCGTTAGCCTGACAGGATGTCCAAATTCAAGAGCAACCTTTCCCACCTTGGGGAGGGGAGTCCAGTGTTGTCAGAGTTCTCAATAGGTTCGAAATAGGAATTTGCATATACAAACTCCAACAACTTCTTTAAACCATTACTCTATTTTTAGCCGGGTCTTGCTCCTGTCAGGCTAGTCTGGAACTTGCTATGTAGCCCACCTTTAACAATTATTATTGGGTCTGGAGAGATGGCTCAGTGGTTAAGAACACTGGTTGCTCTTCCAGAGGGCCTTCGTCCAAATTCCCAGCATCCACTTGGCAGCTCCCAACTCTCTGTAATCCAGCTCCAAGTGACTTGACACCCACACAGACATACATACAGCACAAACACCAATGCACATTAGATAAAATCATTAAAAATTATTTTATGTGTATGCATGCTTTACATGTATGTATATGTCTGTGTACCATGTACGTGCTTGGTGCCAGCAGATGCCAGAAGAGACCTGGAGTTGTAGATGATAGTGAGCTGCCATGAGGAAGCTGGGACTCGAACCTGGGTCCTCTAGAAGAGTGGCCAGTGCTTTTAACTGCTGAACAATCTCATCAGCTCTTCTGCCTCTTTTGGAGTACCAGGATGCCAGTGTCTACTCTCATATCTGGCAAGAATAGTTTTTCTTATGGTACTGAGCCTAGGGATATATGCATGCTAGACAAGTACTCTGACACCAAGCTACATTCTCATCCTGACAACTTCAAATATTATGAACGAGTTCTTTAAAAAGCATAGTGTGGACCACAGGAAACAAGTCTGGAGGCCATATTGACTTTATGCCCTTAGGTTTGTAAGGCCTGGATAAGACTTCTCTATTGGGCCATTAACTTGACTTTGCGAGTCCGGGACATAAAGAACAACAATCTCTGATAAAGAATATAGCTGTGAGGACCAAGATGGGTGAAAGTGGAATTGGAAACTTGGACTATACTGTCATCAGGCTAGATCTGCAGGTCCCGCCTCTGCAGGCTTCAGTGAGGATTGCTGTAAGGCCAGTAGGAAATCCAGGGACAGCTGAAGGGAAAGTGTGCACATTGTGGGTGGCAGTGGGGGCAGGTAAGGTGCAGAGTTCAGGGATGCTCTAGGACAACTCTGGAGGAGAGGGCGAGAGTGCTTTGGCACGGACTTGGAACTAAGGCTGTTTATACTCTGCCTTCATGTAGCCTGGTGGGTGTGTACACCCCTGCTAGCTATGCACAGAGGAAGAGTCACAGTCATCAGAAACAACTTTGGGCATCTACTGGGACAAGCATGGAACTTGAGCCAGCCCTCCAAATGTGTCCTTGTAGTTAGGGATCAAAGCCAGTCAAACATGAAGAGATATAAGGCAGTTAGTGATAAAGAAGAGAGTAAGTGTGGGTTTAGAGAACGTGGGTTTGGATCTTCTCTTGTTACTAGCCTTACTGCTGGACCAGTTACTGACCTTCGGAGGGGCATTGTAGGGGCTTAGATGGGATAATTTGCCTACCTTCTAGGGTTTTGAGGAATAGATGGATATGAGAGTCACAGTGCAAGAGTTTAGTTCAGAGCCTGGCACACAATATGCCCTCAGACTGAGCTCATTATTATGAGATAAGCAGGAGGCTCAGCTAACTGTGTTACTGTTGTAACACAGGTTACATTGTAACACCTAAGATCCATTGTCTCCAAAGAGAGCTGACAGGAGACCGAGTGCAAGGTCACCTTTTCCTGGTCCCCACTGCAAATGACTTCCTAAACACAGATCCTCGAGCCTGAGTCCCTGTTTTTTAGGTGTGCAGGAGATGTAGAACTTCCCCCCACAACCATTCACAAATATTTATTGACAAACTATGACCCAAGCATCCATTTTATTAGTTTAGTCTCTCTCTCTCTCTCTCTCTCTGTCTCTCTCTCTCTCTGTCTCTCTCTCTCTCTCTCTCTCTCTCTCTCTCTCTCTCTCTCTCTCTCTCTCTCTCTCTCTCTCTCTCTCTGTGTGTGTGTGTGTGTGTGTGTGTGTGTATGTGTGTGTAACAACTTTTGGGAGTCAGTTCTGTCCTTCCACCTGGGTTTTTGAGATTGAACTCAGGTCAGTAGGCTTGAGAAGGAAGCATTTTTACCTACTGAGCCATTTTGCCATCCCTGGAGTGCGTAGATGCTGAAGCTAGCATATAGGCTAAGCTGCTATGACAAACAGATCCCCAAATAGAATGGCTAAGACAGGATTTACCTGTCAAGTAAGTCCTAAGGCAAGCACATCAGTCTGACAAGCAGGAGTTTTTGTTTTGCACCCTTAAGTCTGTCTTAGGGTGTGGGAGGTAGGAGGTGGGGAAATCCAAGGCAAGCAGCTTGTCTTTGAGAAGGAGTAATTCCTATGCTATTGGCTGGAATTTAGTCACATGGCCACATCTAGCTGCAAGGGATGCTGGGAAATGTAGTCTGCAGCAGATGATGGGATTGCAACAAAGAGAAAGAATGTAGAATACTGAGGTGCAGTTATCTGGTCTAAGTAAAATGGGTGATGGTCAGTAAAGCCAAGGAGGAACCTGGGGAGGCCTTTCTTCTTATTCTTTTTTTTTTTTTTGGTTTTTCGAGACAGGGTTTCTCTGTATAGCCCTGGCTGTCCTGGAACTCACTCTGTAGACCAGGCTGGCCTCGAACTCAGAAATCCGCCTGCCTCTGCCTCCCAAGTGCTGGGATTAAAGGCGTGAGCCACCACCGCCCGGCCTTTCTTCTTTTTTTGGAGTAGGCAACCATCTCACCCTCTGTGGTCTGAGGCATTCGGTACCTTGGAACTGGATTTCAGACTCTTCCAGAAAGTTCTGTTCTGTGGTACATTGCAACAGGTATGTTTTCCAACTCTTGTTGACTTCCAGGAAGTAGGGTGGACATGGGAGAAGGCAGTGTGGATTGGAAGGTGCTTATATGTTTAAGATTTCACATCTATCTCCATCTCCACAGGACAGCAGTTAGTGTTGGTGAAGGCGTAGCAGCAAGAGGCTGGGTCAGACTAGTTTATTCTCCTTCCCTTAAGGCAGATGAAGGCTCTGTGGTTGCCCGTGGGAGCTGGTTGAAGTTAGGCCTCCCATCCAGAGAGACTCAAATGAGATGCCGACCTCATTTCTTCTCTGGATTTTACGCACAGTCAGAAAACATCAGAAGGAGTCAGGTGCACATGAGTGCTGAGGCCACACCTTATTCAGAATTAATATTTAAGAAAGATGCCTGAGGTTCATAGTTACTGACCACTGGGTTTGAGTTTGAATGCGTGTCTATAATGTGCCACGAACTTTGTCATACTACTCTGTAATCCTCATTTTTCATTGTCTGGGGCACCTGGTATTTTCCCTCCAACTCTCCGTCTCCTGAGCCAGGGATGGAGAGGGTGTCACAGGTATTTACTCTGAAGCCTTCTGTGTCCAGACAGAATAGCATTAATGAAAGAACGAGACTGGTTTCAAATCCAGGAAGAGAGAGATCATTGTCTAAGTTGATATTTAAAGTGAGATCCTGGGTGACTATGTGGATCTCATCGCTGTAACCCCCACATCAGTGTTTTATACATCTTTGGTCCAGCGTAGTGCATAGCACACAGCCAAGACTTAATACACACCTATTACGAAAGAATATGAGCACAGACTAGGGACCCCGCCTAGCTCTGTCACCTAACAGCTGTGTGCCTCTGGACAACTTACTTACCCTCTCTGGATCTTCATTCCAGACTGTGTGATGGGAAATATATCAGAACCTACCTCATAGACAGAGATGAGATATGTGAGCTCTTATAGAAATGCCTAGCCCACGCTAACCCCTTGTAAAGCATTAGCTGTCACGGGATCATTAATGGCTAATGGTAGCCCAAGTCCGCCTGCTAGAACTTTATAATGAGTCTTCTCAATCTCCTTCCATTTTGTGGATGTTAATCTGGTCCCCATTCACTCACACATTTGTTTGACGTATAAAACAATCATATCTTTTCCTCTTGTTCCAACAACTTAAATAAAATTTTTAAAAATACTTTATGTATATAGGTGCTTTGCCCACATGTATGCCTGAGCCCCAAACGTGTATCCGGTGCATGAGAAGGACAAGAAGAGGGCATCAGATAGGTCCTTGAGAGCAGGACAGACAGTTGTGAGCAGTCACATGGGTGCTGGGAATTGAACCTGGGTCCTCTGGACAAACCGCAACGCTCTCAACTGCTGAGCAATATCTCCGACTTTGTTTTTTGGAAGGGAAACAAACAGAGGCTTATAGTCAGTTGATATGTGCTATAGCATCCATTCATCCACTAATAGTCCTAGATGTTTGTGATACAAACCGGGGTTTTGCTGCTGAGGGCGGTTTGGGGAATTTGTTATCATGGACCAAGTCAGGATTCTAGAAAAGACAGGATGTTGAGGACTTGCAGTTTCTCTGACCCAGGATGACCTTGGAAGACATTGTTGTTTGGAAGTCAGAATCTCTCTTGGAGTAGGGGTGCCTTTTCTAAGAACTTAGGAGAAGATATATGTAGTGGGTAATTATTAAGAAAGAGTTCCGCCCTGCCAGACCTCTGCACTACTCCTTCCAAGTATCCGGTAAAGCATGACTCTTAAACTTGAATAGTTAACCAAATATCTTTATGAATATAAAACTCCCAATTACATAATGCTAATTTATAATGATAAAGTCCTATCCCAATTATCTAACCTCTCCAAAACACCAGAAATACGTCGAAGCCATCTGGATCTCATCTGCGTCTCCCTCTCTGCTCCGCTCCTCCCGTCCACCGAGCCTGTCTCTCTGCCCCTCGCTTCTCTTAGCTCCTCTTCCTCTCTCCCCTCCAATCACTGGCCTCTCACTGCCGCAATGTGAATGGATAGGACACATCTTGCAACAGATCTTTGCTTTCCCAGCTTGTTGTGACCTCACGTTGAGGGTTGGTATTCGTATCTTGGTATTTTTGGTCTGTTTAGAAAATATTCTTTGGATGAAGCCTTCTTAGGTGTGTTCCTAACACTGTATAAACTGGGCATGGTGGGCATGCCTGTAATCTTGGAACTTAGAAGGTAGAGGCAGGAAGATCAGAAGTTTGAGGCCATCTTCAGCTATATATCAACTTTGAGGCTAGCCTGGGCTACACAAGAGCCTTCCCAAACAAACAAAAACCAGTTTTTAGAAAGGACATATTGAAGAACTTACTTCCTGTGGTGATTTGATTGAGACTGGTCCCTATAAATTCATATATTTGAATGCTTAGGCATTTTTTCAAATGCCCAAGCTAGACGTAGTGGTTCTCTATCTTCTTGCTACCTGTGGATCCAGATTTAGAACTCTTAGCTACCTCTCCAGCACCATGTCTGCCTGCGTGCCACCCTGTGACTCACCTTGATGATAATGGACTAAACCTCTGAACCTGTAAGCCAGCACCACTGAAATGTTTTTCTTTATGAGAGTTGCCTTGGTCATGGTGTCTCTTCACAGGAAGAGAAACCCTAACTAAGATAGCTGCTATTTCACTGTAGTAGCCAAGAATTAAAGCAGAATGAGTGGCTATCAGTAAGGGAATGGCTCGGGAACTGTGGTACCTTCCTACCAGGATTCATAACAGATCCAGTAAAAGGATTTTATAAATCTATAAAATTATAATTAGTAGGAATATAAAAGGGAAAGGAATGTGTACAATACTTGTTAAATAAACAATATTCAACCTAGAGGGAACCTAGGTTAACACAGTATGTGGGTTAGGGTTCTGTTATAAAGAGGTATGTTTTCGGTGTTTCTGCTCATGACCTATTGGTCCCATAGCTGTGGAACTGTGTGTGTGTGTATGTGTGTGGGGTAGTATGTTATATATGGTGGGACTGTGGCGGGGGGGTGGTACGTTATATATGGTGGGAGCATGTTGGGGAGGAAACCTTTTATTTCATGGTCCCCAAAGTGAGTTAGTCTGGAGATGTGGCTCAGGGTAAAACACTTACCTAACATTGAAAGAAAGGAAGAGAAGTGAGTCCTAAGACTCCTTTCAGGGCATCCTCCAATGACTTAGCTGCCTCCCACTAGGTCCCAAATCTTAAAGGTTTTACTGCACCCCAATAGCACCGTGGATTTGAGACCAAGCCTTTAATACCTTCAGGTTTTTCTCTTCTTTTTTTTTCTCCTCTTCCTCTTCCTCTTCCCTCTCTGTCTCTGTCTCTGTCTCTCTTTTCATTCAAGACAAAATTTCTGCATAACAACTTTGGCTGTCCTGGAACTCACTCTAGACCAGGCTGGCCTCAAACTGAGAGATTCCTTCTACCTCTGCCTCCCAAGTACTGGGATTAAAGGTGTGTGTGTGTGTGTGTGTGTGTGTGTGTGCGCGCGCGCACCACCACTGCCCGGCTTAATACCTCAGCTTTTAAGGGACTCAGTTAAGAACCAAATCCTGGTAAGCAGAGTTGGGGATGCTTATTTGGAGCGTAGAGTAAAGGGAAATAGCATAAGAATATACCATTTGAATAAAATATATATGCACAAAGAAATGCATAAATACATGTGTGTGAATGAAGGTGATCAAAGAAAAGAACAAGACTCTGAACTCCTGGGCCAGATAGCTGAGGAAAGGCAAGGGTTGGTCTCTGAACTGGAAGCATTTACACACACACACACACACACACACACACACACACACACACTTGTGTGATCGAAAGTCAAGGACACCGATGAGAAGTGGGTTGCTGAACACAGATGCGCTGCTGTGCTTAGCAGAGCAGTAACCACAGCCGTCCCCTTGTAGTGCGTGGTGAAGTGAACTATATTTACTCCCATTTTACAGATGAGGAAAAGCAACTGCAAGTCACTGAAGGCCCCACACTGAATCAGTGATGCTGAGACTCAGGTCCGGGTTGTGCCACATTATTGCGGCCACAGGTTGGAACCTGGAGGAGGGTTGGCGTGCTCATATCTTAGCTGAGAGGTCTGCAGGACCCTCTCTCACAGATACATTTTGCTATTAAAACTATTCAAGTCACCGCCCTGTAACTGTTTCCTGTGGGTATTTGCTGGCCTTAGTCCAAGCGTGTGTGAGTGTATGCACATGAGTGTACATAGCTGCTTGGAAGACTTTGTTCCCAGGGGAGCAGGCTACCCAGCAAAGTAGGGCATCTTACTGTCCTGCCTTAGGATAGGTGAGAACAGATGCTCGTTAACAAGGAGTGCAGAATTACTGAGTGTGACATCTGGACCTAGAACCATCTCAGCAGCTACTTGGGTGGCAAGTAGCAAGGGCCTGGCTCTCCCGAGGCTCTGTCTTCTACTGCCGCTTGCCATGCCTCCACCTCACAAGTCACAGAAGAGCTAACACGGGTGGCCGGTTTGGTGGCCTGGTGATGGGCTTTTGCTAACGTCGGCAAATGTGCCCCGAAGGGAGGTCAAAGTCATAGTCCTGCAAAATGATGTCACCAGGGATGGCTCCTTCCATTTTCTTTTCCCTCATTTGTTCTTCATTCATAAAGTGGGAATATGATTTTTGTCCTTGTGGCTATTAAAAGATTATGTGCAGATTGTATACCTGCATATACATGCCCGTATTACCTCTCCCCATATATAAAAAACACCTGTCTGTCTATATTTTTAATGTAGCAAATGATGTACTATTATAATAGAAAGGCAAGGCCAGGTCTGTGTGGCAGGTTTCGACTGAACTGTACTGCCAGTGACTCTGGTGACAGCTACTTTGTTCTTTAAATCTGGAAGTATCCAGTGTGATGAGAAGACCACCCTTTCCTACAAGGCACTGAACTTTAAATAATAGGCTTCCAGGAACATGCTTTTTTTTTTTTTCATAAAAGTTAACTGTATTGCAGAGGTAAGCTGGCTGCAGGGATGCCTACCTTGGACCCCTCTGCCCAGGCTGTGGCAGATGGCCACCATTTCCCTGGTGAGATTCTGCCAGCTGGTACCAGAGCTACTGCCTGCTGCCTTCCTTCACTGTCTGCAAGCGCCCCCACAGACCTCGGGGGGGGGATGAGGAGGTGTGCTATGGGCTGTGGGCCCTACTTGAAGGTTTAGAATGAGGTCTACCTGCCCAGAGCCAACATCCTTGCTCTTTGCTTATAAGTTGTAGACTGAGCCTCCTGGCCAGAGACTAACTGGTTTTCTAGAGCTCGGGTTTATCTGCCTGGAGGGTCAGGTTCTTTTCAATGAGTCATTTTTGTTATTGTCTTTGTGAACAGGGACTTTTTGAGCTCCTTAAGGACTGGGACTTGGTCTCTGGCAGCCCCTTAGTGCCTGGTGTGTGGTAGGAAGACATACTTTCCCTGTGGGAACCTCAACTCTAGGAATGGACAGCAAGGCAGCTGTTACCTGGGAGTGATTTCCGTCTCATCTTCTGCATTCCTCTGTGTGGGCTCAAGGATGGGATCCACACCTCCCATCTTTATTCCTTCTGTCCTTATTTTTCTTAGAAAGTGGCTTCATCTGGCCTATGAGATCAACCTAGGCCCTGACCACATCCCTCCTCTCCTTGCTGTCTCATAGGAGGTGCTGAAAGCATTTTCTTGGTTCTACTTCTATTTAGTGGATCAGCAGAACTTGCCTGTATCCCAGGAGCTACTCCCATGAGGACTACACAGTCTAGACAGCATGGTTTACCTGGAGCCAGGGATGATGAGGGCTGACCTCTTGGTAGGTCCCCAGGCAGACATTGGTAAAGGATGTCCTTTAAGGAAAAGGAAGAAAAATCCACCACATGGAATGATGAAAGGGATGATATCACAGTTGGCATGGCAATGGCAGGACCATCATAATCTCCCCACAAGGTGGTCAGAACCCAAGGGAGGGTTGAGTTTCTCTGCTCACCTTCTCACTTGGACAGGCAGGAGTGGTGTGGGGTGGAGGATGGGCTCCTTACCCAATGGCCACAACAGGCCTGGGGCCTGGACTTTGTCTCCAGATCTGCCTCCCTGCTCTGACAATCTCCCAGGGGTGTGACTGCCACCTTCAAGCATTTGTATTCTGTCCATCTCCCATCCTGCATGGCATTGGAGGTGTGGCCAGAGAGACGGGGCAGAGCAGGAGAGTAGGGATCAGTTGCTGGAGAGTGGAGTAGAAGACAGTTGTATAGAGTTCTATCAGAGTTCCTGAGCTGTCTCCTCAGCTCCTCCTTGCCAGGGGCTCCAACCTCCTCTGATGAACATCCCACTGGCCTCCGGCTCCTTGCCTGCTCTCTCTGGAGTTCTGCCAACAAGGTGGTGCTGAGCTGGGCCCAAACCACGTAAGTTGTATGAACTTCAAAGCCACTTCTTTCCCATACTGAGAGAGATAAAGGTTCAAGTGACTGCTTAGTTGTGAGGATGCCATGGTGAACACTGTCTCAGGCAGGTGCTTCTCCAGCCTGGAGCAAAGATGTAGGTGTTGAAGAGCTGAATAAGGGGTGTGGACTGCGGTGGTGGTGGTGGTGGTGGTGGGGTAGTAATCCTGAGGCTGTTCTCACCTCTCTCCACTGCATGACTGTGCCCAGCTCAGGCCTGTCGGTGGTATTCTAACCTTGTTTAGGTTTCTGAAAGCTGGCATTTTGGGGTTTTGGAAGTGGGTGTGGTCATGAGTCTGGATGTTCTAGCTCCTTTTCTTTTGCGGAGGCTTGTGCCTTGACTTTGGGTGTGGGAGGTCATTTCAGGTACTCCCTAGCAGCTGGTTCCAGTTTTTACACAGTGGGTGTCTCAGCCCTCCGTCACTGCCCCCCTGCCCCAGTTCCTTTTGCCTATTGGTAACTTTGTAAAGTGAACTTATTATTTAATTGTTTGGTTGATATTAAAATTCACAATCGAGCTCATGGGTCTAGACTGATCGTGGTGTTGTGGAGTCTCCATTTACTTTCTCATTCTCCAGCCCCTGGACCCCCAGCGACCACTGATTTACTGTCTTTGTGAGTTCCTCTATTCTGAATATTTCATATAAATGTAGAAATGATCCATTTTTTATGGTGGAATAATATTCAACTGTGTGGAATCACATTTTACACATTCATTCATTGGTTGGTGGAGATTCGGAATATTTCTACCTGTTGGCTATTATGAATGATGCTAAAATGAACATTTGTGGATACATCTTTTCTGTGGGCATGCTCCCTCCCTCTTGTCCTTCCTTGTGTGTGTGTGTGTGTGTGTACCATGTACATACAGGAGCCTGTAGAGGTCAGAAGGGGCCATTGAATCCCCTGGAACTGGGGTTCCAGGCAGTTGTAAGCTACCATGTGGGTGCTGGGTCTTTCCTCTGTGTCATCTCTCTAGCCCCATATTTTCCTTTTGGGTTAAGGTCATCTTTGATTGGTCAGGAATTCAATATATAGTCCAGGCTAGCCTTGAATTCAGTCCTCCTGTGATAGCCCCTGAGCGCTAGGATTATAGACTTGTGCCATCATGAGGCTGAAAATATATGCTGTCAAGTCTACTGATTAATATCTAGGTGAAGAATCACTGAGTCATGTGATAACTCCACATATGACTTTTTGAGGGGCTGCTTGTTTCCTGTGGTATCTGTTCACTTCTCATTATATATGAAAGTCTAGTTCCCCTAAGCCCTGCTGACATTGTGATTGTTTGCCCTTCCTTGTGCGTGAGTCATATATATGTATATGTGTATGTATATATGTATATATATGTATATGTGTGTGCATGTGTTGTATATATACATATTCATATATGTGTGTGCATGTGTGTTGTGTATATACATATTCATATATGTGTGTGCATGTGTGTTGTGTATATACATATTCATGTATGTGTGTTCTCTCTCTATATATATATGTATGCATATGTGCACATGTGTGTGTTGCATATATAGGTGTGCATACTCATGCACATGCAAAGGCCAGAGGAGGATACTGGTGTCTTTTTTCTATTGCTTTCTTCTCCACCTTATTCCCTTGAGTCAGGGTCTTTCTATGTACTTTTGCTGTATCCAGATCTTGCCATTTTTCTTTCAGCTAAACCAGTAGTCATGAAGGCCTGCCAGTCCTCCTGTCTCTATCCTCTCCAGGGCTAGTGTCACAGGTGCTGGTGGCCATGCCCAGCGTTTTTGTTCTTGATATTGTAATATAATTATATTTCTCCCCTTCTTTTTGTCCCTCAGAACCCTCCCATAAACTCTTCTCTGCTCCCCTTCAAATTCATGGCCTCTTTCCCCATTAATTGATATTGTATGCATATATGTATATACAAAAGTATATTTCTAAATATAACCCGCTGGGTTTGTATAACGTTGCTTGTATGCATGTTTTCAGAGATGACCATCTGGCATTGGACAACCAATTTGTTCTCTCTTTGTTAAGGAAGACCACCTCTCCCAGTCCCAGATTTCCTCTGTCTCCTATAGCTCTTTGTAGGGTTGAGGCCTCGTGGGCTTTTCCCATCCACTGTGGCATGCTCATTGGTATCCTCCTTGTTTAGCTTACATTGGGGCAGCCATGTTGGTGAGACTTTATGGGTGTAGCTTCTGACATTATTAGGAGACACAATCTCACACCAAAACCGCAGTCCTCAGGCTCTTACAGTCTTTCTGCCTCTTCTTCCAAAATGTTCTCCAAGCTGAGCCTTAGGTGGGGAAGTGTTTTAAAGATGTATCCATTGTAACTGGGCTCCACAACTCTACATTTTGGTTGTGATTTTTTTTTTGTAGTGGTCTCTATTTGCTGCAAAGAGAAGTTTCCTTGATGAGGGTCGAAGACTATATTTATCTGTAGGCATAAGGACAAATGTTTATAGATTGTTGTTGGGGATTATGTTCATTTAGTAAATTAGTGGTTGTAGATTTGCCTCCCGTAACCATGACTTCATGCACTGAGAAGTCATGTAGGTTTCCAGCACCAAGCCTGGGTCTCCCTCTTGCTGAGCATGGCTTAAGTCCAATAGAGAACTGTTGGTGTGCCAAGGTATGTGTACTACACTGTCTCCTTACGATCATTGTGTGACACTGGGTGTTGATGAGGTGCACAGGTATCATAGCTGGGTAGGACTGTTGGTTTCCTGCCTCCTTTGAAAGCTTGTATGGTGCCCTCTGGTACCATGAAAATCTGCAGGAAGAGGGCATTCAGGTCAGTTCCAGCTCAGTGTCTGAAGTACATAGTGTCTTCGTCACACCCAGTTTTTTTTTTTGTGGTGCTAGAGATATGAACTCAGGTCCTCAGGCTTGATCAGCAAGAGCTCTTACTGGCTGAGCTGTTGGTCCAGCCCCAGTCTGCCCTTCTGAATATGCCCATCCTAGTGCGTATGAGGCAGTATCTCACTATGGTGTGTATGTATATGTATATGTGTATGTGTATGTGTATGTTTATGTGTATGTATATATATAGTGTGTGTATATGTATGTATGTATGCATATGTGTGTGTATTATATATCTATATCTGTGTGTGAGTGTATTTATTTATATGTATATTAGTGTTTTACCTGCATGTATGTCTGTGTACTATGCCTGGTGTGGTGTCCACGGAAGCCAGAAGAGGGGATTAGGTCCTGCAGGACTAGAGTTCCAGACAGTTTTGAGCTGCTATGTGGTTGCTGAGAATTGAACCTGTGTCCTCTGGAAGAGCAGCTCATGTTCTTAACTGCTGAGCCATTTCTTCAGCCCCTTCATTATGATTTTGATTAACATTTCCCTAATGACCAGGGATGCTGAGTATCTTCTCATGTACCCATTGGCCGTTTGTCTATCTTCTTTGAATAAATGTCTGTTCAAACCTTCTGCCCATTTTTGAGCTGGGTTATCTGTCTTTTTTGGTTGTTGGAAAGTGAGTTGATTGAAACATATCATTGTCCTTCCTACCCACCCACACTCCAACATGGTGTCACCAACCTGTGGAGAAGGAGGATTTCAAATGGGTCATTCGAAAGCAGGCTTTAGACTTCACCATTTTGATTGCTCAGATGTACCTGGGACCTCCTCTTTCCTCACCTGAGTTTCCTGCAGTTGGTCCCCAGCTAAACTGCTCTGTGTCCATGATGTTGTTCACTATATGTATATGTATATCTCCTACATGTACATATCCAACCCTATTTGAAGCTCTCTATGTGTACATACACATACATACAACTGGACCCTCAGCACATTCACAACTTAGCGCATTCCTTTGCCAAGCCTTCACCACTTCTTGGATTCCCCATCAACATCTACCTCAGTGGTTCTCAACCATCCTAATACCATGGCCCTTTAATACAGTTCCTCATGTCATGGTGACTCCCAACTGTAAAATATTTTTATTGTTACTTTATAACTGTAATTTTGCTACTGTTATGTAATATATGCTTTCTGATGGTCTTAGGCGACCCCTGTGAAAGTGTTGCTCGATCCCCTAAAGGAGTCTCCGCCTACAGGTTGAGAGCCACTGATCCAAGTCCTCGTGGATTTCTTCCCATGAGCCACCAAGTCCTGGCCGAGTGCTGCTCTTTTGTCTGCAGCTCCTTCCTCATTCTCTGACTAACGCAGACGCTTCGCTTCATCATTCTAACTAGATTCTCTAACTTTGAGCTTCTCCCACCCAGCCACCCATTCTCTGCTTGATCTGATCACCCTCAATATCAACCTCTGCCAGGATTCTATTGCCTGAGGGCGACCTTGTGGCCTCTTTGATAACCATACTGTGAATGTGGCTACAATCTCTTTCTGAAAAGTATTTCTCTAAACTTATCTTTGTCCCTACTGAAACTTCTGAGGAATTCCTTGGGGTCTCTTGAATGGTTGTCCCCCAGCTGCTGTACATGAACTGCTGTGAGCCGGCATGAGTTTCACGGATGTGGCTGGGGACAGATTTTTTTAAGGTTGGCTTACAGACCCACTGCTTTGGATAGAGAACCTGGTGACTGTGGATTGGGTATGGATTTGTTTCAACAGTTTTCTTATGTGAAAAAAATTTCCAAATGGAATCAAAGTCAAACTGCATTTTATTGATACTGTATGACTCATGAAGCATATGTGTAGTCTGGGAGCTGATGAGTAAAACATACTTGAACTTAGATTTCAACCTCAAGGTTGCCACAGCTACTGACTCCTGTAAACACCAACATCGAATACTTGCTTAGGATCACCTGATCTCTGGGATGCCTTTTAACCTTTTCAGAGTATGTTAGTCCCTAGATCAGTGGTTCTCAATCTATGGGTCCCTACCCCTTTGAGGGTCAAACAATCCTTGCACAGGGGTTGCATATTAGATGTCCCGTGTGTCAGATATTTACATTACGATTTATAGCAGTAGCAGAATTATAGTTATGAAGTTTTAATGAAACAATTTTATGGTTGAGGTCACCACAACATGAGGAACCTGTATTAAAGGGTCTCAGCATTAGGAAAGTTGAGAACTACTGCACTAGATAGAGATAAATATAATTTAAGGAGTGAATCCTAGCCATTTTCCACATAGTTTTTCTTTTTTAGATTAATTTACCTTAAATTGTCATACAGTCCTTTTTTCTCTTTCTCTTAATTTTAGTTAAAAACTTTCAGACCTTCTGAGAAGTTGTGAGACTCCTATAATGAATGCCCCTCCCCTCTTTCTCAGACTTATTATCTTTCAGCTCATTGCCACATTTTCTCTCTCCTCTCTCTCTCTCTCTCTCTCTCTCACACACACACACACACACACAAACATGCAGACAGCACACACTCAGACACATGCACACACACAGACACGCACGCATGAAGACTCATGCATACATGCAGACACATGTACACACATGTACACATGCAGACACAGCTCCCAGAATGGTCTTTGTTGTTCTTTTTGTGTATTACGCATTGTACCGCACAGCCTGCAGAAGATAGCTGGAGTGACATAGGACAGACAAGACAGGTGACCTGGGATGCAGAGAGAAGTAGCTGCTGTGGGAAGGCTCACCCTTTCCTACTGTGTAGGGGACAAGGCCCCTCTGAGTGGGGTTAATCCTACCCTCCTGGGAATCTGTGGGTGTGATCACACCCTTTTGTAGGAAGTGTGAGATTAGCATACAACACCCCTTCCTGTCCTCACACAGAACCCCAAAGCTTGACTTCTTGGCTCAATACTGCCCAACTGCAGCACACTTGGCAAAACCTCAGTTTCTCCATTTAAATAGTAAGGGCTTAAATCACCTGCTCCTGAAGGCTTCTCCCTGTACTCAACATCCTGCGGCCCCATGATGGCCAAAAACATACCTCACTCCTTTGGGAAAGTGTCAGAGGATACTTAATGTGCTTGTGAGATGAACCTGGGAAATTTATTGCTGGCTGGGCTGTGGCCAGGACCACATCTGGTTAGTAACAAGATGAATTTTCCCCCCTATAGAACTGAGGTGGAGCCTGGGGGTTTGAGGGGGTCAGGCCATGCAGCAGGAACTCTGACCTCTTCGAGTTCCAGTAACAGCTCGGAAGGCTCCCTAACCCCTCCCCGAACAGTTCTTTGAGGTCACTAGCTTTTTTTTTTAAATCCATTTGTTGTTTGTCTTGCTTTCCCCCACACCCTTTTATAGCTACATTGTTCAAGGATCTTGCCATCTCCACATGCTGTCCCTGGCTGACCTCCAGGTTTCATATCTCAGAACAACAGCAACCAGAAGATGTTGATGGTACAAGTGACCACCTCACTTAGACTTTCAACAAGGCTTTGCCATCATGGATGGGGATGAGAATTATTCATAGGGAGTTGGTCATTGGTACTGTTTGCAAAAAGCTTCCCTCAGGGTTCCTACCTCAACGGGTCAGACTCTTTTTATGGTTTTAATTCCTGTAAGTAGAACTGGAGAGTGTTCTGGTAAGAGAGAAGAGAACTTAGGTGTGTCTGGCTTGAGGAAAGGTGAGAGCAGGGTGACTGAATATTCATTTATTCATCCCATAAACGTTTATGGGATGCCTGCTGTATTCTGTACAAGGTCCTTCTGTCCAACAAGTCTGTCTCACTTTCCTGGCTTGGTTTTTTTTAGTCTTTTGCTGTGTAGCTCTGGCTGGCCTTGAACTCATGGTGTAGTTCAAGCTAGCCTCAGACTTGGGTGATCTTCCTGTCTCAGCCTCCAGAGCTGCTGGGATTATAACTGTGCATCACCACTTCAAGCTTTGGCAACTCTTGAATTTGGGAAGCTATTATTACTAGGTACCCTGCACTGGGCTCTGTGAGATAGAAGTTGTAGAAATGAGACAATTGTGTCTCCTCTTCTATCTGTATCATTTAATCCTTCCTAGAAGATATAACACACTCCCCAGTCACCTGATGGGGGAGGGTGACTGACAGGCGCTGTTCAAGGCCAGCTAATGACAAGTGTGAGTTCAAATCTTATATCCCCAGCCTCTGGGTCTGTCCCCAAAGGTGGTAGGCTGATCCCACTTAATGATGCTTTCTAATAAGGCTTATGCTGTGTTGTCGAGCGAGCCCCACTGGAGCACCTTTCCTCAAAGGGATATTTGGGAATGCCTAAGGTAGTGTTATGGCTGTTACAGCTGGGAAGTGACATTGGTGAATAAGTGGCAGGGGCTGGAGATGCTGGTCACCATCTTCCAGTGCACAGAGCATCTGCCTCTTTCCCCCAGATGGGAGCTGATTTAATTAGGATTATCATTAATCTTAAAATTATATTATTCTGATTTGGGAGAAATATAACATCATGTGTCCTTTCCTCCGTGTGTGTGTGTGTGTGTGTGTGTGTGTGTGTGTGTGTGCGCGCGCGCGCGCATGCATGTATGTGTACATCAATGTGCACTCTTATGTGAGAAATGTGTATGTACATGTTTATATGAGTGTGCATGGATTCTTACAAGCATGTATGGCAGAGGTTGCTATCAGACATCTCCCTCAGTTGCTCTCTACATGTGGAGGTTTGAATGAGAATGGCCCCCATAGGGCCCATACATTTGCATGCTTAGAGTTCCCAGTTGGTGAACTGTGTGGAAAAAGATCAGGAGATGTCTTCTTGTTAAAGGGGGTGTGTTGCTGGGGGTGGCCTTTGAGGTCAACACAAATGTTATTTCATCCACAGATATTTTTGTTGACCTGATGATTATATATATTTACAAAGTTCTGTGTGATAATTCAATAGAGGTGTGCAGTGTGTAGTTGTCAAATGTTGGTAATTAGCCTCTCTACCTCCTTAAAGAACATTTATCATTTCTTTGCATTGACAAACAGACCTAAGTGATGTTATGTGACTTTGCCCTCAACTTATTTCTGATTGGTAAATAAAGATGCCAACAGACAATAGCTGGACAAAAGAGACACAGGCAGGTTTTAGGGTTTCTGGACCTGGGTGGGGGGGAGCAAGAGGAGAACCATGAGGGGGTGAGAAGGTGGAGGAGAAGGGAGAGATGCCATGGGTTACGTGAGTCATGAAAACATGGCCCTGAGGGCTGGCCAATTGGAGGTAAGAACAGCCCAGATGAAACATAGTAAGTAATCACTCGGGGCTATTGATAGAAAAATAGATTCTAATAGCATAGTGGATAGATATCTGCCCAGCTCTTGTGCTATTTAAAGCTTATTGTAAATATAAAGGTTGTGTGTCTTTTATCCGGGAACTGAATGATCAATGGTGGGGTAGAAACCCTGGTTTGGGATTAAAAATTTCTGCAACACTTGAACTCTTCTAGTTCTTTAGAAAATTACAGTAAGTTTGAGTTGGAGAGATGTCTCATTGGTTAAGAGCATCCACTGATCATGCAGAGGTTGTATTCCCAGCACCCACATGATGACTCACAGTAACTCTGGTTTTAGGGGATCTTCTGACCTTTGCAGGCATTGGACACATACATGGTGCACATACATACACACAGGCAAACACTTATAAAATAAACATCAATGAATCTTAGCAAATACATTACATTGCAGCAAGTGTTTTAATAGTGATCCTATACTGTAAAACATTAAAACTTGTCTTGCCTAACTGTATGTGGGTTCCTAGCTTTCCGCTTGCGTATTCTTTCTCCCTCATTTCCTGTCTTAACTTCCAGGGACCCCGGTTCTACTCAATGGTGATTTCAACTTTCCTAGCTGCCACATGTGAGCAAGAATATGTAGTGTGTGCCTTTCTGTGCCTGGCTTATTTCACTTAGCAATACATCCCTCAAATCTACAGCTTGCTGCAGATGCAGATGGCCTCCTGTTGAAGGAACAATGGTGATTTTTTTTTAAAAGCTGGCAAGACTATTGTTTTATTCTTGATCTCTCCTCTTTTTCCTGTTGTTAAAATCTTCTTGGATTGTGCAGTCCAAACATCTAGGAATTATTTGTCTTAGAAATTCTATAAAAACTGCTTAGTGAGGATTAAAGAAGGGGAGCATCTCATACTGCAAATGAGGTGATGACTAAAGTGACAAGTTCTCCAGGCCTCTGGAGTCCCAGTTAATAACAAGCATTTACTGGCTACTTATTGCCTAGGACTGGCCAAGGCTTAGGAGAGACTAAACGGGGATTTTGACAGTCTTCAACGATATAATCATTGGACCAGGCGACAGGAAAATCCAGGCAAAGGAAGGCTAGGTTTAGCCATTGCTGGTCAGGTCAAGAGGTCCCTCCCTCCCTCCCTCCCTCCCTCCCTTCCTTCCTTTCTTCTTCTTTCTTTTCTCCTCCTCTTCCTCCCCTCCCTCATTTTTTGGAAACAGTCTTATGTAGCCCAAGCTGACTTGTGAACTTGCTATATAGTTGAGGATAAACTTGAATTTCTGGTTCTCCTGACTCCATCTCCGCAGTAATGATTTTTATAGATATGTACCATGTACTAGGTTTGCATAGTGTATGACACAGGCTATCCTTATGCTAGGCAACACTCTACCAACAGAGCTTTCTGCTTTCCTCCTTCCTTCCTCCTTCCCTCCTCCCTTTCTCTTTTCTTCCCTTCCTTCTTCCCTCCCGTTTTCCTCTTGCCTCTCTGTGAGAGGAAAAATGTTTTTGAGATAAAGTTTCAAGTAGGCCAGGCTGGCCTTGAATTTATGTAGTTGAGACTGGTCTTGAACTCCTGGTGTTCCATTTCCCTAGTGGCTTATATGATCCTGAGTGTGACATACACGGTTTCTGCCATGTTTACTTTCTCACTGGTTTCTATCATGGATGAGGGTCCTCAGGCTGGAGCGTGGCCGCCATCTTTGATACCTCCTTTCCCTCTTCCCTCTGGAGGGCCCCAGTTCTGTTGATTTGGAAATCTTTGTGGAGTTGGCCTAGTTTCCCCTCATTCCAGAGCAGACTCCACTCAGCAGCAGGAACACTCTTGTTAACACACAAATCTGAGCGCAGCCTACCTCTGCTGACAGCCTCTCGCGGTTTCCTCATTGCACAGCAGGTGAAGTCCATGTTCTGCATCAAGGCCTTTCCCGTGGGCTGGCCCGCTTGTCTCTCAGTCTTCCCAGCTCTCGTGCTTCAGTGACAATCACCTCAAGGTCTGCACACATAGATGGCTCCCTCCTTTCAAAGCATGAACTATGGGCTGACCTGGTGTCTCCATTCCTTTTTCACCTGGCAAAATCAAATTAATTTATTCATACTTCTGTGAATTATCTCTGGGAGTTGCCCCAGGCTCTGGACAGAGACCCCTTTTCTTTTTTCTTCCCAGCTTGTCGGGAGCCTGGTGGGGAGGCAGAGGCTACACTTAACCTGGTTCTGCTTGGAGACTCCATACTCAGCTGGGTGCTTAGTGCATGGCTGATGCCCAGTTGTTTGTTGAGTAGAAAACAAATGGACAAAGAGCTGGAATAGCTAAGTGGAGAATACCTACCTAGTACTCCTTAGCCCGGCTTTCATCCCCAGTACTATGGAAAACCTTAGGGTGGGCTGGCACTGTAGCTCAGTGGGTAGAGATTCCTCCTGTGAAGTCTGATGACTTGGGTTCAATTAATTGTTTTTTTTTGGTTTTGTTTGTTTGTTTTTTTGAGATAGGCTCTCTCTTATGTAGCTCTGGCTGTACTGGAACTTGTTAGGTAGACCAAGCTTGCCTCGAACTCAAGGAGATCCACTTGCCTCTGCCTCTTGAGTACTGTGATACAAGGTGTGTGCCACCATACATGGCTAAGGAGTGAATCTTAAAAGTTGTCCTCTGACTTCTACATCTCTCTCTGTCTCTCTGTCTCTGTTTCTCTCTCTCTCTCTCACACACACACACACACATACACACACACACACCACCACCACCACCACCACCTCCACCTCCACCATCAACATTTCTTCAAAAAATTTTGTAGGTTGTAGACCTTATAATCCCAGCACTCTGGAAGCAGAAGTAGAAATCAGAAGTCCACGGCCACTCTCAACTACATAGCGAGTTTGGGACCAGCCTGTGGGTTATATGAGACCCTACCTCAAAAAATAAAACATACGGGGGCTAGAGAGATGGTTTAGCGTGTGCTGCTCTTACAGGAAACCCGAGTTTGCTTCCCAGCAGTCACATGGAAAAGCTCCCAATCCCCTGTAACTCCGGCTCCAGAGGATCCAACTACTTCTTCCGGAGTCTGCGGTCACTTGCGCTCATGTGCACATCCTCACGCACAGACACACACGTATGCACATTCTTAAAAGTCATAGAAATGAAAACATGTGATCAAGATGACCTCAGTGCAATGTTGTTTTGTACTATTTTGGACAATCAAAAAAGATGTAAACAAACAAACAGAATAAAACCAAAGAAGAAAACTTTGCCTCAAAGGTGCAGGAAACAACATGACTCCCACGTGTCTTGTGGGAGTGGCAGACCCACCAGAGGCCCGGGCAATAACAGGTCCATTTGTCCTCCAGAACTAGGGGTGCAGGTAGAGAGGGCAGTGGTGGTCCCCACAGGGGCTTGGCTTTCCTCTTTGCTGTGTTCCATCTTCTGGTTCCTTCTTCCGATTTCTTTGTTTTCTGATCCCTATCGGCCCCCGTCATCCCAAACGGTACAGAGTACACGAGAAAGAGGAAGCAAAAAGATAGAGATACTAGGACTCTGGTCCTTTGCAAATGCTATCTATACCCTGCTTTTATGAGCAGTAGTATGACTATGTTTACTTGGTGTGTGTGTGTGTGTGCTTTTATGTGCATGTGTGTATAGGTCAGAGCAAAGTTAGGTTGTGCTCTACCTCAGAGGCAGCCACCTTGTCTTGTTTTGTGAAACAGGCTCTCATTTGGCCCAGGGCACCCAGATAATGCTGGATGCTGGAAACCCTGGCTAGCACCCCCAGGCACCTGCCTGTTTCTGCTTCCCTAGCTCTGAGATTACAAGCACACTGCCATGCCTGGCATTTTTCTTAAATTCTGGGGATTGAATGAGGCAAAGATTTTACAGTCTGATATAGTCTACTCTGTTTCCCCAGGCCTCTTTGTGTGTGTGTGTGTGTGTGTGTGTGTGTGTGTGTGTCTGGTTGTGGAATGTGTCTCCTCACATGCTCCACCACTGGGCCACATTGTCCCAGGAAGAATGGAGTCTTACTCCCAGTGCACCCCCAGGCTGTGATTCCACGGAGGACAGGTGCTTTCCTTGTCTACTTTTGCCCTTGCAGGTGTCTTGCACATGTGCCGACTGAATGAATGAACTCATTGAGTAGGAGGGACATTTATTTGCCCCTGGTTCCTTGGGGCACCATGCTTTCTTGTTTTCCTGAATCTTTTCTCTGGACAGCTTCACAGTTACCCCACATTCTCTGGATACTGACTCAGAGACTTTTGAGTCTTTGAACTAACTCCCTTGTTGTTTAGACTACCCCCTGCCCCGTTCCCCCCACCCCCTCCAGCCTCCCCCCTCCCCCAGGCTACCCTATGGCCTTCATAAAGTGTGCAGGGCAGCAGAAGGCAGAGGGGAAGCTAAAGGATTAATTGGTTAAATTTTATTACATAGGCCGGTGCTGTTGTTTACAGGCCATTAAAAACCATTATCATCTTCCCAGGCTGGGCAGACAGCTCTGAGCCACTTTGATGCATGTCTTAGAGAGATAAGGAAAATTTATCCCTTGTTTTGACTTCAGAATTTCTTCTTGGTTTATTATCTGACAGTGCGATTCAACTTTCTCTCCAAATGTCCCTGAGCTCCGGCAACTTTTTCAAGTTGTTGGCAGGGGAAGTTCAGATTAGAAACCTACAATTTTGGTGTGGGAAGAGACCTCTGAGATAAATGACTGTCCCTAGCCTGCCCCCTCCCGCTCACTCCCACCACGATCTGTATTTGTCTTTCATGGCGGAGCTGTTTCTGGACACCCCAGATTCTCACGTAATTTGCACTTATTGATCTCCAGGCAGAGCAGACATTTCTCATGACCTCTGGCTAATCCTCCCACTGCCATGACCACATCTTCTGCCTAGAAGAGATGACTTCTTGGAACACACAGACACACAGACACACACAGGCACACAGAAACACACACACACACACACACAGGCACACAGAAACACACACACACAGATACACACAGGCACACAGAAACACACACATACACACACACACACACACACACACACACAGAATTATCAGCTACTTAGCGTTCCTTGGGTACTGTGCACAGGTTCTCCTGGGTGGGGTAGGCCTGGAAACTGTTACATATTCCAACCAATCTGTCTCTTCCGTGCGCCTTTTTTTAAGATTTATTTATTTATTATATGTAAGTACATTGTAGCTGTCTTCAGATATTCCAGAAGAGGGTGTCAGATCTTGTTATGGATGGTTGTGAGCCACCATGTGGTTGCTGGGATTTGAATTCAGGGCCTTCGGAAGAGCAGTCTGTGTTCTTAACCGCTGAGCCATCTCTCCAGCCCAGCCTTTTTTTTCTTTTTTTTAAAATTTATTTCTATTTTTATTTGTGTGTGTGTGTGTGTGTGTGTGTGTCTGCCATGTGTAGGTGCCTGAGGAGGATTCCTTGGAGCTGGAAATTGCAGGCACTTGTGAGTCACCCCATGTGAGTGCCGGGAACTGAACTCATACCCTCGGGAAGAGCATCGGTGATCATAACCACTGGGCCATCTCTTCAGCCCTGCCCCCCAACATGCCTTCTCGGGGGTGTGGCTTTCCAGGGGATGGAGGCTCTCCTACTCTGTAGGGTCTGCTTCTTGCCTTTAGAGCCTATGAGGTTTTCTGTTATTTAGCTGTGGAGAGAAGTGCTGGAGAGATGCTGTTTACTTTAACCAATCAACCAAAGCAGTGTGAGAGAGACTGCTCAGGCTTGACTGATATCAGGCACTCCCAAACTTGAAGAGCACATGACTGAGTGGAAGTAGACCTCAGGAGTGCCTGCAAAGACAGCAGGCTGCTGCTCCTGGATATGTGCATCCCATTCAACAGGTTGATGCTGGAAAGGAGGCTGGTCAAGATATGTATGGGGCCTGGGGTTAGAGTGCCTTCTGAGCAAGCACGAGGAGCTACATTTGGATCCTTAGAACCTACGTAAAATGCTACAATTCCAGCCTCCGGAGGTGGAGGCGGGATCCTAAGAGCAAGCTAGCTACAGAGACTACAGATAGTGGTGAGCTTTGGCAACCATTGAATCTGCCTCACTGAATCAGGGAGAAGAGCTCTTGAGGGCCATCACCCTGACATTAACCTCAGGCTTCCGTGCGTGTGAGCACATACATATACCCGTGCCCCCACTCATAAGCAAAGTTGAGTACAAATACACATGTACCCCACCCCCCCCAACCAAAATTGCAAAGGAAAAAAGTCAAGTGTGGTGTGTGTGACCTGGTTCTCAGTCACATGTTTACATCTCCAGGGGAATGACACTAATGACGCAGCAGCGAGGCAGGAGGGCATGCGCGCATGAGAACGAGATGAGGGGCATTGGGAACATGGCGTCAGTTCAGAAGGAGGTCTCCAGGACTGCCTCATGGAGGGAATGAATCTCAGAGGTTTTCCTCAAACAAGGAGATCCAGGCTAGGCTAGCAGGTGGTGAGGGCAGACATACTGAGACCTGAAAGTGTCCCTAAGTCGCCAAGACCGTCCTGGCAGCCTTTGTTCAAAACCACATTTCTCTTCCAGCCAGGATGGCTCCAGAGTCATCCCAGACAACACCAAATCATCCCAGGAATTTTTCCAGGCGTCGAGCCTCAGGCAAGGCTGAGGGGGAAGACATTCCCTTTCTTCCAGACCTTGTGAGAGCCACTGGTGCTGGAGTTTACTGTCCTCGGAAGGTTCACAGGACAAACTTAGGGATGCCTGGAGTTGGTCAGAGGAGATAAGCATCGACTGCTAGGTACCTGGGCTCCTAGAAGGCATTTCGCTGTCCTTTCTTTAGCCTTCTTTGATGTACAGGAATTACCTCTCCTTCCTTCTTTCTGTCCAGGTGCATCACATTCCCTAAGGGCTCAGTTTCCCCCTTGCTGGAAGGAAGCAGAGCATTTTCTGGGTTCCCAAAGTGTGTTTCCAGCCGGGGGCCTAGACTAGACCTTTTCTAGCTTTTGAAATATGTGCCACTAGGTGGCTGTCCCATAGACAAAGGGAAAAGGGTGCTTCTTAGTCTGGTTCACTATAAACTAGAACACAAAGTTCACAAGATTTTACCATGTACATTAAAACCAAAACCAAAACCAAACATACGTGCCTCACTTTTCCCAGATTCACAAGGCAACGGCTTAGTGGTGGTCCAGGGGAGGAGGAAGCAAGAGAGGATTCTTAATCCTGGGAGCAGGAGCGAGTGCAGAAAATGCCCTGGGAACCTAAGATTTCCCTGGTTCGTGTCAGCGCACAGCAGCCCATATATAACCCTGGGCAGCTTCCCTCTTGCTGCCCGTCTTATCTCAGCCTCACATTTGTGGGCTCACCAGCCTGGAGTCTCTTTGGATGTTGGCCAGGCCAGCTGGGAATGGTAAGAGCTGAGATAGGGACAGAGACTCACGTCCTTGCATGTTGGAATGAGGCCTCCTTTCTCTCCCCCTTTCCTGTCCTTCTGGCGTTGGGAAGTAGTCTTTCTGCCCTCACATTTCTAATCTTTGAAGAAGGGAGGCCCTGATCTCAGGTTTGCAGGAGGCTGTGTGTCAGCGATGCAGGTGATTTGAGGTGAGCAGACAGAGACAGAATGCTGTTAGTTGTACTTTCTCTTTTGGTTGTTTGGAGACAGGGTTTCACAATACCTAACTCAGGCTGGCCTTGAACTCTTTATGTAGCTTGGGCTGGACTTGAGCTTGGCAAGCCTCCTGTTGCCGCTTTAGGACTCAGTTCCAAATCCTGAGATTTCAGGCTTATGCCAACAAGCCTGGCTTAGGTGTCACTTTGAAATCCTGGCTGCAGTCTTGTGAGTTAAAAACCTTCCCTGAGTTCTCTTTTCCTAGCTAACTTGGATTTTATGAGAAACGGGGAGGCCTCAAGAGTGAAGCTTCTAGCCTCATGAGAGCAAAGGATTCTGGGAAGCCAAGAGGCCATGTTGGGGATATGGAGTGTGTACTGGATGTGTGGGCAGGCAGGTGGCGCCTCTATCATTCTCTCATTTCCTCTTTTCTCTGGGTCAGGTTTATAGCTATGAACTGCCCCTGCTCCCTAGGTTTCCCCTTCAGAACAGCTCTAAAGGTCACAGCTTGCTTTTGAAGATATTGGTAGAATAGTTTCCATTCTGTAGACAAAAAAGCTGAGTTGTACTTAGCCTTAACTCCCTTCCTCTTCCTCTTACATTCGTTCTGTCCCTTCCTCTACGATGTTTCCTGACCATGGAGGAAGTGATAGAGAGACCATTTATGACTGGTCACTCAGCAGGTACTTATTCTCAGTTCGTTCGACCAGTCACACATCTCTATGGTCATCGGTGACCATTACAAAAACAAACTTCTCTGGTCATCAGGGACAGCAGCACGCTTCTATGGCACAAATGATTGTTTAGAGGGTGATTCGATGGGTGCATCATGTCAGTTTAGCCAAAACAATGGAAGTAGTTTCTCCACTACAGCCTATGATCTCCCCAGCCTCAGGCTTTTGACTGACTCTGTGATCCAGATAGGAATTTTGTCCTGTAAATTAGGTATCAGATATAACGTGGCAGGAAGGAGTTGTTCAACCCCGTGACAGGCTTGCCACTTATGTGCTGTTCACTTGTCAGGCTTGGCCAGTCAGTCTTATTACACACAGAGACCATAGCTGAGTAAGACTCCTCTTCTTGGGGATTCTCCCCCAGGAGCCTGCACACCTCTGAGGGCTAGCCAGGAAGGAGGAAGTCCTGGAATCAAGGCCTGTGGTGCCTTTGGTAATGGGTAATTAGGTAATAGGGTCTTTCCTACTAGTTCTGGTGCAGAGCTAATAGTTCCTGTATTGTTTTGAGGCCTTAGGGATCTCCCTGACCAAGTGATAAGGAAATTTCCCACCCCTGGTGCTGGAATATTTCTTTAATAGACTATGGCTTTTGGAAGCATCTTTATCCACCCATATAGGGTACCTCATTGAAACACATAAAAACAGAAAGCGACACAACAAACTTTCCTAGTATTTCAAATATCAGATTTCTTTATGGAACCCCACCTCCTCGCCAGCCCCCTCTTCCCCTTGTCTTCATGTCCAGAGTTGTGTGACTTCTTTTCTACTTTTTTTTTCTGGTAATGTCCTAGGGTTATACATTTTCACTTAGTTTATTTCTTTTCTCCACCAAAAGTTGCTTTTCCAAGTGTCCTGGACTATATCTTTCATATTTTAGTTTTATTAAAAAGGGTGATATAAAGCCATTTTCACCGAAGCACACAGTATGCTTTGAGGCTACTGCCAGCCCCATACTGCCTTCCCCGCTTTCTCCCCTCTCATAATGCACTTTGTTCTCTTTTTATTTGATAATATATCCGCAGTACCAGGGGTTCAAATCCAAGGCTTCGAATATGCTGGGTAGATAAGGACTCTATGAACTATAATCCCAACCTGTAATCCTACTTTAAATAAGGTATTTCAAGTGTGGATATGTAATTTATTTAATTTCCCATCTCTTGATAGGCATTTAGATGATTTTCAATTCTTACCTCAATGGGAAAAATTGAATATGCTTTCCCCATGCATGTTAAAAATCATGTGTGCTTGTACTTAACTCATATATACATGTAAAGTCACCTGGACTTCTCAGCTATTTCTGAAGTTCGTATGTAATATGAATTGAGTGACTTGAAAGACATCTGTTATGTTCTTACCTTGGACAAATATTGATCTCTGACTGTTTTCCTGATGGTTCGTTTTAGATCATTTATTTTTTTGTAATGATCCTGATCCTCTGGGACAGGAGGTTGTGAGCTTCCATGTGGGTGCTGGGAATTGAACCTGGGTCCTCTCAAAGAGCAGTCAGAACTCTTTTTTTTTTTTAAATTTTTTTTGAAACCAGAACATTTGTTTTATAACTGACTGAAATTCTCAAGATGAACTGGATGCTGCAACAGCTGCCCTCTTGGGTTTAGGTGTTGTTCCTTCACGGAATCCACGTCTGAATCTAGGATATACAATCTTTAGGTGCCTCATCCAACCAGTCCCAGCAGGGTCTCGTCTCTTAGCCTTGGCACTCCAGTTATACTTTCTCTTGCGCTTGGCAGGGTAGCCACATTTGTCACAAGTCGACTTCTGAGTAGGCCTTGGAGCCACAGCGTTGGCATAGTGTGTGCGTCTTATTGCGACACTTTCCAAAGGATGACGTTCCTTTTGTCTTCTTGCTTCTACCAGTGAGGTCAAAGAGACTGGAAGAGAATGTACGTCTGCCACTTCCTGTGGATAAGCTTCTGCCCCAGTCAGAATTCTTAAGTGCTTAGCCATCTCTCCAGCCCTCTAAATGATTTCTTGTTGGTATAAATGAGTTAGTGACAAAAGTTGTATCTACGTTTCTGCTGCATGTCTCTGCACATGGAGGCCGGAAGTCAACATTGGGTGTCTTCGGCAATCTTTCTCTACTTTGAGAAAGAGTCTTTCACTAAACTGGGGCTGACTGGTTTGGCTCTAGTAGCTGAACAGTGAGCCCCAGGGATCTGCTCAGCTCCTCTTCCCCAGCTCTGGGATTACAAGTGTTCCCGATCATATCTGGGTTTTGCAGGGGTGCTGGAGAAAGGAACGCAGGTCTTCATGCTTGGACAGGAAATATTCACTGACCAGGACATTCTGCTGGTCCCTAAATATCCTCTTTTGATTGGTTCATTTTTTAAATCATTCCTTAGCATAGTTTCCTAGAATTGGCTTCACTATTCTGAAAATTGTTATATTATGAATTTTCTGTTAATGGGATCAAGTGCCATGATGAGGATAACTTGTAGAAGACAGAGTTTGCATTCAGGCTTTCGGTTCCAGAGTAATGAGCTCATCACCACAGGGAGGCGTGGCAGCAAGCACCCTGCATGGCCTCAGAAGCAGGAAGCTGAGGGATTGCAGCTCAACTTCAAGTATAAAACGGAGAGAGCTGGAAATAAGGTGAGGCTAATGCTTGTAAAGCTCCAACAACACTTCCTCCAGCAAGGTCACGCCTCCTGAACCTTCCCAAACAGTGCTACCAATTGGATGCCACCTGTTCGTATATCTGAGCCTGTGAGGGATATTTCTCATTTAAATCACCACAGTTGTTAAGGCTCTGGACCTTATGTGGAGATGTAGTCAGAATATAAAATTTACATTCTTATACCACGCCTGAGTGTCCATCTCTCCACATGCCACCAACATTTTCACCAAAACAGAAACAAAGGGATTCTGATATGGTATGTGAAACAGCAATTTATTGTCTTTAATTTTTTTAGTTAGCTATTATACTTGTTTAATAAGTTTTTTAAAAACTTCTTATTGATTCTTTGTGAATTTCACATCATGCACCCATTCCCATGAATCTTTCCATCCCTTTGTATCCACTCTCTACCCTTGCAACCTCCCCCTCTCAAAATAAAAATAAAATAAAATTAAAAAACACTTGTCATGGAAGCTGTAGTGTGTCATATTCCCTTTTGTCCTCACATCGTTATTTGCAAATGTTCATTGCAGTGAGTCACTGGTCTGTTTTGAGGACTCTAACTTTTGCTACACTATCAGTACCAGATCCTCAGTGGGACTCCTCTTGGATATCCTGTTGTTGTGTGTCAAGGAGATCCTGCAGCTTTGGATGGCAAGACTGGCCCATTCATGCGCTCCAGCAGATGGTAGAATGGGTAGATGTTGGGGTGGGCCAACTTAAAGCCCTGGATCTGGGTCTGGGAGGTAGCTGAGTTGGTAAGTCTGTTAGCTCTCCTACACATGCACCACCAGGGTGGAGCTCTCCAGCTAGGCCAGTCAGTGCTTTAGCTGGCAAGGGGCAGGGTCAGCTCTCCTGCTCTCACGTCCTTGGGGGTGGCTTACCGAAGTCTTAGCTAACAGGGCCAGCTCTACTGTGCAGCCCAAGTGAGGAACAAGGCCCTCTCTCCAGAGTACTACGGTTGGTGAAAGACAGGGCCAGCTCTCCACTCTCACGACCAGCTCTTCTGCCTGCTTCAGGTGGCTTGGGGAAGAGGTGGTGGTGGACATCTCTCCTGTGCCCATGCCAGCTCAGGGGAGATGAGAGGTGGGATCAGCCGCCCTCTCCCACCACCTGGGTTAGCTCTACTGTGCTGCCCAGGCAAGGCGACGGGCACACTCTCTGTGTATGAGTATGCACACACATGTGTTAAAGTCAAGGACAACTTACAGGAGTCTGTTTGGCTTTAGCAGTGTGGGCTCCAAAGCTTAAATTCAGATTGTAAGGCTGGTGGCAAATGCCTTTGCCTGCTGAGCATCTCTCACTGGCCCTGTCTCTCTTGTTTACCTTTATTTAGTTCTTGTGGTTTGGTTATTTAGTTCTTCATTGTTTAGTTATTTACCAAAGTCTCAATGTTCTTCATAGCAACTCCGAAGACCTTTCTATATTGAGGACATAGATACCTGTCAGACTCACGACAAACATTTTTTTACCTTGTTCAAGGTCATTGTAATCTCTGTATTGTTCCAGTTCTAGTTTATGTGTTGGCAAAGTGAGGACTTTTTCTTTTTTTTAAATTTTTGCCCCCTAGAAAAGGTCTCACGAAGTGTAGGCTAATCTTTACCATTGCATAGGCAAGAAGAGCCAAATTCTGGGATTCCATGTGTGTATTGCTGTGCCGAGCCTCACAAAAGGTTTTAAACCAATATTATACTATTACAGTTTACATCCAGTAGCAGGTACTTTAACCTACTTCTTCTAGGAGTTTGAAAGATGTATTTATCTGTGTTTCCTATGTAACCACAACAGGATGCTTTAGAATCCTAAAAAGTAAAAAAAAAAAAAAAAGTAAAAAAAAAAAATAGACTCCTAAAAAGTTATCCTGTGCCTCTTTGCAGTCAGCCCTACCCCTGCCCAATGCAACCACTGATTTCTTTATGCCACCACAGACGAGTCTTTCTGGATCTAAAACTACACAGAAACAGAATCATAGAGCATGCATCCTTTTGAATCTAGTTTATTTCACCTAGTCTCCTCTTCTCTTAGACTTGCATTTCTTGTATATTGGTAACTTATTTTTATTGCTGGGAGCATCTCATTAATTAGGGTAACACACTGACCCTTTTTAATTCACTCACCACAAATTTTATTCAGCTAACAGATAGGTGATCTGTTTCCAGCTTTGGATTAGTACGGTTTAAGTTGGGACAGCATCTATATGTAAGCCTTTTTTTTAAAAAAATATTTATTTATATGAATACACTGTCTCTGTCTTCGGACACACCAGAAGAGGACATCAGATCCCATTACAGATGGTTGTGAGCCACCATGTGGTTGCTGGGACTTGAACTCCGGACCCTTGGGAGAGCAATCAGTGCTCTTAACCACTGAGCCATCTCTCCAGCCCTACGTGAGCCTTTTTTTCATCAGAATGAGTGCTTGCTTTCTTCCTATGGGAGAGAATACTTAGGTGTAGAACTTCCCAGGCATGTGACTAGTACATGTTTCTTTATTTAAAATATTCATTTTTCATTCGTGTACATGTGTGAGCCTGTGTGAGTTGTGGGTGTCCACAGAGGCCAGCAGAGAGCAGGAGACCCCTGGGAGCTGGAGTGACAAGCAGCTGTGAACCTTCTAACGTGGGTGCTGGGAGCCTACCTCTCGTTCTGTAGAACGACAGTGGGCACTTTGAACATCTCTCCTGCCGCTAGTTTTCTCCAACTACTGCAGCGTTTCCCACAGTGGTCGCACCGTTTTGCACTGCCCCAGCACAGCACGAGCCTGATGCCAAGCATACTCATTTGCTTATTCATTTGTTGCTGTCTTCTTCTGCGAAAGGTCTGTTAAAATAGTTGCCCGTTCTTTTCACTGGCCCATGTCTCTGGTTGAATTGCCAAAGTTCTCATCCCCCTTCCATCTTCCATGAGACATGTAGCCCTGGCTGTCCTAGAACTTGCTCTGTAGATCAGATTGACCCCAAACTCAGAGATCCACCTGCCTCTGCCTCCTGAGTGCTGGGATTAAAGGCATGAGCTATCATGCCTGACTCACAGTTCTTTATATATTGTAGATATATAGGTCTTCAGTCTATATATGTGTTCATATCTATACTACATATATGTATTATATATATAAATGAACTTCCTATGTATATGTATATTCTGTCTATAATATATACACAGAGACTACCACCTTTTAGTTGGCCTGATTTAAAAGAAATCTTCTTTACAGTGTCTTTTAAAAGTTATAGTAACAGATAACATTGGAGGTGTATCTCAGTGGTGGAACTTTTGCCCTGGGTTCCATCCCAACCTCCCTACAAATGAAAAACAGTAAAGGTATTTTAATCTTGTTAATTATATAATTTATTATAATTAATTATATTGGTAATGTTGTGTAACCATACCCCTATCTGTAGCTATGTCTTTGAAAAAGCAGAATTCTAAAATTTTGATGAATTCCAAATTAGATTTTTTTCATTTATAGTTTTGTGTGTGTGTGTGTGTGTGTGTGTGGTGTGTCCCAAGACTGTCGACTATACAGATGTCCTGAAGACTTCCCACTGTGCTTTCCTCTGAAAGTCTTATAATCTTAGTGTTTGTTGTGATGCTAGAATCCATTTTGACTATATTGGGTGGCGTGAAGTACAGGTCCAGCTCTACTTGTTAGTACAACTCTATTTTGTGTGTGTTTCTCCACAAGCTTGGGTGTCGTCAGAAGATAGTGTGCGTCTTCTTCCATTGAGTGGATCCGGAGGACGGAACTCAGATCAGGCTTTGGGGAAAGGGCCTTTACTCACCGAACCGCCTTGCCAGTCCTAAGGTTTATATTTTATAATGGAGATCTAGATAAAAGTAATAAAGCCTAGCAAGTTGGTTCATTAGATATTAAGCTCGCTGTCGACTCTGATGACAGGGTTTGATCCCAGGTCCCATAGTGGAAGGAGAGAACTGACTCCTGAAAGTTGTCCTCTGACCTCTACCCACATGAGTCCCTGGAATATATGTGCTCTCACCTCCCAAGCAAACAGCAAAGTTAAATAAAAATAAGTAAAATATGCAGCTGAAGCCATAGGTCCCTCCATGTGTACTCTATGGTTGGTAGTTTAGTCCCTGGGAGCTCTGGGGGTCTGGTTGGTTCATATTGTTGTTCCTCCTATGGGACTGCAAGCTCCTTCGGCTTCCTGGGTCCTTTCTCTAGCTCCTCCATTGGGAGTGGGTGGGTTGGTGAGCAGGGGGAGGAAGAATGGGATAGGGGGTTTTCAGAGGGGAAACCAGGAAAGGGGATAACATTTGAGATGTAAATAAAGAAAATATCTAATAACAAGTAAAATGGTATACATTAGCTATTATTCATCATTACTAACTTCTGATTAATTCTCTTGTGGCTAAGAAATTATAACCCCTGTCAGCAATCAGGTAGACATTTATTTGTACAATCCATTGGATATTTTCCCCTGGGCGTTGGGTGTGGAACCTAGAGACAGGGTAAGCACCTACAATGAAGCTATATCCTCACCTCTATGAGACTTTTAAAAATTGATATAAGAAAGAAGTAGCACGATTTCTTAATTTACCCCGAGTCTGTCTGGGCTTCCATAATAGTTGCACTTGACACTTCATATAACTGAATAGGAGGAAATGTACAAGTGTGGTCTGTGTATAAGGTGTGAAAAGGGGCTGAAGCTGGGTGCGCGTAGCTCAGGTAGTGACACGCTCAAGCAAGAGGACCTAAGTTCAACACCCAGCACCTAAGTAAAAAGGTGTTGGGTGCTTTGATCCAAGCCCCTCAGAAGCTGAAGACTGGGGACTCACTGGCCAGCCAGCCAGCTTAAATGGTGGGTCCCAGGTCTCAGCGAAAGAACTTGTCTCAGAAAGCAAGGTGGATATCTTCCAGGGAAGGACACTGGAGGTTGACTTACAGCCTCCACCTCTACATGTACACACGTGTAGGCACTCGTGCACACACAGGAGCATGGGTACCCACACCCCTTCAAAAAGAAATGAGGGGCACTTAGCTTGTGTGGAGGAGCTGAAGAGCTTCACTGTTCAGCTCGGAGGATCCCTGCATCTATCCAGCGGGACTTGTGAGGCTTGAGAGGGGGCTGGGATGTCCCAGAGCCTCACATGTTAGCATCACGGCTGCTCTGATTGGAGAGACACCAAATGGATGAGGGCTGCGGGGTGGTGCTAGCACTCTGTCGCCTTGAAAAGGGACTGATTGCTGAAGGATCGAGGCTGGGATTGGGGCGGGAGTGGGGTGGGCAATTGCCTGATTTCAGAATAGGTAAAGCCGTGGAGAGGCATTAAGGATTCGACCTTGTGACTCCTGTTGGGGTGTTGCAGAAGCTATCTCTGCTTTAACTAGGGCTAAAGATGGCAGGAGGAGGGACTTCAGAGATGAGGCATAAAGCAAACGGCTTTATTCACGTTTAGAGAATATTAGCACATTGCTTGAGAGGATAACCAGAAGAGCCTCTCCTCTTTTGTTAAAAAGCATTGCAAAGTCCGCAAGGTGCTTGTATGTGCTACTTTCTTTTTCTTTTTAAATTTGCTTTTACTGCTTTTATTTGTGTGTATGTTACATAAATATAGGATCTCATGGAGTCGAAGAGGACGCCAGATTGACTTGGAACTGGAGTTATAGGTGGCTATGAGCTGCTGATGTGGGAACTGGGATCTGAACTTGGATCCCCTGGAAGAGTAACAAGTGTTCTTTGTTGTTTTGAGACAAGGTCTCTCTATGTAGCTCTGGCTGTTCTGAAACTCGAACTCAAAGATCTGTCCACCTCTGCTTCCGGAGTGCTGGGATTAAGGTGAATGCTGGCACACTGAGTGTTCTGAACCACAGAACCACCTCTCCAACCCCAGATTTCTTTACTTTTTTTCCTGCTTTTTCATTTATAGGTGGTGTGTAGGCAGGGCAGGGTCCCATGTTTTCCATCTTGCAGATGAGAGGCTCTGCCTTGGCTAGGAGGTGGCCTAAGGTCTGTTCTCTAAGATAACAGGCACTTGTGGTATTAGTGGGGTGGGGTTGGGTAAGATTCTGATCTAGGCTTCTACCTGAGTATCTTTTTGACAGGGTTGATAATATCTGCACCATTAGCTTCAATGTCAGGGAAGGCCAAATAAAACAACCTAAGTGAATGAATGCCAGGAAATGTAAAGCAGCCCTTTAGAGGCTATACTTTCTTTGTGCTGTGGCTGGGGATCAGCTGGTTGCAGGGTAGGGACATGGAGCTATGCTGGGGCTGGTGCAGTTCACCAGAGCAAAGGCCTGTGGGAGTGGATGGAGTGCTGGCCTCTGGGACTTTATGGTGCTGCCCACGCAGCCTGAGGCTTCCTAGTTAAGTCAGGGAAGAGTAAGAACTCACATGTCCCAGAAAAAACTTTGTGTTTGGATTCAGAGACCTTGGAATTGTCTATGATTTATTACATCCTGGACATACTGTGCCATACTTGATTCCCTTGAATCTTATTTTACTCTTCTTTTTTGGTTGTTTGTGTTTTCTGTGTGTGTGTGTGTGTGTGTATGCATGTGTGTGCATGCATGTGCAGGAGCAAACCTATAAATGGAAGCTAGCAGTTGATGTCCAGTGTTTTGCATTATTATTATTATTATTATTGTTGTTGTTATTGAGACAAGATCTCTCCTTGAAGTCAGAGCTCACCACTTTGGCTAGACTGCCTAGTCAGAGTCCCCTGCCCCTGTCTCCCTAGTATAGGGTTTACAGACATGCTGTGTCATACCTGGCTTTTTATATAGCTGATAGGGATGTAAACTCTCATGCAAACGTTTGTTCAGGGGGTTCCTTAACCACCCAGCCATCTCTGTAGGCCTGCTTTTGTTTTCAACAGTTCTGGGATTCAAACCCAGGCCCTCGGGAATGCTAGACAAGCACTCTGCCACTGAGCTATACCCCCAGCCCTCAATGTGCTCATCTTGGAAATAGGAAAGGACTTGTGAGTTCCCACAACTTGCTGCTCCTGTCTGTACTTTTGACCCGGCACCTGTTCCTCCTAGCGTAAGAGAGTGGAGGATGGGAAGACACAGCGTCACTGTTTGGAGAGAGGGGTCGTGAGCCTCTAGGAGTTGTACAAGATAAGGCGACAGATTTTTCTCAATTCTCTCATGGAATTAGTCCCTCCGACACCTTGATCCGGGTCAAATGAGGCTGACGTTGGCCATGTGGCCTTACAGATAAAACCTTGGTCTTGTTTTAAGCCATAAGTTTGTGGCCATTTGTTAGAATAGCAAAAAGAAACTAATAGCACAGACCTAGGATTCACCAAGCTTAGCCCATGAATGGAAGCCATCTTTGGCATGACTGAACCATAGCATGTGTATCCATTCATCAGCTGATGAGCATTTGGGTTGCTCCCAAGTTTTAGCTGTTAAGAATGATGCTGTTACGACCATTCGTATGCAGGTCTCTGTGTAGGCGTGTTTTCACGCTTCTTGGGAGTTTGCCCAAATGCCTAGGCACAGGATTGCTGGCCTCCAAGTGCTTATTTAACTTTATAAGGCGCTGCCAGATTGCTTTCCAAAGTGGCAATCACATCTAGTGTTTCCACCAGGGGTGCTGGAGAGTTAGTTACATTGTATGCTAGCCAGTGCTCTGCGTTGTCAGCCTTTTTATAATAGAAGCTTAATGCTATCTCACTGTGTTTTTAATTGCATTTCCCTGATGACTAATGACATTGAACATTTTTTCCCATGCCTTTTGGCCATCTGTAGCTCATTCTTTATGTCTGTTCAGTTCTTTTGTCTATTAAAAAAATTGGGTCATTTGTCTTATTATTAAATTTTAGGAGTTCTTTATATATTCTGACTAGGCATCCATTATTGGATGTGCTTTCTGCAAATATTTCCTTGCAGGCTGTGGCTTGTGTTTTATTTTGATGCTAGCTCCTTCCAGAGAACAGATGTTTTAAATTTTGATGAAATCCAACATTGCGGGGGTGCCCTTGTTAAGGAATTTTTGTTTAACTTAAGATGAACAGGATTTTCTCCCAATTTTTCTTCTAGAACTTTAATAGTTTTAGCTCTTACACTTAGCTCTCTGACCCAGTTTGAGTTAGTTCTTCTGCAGAGGATGAGGTAAAGATTAAGGTTTATGAAATTAAAAATATCGAGATGTCTCTCTGGTTTGGAATCAGGGTAATACTGGCTTCACAGTAGGTGCTTTGTATTGTGGGGATATAAAAATAAAATCAGATCAGCACTGGGAATGTTTTTCCTCCCCTTTCCTCTTTTTCTTTCTTTAAGACAGGCTCTTATGTAGCCCAGGCTGGTCTTGAACTCACTACTCCTGCCTCCATCTTCCAAGTGCTGGGATTATAGGTGTGTGTTACATCTCTGGCCCCTCCATGCGTGACAAAGACAGATTTTGATGAGCTTATGTGACAAATACAGATTAACTGCTTTGGGCTTCTGGAAAAGGGACAAGCCATGTGAAGTCTGAATGAGAGAGGAGACATTGAAGAAAGGCTTTTGTGGGGCTGTAAGAACACAACACTGGGTCACCATTTAAATATTAGGCTCCTGAACAGTGGTTCCCTCTTGGGGAGAACGCACGGTTTGTGTCCTCATGGGATCGTAAAACAGGGTGGTCTTACTAAAAAGAGACTTCCAGGTAAGTAATTTCAAGCAGGTGGAGGAGGGGGGGATGAGTTGGGTGGGCAGCTATGGGCGTGCCAGGTTAGAGGAGATTCCATGAACTCATTACTGATGGTTGGTTGCACATGCCCATTCCTTTGTCTTCTCAAACTCATAAACTGTCACTGGGTTATATTGTCCCTGTAACGAATGTGGTACTGAGAGGGAGGAAGGAAGGTAGGAAGGAAAGAAGAAAGGAAGGAAGAAGAGGGGCCAGCTTGCGCGGTCCCCACACCTCGCCATATTTTGGGCCCAGAATCCAGCCTTCATCATCTCATCCAGATCTCCCCAGCTTCCCAAGGGCAGCTCCATCTTTTCCACGTTTGCAGATTAAAACACAAGCTTCAGAGGGCTAAGCACCGTCACCATGTTGAGGCTGAGGTCTCTGCTCCAGGCTCTGTGTGGCTCTGATAAACTCTACCATCTCCAGCTGCAGTGAGGACACTGGCCCAGAGGCAGGGCTGGATTGCAGGCAGAGGGGGGTGAGGTCCGGCCGGATGTTTGTGGGTTTGCTCCGACTCAGCAGAAGCTCTCTGTGCTGCTGGCTGGGAGGGTGGCTGGTTGGCTGTCTGACTGTGTGGTTGGGGTTTGCAAAAGAGTCTGAGGATCCTTTGGCCAGAGGGGCTTTAAAAGTTGCAGCTCTCAGCAGCAACTATCAGCCGTTTTTTTTTTCCCCTTTCTCCTCCAGATTGAATCCAGTCAGGGTTTTATTGGTTTATCTGTTCCCAGGATGACCCTTCTTCTTCCTTACCTGTGCAGACTCCCCTGTCATTTACTACACTTCCTGTCACCCAGTGGCCCTGGGAAGTACTACTCTCTTCAGCAGGGCTACCACTTGGCCCCATTCTCTGCTTCCTTTGGTTTCCCCTGAGAGGTGTGAGTTCACCAGGGATGAAAGTATAGCAGGATCTTGTATGGATTCAGATTCCTGGGGGAGGGGGCTGCTCCCCTCTCCGAGTCCTGTTCAAGCCATTCTCAAAGGGCCCTGGGAAAATGGATAGTGCAGTGCGTCTGGGGAACCCAGTACCCTGGCTGGTGGGACCTGCTATTGTCACCCCTCCTCTCCAGGACTCATATCCCCAGGTCCTCTGAGGAGTAAGGGCTCTTGCCTGCCTGCCTCTGAGATCTGTCATTGTTTGCATTGTTTGGTCATCATGGCCCTGCCACTGCCAACTTAGACAAGCTGAGCCAGGGGGAGGGGGGCCCCAGCCTAACTGCCTGGTCTCCTGGCTGGCACTGCGTGCTGCTCCATCAGCAGAAAAAGTGTCCCCTGCCAGTCACATTCTAGAGCACACTGTTCCTTGCAGCCCTAGCCTGAGAGGCCTCTTCTTTGCGTCCCTGCTTGCCTGCTTGCTGGGCTGAGTTTGGTCTCTCTCTGTCCACAGCCTGGTGCCTCAGGTGGTTGGTGGCCCGGTGACTTTAAGGGCTGTGCTTGAGGTTTGCTTTCTGTGCCCCGTCCTCCTTCCCAGGGTCACGAGGGGTGTCACCTCCAAGCTCCTCCCAGCTCCCAAAATACCAGCCCTACCTCCCCGCCCTGCCAGAAAATGCTTAGCACATTAGCGGGTTTAGCTGCAACCACAGCGACAGACACTTAGAAGGCTGCAGAGGCACCTAGATTTCATGTTGAATTCCTTCCGGCACCTCACTATTTTGACAACACAGGGCAGCACCGTTACTAGGAACCCGTGCGGTAGAAGGGTGGGGGTGGGAGTGTGGGGAGCACCAGCGAGTACGGAATCCTGAAGAGCCTACGACTGCATCTGCCTCCTCTCATTCTGCTGCGACTGCATCTGCCTCTAGCACGCCTGTCTGGCGCGGGCCTCCCTTTAGCCTTTTGGAGCTTGCTTGGAGCCGGTTTTGGAGCCTAACAACTTCCCCCCCCCCCCATAGTCGGCTCAGCTCAGTGGCTTCTCTTGCAGGGGAGACAAGAGGCTCCTAGTCCTGCCAGGCAGGCTGAGAGAAGCTGTCTCAGGGAACAGCCTTGCTCTCTGGAGCCTCTGCTCCTTCTCTGCCATTTCATGCTGCAGGCTCTGAAGCGTGTCACCAACTCTCTAAAACCCAGTCTTCTCATGTGTGAGCTAGACTAACGTGGCCGGCTTTCCCTACCTCCACATAAGGCTTGTCATCTGCAAGGGACAAATATATGCAGAGGCGTATTGGAAAGTGTCAGGTGGGGCACACTTTACCCTGAAGAGAACATAGTGTGTCTTGTTTACTGTGAATTCCTCCGAGATGTCTAGTTTAATGGATATAAAGGAAAATATGATGGCTTTCTAGAAGTTGCCTGTGTGCTCCATTGATTGGCGTGGTGAAGAGCAGCAAGGCTCCGGATGTCTTAGCACACAGGAGCTGCTGTACCAGGTAGCACAGACCCAGGGATGGAGTCTGTGACACCGAGGAGGCTGGAAATCCAGGGTCACGGTGTCAGCCGTGCGGGCCCCTCCTGTGGGCTCTGAAGACGTCTGTTTGTGGCCTCTCTCTCCCAGCTTCCGTTGCTTCCCTGGCATCCTGTATGCCCTCAACTCTGCTTGAATCTTCGCAGGGTAGTGGTGTCCATGTGTGAGGCTCCGTGTCCAAACACCATTTGAGATTTAAAGGGAGACACCGATTGTTCCTGAATTTTTGGAGATTTTGTGTCTCAGAAATAGTCTTATTTTATTTCCCATATGGCTTATAAGATGTAAAATTGTCTTTTAGAACCAAATGTAGTACCAGTTTATACTCTTCAGTTACTTCCTCCCTCCCTGCTCCCTTCTTGTTTTTTTTTTTTTTTAATTTGTTTGTTTGTTTTTAAGACAGGGTTTTTGACTATCTCAGGCTGGCCTTGAATTCACCCCGTACCCCAGGAGAACGTGAATCAGCCCTCCCACCTCGGCTTCCTGAGTGCTGGAATTATAGGCATATCCCAGCATGCTCTGTTTCCTACTGTTCTTTGCCATCCTGAGTCATGGATGACCATTGGCTGATGTCGGGCTCATATTCTTTTCCCCTTCTTGGGCCAGATATGTTGTCCTGTTCCCCAGTGCCACTTCAGTGCATATCTCTGGCAGCCGAGTCCCCCACCCCCCAATCTGTGTGTGTCCCCACTTGACCTAGGTACCGGCATGTCAGTGGAGTGTTCACGGTTGGAGCACTCCAGCACTGGCGTGCTGCTGGACCACCATGCTGGCTGATGATCTTTGCAGGACCTGATGCCATCTTGTCTGCCGCTCCTTTGTTTTCAAGCTCCATGGCTGTCCATCTCTCTGCATTGCATCTTCCCGTGACCAGTTTAGGAAGCTGGATGGAGATGGAGGAATACCTTTATTTATACACTACCCTGGAAGAAGAGGAGACCTAAGGAATCCTTCCAGTGAGCCACAGGGATCCATTTCTCAATTCTCTTTCTCGATGATCCCAAGAACCGGATAATCTTACTAGCTTTGTCTTACGGACGGCCATTTTGGGTTTTGAATGGAGGAGATGTGAGCTTTCCTAAGCTGCTCCGTGAGGGAGGGAGGGCCTCCAGCAGCCATTTCTGACATCTCCATTTTCTCCTGTGGGTGAGGAATGTAGGCAGTAGCCACTCCTGTTCTTTGCCTGCAGAGCTTTATAAGAAGTCATATTGCAGGGTTCCTCCAGTCTGTTGAGCCACAAAAAAGTTGGGTAAGCCCAAGGATCTGTGTTTCAGGCTAGCCCCCGGAGACCCAGGTTATACACACGGGGAGACCCACCCATGTCCTGCCGGATTCCTCCTGCTCCCTGTTTCACCCAGCCCGGGGAACCTGCAGTCTGTCACACACGACTCTGAGTAGAATGGCACATGTGACCTGCCTTTCACCTTCTCCAGGCCTCTTCTGTAGAGTAGTCCTGGGGGCCTGGGGGGGTCAAGTGCTTAGACCTAGCCTGAGGTGAGGGGGTGGCATGTGTGGTGATGTTGGCATCCTTACTTTTCACTGCTCCCCAGAGCCTGTGCTCGCTCTGTGGTCTCTAGGAAGGCACCTAGCCTGGAGCCAGCAGGCAGTGCAAGGCAGAGATGGTATGGGGACAAGCCTGCACTCTGGATGATGACGATGGTGATGGTGGTGATGATGGTGATGATGATAAACGGTTCCCATGGTATTTACATAATGTGCTAATATACCTTAATGTTGGAATTTGCAAAGCAAACTAATATATCACTTTTTAGTTACAATACTAAAAGTGGGGGCTAGAGAGATGGGTCAGAGGTTAAGAGCACTGGCTGTTCTTCCAGCCAAGAGTGAGTATTCCAGGGCGAGACTGTGGGTGAATCAGGGCTTTGCTGAGAACCCTCCCATCTCTTGCCTGCTGCGCCATTCTCTGCCCTTTGACCTTCCTTACTGTCACTCTTTCCTGCTCCTCCTTCCCACTCCCAGTTCAATTTGGCATCCCAGCATAGCCCCCCCCCAATACTCACATCTAAACCAATAACCCTTCTAAAAACCTAGTACCTCCTAGCAACTTGACAAGAACAACAGCCGCCACCACCAAAGGAGCACGCACTAGTGACCCACGCACTGAATGGTCGGTGGTGACTTGCTCGCCCATAGGCTCAAGTTCTCTCCCATGGAAACCCTGCCCTGCCTCTTTCTGAGGCACATAAACATCGTGTAGGGCTTAGCTGGCCCAGGCTCTTGGCAGTCATAGGACCCTGATGCTAACCCATCAACCCAGCGAAGGCAGGAGCCTTCTGTATCCCATGTGGGGCACATGTCTGGCCTGCAGTGGATGCTCACTGGATGCTTCTTGACTGAACTGAAAGGCACCGTCAAGGTAACCTTGGGTCACAGGAGTAGAGGAGCTTGCAGAGGCACAAAGTCATGAACTTACCTGAGCAGTTTAATTTGCTGCTGTTGCTAACGAGATGATACTGAATACTGGGTGAACTGTAGCTAACAAGAGCTTAGTTAGTTCATGGTTCCGGTCCAAAGTTAAGGCTTGTGTGTATGGTGACTTTCTTGCAGGCAGAAAGCTTCTGTCTCTGTCTCTCTGTCTTTCTCTGTCTCTGTCTCTCTCTCTTTCTTTCTGTCTCGCTCTGTCTCTCTCTCTCTTTTTCTTTCTGTCTCTCTCTGTGTCTCTGTCTGTGTCTCTGTCTCTCTCTCTCTCTCTCTCTCTCTCTCTCTCTCTCTCTCTCTCTCTCTCTCTCTTCCCCTTTCCTACAAAGACACCAATGCTCACTCAGGAGTGCTCAATTCTTCTTATCCCTCTTTCTATTCCTCCCAAGGGTGCTGCCTCCAAACACCAAAGTTGGATTAAGTTTCTACCATTTTAACACCTCACAATAGTGGTTAAACTCTACTACAAATTTCAGAGGGACTGCACCATATTCATAATGTTGATCATATAACAGGTAGTGGTTGGGACTAGAACCCAAATCAACAAAATGTTTTTGGCTTCTTAATTTAACCAAACTCTAAGCTATGTCTTCTTTTGTTTTTTTGCTTTTTTGTTTTGTTTTGACACAGGGTCTTATTATTATGAAGACCAGGCTAACCTCCAACTCATGATCCTTCTGACTCAGCCTCCAGAGTGAGGGAAAACAGGCATGGACCACAATGCCTGCTTAAGCTATGGCTTCTAAAAGTTATCATCATTACAATTTATATCTTTACAAAGCTAAGAAACCCCTGGCTGGTACCCTGGCAGGAAGAGATCTGGATAGATAACAGCAAGTACTTTTTAGTTGTTGTTGTTGTTATTATTATTATTATTATTAAAATTGGCATCACTGAAGATGTTGGCTTGGGATTCTAGGCCAATGTCTAAATGCTACCTTGTCCAAGGAGTAAATGGTGGCTATTCTCACACATTACTAAAATTTTAACTTGGAATAACGTCCTTGGAGCGTACCATGTGTCCAGAGTGGAGAGGCCCTGCGGTGAGCCTCTAGCCTGCAGAACTGCTTGCAAAGTCTGCTGGGAATCGCTTAGCATCCTGCCTTTCCTGTTGGAGATCAAAATGCCTTGTTTTAAAATACCCAGTGAAGCAGTTTTCTTTCTCTCCCAGTTTGCCTCTTCCCCAGCTCCTTCGCAAAGCAGGACTTTTTGATGTTATGGGGTTGTGGAAAAAAAAAAATCTCAGGGTTACTCACAATCAGAAATGTGATCTCAGTTTCGTTGCCCTCAACCCTGACTCTTCCCCCACTTCTGAGCTCCCCTCCAGGCCTCCAGGCCAACTTTGGTCCTCCCCATTCCTGAGTATCAACCTGTCCCTGACCTTTGTATATTTCTAACCCTATCCCATCTCTTCTCATCTCTTTCCCTTTGTGAGGTCAGGATGCAGTAGGCCTTCAGCCAAGGATGCAAACCATTTGCCTCTCACTTTTCTTGATAGGTTCTAGAAGCTGTTAAGTTTAGTGGCTTGTAGGTGTTATTGAAAGGCTCCTCTGCCAACACTACCAAGTCAGAAGGGTAGTGTCAAGGGTGTACAACATCACACGGCACCTTTAGAAAGGGTATTCATGATGTTGATCATCATTGTGTGTGTGCGCGCGCACACATGCATGTGCATGTGTGAAGTATTTTCTCTCCTTCCATGTGGTTGTCAGATTTGACAGCAAGTGCCCTTACCCACTGATCTGTCTCATCGTCTCCCTCCCTTTTCAATCCTGTGAACAACAGTTATAATAGTAAAACTAATTATAGCACTATAAGAACAATAACAATAGTGCATCTACTGAGCTCTGTGTCCTGCTGTGCCCTGCCCTCGGCACATTCTCTCATGTCCATCCAGGAGACCCTCCCAGTAGCCCTAATAAACTCTGATTTCAGTCTCTATTTTACGGATGGGAAAACAGGAGCAGATATGTCAAGGAGTTTGCCTAAGGCATTCAGTTAGTGAGTTAGGACAATTACAGAATGACCAAATGACACAAATTCCATTTAGATGGTGTCCTGAATAGGTGAAGAAGGGCTTGTTTCCAGGTCGCTGGTTATTTACCTTGTGGGTCTCCTATGAGGATTTAGTGTGGTCCAATGTTGGCCGCTGAGATGTACTAGATGGGAGAAGTGGTAGGTAAATCCTGCCTTGGGCCATGTGAGAGACAAAGGCAAGACTATCCTGAAGAGCAGAGGGGTGTTCCAGGAGCAGGTGAACAATGGTGCTGAAGGACTCCCCAGTTTTTCTGCATGTCAACAAATATTTACACGCCAGGCAGTATGGTGGCTGGAAAGGGAGTGTTCTATTGTAAGCTCTCAAGATGGACCAGATGAGTGTGGCTTTATGTGGCTCAGCAAAGGGGTCCGCAGGTGGGCAAGCTCATCAGCTGTTACTTGTCCTCTGCTTGTATTTCTACTAGATGCCTCCCACACTTCTAGAACAGCACTGGTTTCAAGAACAGGCTTTGTGCCCAGTGAAGAAAATTATCACTATGTAGCATTTCCTCCAAGTTTGCAGGACTGAATGTTTTTTTATTAAAGGGGTAGCGAAGGGGCTGGGGAGATGGCTTAGAGGGTAAAGGTGCTTGTTGCCAATCCTGATAACCTAAATTTAATATCTGCGATTCACACAGTGTAAGGATAGATTGCGCCAGTTCTGGCAACCTGTCCTCTGTCCTCTGCGCCCAAGCTGTGCAAAACACGCAATACATGCAAAACACATCAACACAATATAAATACCTAATAAAGAGACAGCGAGCACAGAGGGACTTTGAGTTGTTGAAAGCCCTTTCTATTCCGATTTGGAGCCACTGTGGGAGGTATGGAGGGAGGGAAGAGGGGCAGGACTGGACCTTGTTTCTTGCCTATGTGGGCTCAGGAAACATCCTTGAGGGGGCTCAGCATAGGAGCAGAACTCTGGTCCTTGGAGGATCCAGTCATGGGCGGTAAAGACTGTTGGAGGTCAGTAGGGTAACAAAATGGCCGGGAAGCGGCTGCTGGGTGTGGCAAGAAGGAAATGAGTAACCATGAGAAGGCAACGAGGGAAAAATGGTTAAGCTGAGGGGGATGGGCAGATGGAGGACAAGCAAGAGAGAGTCCACATGTGTGTGTGCTCGCGTACATGTGAGCATTCATATGTGTATGTGTGTGTTTGTGTGTGTGTGTGTGTCTGTACGCATGTGTGTGTATATGTGAGTTGAGCTTTCAGTAACCCATGCTGGCTTCAGTAGAGCTGAAGATAACCTTGAACTTCCGAGCTCCCAATCCTTCTGTTTCTGCTGCTCCTAGGATTGTAAGATTACAGGCATGTGCCACCAGGATTGATTTCCTCAGTGCTGGGATTGGACCAAAGAATTCATGCGCTGTAGGCAGGCTACTCTGGCAACTGAAGACCTTTTATGTGAGGAGGCTTTAGTAGTTGATGTGATGAGGAAGGCTGACTGTCTCTCCATAGGACCTCTGTGACCTATGGGACTGTGTGCTGTCATGAAGTCTCCTGAGTGTGTGTTGGGACTGTAGAAAGGGAGGCAGAAGACTCCTGAAGGGAGGGAAGAGGAAAGTCCCTGTGGAGAGATGAGAACTATTTTCCTTAAAACCACCACCACCACCACTACCACCACCACCACCACTAAAATAGAGGCGTACTGGAAAACACAGTCCTGTTTTCAGATTTTTGCCTGTCAGGTGAAATGGCCCCATGTGGGGCTGGCTGACTACCCTGCCTGTCTTTCTCTTTGGGGTGCTGGTGTAACATTAGTAGTTTTCCCCTGGCCCCAGCTATGCCTGGGGAGACAGGTCCTAGGTAAGGCAGGAGCTGTATGTGGAGTCTGGAAGACATGTCAGTGCATACGTGTCTCCAGGCCTGGTAGCAAACCTTCATTTTGCTGTGAGAAAACCCAGGCTCTGAGAAGAAAGTGGGCCTTACTTTATGTCCCTCAGCTGCCAGCTGGTTGCCTGTCCTGTGGCAGATACAGGACATTCATACATTGAGTCAGGCCAGGAGATAACTAGGTAGTATCTGAGAATTCAGATATTCTGGTCTCTTGTCATTCAACACCACCACCCAGAGTTGTGTATATTTTATTACAAGGTCCCCAGAACCTCCTTTCAATGAAGTACCTAAAGGGAATCTTTCTATTTTTTTTTAAAGATTCATTTATCTTTATGTGTCTACGTGTTTTACCTGTATGGATGTATGTGCATCGCATGTGTGCCTGATGCTACCAGTGTCAGAAAAGGGTGACATATCCTCAATTTCTAGAGTTATGGGTGGTTGTGAGCTGCCTTATAGGTACTGGGACCAGCAAGTACTCTTAACCACGGAGCCACCTCTCCAGCCCTTAAAGGGAATAGTCACACAATAGGATTGCCCAGTAGAATCAGGTTCTGCTACATTTGAAGGCTTTCTATGTGCCCTGGCTTGGCCTTGTCACTTCTTGCCTGCTATACCTTCCCCTGCTCTCTATCTTCGTACTGAAAAAAATGAACACAACCCTACTGACCCCTTCCCCCAATCTTCAACTGGTTTCACTGAAAGAAAGCCTTGTGTGTAAAGAAATATCGACTCTCCAGCTTATAAGAGAGAGGACTGGCTTCGGCAGCTTGCTATCGGAGGCATCCTGTGACGTTGTTGTTGTTGTTGTTTCTTGTGGGGTGGCCTCCAGTATGCAGATGTTCACTAATGCCTTCACTTTGCACAATGGTGCTGTGCTGTTCTACAGTGACGCACTGTGGAGTCTGATGAACTGGGTTAGAGGGAGCCTGCGGAGAGGATCAGGAAGGGAGTCATTGTCTGTGGTGTGTGAGTGTGTCCTGGCAGTCACACAGCATCCTGAATTATGTTGCTTCCTCTCACCTATCTCCTATTGACCCTCCCTGTACCCTTCCCTTCTAGGGTCACCACCAATGAAACGCAGGCCATGGCAACTTCAATCTTAAATTCTAGGCTAAGGTGTTGAAAGAAGTGTCTTCCAGTGAATTTGTCAACCCCTTTCATTGGGTGTCTTGTGTTTCTCGTGAGAGTTGTTCTGAGTCTTTTTGCTTGTGATGGTTTCTGGGAAATGTTGGGCAACCTAGCCATCCTATATACATCTATCCATCCATCCATTCACCCACCCATCCATCCATCCACCCACTCATCCACCCACCCACCCATCCATCCACCCACCCACTCATCCATCCACCCACCCACCCACCCATCCATCCACTCATCCATCCACTCATCCATCCATCCATCCACCCACCCACCCATCCATCCATCCATCCATCTATCCATCCATCCATCCATCCATCCCTCTGCCTCATATCATTGAGAGTCCCCCAGGAGGCAAGGTTCTGGGCTATTTGGTGTGTCTACAGTTTTGAGGAAAGCAAGAGAAACCAACATTGTTCCCGCCTGTGTGGATCTTCTATTGCCTACTCTGGCAGGTCAAAGATGTATAGGTGTTAAATAAAGCTTTGTCCCTGTGGATGCAAGGTTGGGAGGTATACGGAGCTTGACTCTAACAGCTAGAAATTAGAAATGGGCCTTCATGACCATGGACAGCCATCACCAGGCAACACATTTATTTTGTTATTTTATGTTTTGTTTTTTGTACAAGACATCTTAGACTGGGGTATCTACAAGAGGCCTCTATGGTTATATCTGTCCCTTATTCCCTGCTGTCCCCAGATACTTCTGCATTGTAGCTGGATGTCACATTTAGCAATGCTTATGACTTAGCTGTAGCAGCCTTTCTGACCAGAACCATTGCCATCCAAATGCAGAGACCTTCTGTGATCATCAGCCTCAGAAGCTGTAGCCCTCATGTCTTACCCTGAGAGGTGGTGGCAGGCTTCACTGACAGGACACAAGGGACAGAAAGGCTGCTCAGCTGACTCTATGAACTCACTCTGGGAAGAAAGGGATACTTCTGTCTGGGAGAAGTCTGCCTCAGGAGGCAAAGACTCCACCGAAAGTTGTCTGCTCCTTTAGCTGGGAGTCCTATAGCTTGTCAGCCTTACTGGGTGGAGAGAGGTAGACAGTGGCCTAGGTACCCATCAACCCTATAGGGGTGATGAGACAAGACAAGGTTCCTGGAGTGCTGAAGCCCTGGGGTATGATTTGAGAACTCCTCATGACCAGGGTAACAAACTGAGGTGTGTGTGTGTGTGTGTGTGTTCATATTGAGTGTCTCCTATTGTTCTCTGCCTTCTATATCGAGACAGGGTTTCTTGTCCTGTGATCTCCTGTTTCTGCCTCCAACATCACATTTGATGACATGTATATGGGTGCCACAGATTTCAACGGGTCCTCTCTTGTGCAGCCAGCTTTACCCATTGAACAATCTCCCCAGCCCCGAGTGGTTTTAGCCTTTGCCTTGCTTTTCATTCTGATAGCATCTGATAATGTATCATAAAGTAAATGAGGGGTATTCCCTTTGTATATATTTTAAGAGGAATCCAAATCCCCAGGGCAGAAAAGTCACATGCTTAGGGATAACCAGAGTGTGCCTTGGCTCCTGGGGGGCGGGCAGTGTGTGTGTGTGCGCGTGCTTGTGTGTGTGTGCTTGTGTGTGTGTGTGTCTCTGTGTGTGTCTCTCCGTATGTGTCTATATGTGTGTGTGTGTGCTTGTGTGTGTGTCTGTGTGTATGTCTCTCTGTATGTGTCTATATGTGTGTGTGTGCTTGTGTGTGTGTGTGTGTGTATGTGTATGTGGTGTCTGAGGTATGTGCTGATATGACAGATTGGGCTCTTCCCCTTTCTAACTCTGATCAGACATGCTTGTCGAAATCACAGGGTATGGCCTGGGGATCTGGTGATGCAGCTCAGTTGCTAGAGAGTTTGCCTACCACACGGGGTTCAATCCCTAGCACTGCAGAAACCAAGCACTTTGGTGGAAGTGGTGGGAGGATTAGAAGTTCAAGGGTATCCTTGACCTCATAGCTAATTTGGGGGTCGGCTTGGTCTACATAGGGCCCTGTCTCAAAACAAACAGACAACAAACAGCAGCAAAACGAAACAAAAACCCAGTCCCACAAACATCAACAGTAACAGCGGCAGCAGCACTAACCATAGGACAAGGATGCTGTGTTAGAAATCAGAGATTCTGAGGACTACACTCACAGCACTGTGAGCTACTAGAGGTTTTACATTATGGCTGAAGAAACAAGCCTAGGAAATGCTGTGATGGACTGCCCCGCCCCGCCCCTCCCCAGAGCCGCAGGGCAGGATGGGAACCTCAGCCGGTGCCCTTGTTCTCTTGTGGTCTGCGCTGTGACTTCTTACCCGTGCATCTTACTGTTTCTCCAACAGAAGTGCGCTGAGGGCAGAACCTTAAGGGTCATGTTCTCTGTGGTGTCCCAGGGGCTGGGGACAAGCCCTGCACCCCTGGCTGTCCCTTCGCTGGCGTTTGGACTTCGGCGCTCCCAAGCTGCCATTTGTTAGAGTCATTCTCTTCACTATCCAGTTAGGGATCATTTCATGGCTCCCCCAGTACTGTGTTTTCTGGACTCTCAGATCGAGCCATCCCACAGGTGGCCTTGCAGGAGTGACACTGCCATGAACTATTACCATCGGTGAGTTCCTCAACTGTGCAGTTAAATCAGGGATCGAAAAAATTGAGAAGAAAACAACTGCTTTTGTTTTGAACACCGAGGGTTTTTCTCTTATTGATTCCTAAAAGGCACGGTGTAATATCCATTTCCATAGAATTTCTGCTGTATTAGGTATTATAGACCAAGAGATGACTTAAGCACACAAAAGGATGTGCATAGCTTCTACTCCACTGTTTGTGAGGGACTAGATCATCTGCGGAATTTGGTATCTGGGAGGGACTCCTGGGAGCAGTTCCCTGTGGGTACTTAGGGTAGCTGTACTTCCTACAAGCCCTTGGCAACCACTCTTCTTTGATGTCCTTGCAAAACATGGGCACGGAAGTTATTTTCTCCCACCATCATATGCCTTCAGTCCCTGGCTATGAGGAGTCGTGTTTTTTGTGCCATCTGTGTCTGGTTTCCAGGGTGCTGTGTGCAAGCATGAAGGGACATGGCTGGGTTTCACTCACTCTAGGGCTTGCTTTTCTGATTTGTTGCCACTGAAAGCCATATTCTGAGCAGATCAAGTTGGAGGGGCCAAGCTGTGAGCATTCCTTCTTGTCAGTCCCTGGATAGACCCAGGGGCTTCATGGAGAGAGCAAAGGGAGTATGATTCATGGTGGAGTGGATGATACATAGTCTTCTAAGCAATTGCCTGGACTCTGGGCTGATAGATCCTCTCTGAGTTATAGTTCACAGATGCTTCTGTGTAAATCACCAGTTTCTTTTGAGGTCATCGTGATATGATGCCTTCGGCCAGGTGGCTGAGGGGCAGGCCTTCATCTTGGATTGGTTTCTTTTGTTCCTATGTATTTTGAGGTACTGTGTGTCTCAGATGACCACTCTGGGTTCTCCATGTTTTTGTTTTGCGGCCCGAGCCTCTTTGACATATTTGTGGATAGCTCCCTGCATTATTCCAAGTCCAGACACCTACACAGCGCATGCATCTTCTGTAGCCTTTTGACTTCTGGGACTGTTACCAAGACTCAAGTAGCTATTGAGGATGGAGGAAAGAGAATCTGTGTGTAGGGTCAGCTCCACTCCAGTGCAGCTGCCTGGGGAATGGCTGGATGGTTTTCTTGGGTTACAGTGTGTTTAGATTATGCTAGCTACTTTGGTTGGAGGTGGGGTGGGGAGGAGAGAAGCTCCCAGGAGTTCAACCAACTCACAGGTCTGTGGTTAATGCTTTCCCATGTGATAGCAGTGGTTCAAGCTTTTTATTTCTGAGTATGTCATTGCCATTTGTGTGTTGGTTCAATTTGCAAATGCAGAATCACTTGTCCATCTGTCCGTCCATCCATCCATCCATCCATCCATCCATCCATCCATCCATCCATTCATCTGTGAATTAGCTCATCCATTCGTCTATTTCTTCATCCATCCATCCATCCATCCATCCATCCATCCATCCATCCATCCATCCATGCATGCATGCATGCATGCATCCATCCATCCATCCATCCATCCATCCATCCATCCATCCATCCATCCATCCATCCATGCATCCATCCATCCATCCATCCATCCATCCATCCATCCATCCATCCATGTATCCAGAAATGGGACTATGCAGGTAAAGCAAATGAGAAAAGTGGGCTTACAAAAGATGACAGGGGTGATGGAGACTCTGGTGACCTGGGATGCTGAGCAGGAACAGCATTGCCTATTTTTTCAGTTCATTCTACATCCTAGTGTAAGTAGAGGCTAACCTGACATCTGTTTAGCCCCATCACCCCCAGGATGATGCTAACACAGCCCATCTCGTGGGTCTGGTTGCTTTGCCCTGCTTCCTGCATGCTCTTGAGATTCTTGGGTGTGATACCCATAGCCACTCCAAAACTGTGGCTTACATGTGTCTTAGAAGCTTCTGGAGAAGTGGTAAGGCAAGAGAGACCTGGTGTATTTAGAGCACATGGAGAATGTTCACCAGCAGAAGGGTCTGTGAAGGGCTGTCTCCAGCTCCACTGAACCTGTGATTTGTCAAGGTGGGGCATAGGTGAGGAAGAACTATACTTCTGTGACTCCTGTGATTTGGAGCCTGTGACTTCCGGAGCCGAGTGGAAGCTGCTAAAAGGGAAAGGGGACCAAGCTGTATATGCAGTTTTACATGGGAATTCTGGTCCCAGAGGGTCCTGCAGGTATCAGCGTTGACCTTGGTCATGTATGATCCTTTGCCAGAAACCCGTTTTCTCCAGATTGAGCAATGGTCTCCTCCACTTTTCAGGATCATTTTAACTAACGGGTCCTTACTGTTTGCTTGTATCATTTTATTTGTTGAAAATATGTATACCAGATGCAGAATATTAAAAGGAACCTAGCCAAAGGGATAAATGGAGCTCATGAGCCCATCTTATAAAAACCCATCAGCAGGTAAAACTGTTTACCGAGGAAGTAGATTTATTGATGATGGGCAGTGTCCAAGAGCCTCCTTGGTTTGTCTTATTTACCACAACCACCCAGCGAGGGCGAGAGAGGGCAGCATAAGTCACTGTTTCACAGAAGTAAAGATGTTAATTAAGAAAGCAGCAAGGCTCCTGTTGTTGCTGAATTTAGAACCCAGCTCTGCACACAATCACTACCACTCACAATATAGGTATGTGTGAAAGAAACTTCTTCTTTTGTTAGATGAAACTCAGTGGGAGAGGATGTCAGTTAGGAGGAATAAGTCAGTTCTTTTCTTTTTTCTTTTTTATCATATCTGTCTGTCTGCCTGTCTATCTATCTTATCTACCATTTCTATGGATTGATTAGATCTATTCTCTCTCTCTCTCTCTCTCTCTCTCTCTCTCTCTCTCTCTCTCTCTCTGTCTCACTCTCTCCCCTCCCACCCCCCATTTTGAGTCAGGGCCAGGATGGCCTTGAATTCAATGTGTAGCTAAGGATGATCGTCCTGTTGGGAGCGATAGTCATGAAGTACTGAGGATCCAGTTTATGTAGTACTAAGCATCGAACCCAGGGTTGTATGTATGCCAGGCATGGACTCTACCCACTCACCTATACCACCAGACCAGAGAGTGGATTTTAACATTAGGTTTTAGTAACTTAATCTAAAAGTATTCCATAGTATTACCAAAGTATCTCAGGGCTGGCAAGATTGCTCAGCGGGTAAAGGTGTTGGCTCCCTGGAACTCATGGTGGATGGAAAGAAGCCACTTAGGCAAGTTGTCTTCTGACTTCCATGTGCATAAACATAAAATAATAAGAAGTGGAAAAAAACCTATAAACAACCAAAGTGTCTCAATAGAATTTGCAATGTAGCCTTATCCCTGCCTTCTAAGGTACACACTATTCATTAATTTACACCATTATTGATGCCATGAAGATTCGTGAGATATTTATGTAACTATCACATGGGAAGCCTTTTCTTGTCAGCTGAGTATATAAAGATGAAGGGAAACTGATTCCTGCCTGTACCTGTTAGTTTTGCTACTTACCACAATGCCCCAAGAATAGTGGCTCCGTTGGAGGATAATCAACCATTTACCTTGTTTACTGTTCTGTGGGCTAGTGACTGAACTGGGCTCAGCAGGGTGGTTCTTCCATTCTAGTCTAGGCTCCCTTAGGTCTGCAGGCAGCCGGTCTTGGGCAGGTTGTGGGCTGCTTGGTCTAGGGCAGTTTTTATCTGGACAGCCTGTCTCTGCTCCACATGTTCCCATGCTAAGTCACTAGCTACATGGGGTTCCAGGAGAGTCGGAGTGTGAGGAGATACAGGGCGTCTTCATCTTGGGCTCTGTACTGGCATAAGCCAGTGATTTCTCTGGATAGTTCTCTAAGGCAGTCCTTTTCCTCCGGGCCTCCGTCTTTCTGTTACTGTGTTTCATCCCACCTTACCCTCCTGGGAACACTTGTCTTCTGGTCTAACTCTCTCTTAGGTCTACTTTCATTAACCTTCTAGCGTGATTCCAGACTTAACCGTGGTTTCCAACAGGAATGCCATGTTTACATTGCATTTACCATTCACGGGGAATGACGGTGCAGAGCTACCTGATCTCAACAGTGCAGTTTTTTGGAAAACGGGACTAATAAAGAGTTCTCTGTCTTGTGCAATTGTTAAGATTAAATAAACAAAAGCATAGATTACTTAGCATGGGATACAACAACTTTAAGTTTACCATAATGCCTAAAATTTCAGGTGATGTGTGACTCATACTACAGACTCTCTCTCTCTCTCTCTCTCTCTCTCATATTCATGTGGGTGCAGCACAAGCAAGTGCAGGTGTGTATGTGTGTCTGCGTGCATGCATGTGGAGGTCTGAGGAAGATAACAGGCATCTTCCAGTGAGCATGGAGCGCACTAGTTTGAATAGACCAGCTACTCAGCAAGCTCCTAGGATCTATCTGCCTGTCTCTGCGCCCCTCCCATTTTGTTGGGCTTTTGAGACAGACTCTCACTATGTAGCCTAGACTGGCCCTGAACTCCTGCTCCCCCTGCTCCAGCATCCTGTGTGCTTGGATTACAGGCACATAGCACCGTGGCTAGCTGTGATATTTTTAACATCATATGAGATACTTCAGTGGTAGAATGAAAAAGGCTTGTAATATTGTTCCATTAAGATAAAATCCTGTTCTTTTGCTCTTTGCCTCAGTTTTCCTGTCTACAAAATGGGAGGACAGAAACATTTGTGCTGGGAATTGTTGACTATAATCTGTAGCCCAAATTTATTGCACTATAATTAAAAGTAAAGAAGGGATAGTTCGTAAGAGAATGGCATCCAGAACAATGGAGTCTGGATCTATGGAAGAGAAAGGTCTGGGCCCTTTTTTCTACAAAGTAAACAGATCTCTGTTTCTAGACTGTGTCTGAATTAAGGTGACATCACTCTGATCCTGTTGGTAAATCTTTGGGTGTCTCTCCTGGACCTTCAGACCTCAGCGTGGCAAAGTTTATCTGCAGTGGATGAAGCAGGCTTTCTGGTTCCTGGGGCTTGCCAGGGTCTGGTGCATTTGCTGACAGCCAAATGGTTCGTGTCAAGCAGATTGATTTAGTGACTGGACCTGACAGAACCAAAGTAGTAGACTAACAGGAGCATGCCCAATTCGTGAGCTACTCTTTGCTAAGCATTTCCTGGCCCCTAGGCATGGAGTGAAGGATTCAGGGCCCATTTTGTTCTTTATTCTTGTGGTTAACATTTCCCGGCGAGCAAATGGCAGCTCACACTTTATTAAGTGATTGTATTGACTAATTTTTGTCAAATTGATACAGATTATAAGCATCTGGCAAGAGGGAGCCTCAACTGAAAAAATGCCTATATTAGATTTTCCTGCAGTCAAATCTGTGAGAGATATATCCATATTCACATATATACATACAATTTGTTTTTTTTTTGTTTTGTTTTGTTTTTTGTTTTTTTTTTTTTTTTGATACAGAGCCCAGAACTTGCTCTGTAGACCAGGCTGGTCTCGAACTCACAGAGATCTGACTGTCTCTGCCTCCACAGTGCTGGAACTAAAGGCATGTTCTGCAAGTCAAGGTGCACTGTTGGCCACCCTGGGGTGTGTGGTCTTGGGTTATATAAGAAAGCAAACTGAGCAAGCCACAGAGAGCAAGTCAGTAAGCAGCACCCCTCCATGGCCTCCAATTCAGTTCGGGCTTCTAGGTTCCTGCCTTGAGCTCCTGTCTTGATTTCCCTGTAAGCCAATAGGCTGGCCCCTCCCTAGCTCACTTTTGGTCATGATGATTATCACAACAGAAAACCTGTGTCAGAGGAGGAGCTGAGGTTTGGGCCAGGGTTCTCTATCTCTGAAACCTGTGCTCCGAGACAATATTTGCCTTTGCTCTTGTTTGAGAGATAGTCTCACAGGCTGTTCTTGAACTCCCTGTGTAGTCAAAGATGACCTTGAACTTCTGTTCCGCTTGTCTACATGGACTTGCTGAGTGCTGTATGCTACCATACCTGGTATCTACAGTGCTGGGGATCGAACCTAGGACCTTGTGTTTGTTAGACTTGCAGTCAATCAACGTGCATTAATTTCCAGCCCACAACAAATATGCTTTGTACTTGAATATTTCTCAAAAAGTAAGACTCTTTCTGTATTCCTCTTATTTTTAAAAAATAATCACGAGTACATGTGTATATCTATGTGTGGGTTTTTACATGTGTATCTATGTGCGGGTTTGTACATGTGAGTATGGTGGTTTTGGAGGTAGGAGGAGGCTCTTGCTTTCCCTGGAGCTGGAGTCAGAGACTTGTAAACCACCTGAATTGGGTGCTGAGAATCAAACTTGGGTCTTCTGGAAGAGCCATGTGTACCTTAACCTCTGAGCCATCTCTCCGGCCCCAGCTTCAGTATTCTTGGACTCAGGGCTGAATGATACTCACTCTATTTCTTCACCATAGCTTTTTTTTTTTTTTTTTTTTTTTTTGGTTTTTCGAGACAGGGTTTCTCTGTATAGCCCTGGCTGTCCTGGAACTCACTCTGTAGACCAGACTGGCCTCGAACTCAGAAATCCACCTGCCTCTGCCTCCCAAGTGCTGGGATTAAAGGCGTGCACCACCACCGCCCAGCTCACCATAGCTTTAATAGTGTCCAAGTGTACATGCAGCAGACTCTACCTTGGCAGACCGAAGAAACCACACCTCTTTAAAGCTGCCCACACCCAAATCCTAATTTACAACCCATAAATACCTTATCTACATAGTAAAAGGGTCTTTGAAGATGTGATGAAAAGTTTTGACCTGGGGAAGAGAGGCTGGACTTGGAGGTGGCCCGACATCACCAGAGGGTCTTGGTAAGAGGTTTGAGCTGACAGCCTGACAGGTAACAGAGACTTGAGATAGGTAGTGAAGGATTCCCCAGGCTGGAAAAGCCAAAGAAGCAGGTTCTCCCTTAAAGCTTCTGGAAGCAACACAGACATCCCGATGCTAGTCCTGAAGACTTGTTCTGGACTGCTGATATCTAGAATGCTATGCTAGGAAGCTAGTGTCGTGCTGACTACTTAGACTGTGGTCATTTGCTCCCATGGTAATAAGAAGCAGACATAGCACCTCTCCATGTACTACTCAGTGTTCCAAACTGTCAGCCTGTGGAAGTTCTGGTTGGGTTTGGGAAGGCAGCTCAGTGATTTAGCCCTTGCCTAGTATATGAGAAGCCCTGAGTTCCACACGCCTCTCCACAAATCCTTTAGAGATCTCCCACCATCAACTTGTGGAAACTCCTCCTCTTCTGTGACCCAGTGCCCTTTAAACAAAGGCGGACAATCAGCAGACTTTGGGCAGATCTGTGCTGGGGCTTAGGCTTCTGCTGCTGGAAGGTTTTGCACTGAACCATCCACATACCTGACTGTACTTCTGACCCCTGACCCTACCAGCTAGACAGCTGACTGGTCACTGGAACTAGTGATGTGGCTCTTTTAAGATTCCTCCATTTTTTAATGTATTCTGCTCTGTTTAACCAGTGGGCAGAGTCCCCTTGAACAGATAGTATTATCTTGTAATTGACTCATGACCTACTGTTTTCTGTCATGGGTGTTGACAGTGAGAAGACGGAGCCCCCACATCACAGTATCAAGAGCTAATATTTGCTGATCATGTGGACTCGGGGTGTTATGTTGCTTTCCCTGGGTGGGGGATGTCTTTTCTGTTTACCCCACATAGAAAGGGCGATGACAGGCAGTATAAATGATCCCATTCAAGACTGTGTGGAGAGCCAGTGAGGTATTTATTGAGGTAACACACAGAAAGTTTGAGTAGCTGCATCATTGAGAAGCTACCCGAGCATGAATGATAACTAAGAAAACTGTACCATAGGAATTCTATGATTACTCCCATTTTATAGATGAGAAGTGAGGCTCAGGAGGTCAGCAGACAAGTACACAAGGAGCTAGGACTCATGACTGACTGCATGACTGGAACTTCTTCTGGAGAGGATTGTGCAGCTGTTAGTTACTGCTTACCCATTCCCTGGCCGCATGAATGAATGAATGATGTGGAGGTTAGACTTCTATGTGAACTCAGCCCAGAGACAGCAAGGTGGGCACAAGGGACGTTAGTCCGACAGTGGACAGCTTACTCTTACGGGCATGGGGATCCCCTGGTGCTGCCTTCATTACTCTTTTCTACCCAGTCTGTACTGAAAGGCATGTCCAACAACACACCTACCCACCCGCGCACACACACACACACACACACACACACACACACACACACACACACACACATGCACATCCATACACATACATTATATATATACATACACATGCACACAACCATTATAATATGCATATATACACATATGCTCACATATATTATATGTATGTATATACACACAAGTCCCCCACATTATATATGCATATATACATAAGTATATACATGGGCACATGCACACACTACCATTATGTATCCGTATACATATATACACAGATGTACATGTACACAAACCAATATATATATACATACAATATACACACACATGCACTCGCACATTATATATACATAGAAACACACACATATATACATGCATACATATATACACATGCACACACATACATTATATATACATGTGTATATGCACATTATATGCATATGTATATACACATGTACATGCATACACATATATTACACACTGAAAATACATTACACACACACACACCTATACACACACCTTGTCATATATATTAGATAAGACCTCATGTAGCCCCAGCTGGCCTTGAACTCACTATAGGACTGAGGAGGACTTTGGACTCCAGAGCTCCTCCACCCACCTCTGGGTCCTGGGATTATAGTTGTGTGTCGACGTTCTTGGCTAAGTCCAAGTATAATCTTGTTGAATTTACCAGCATCCTCCTTGCCATGTCTATCTGCAGACAGCAAGTGTGGTTGGTGGGGATAGTGGTCTCTTAGTGTGTTCTTCCCCTGGGGCTCCTCTCTGGATGCTTTGGATGGCCCAGCCGGAGATCTAGGGCTGATGTTTATTTTCCTCCTTCCTCCCTGGATATGGAAGAGAGATGTATGTGTTGAGAGTGAGGATGGAGATAAAATTAGTGTGAAGCTGCAGCAGCAGCCCATATGGCCTTTGCCTGTGTAGAAATTGCCAGCGTCCTTAATGCGCTGGCGGCGAGCGCGCCTGTTTCCTGTATTTCACTTTCCTGTATGTCTCACTTCTGCGCGAGATGAGAATTTACCGCCAATGAGCCTCACGGCAGATGATGAATAGAAAGCAAGTGACCTCGGCCGTCTCTTCCCTTCCTCTCTCTGTCCCTCTGTCTCCAAGAGTGCCTTGTCAGCCTCAGTGATCTTCACTCAGCCAGTCCATATGGGCCGATGCCGCCTTATTAAATTGCCTTATGGCTGCCGGGTGACACTTTCGGCTGCTTTTCTCCCAAAATCACCATCAAGTTATGACTTCATTTGCAGCAGTGGTCAGAGCAGGGCGATTCTATTGATTTTCCTTCTTTCCCTGGTTTCTCTATAAATTAATTGGGTCTAATCATGTTTGCCATCCTATCTTCGGAGGGGATTACACTTGTGGTATTTAAACGGGCTGAGAGTGTTTTTGATCTCAGTGAGTGTGTTTGAATTCTAGTAACCCAGGAACTTTTTTTTTTTTTTGAGACAGTGTCTCTTGTGATCTAAGCTGGCCTTGAGCCCTCAGGCAGCTGAGAAGGACCTTGAACTTCTGATGAACTTGCCTCTACCTCCCAACGCTGGAACTATATAGGTGTACATCCCCGTTCTTAGTTTTACTCTGTACTGGGGATTGGATCCACGGCTTTGTGTACGCTGGACAAACATTCTATAGGCTGATCTACATCCCTAGCCCTGATACCCGGTTCTGTGTTTCAGCAGTAATGTTTTATTCTAAAGGCCAAGCAATATTCTGAATGGTTTGGGCAGAAGAGAGAGGAGGAAGGTACCTCTTCATAGCCTCATACCCCCATCATAGCTCTGGGGAGATGACACCATCTTGCCAGGTGTCACTGCAAACAGCTAGTGCCACTTGGCCTTGTTCTGTCAGACTCACAGATAGGGACCTAATGGGAGGGTGGGGCTGTCTACTGGAGCAGGCTGCTGGGTCCTGGGAGTGCTGGGATCCCCAGGGGAATGAGCCAGCCAGCAGTCATGAGGACCAAGGTCAGATGGCTCTGCAGTGCTGGTACTCCAGGAGCCAATGAGAGAGTCAAGGCTGAGATAGGGCTGTTTTGGTCTATGGGGAAGCAGTGCATTCTCTCTCTGTGTTGTATACACATGCTCACAGGTGCCTCCAATGATGGCCCCCAATGCTAGACATGTTGTATATTTGCTACTGCTCCCAAAGATAAAGACAAAGTCATTGGTCCTTGACTGGAGTTAACTGTGGGTTGGAAGCAGGGTGGGGGTGGGGTAGAAGTGCTTGGGGAGATACTTAGACTTGGGTCAGGTCAGTTGGTCTTCAGTGCCTGCTGCATGAAACTTCCTTCTGTTTCTGTGCCACTGTGTCTCCTACTCCTGGAAGTTTCCTTGTGACTGTCCTGGACATGAGGTAGAGGGCTTTGTGTCTGCATGGTGCTGTGTCATGGGGCCTGTGTGTCTGGGATGAGCACATGACTCCTGGAAGTCTCTAGAGGGAGGAGCAGTGGGGACATGTCAGCTGACCAGGACTTACTAGGATCAATGTGTGGACAGTGTGGCTTTGCCAGCATGGACCTAAACACACCCATCTTTCCTGATTTTCATCCTGCCTCAGCTGGCCTCGTGGCCACGGGTGATGATCTAGGAATAGCATGCACACACAGATCTTAAGCCCCTGGCTCCCTCAGACGGAGGTGGCACCGTGGAGTCTGAGGTCTGTTGGCTTGACTGACAGGTGTTCTCCTAGTTCTGTTTTGGTTCAATTTCTTCACCTCTCCGAGCCTCGGTGTTCTTATCTATTAAAGTAAGGTGAATGGAAGAGATCGATAGGCCAAGGCCCAACTTCCCATGTGGTAGCTGCTCAGTAAATTAAGGTACTGTGATTGTTGAAAAGTTGTTTGCTTTGTTTGAGTGACCAGCATAGCACCTTACATGGAAGAAGCCTGTCTGATCCTGGTGTAGGAGGAATCCCTGTGCTGTCTCCCAAAGTCTCTGCTTTCATTTCAGTAATTGACAGATAGACAGGTTGATGCAATCTCCACAGGGCTATATGGAGTTCCACTCTTCCTACCCCGTATTGCCTCGAGTCTTAACAAGGAAGTGGTTAGAGCCCAGACAAAGGCTGCTGGGCAGACCCTCAAACCAGCAAATGAACATTTGTATATAGGTATTAGAGAAACATGCCAATCCTAAGCGGGGAAGGAGGGCTCAGCAGAGACAGCTGCAGTGAGCAGAGGGTGGCAAAGAGGCCATAACTGTGCTGGTGGTGCGGGGGGGGGGGGTGGACTGTAGGAGTTCAGGAGGCTGGGTGACGTCAGTGTGCTGGAGAGTCATGGTGCCAGCAGAAAGTGGAAGGTTCAGACGGAGCAAACCAGGGCGCATTTAATAGCAGGACCGCTATAAAACACGGGCAAGGAACCAGCGTCGGGAATGGCACAGAACCCAAGGGCTAGGGCAAAGGGAATAGGAAGCTGATGGGAATAGCAGTTTGTAGGTGCAGAACTGTGGCCTGCAGGAAACAGTTACACCCAGCCCATAGTGACCAGGAAGGAGGGGACGGACTGGGAATAAACACCCTGTCACTTCTCACTCTGTGCACCACTCCTGGTACCTGCTGTTGGGCCAGGTCAGTGGACCAGCTCAGTGGAACCACTGGAAGGAGGCCAAGTGGTCGATCTCCAGGGCCTAATTCCGTGACATTGAACAGGGGGGAGAAAGAGTCACGGAGAATCCAGAATCCAGAGCAGGGCCAAGGGGACAGAGCCAGGGCAGAGAGGACAGGAGAGGTGATGGGCTCAGAGGGGAGTCCAAGGCCGCAGACAGTTTAGGGACACATGCGTGAGGAGACCTGACATGTTGGGGTTCTCCTGGAGGCAGTACAGGTCAGATATGGATCCCAAGGATCTGGAGACAGACTGGGAGACTGATCATGAGCTAGAAACGTAGCTCTCTGAGCTCCAGTTTCCTCATCTGCAGAAAGGGCATGAGAAAGACAATGTTCTGTAGCTCACAGTGAGGAGCAGCAGACCCCCCCACCCCCTCCAGTCCTTAGCAGAAAATGAAGGCACAAAGGCCCGTGGATAGATAAGGAGCAGATAAAGGGGTGCGCATGAAGGACAGTAGCCAGCTCTGCTTGTGGAAGACTCAAGTGGAGGCATTAAACAATTTATCCAGCAGATACTTATTGATTGTTTACTGTAGGCTGGGAACCAGTCTTGGCTACTGGGTGCACAGGAGTGAATAAATTAGGCCAATCTTTCTCCCAGAGAGCTTATGATGTATTTACAGGGGAAGATGGAGAGTAAACATAGGAATGAAACTGAGCTTGACAGTTGGCACAGTACTCCATAGACCTCCACCCTGAGTGACGGGAAAGAATGGGGAAGGTCCTGAGACGGAGGTCCAGCCCTGAGGAAGCAGCAGCTAGCTTGGTAAAGATGAGAGAAAAGCCCACCTGGGCTGAGTCGGTGTGGGTTCAGAGGTCCTGAGAAAGGGCTAGGCTCATGTTTGTGGGAAGCATGGTGGGGTGACTGCTCGCCCCCCAGGATGTAATTCCTATGTGGGAAGGTCAGAGCAGCTGTATAAGTCTAGTGACCAGTAGCTATGGGTAATTATTATGATGGCATACACATGTGGATTGTTGTCATCATAAAAAGAAATAGGCGTAAGAATATGTTCTATGGGCAGTGTGGGGGAAGTGGGGGCCTCAGTGGGCCCATGTCGAGGCTTCCCTTCCCCCTGAGGGACCACACACAAGACAGTATAGCATAGAATAGAGTTTATTTAGGGCGTGAGGAGGGAAGTTAAGAGGGTAGTAGAGGCAGAGAAAGGCAGAGAGAAGGAGAAAGTAGAGAAATAGAGGTCGGCCATGACCACGTGGAGAGATGGGGGGAGGGAAGGGGGAAGGGAAGAGCCCAGGAGGGCAAGAGAGAACAAGAGAACAAGAAGATATGAGAGAGAGGAGGGGCAAGCATCCCCTTTTACAGTGCGCCAGACCTACCTGGCTGTTGCCAGGTAACTGTGGGGTGGAGTTTAGATAGAATCCTAACATGGATAGAAATGGCACCAGCTTTTTCTGTCAGCAAAATCCAACTATAGAGGTAGCCTGGTGTGCGGTACCGAGGACTCCAGAATTTGAGAGAAGATTTGGTTCAAATCCTGACCTGGCCATGTGCTAAATGACTTTGCTAATGACTCCAGTCCTCTGGATCCTGGTGCCTTGTGTGTGTGTGTGTGTGGGGGGGCACAGTGGCAGCGTTTCTCCTGCAGTTGCTATAAAGATAACTTGTCCTGTTTCCAAGACATAGGACAGTTCCTGGACCACCGTGAGCTGATGTCTTACTCATTATTAAGGATCGTGCTCCTGTATGTAAGGACTCTGCTTTCAGTGGTACGTGGTTAGCTGTAAGACACACATCTAAAGAGATACCAGTCACATTTATGGGAGGAGTCGTGAGAGACATCCTTAGAGTGTTCAAGGGAGGAAGACTATGAAGAATGAATGAGGTGAGAGAAATAAATACTGTTTGGGGTTGGGATGTAACTGAGGAGGTAGAGTGCTCTCCTGAGCGTGGATTCCATCCAAGTACCACATAAAACTGGGTGTGGTGGTGCACACCTGTAAACCCAACACTTGGGAGATAGAGGCATGGGGATTGGAAGTTCAAGGTCATCCTTGGTTTTGTGACAGGGCTACATTGTATCCTGTCAAGAAAGAAAAAAGAAAGAAGGAAAATCAACCAGACCTAATAGCATTAGGCAGGTAAAGAAACAAGAGTAGATCCCTGGACCCAAAGCGTTGCTTCTGCCTGTCTCACAGAGCTTTAGGGATGGTCTGTATTTTCTAGGCCTTGCATCAGCTTCTCATTTGTACCAGGAAGTGACTTCCCCTCCCTATCACATTCCTTTGTCAGCCCTTAAACCCGCTAGGGTTATTGAGACTCTTCTACCCTTAATGTCCTCCTGGGCCAGAGATGCAAACGCAGATTTGAGGTCAGAGGAAGTGGGAGGTTAGGAGTGAGAGGAAGGGAGCCAGGAGCTGGCGACAGACAAGGGTGGAGGGCAGTGGAGATGGAATTAACTAGAACCTTGTGTGTCTGGCAACTGGCAGATTCTTTGGATAAGATAAGTGGAACCTCTGCAAGGTAATTATCAGAGAGCGTAAATTCCACAGATAACCTGTCCTGGAGATATTGATGGCGGTGGGGCAGTGCTGGAGGCCACACTCTCTGCAGGCCTCCTCCTTTGGTTCTTCCTTTAGTGTCCTGCCCCCTCCCCCGGCCCCTCCCCCTCCATTGCTTGCATGGTTTCCCACTCATATCAGTTCTTCTGGGACCTTCTTTTTGCTTGTCTCCTGGATGTTGGGGGTGACAGATCTGCCATTGGAGAGACCTAATTATCGATCAGCCGAGCAAGCGCACTTTTGAGAAAGAAAGAATAATTACTGAGCTGGGACCTTGCTGTGAACTGGGACTCTTCTGTGCAAACCATTTTCTTTACTTGTGTGTTATTAGTTGGGGTCCTTGAAAGGAACAGGACTGAAAGAATGTATATATATATATATATACACACTCAAACACATACACACACACGCACACACACATATACATATACACATATATACAGACATATACACATATACATATATGTATATACACATACACACATATATGTATAGACATATGCATATGTATATGTCTATACATATGTGTATGTATTCAGGGGAGGCTGAGAATTCTGCACTTGCTCAGTCTGTGAGGCTGGATGTCTCATCAGTTCTAACCGTCTCTGGAGCCCTGGAGGACTCCTGGAGGGCTCCTGGAGGACTCCTGGAGGACTCCTGGAGGGCTGCTGGACTTCAGTCTATATTGGGATCCTGAAAGTGTTGGTTCTGATATCAGTGAAGGAATGCCTCAGCATCAGCTTGGATGAACTTGCCGGTGACAGAGAGGGCAAGCAGGCAAAACCAAGGTTTCCTTCTTCCTCAATCTTTGATCTTGGTCACCAGAAGGTGATGCCCAGATTCAGGGTGGGTCTTGCTGCTTCAAGACTTCATAATCTAATGAAGAAGACCCCTCACAGAAGTGCCCTCACTGTGCTTTGTGTGACTCCATTTGTAGCAGGGTTGACAACCAAGATTAGCTGCTACCCCATAGAGATGTCCAGTCGCCATGATTCAGAGAAGCACCAGCCTCCCCAGCTCCTGCTTTCTTGGCGATGGGATGTACAGCTTACAGACTGGCCTGAATTTCTCCACTTGCCTCCTGTCACCCGCCTCACCAGGGAGGCTGGGCAAACATCCTTTCATCTGGAATATGTGTAGTTAAGTCCTTCCACTTGACAGGGGCCCATTAGGTTGAGAGCCTTGTTGAAGACCCAGAGTGACTAAGTTTGTTTCGCCTTGTTACACCCATCTCGGCCCTTCAGGGACAGGAGGCCTCTTTCCACGGAGTGAAGGAAGGAAGGGAGCAGCAGCTCGCCAGGAGCCATGCATACCTCCCCGTCACTTCTGGAGAGGAGGGCATAGCTATGAAAGATCGGAAACCGTCCCGACCCATCCCCAAGCCATACCCTGCTCTTCCTAGGCACTTTTTGTAGCAAGTGAGGGACAAGGGGCTTTAGGTAATGTCTCTCAGACATCCCTGAGCTCTAGGAGGCCACCCCAGAGGAAGGGTAACACCCACTTTCCAGCTACCTCAGAGCCAGTCCTCCATTCATCAGGAGACAATGAGGGCCTTGGAGCTGTGGCCAGCATCCTCTCACCCACTGGCTGGTAGCACTTCCTAAATGACAAAAGGCTTTCTGGGGAGCCTAGGGAAAAAATTAATTTTCAGTGATGTTTTGCTTGCTGTAGTTAACGATGATTATTAAATAGGCAGGGTGAGCTACTGCATGTTTTCCTTGTTATTAGCTGTGTTTATGGGTTTTTATTAAGTTGTACCAAGCTGAGATAATTGTAAAACTATCTGTTTAAGCTGTATGACTCTTAGACCTCCTCCTTTTCTTTTCACTGTGAAGATGAAGAGTCTGCCTTATTCAAGGTTTATGCCGGAAGTCAGGAGCCAGTGAACTTTGCTTGTAAAAGTCTAGATAGGAAAAAAATTGGAAGTTTTTATGCCTTGTGGTCTCTGTGGAAACTTCGATAGATTCCCTCGTGGATGGGCGGCGACTCAACTGTGAAGGGGTGTGGCCAGTCATCTCCCCCCCCCCCCCGCCACCAGGTCTCCCCCACAGTTACAGACCATATCCCTTCAAACTGCACGCCCAAATACATCCCCCTACTTTTAACTTTCTTCTGGCTGAATATTTGATAATATTGAGAAAGGAAGTGATTAAAAGCCATGATAAAATCTAATTTACGTAGTAAGTTAGAGCAATAATCAGATACGGACCCTGTGGCAGCCAACATGGTAGTTGGGATGGCAATAAATGGTGGTGTGACAGCAAGCAGTCAACAAGCTGGTATTGTGTCAGTGAGGGATGCTAGAGAAAGGGGTGATCCAAGCCCCGGATTGACTGAAATGTCATCACACACCTCTGAATGGCCTACAAATGAAAACTTATTGCCTAGTTTTAGAATTTTTATTGAACATTTTTGGGTTGTAAAAAAACAAAACCCTGGATCAGAGAACTCTACACATGACTCTGTCAATAAATCTTTATGTGAAATGAAAAAAATTAAGACATATTACGATAGTCGGACTCTGGTTCATGGTCTACAGTTTCCAGACACCTTGCGATAGATGGTGTGAGAACCTCTGAATGAGGAGCCCAGACTGATGATCTAATGGTAGTTCCACCTCCGTGTGCCAGGGACAGATCATGGCATCTCTCCATTAACTAATTTTCTTTCCAATAAAACTAGGCAGCAGGGGCTGCAAGACGGCTCAGTGGTTAGGGAAATGTATTGGTGTATTTTCTTTTTTTTCCCAGAGGACCCAAGTTTGATTTCCTGCATCCATATCAGGCAGCTCCAAACTGCTGGTAACTTGAGCTTGAGGGTTCTAATGCCTATGGACTCTACAGGCACATACATACATGTACACACACCCAGATACACAGACACACACATGCATATGCACATGCACAAATGTACTCACATCCATCCATCCATACACACACACAGACACACAGGCACACAGACACACAGGCACACATACACACACACAGACACACACACACACAGACACACACACACACAGACACACATATACTTGAAAATAAAACATAACCAGGGCACAAATGATGCACCCTCTAGGACTCTGGCATGTTTGAGTCGCCTCTTTAGCTCAGGCTGGGACTCATTTGACTCGTCTGAGGAGATGTGAGGACCACAGGGCCTTTAAAGTCCTTGCTCACCCTTGGGATGAATACCTCCCTTGGGTAGTTCCCTGATGGTCTGTGGGAATTCCTTCTATCAGCCATCCTCTTGAGTTACTGAGGGGTCGCTCTGGGATTTGGGGTAGTGTGGGTAACTGAGGCACAAAGGAACTAAAAAAGCTAAAATTACTCAGCAAATCTATGATGCTCATAAAGAAAAACTTAGTACTTCCAAGAAAGAGTAGGTTCTTGAGGTTATTGTGGTTCTGTCTCTGAGATTTGCATCTTCCTAGAACCAACTGTACCCCTAGACAAATTGCTTAGGATTCTGTTGACCTTAGTTTGCAAATCTGTATAGTGGGATGATGATGATGGTGATGATGATGATGATGGTGGTGGTGGTGATGGTGATTGGTGGTAGATGAATGAGATTAAATGAAATAGTAAATATATGTCATATAGAACACTGCCAACTGCACATATTATGTACTCAGTCAGCATCGGCTACGTCATTGTTGTTATTGCCACCATCCATCCATTCATCCTAAAACCACACTGGGCGTGTATCTTTCCATGTTTGTGTGTACAGTTGTGCTTGGATGTGTATACATGTGCATGTGGGGCCATAGGTTGATGTTGAGTGTTTTTCTTGACCAACTCCACCTTATTTGCTAAGACAGGATATCTCAAAGATCCTGGGGTTTGGGTTCAGGCTAAACTGGCAGGCTGGTGAGCTCCAGGGAAACCCCATTTCTGCTTCCCCAACACTGGGGTGACAGTGTGTGTGCTCTCTGTCATAGTGGCTTATAAACCAAGGGTATGCACTGAACACCCTACGGAGAGCTATTTCCTCAGCCTTTCCTTCTTATATTTACCCTAGACTCATGTTCAGCTTTTGGAGACATGGGCTGAGGACGCTGTTCCTACCCTGTATGTTAAATGGTTAAATGACTGTATGAGATGGAAGAGAAAAAGAGAGAGAGAGAGAGAGAGAGAGAGAGAGTGTCAGGAAAAGACAGATGAGGATAGGGATGCAGGGGGTGCAGGGGGTGCAGGAGATGCAGGGGGTGCAAGGGCTGGAGGGGTGCAGGGGATGCAGGGGATGCAGGAGGTGTGGGGGGTACAGGGAATGCAGGGGGTATGGGGGATGCAGGGGGTGCGGGGGGTGCAGGGGATGCAGTGGATGTAGGGGTGCAGGGGATGTGGGGGATGCGGGGGATGCAGGGGGTGCGGGGGATGCAGGGGATGCAGTGGGTGCAGGAGGTACAGGGGATGCAGGGGGCGCAGGGGGTGCAGGGGATGGAGGGGATGCAGTGGGTGCAGGAAATGCAGGGGGTGCTGGGGGTGTGGGGGGTATGGGGATGTAGGGGGTGTGGGGGGTGCAAGAGATGGGGAAACTAGGTCCTGAAGAAGGGCTAACCCACCTTTACATCCAGCCAAGTTTCAGAATAGATTTGGAAAATTGTCGGTATGCACTTGTAAGGACGGCTGGAGTGATTTTCTTAGACTCCTACGAAGAGAATGTGGAGTAGTGCTGAACCTGGCGGCAGGAGGAAGGAGACACTGGACCTCTTTGTCTGGGTCTCCCTTAGAAGGGCATTCTGAAGATGACTTGGTACACAGGGCCTCACTTCTGCAGTTGATCTTAACCAACTCTGACAGGAGGGCAGAGGCCCCCAAGCGAGGTCAGGACCACAAATCCCATCCCAGCAGGTGCCTGGTGGGGCTAGTGTGCCCTCCAGATAACCTTCAAGTTCCTATTGATTTCCTGTCAAGCCTCCCCAACCCCTGCCTGTAGTGCTCCTGGTACTTACTACCCATGGGCTAGGGGCTCGGAACACAGAAATGGGTCAGTAAGCTAGCACGGGACCCTAGGGGAGGTTCATTTGGAGGAAGGCCCTTGAGGAGAGACAGAATGGGCCCAGTGGACACTGTCTTCTGAATTTGCTAGTTTGCAGTCCTGGTTTTGAGCATGGACTGTCCCTTTGGCATATAAAGCAATGACCAATACTACAGATAGACACTATTTATTTATCAGCACTTGCTCCAAGTTTGGGGTGTAAAGGTGGCATCGTAGGACCATGAACAAAATGCATGTAGAGATGGTGGGGTTGGAGATAGGCCTGCTCTCCTGGGTGTTTTGGACTGGGGGCGGGGGCAGGGGTAGGGGTGGGGGAGGGTCAGAAGTGAGGAGGCATCTCATCAATTCCCATTTATAGTCCGGGGGGCGGGCTTTGTTCTGAATCAGTTTACCCAGATCTTTTTATTTTTTTGTTCAGTAGTACTGCCTGAATATTTCTAGTGTCCATATCCTGTGCTGGGTACAGGGGATCTGAAGAGACTGGTCCCTGTCCACAGAGGTTAATGTTTAGTTGCACAAAGATAATCAGGAGACTAAGATGATTTTATTTTATTAATTTATTTAATTAAGTGTAGTTCTGACTGTCCCGGGACTTTCTATGTAGACCTTTGAATTCACAGAGATCCACCTGCCTCCTCCTCTTGAGGGCTGTGACTGAAGGCATGCACCAACATGTCTGGTTAAGCAAAGAGAATTTCGATTCTGGAAAACGTTATAAAAACTGATCTAGGATATGAGGTAGCAAGGGATCAGGAAGGAGTGGGGTGGGTTGGCTACTCTAGACTGATTTAACAGCTTCTTGAGGATCACCCAGCCAGAAGATCTGGGAGGAGTCTGTTAGGCTAGCGGAGGTGGCATATGCAAAGGTCCTGAGGTCTGAGGTCACCTTGGAAAAGGTACTGAGATGCTAGAACCCAGTGCTTGAGGAGGGCAGGGACAAGAGGAAGCAGGAAAGGTGGGTAGAATCAGACAAAAACAATCTGGGGCTCTATAGCCATGGGAGGGAGTTTGGATTTATTCTGTGTGCAGTGGGAAGATACCGGAGGGATTTAAAGAGGAGAGAATGTCATGGTCCGATTTTTGTTTTGAAAAGGTCGCTTGGGCAGCCGTGTAGAGGATTGACTGTGGAGGAACATGTTCATCTTGGCGGTGTTAAATGCCAGACCATATTCCCTCTGCTGGGGAGGTCAGTGCTGAAGCTTAGAGTCCTCCACCAGCAAGGATGGGGCTGAGCAGGGAGTCCACAGATGGGGATGGTCTAATTGACGCTCTACTCCTGTGGCAGTCACACTAGGGGCAGCATCTCCGTGCCCTGCTGGGGTTTCAGCAGAGAAGCAGGGAATCTAGACGACTTTTCTTTTCCTCTTTCCTCTCGTCTCTTCTCCTTTTCCTTCCCTTCCCTGCATATTTCCCCTCCTGCCCTTCCCTTTCCTCCCCTCCTCCCCTCCCTTCCCTCCTTCCCTCTCTCCTTTTCTTTTGTCTGGCTTCACCTCCCCGCTCTACCTCCTGAATTCTAGGATTGCAGATGCATGACCACACCCAGCTAAGGAACTCTACCAAGTCTCCTTCCGAGGTGTGTTTTTCTTTCTAGGTATGAGTCACCCTACATCAAGTGGCTATTGCTGTTGCTGTGTGACTTTTGAAAGTTGGTGACCTTCTATACATTCCTTAACCCTCCGAGGAGAGATGCATTTTGTCACATCTAGGTAAACCTTTCCAGAGTACCTCTCTCTCTCTCCCTCCCCCTCCCATCATTTACTGGAAGGAATCAGACTGCCTCCAGTCTCCTGTCCTTGGCAGTCCCTTGACTTCAACCCCGAGATGCGTATGTCATCAGAACATCCAGTGGCAGCTCAGAAATCATGACCAGGCTCAATATAAATTTCGTCTTGCTTAGGCAGCTTTGCATAATAACTCCCTGGAAAGTCTCCACCACAGGAGGAGGGATTTATTAGGTCTAGTGGGCCTGAACATCCGCTGAATGGCATTGAAATCACAATGAGTTTTAGGGTTCAAATTCTTCATCTAATGTGGCTTTCAACAAGGGTCACCCTTGTCCCCAAGTGTGCTTGTTCTGGGCCATTATGAAGATCAGAGCCACAGGCTGAATGAATGAGAATGTCAGTGTTTATACCATACATAGGCCTCAGGTAGGCCTCTTGGACATTTGCGAGGGACAAGGACTTCTGGGGGATTGGCCTGTGACAGGTCAGGGCTGTCATTTTAATTGATGTAGCTTCCTGAGGGTTTCCAGTGGAAACTAAGCCAGCTGAGTTAGAGCCTCTCAGTTCTGCCGTTAAAACACAGTGTCCAAAGAGTTCTTGCCCTTTTCTGAGAGACATGGGGGTGCACTTTTCAGCACTGAGTGCCTGGGAGTGAAGACTGGACTGATTTGTGTGGACCACATTCCAAACCTCCAGTCAGAACCAGGACCAGTCTCCTAGCCTTGAACTACCTTTAGGCCCCTTTTACAAACCCCAGTTTGGGAGTCACTGCTTAGAGCAGTGGTTCTCACCCTTCCTAGTGCTGTGAGCCTTTAATACAGTTCCTCAGGTTGTGGTGACCCCAACCATAAACATTGTTCTCATTGCTACTTCATAACTGTAATTTTGCCACTGTTATGAATTGTAATGTAAATATCTGTGTTTCCCAATGCTCCTGTGAAAGGGACATTTCCTGTCATGTGGAGGTGATCTATGTCTTATGGGTGAGTCTGATGTCTGCAGGAGGTACAGTCAGCTTCTGAGGCTTGGAGAAAGAAAGGGAGTTCTAATGAGGACCATGCACTGTCAACTTGACCGGATCTAGCATGGCCTAGGAGACAAGCTTCTAGGTGTGTCTGTGGGGGATTTTACTGATTGGGTTAATAGAGAAGACTTTTTCTATATGGGTAGTACCATTCCGTGGGCAAGGAGGATCCAGACATCAGAAGGATGTGGCAGTTGAGCTGGGACATTCATCCCTCTCTGCCTCCTTACTGTGTGTTCAATATGAGTCACAGCCAGACACACCTGCCTCCGGGGCTTCTCTGTCATCGAGGGACTTCTCAACCTGTAAGTCTGAGCAAGCCGTATCTGTCTCCTTCCTTTACTGCTTTTGTCTGTTTTGTTTTATTTTATTTTATTTTTTTTTGCAAAGACGACACCTGAGGATGTCAGTAGTTCTGTGACTTCCTGCAGGGCAGCTTGGATTCTGGTGAAGAAATGAACTTGCGGGGGCGGTCCCTTTTAGAACAAGGAAAAAAACCAGCAGGCTACGATCTTGTAGGATGTTTGTTCTCAGATGTCTGCTCCTGTGTCTGGAGAAGCCAGGTGACCTCTGACCCACCCCATGCTCAGACTTCTGCATATCCCACAACTGTGACACTCCCATCTGTATTGGAAGACATTAATTAGACTATAGGTGGTATGGCACAGAGACACATGGATAGAAACAGAAGGGGCTTGGCAAGGTAATTTACCTTGGCAAAGGGGCATGCAACAGCCCAAACTGGGCGACCAAGCATACCAGGGGCGGATTTCACTTAGCTTTCATCCTAACCCAGCGTGGCAAGTGTGTCTCATTCAGTTGGTGGGAACTCAACCTCACAGTCTACTGCTGTTGGCTAGTGTATAATTGTAGTCAAGTTTTAAGAATGTTTGGTCTCTAGGGTCTGAGCAGATGAGGCATGCACAAAGGTTTCACAAGATGAGTAAGAGGGGGCTAGAAATACTGGCCTTGGTGGGTTAGCTTTTTATTTTATTTTTTTTTTAATTTATTTATTTATTTATTTTTTTGGTTTTTCAAGACAGGGTTTCTCTGTATAGCCCTGGCTGTCCTGGAACTCACTCTGTAGACCAGGCTGGCCTCGAACTCAGAAATCCGCCTGCCTCTGCCTCCCAAGTGCTGGGATTAAAGGCGTGCGCCACCACTGCCCGGCAGCTTTTTATTTTTTTACTTTTTGGTTTTGTTTGGTGTCTTTTCTTTTTTCCTTCCTTCCTTTTTTTTTTTTTTGAGACAGGGTTTCTCTGTATAACCCTGGCTGTGCCGGAACTCACTCTGTAGACCAGGCTGGCCTTGAACTCAGAGATCTGCCTGTCCCCTTCCCCCACCGAGTGCTGGGATTAAAGGTGTGCACCATTACCACCTGGCTGAGCCAGCCATCTCTGATAGACCTTTGATAGACATTCCAACCAGACACTTACACTGATTTAATGTGTGTGGTTCGGGAACAGGCAAGCGTACAATCCTCTGGCCCCATCTTCAAGACACCCACAGTCTGACTGAGTGGGACTGAGGTAAGGAAAGCAGCCAAGAGTGGGAAAACAAAGTAGATTCATGGATGTGGAAAAGTGCTTTGGGCAGGGGATAACCTGGGACCCTTCTGAGAAGAGGGAGGATTTCTGCTAGCCCCAAACCTATTCAGATTACCCAAACTGTGGGTGGGAGGATATGAGTATTTATGTTGGGCACGTGGACAAGGTTCTCTGCTGCTTGTGTGCAGGAAAATCCTCAGCTGAAGATTAACGCCGATCGATCGCTTCTTCTATTTACACACTTACTCATCTCTCAACTTGGTGTGGCAGATTCTCTGTCCTGCGCTTTGGGACAGACCAACAGATGTATCAGGTGTGGCCTCTGGTACTTAGAGTAGACTCTGGGAGGGAGGGATCCTACTGCATCATACCCCAGGTGCCTTGTTCTCTAATGTCAGAGGTTCAGCTTGGGTCAGAAATTTGAGTGGGTTTCTGACCACATCCAATCCACTGTCACAGTGAAGGTTCCATGTAGAGGACTAGCCAGTCTGCTCGGGCAGAGTTATTACCACAGAGTGGCAGAAAACAGATTGTGCTTCAAGGAGAGGAGGCAGGAGAGACTGGGTTGTAGGTATTCCTGCCTCTGTGTCCTGGGTTCTAGCATATCAAGTCCACCTGCAGGCCTACAGAACACTGTGTGTGAGCCGCAGGGAAGGCACAGAGCCAAGGAGCCTGTGAGCAGTGTGGAGCTGGGCAGGCTTGCCTGATACCCAGCTTTTCATACATGCGCACTCTCAGAGTCTCGACAGCCTGGCAGAAGCAGAGCATCACTGGAAGCCACTTTGAATTCTGTGCCAAGGGGTAAAAGACTAAAAGGAGGTTTGAGGAAGACTTCTCTTTGCTAGGAGGGCTAGGATGATTTCAGTCAGGGACGGCTGCAATTAAGCCAGGTGCTGGGTGGTGAGCATTAACAGAGAAGACTAGACATTCTTGCTTTCCCTGCTAAAGCCAAGAGTGGACAGGCCTCTAAACTGCAGACGTCCGCATGCATCGAACACCGAGGACTAAGTGTATGTATGGGATAGATGGGTTGTGGTTCCTACCCTGGGCCAGTGGGAACAGGGTGGTCAGATACAACACAGCACAACTTCCTGGATACCAACTGTACCAGGTTCTGTGCTGGATAATGGGAATGCCTTAGGCTCAAGTCCAGGATGTAGGGGATGCTGGCCCCTCCCCATTTCAGGTCTCCTCCTTCACCCTGGAGCTGAGGGTCCCTGGGAGCTGGTCATTGCTCGACATGAGCCGCTGTGTGCTGTGACCCCATCGATACAGTCTCTGTTCTCTTGGGGTTCACAGTCCAGTGAACCCCATCCCTCAACAGTCCAGGGAAGACATGTGAAACATTGAATTAGGTTTAAATTGATACAGTGATAGTATTGATGTTTTAGATGTAAGAAAATGAGTGGGGGAGAAAGGGTTTTGGAATCTCTCTCTCTCTCCCACCTCCAGTAGCCTTTTCTATTTGAGGCAACACTCACTGGCTGTTCTTCTGCCTGTTCTAACAAAAATGCCATAAACTGTATAGCTCAAGTGATATTCATTTCTTAGTTCTGTAGGTTTCAAGTTGAAGATCAGGGTGCCAGCCAGGTCAAGTTCCCGATAGGTCTCTTTTCCTGGCTTATTAAGTGTGACCGACCTTCTTGCACGTGTCCTCAAGTGTGTATATATGGGGATGAATATTTAATTTTTCATTTTTTGAGGCGGGGTCTCATACATCCCAGGCTGGCCTCAGACTTGCCCTGAGATCAAGCATGACTTTGAATTTCTGCCTTGCCTGCCTGTACTTGGGATTAGAAGCATGTGCCACTGTGCTCAGCAATTTTTAATGCAGGTTCTGGGGTAGAACTCAGGTCCTTGTGTTTATAAGACAAGCATTTCCCAGGGCTGAATGATCCCATCAGCTCCTTTTGTGTTTGTTCTTTCCTTAATCCTCATCTGATTCTTCAGGCAAGACCCTTACGGCCTAATTACTTCTAAAGGGTCCATGGTCTCTATCCAAGATACCATCAATCTGGGGGTCAGGACATTAGCTTTTTTCTGCATGTGGGGGTGACATAATTCAGTCTGACCTAGTGGTTAGCTTTTCTTTCAAGGGCCGTGTTCTATGAGCAGCAGTACAACATCAAGGGACATAAAATGGCTCCCTTCCCTTGACAAAAACTGTCTGTAGCTTTCGAGGACTTATCCAAAGCTAAGTGGGAACAGAGCTTCCCATGCCAGTTACACGTGATAACATGCAAAGAGCAGGGTGTTAGTACTCTGGAGGTGAGTTTATATGTGTGTTTGTGGGTGGCTGGGAAAGGAGGGTGGGTGAGACTGTGGGGCGGGTGGGGGGGTGGCTGGGGTGCCAGGCAGAGGCACCATAGAGGGTGGAAGCTGGCGGGAAGAAGGGATCAAAAGTGTCTCCGGCCAGGGCTGCTCAAGCCCTGCTTATCTCTGTTTACAGGCACAAACAGTAGGCCAAGGTTGTCCTGTAACAGCAAGAGGGACCTGAGGCCACATGACGGGAGAATAGACAAGAACACTGGAAAGTGACACAACTCTGTGCCAGATGGGGTGAGGGCAGGGGTCGGGCCTTGGGCCAGCGGCTACGTGGGTAGGGAGCAGTGACCCCCCTTTGCTCCCCCCACAAGAATGAGAGCTGGGGAGGGAAGAAGCTCTTGGCAGAAGATGAGGAATTTGCCTTTTGAACAGCCTCTCCCTCTCCCCCTACTGGACACAGAGATGGGCTATGTAGCCCAGGGTGGCCTTGAATTCCTAATCCTTTTGCTTCCACTGCATAGATAATGGAATTGTGGGCATGCTCCGTCAGGCCTGGATGGGCGTGGATTTGAAGTATGACGTGACACATGTCCTTAGGTTGATACATGTCCTTAGGACCTCCGAAACCTGTGACATCACATAGGCGGCAGTGTTGCCAAGGCTACAGCCACCATATTCCCAGAATCCATTGGGCTCACCTTTACCTGAGACCAAGGCACCATCTGTATATATAAGAAGAACACCCCCCCCCACTTCTCCTCTTCTCTTTCTGCCTCCACCTTTGCCCTCTCCCCTCTCAATAAACCTCACGTGGAACTGTTTGACCTGGTGTGGTCTTTTTGGAGCCGCTGCCGCCACCACCTGCCGATCCCAACATTGGTGCCACAGAACCTGTGGGACAATCAGGACTAGTGTCTGCTTGGAGGGTTGGACCTGAGCATGATCTCAAGGCAGTGACAGGAAGTTGGGGCAGTGACCAAGTTCTCTGGAATAAGGAAGTCAGATGAGGAGCAGAGGGTCCTTCAGGCCCTGGACTTCATCTCCCCACAGACAAGCTCAAGACAGGTCCCCGGACCTGTCTTGAGAGGAACATCCAGTTTTCAGAGCTCTGTCCATTTGTGACCAGAAAGGGACCTCCCACCCCTCACAAAGCCCTGTTAGAGTCCGGCAGCTGGTGTTCCAAACTAGAAGGCGTTTCAGAGCCTAGCGACTTCTTGCCTTTCTGTTTCTGATTGCAGCCTTTAGTGGCCTGGGGTCAGTTCTTGATGAGGACATCACTCTAACCTGCCTGGTGCCAGCTTCCTCTGGCCCCAGACATCCATCATGCCTTGGTAATCTAGCCCCTGTGGTCTGGTAAAGACAGGTGATGGCCGAGGCTGGTCCGTGCCTGCTCCAGCCTGGGGCATGCTGGTCACAACTCCACAAAATGAGTCATTTGCTGCCAGCCTGTCCCTGTTCCTTCTGCTCCACCCCCCTACTGTGACTTTAATGCAAATGTCACCCATGGGGGATCCTTTCCTTCTGGGACTTTATTTATTTATTTATTTATTTATAAATGCCATATTGGAAAGGACAGTTGCCCTCTCTTCTGTTTTAATTGCTTTCCACAGGTTCAGGAGACCTAGCCATTGATTTTCTCTTAATGTGTGCAGAAAGCCCTGTTAAGATTTTGGCTAATTATCTTTTGGAGAAGCGCCACTTAAATTTATCCAGGAGGTTGAAGTTTCTTTTCCTCCCCCCCGCCGCCCATCTTCAAAAATAGCCTTTAAACTTTTGTTTTCAAATCGCTGCCAGTGCCCAGTTTGCTTAAAAGTGACTTCCCTGGAAATAGATGATGGTTCAGAGGCTGTGGAATGTTCCTTTTTGAGGCTCCAGTCTCCAGCACAGGGGGTTATAGGTGTCTGCTATGCAAGCCAACCTGAGTTCAATCCCTGGAACCCATGTAAGAGTGGGAGGCGAGAACTCTGACACTACTCAGTATTTGATATTTATCAGAAGTTTCATTCATACAAAGATTTCACTTTTGAAGATACACTTTTTCCCCAGCACACCTGCTAGTATGGACACTGCATACAGTGTGGAAAGGGCATAAGGTCAAGTCTGTTTGCACAGGGTCACAGCGTTTTTCCCATCTCCTCCGTTTGGTGTGAGGCACAGATGTCGGCCAACTTCACTATTTGTTCTTAGTGTGTTCGCTTTCTTGTTCCTCTTGTGTGGACCAAAGCTGTTGGAAGTGAGGAACATGGCAGGGAAGTTCACCTTGAAGTCTTACTGTGTGTTTCTTTGGTACTGGCTTCCACAAGTCCATCTGGAAGAAGGAAAAGCCCGTTTCCTCCAGGAGATGAATTTTACTGTACTTTTTGGATTTGATTTTATGTTCCCACTCCGCCCCCCCCCCAACCAGAATTTCTTAGTTTGAACTAGTTAACATCTTTAAAAAAAATGATCGTCGGATGAGCCTGGATTGGTGGTGGTGCACACCTGTAGTCTAGGCCCTTGGGAGGCTGAGGTAGGAACATTGTGAGATCTTGTTTAAAGCAGACAATGGGCTATGGGAAACCTCTTCCTCTTGTATTCTGATCAGTTCCCATCAATATGGCGTGGGTGGTTGCAGCGGGAGATGGCCAGGCTGTATCCTCTTGCATGGGTTGAACTGCCTGTAAAAGCTTCCATTCCTCTGACGTGCTTTGCCTTAGCTGGGGGAGCCATTCAGGCTGGCATGACACAGGCAAACCCTTCGTCGAAATGGTCTTCATTTTTGATCAATCTCACGGTCCTTGTTAGGATCTTTGATTACATCGGCTTATGTGCTATTCCATTTTATTGCGTTTTAATAGGCTTTCAACTCCCCTCCCCAGTTCATTTCCAGCTGTGTAGTTATTAGGATTTGATGGTAGTTTGGTTTTGTAACTGCCAGGACACCTTCTGTGCATGCTAGCCCTTCTGAGTGAGTACCAGAATTTTCAGAGGTGAAGAGCGAGACCAGCCTTGTTTGTTTCCCAGAGGCTTGCCAACAATTAAATGACAACAAATGAAACCTCCCATGACTGTATGAGCAAGCCTGCCCACCTCTATTCCATCCTTGTTGGAGGGCCAGAGCTGCTTCTGCAAATTCGACCCCTGACCTCCACACAGTGCCCCGCCCCCACACTCACACACTAGTAATAGTAATGATAAATCTTTAGTAGAATCTGACCCATTGACTTAAAACAACAACAACAACAACAATAACAACAACAAAAACCCTTGGCTTCTAACAAACAGTATGAGATGTGCTGTGATTAGAAACCCGTGTATTGCTGCTGGGATTGTGAAATGGCCCAGCTACTGTGAATAACAGTAAGATAGTTTAAGAAAAAAGAAAGAAAAAGAAAAAGAAAAGAAAGCAAATCAAAGCAGAATTTCCATATGGTCCATCAAATCCACTCTTGAGCCTGAACTCAAAGTAATTGAAAGTATAGGCCAGGTCCTCATTTAAGCAGAGTATGGGATATAGAAATAGTCTAAAACAGATGGGTATTCTGATGCATATTACAGCATCAGTGAATCTAGAATGCTGTAATATGCTAAGTGCAATATGCTGTCCTCAAAAGATCCAAATCCTATGAAGTACTTGGATAGTTGAAATGACAGAGGCAGACAGTGGTAGGCAGGACTGGGGGAAAGAGGAGGAATTGCCGTTTAATGCTTGTTTAGCTCTGCTTTTAGGAATGAAGAGTTCTGGAAATGGATGGTGTATCAGTTGTACAACATAAGAACTCTTGTTACCTGTTGTGGATTGAGTGTAGATATTCCCCATGGGCCCTGAGTTTGGGCACTTGGTCCCCAAGTGGTGGTATATATTTGTAGCTGTACAACCTCTGGGAGGAAGAAACTGGTCAAAGGAAATGGGGCAGACATTTATAACAGTGCTTCAAACGACTTACTCAGTTCTCCATTTTGCCCTCACAATCTTTGTGGTCCCTCCTCTTCCTGCCTCGATGCCCATGTCCCTCCTCTTCCTGCCTCCATGCCCATGTCCCTCCTCTTCCTGCCTCCATGCCCCTCCTCTTCCTGCCTCCATGCCCATGTCCCTCCTCTTCCTGCCTCCATGCCCATGTCCCTCCTTTTCCTGCCTCCATGTCCCTCCTCTTCCTGCCTCCATGCCCATGTCCCTCCTTTTCCTGCCTCCATGCCTTTCCATCCACAAGGCTCAAGTTTGCCTGCTGTTGTATTTGGGTTTCTTTATTAGCTCTTGTCCTAGATGGGCCTGTGTTTTATATGTTAGTTATTTGCTTTCACTGTTTTTTATCTGCTCAATTATATCATTGTTGGTTTTTTTTTTTTTGCCTTGACATTATGTTTAGTGAGTAAGACCTTCACTTGTCCAAGAATACCAAAGATTCACAGACATAAAATTGAGTGTTTAAATCAGATCACCACCCTGCAAATCAGGATATGCAAATCTTTTTTATTGTGGGTTCAACTTTGGGCATTGACTTGCTTTGAATTTTATTATTATTATTATTATTAATTTTTTAGTTAAAATGTGTGTGTGTGTATCTGTGTGTTTATGCTACATGCATGTGCATGTCTGTGGAGACCAGAAGCGGACATTAAATCCCCTGGAGTTGGAGTTACAGGTGATTTTGAGCTGCCTGACTTGGATACTAGGAACCAAACTCAGGTCCCCTGAAGAGCAGTGAGTGCTCTTAACATCTGAGCCTTCTTTCTGGCCTCACTATTATCCTTTGACAGTTTTATATACACGATGCATTCTCATCTCTCTTACCCACTGCCAACTGTCTTGTAGCTTGCTTACTGGCATCAGTCTTCCATATACAAGTTCCGGTCTCACAATTATGTCTTTGTTTTGTGACCTACAAACACACAGGGCTGTGTGACCATGGGTGTGGGGCTCTGTACTGGGGCCTAGTGGACTCACTTTGGTAGGCATACAATTAAAGACAGCGACTCCCCCTTCCGTAGCATCTCTCAGCAATTTCTGGGGGAAGATGGGTCACACATTATTTTAAATGCTTCTCTTGCTTGCTTTTTGACCAGAGAAAGTTAATTATCTTAATCTGTGGGTTTAGAAGATCTACACGTGTCCTTCATCATATGCTTCTTACAACAAATGACTGTACCTTCACAGGACATCTCCTCTGCCCCTGTAGTCTTTATCCTAAATGCTTTATTCTAAATTCTCCATCATAAAGGGAATCTGGGTGTGTTTTGAAACTTCACAGAACAAAGTGTGGAGGATGTTAAAGGGGGGGGGGTGTCTGGCAGCTGGATGTTCTAAGTCCCAAGCAGAACATTGGTATAGAATGTGCCACCTCCAGGGACATCTTAGCATCCTAGGACAGGGCGGGTCACGTTTACTGGTGGTTTGTTCTTTGGGGCCCATTTTAAAGGCGTCTCTAAGTGACCTGGTAGATTTGGACAGGAAATGGAATCTGATAGGGATTTGATGACAATTTGTATTTTGTCCCTTAATGGGGTGCTTGGTGCTCGTTGGCTTGTTGGCTCGTTGACCACAAATGCATCTTCTTCCTGGAGAGACGGTAGGGGACCGCCTCCCTCTGGTTGTTTCTACTTCTCTGGTCTCACCCCATTGCTCTCTTGTCTCCTGTAGGCTTGGGGACCAGTTCTACAAGGAAGCCATTGAGCACTGTCGGAGCTACAACTCGAGGCTGTGTGCAGAGCGGAGTGTGCGGCTCCCCTTCTTGGACTCACAGACTGGGGTGGCCCAGAACAACTGCTACATCTGGATGGAGAAGCGGCACCGAGGTCCAGGTACGTCATGCCACTCCCAGCATGCACAGGGGCTCCAGCGTGGAGGAAGGAGTACTATTGTGTCTAGGAGTCCACACAGCTGGGTCGGGTTGGGCGTTAGATAAGCTATACTCGCAGTGAAGAAATTTAGCTGTGTATACAGTTTATCCAAGGGACCAGACAAAGATGATGTGAGGTATTTATCTCAAAGAAGTCCAATGAAAGCAGTCTTCATTTTCCACCCTTGGGTGTTGGCTAAAATCTGTAAATGTGTTTAGCTGGGGGTGAGGCTTAGTTTTGTCATCAGAACTCTGTCCCTGTGGCTTGTCGTCTGTGAAGTGTGGATAATCTCCGTGTATTTACTACATGGAGTTTATCAGGATTAAATGAAAATATCTATAAACAGCTCAACATACTATATGCTCCAAAATGCTGGGTATTATTGTTGTCATGACCATGATTCTAAACTTCTAGGCTTCTAAGAATAGAATAAAACCCAATGGTGTAGATTAGGGAGAGAGCTAGCTTTAGAGATGCACTTATCTGTGGTCATATTTATTTATGTTAAAATATGTGTGTGTGTGTGCATATGTGCATTCACATGCATGTGTATATACCTGTTTCCATGTGTGCATGGGGTGCATGCATGTATGTGGTGCATGTGTGTGTGTGCACATGTATGTGTATATACCTATTTCAATGTGTGCATACATGTGTATGTATGTGTGTACATGTATGTGTATATACCTGTTTCCATGTGTGTGTAGGGTGCATGCATGTGTGTGTGCTTGTGTGTGTGTGTTACATGTGTGCATGCAAGTATCTTCCTTAATTAGTTATTCTTCATCTTGTCTTATGAAGCAGGGTTTCTCACTTTTTTTTTTTAACCAGGAGCTTGCTGATTCAGCATGGCTGTCTGGCCAGCAATCCCCAGGGATCTGCCTGTCCCCCCGCCCCCCCCGGACTGGGATTAAAAGTGTGTGCATTTATATCGGTTCTAGGGATTGAACTAGGTTCCATGCTTTCATGATGAGCACATTGCTGACGGAGTCGTCTTTGTAAACCCTCTCCCTGTTTTGGGAGGGTCTCCCATCTCCCAGGCCGATCTACGGAGCCAATGACAACCTCTGCATCTTGGACTGGGATTTGTGGGCCTGTGCTGCCGCTCCTGCCTCTCTATGAGTACAGTAAACAAACCCTCCTCTACATCTTGGACTGGGATTTGTGGGCCTGTGCTGCCGCTCCTGCCTCTCTATGAGTAGAGTAAACAAACCCTCCTCTGTTGTTTTAAAAAGTTTAATATTTATGTAAAATTCAGATAATGGCAAAGAAAAGTCAGAATCTTCCCTGCCTCTCTATGAGTAGAGTAAACAAACCCTCCTCTGTTGTTTTAAAAAGTTTAATATTTATGTAAAATTCAGATAATGGCAAAGAAAAGTCAGAATCTTCCCGGCCAAGCTCCACAACATGCAACTCACGGCTGACTGGCTCGTCCACGCGCTTAGCTTTTACCTTTCTCCCCGACTCCCGATGACTTTGAAGTCGGTCTGGGATAGCGCATCATTTCACATATAAATACTCTGGACTTAAAATGTCAAACCAGTTGGGTGCCATGGGACGTGCCTGAAATCACAGTAGTTAGGAAGCTGAGACAAGAGGATTGTAAGTGTGAGGCCAGCCTGGGACACAGGGTGAGCTTCTGCCTGAAAAAAACAAAGAAGACTAGGAACACTATCTAATCAAACCATCAACATTCATTTCTCCTGCTACCTCTAGCGTAAGCCAGGGTCCAGACAGGATTCCTGCATTGCAACTGTGACACGGCTCTTAGAAATCTGCAGGCTTGGCCGAGACTCTTTCTCCCTTGTATGTTATTTGTTGAAGAAACTGGGTTGTTTGCACTGTACGGTTTCCCAGAGCTTGGATTTGCTGATTGCATCCCCATGGTGTTATTGCTGTGAATTGGTAATTAGGTCTAGAGACTATTCAGGCGCTCTTTCTCTCTCTCTCTCTCTCTCTCTCTCTCTCTCTCTCTCTCTCTCTCTCTCTCTGGCAAGAGCAGTACAGATGGTAGTTTGGACTTTCACCAGGAGGCTCCTCCACTCTGGTTATCTCCCTTCACTCACGTTACCAACCCTTCGTGATAACCATCCAGATTCTTAGTCTATTAAAGAGTTGAAAAAAAAAAAACCAAAACCAAAAACAACAACAACAGAAAAACCATGTAGTATTTGATTAGAGGCCATGGTTGTTTTTCATTTATTAGTTCTACAGCTTCTGGAAAGAAAAGCATCCCCTCATTAAAACTTTGGTTATTCTGAGGTACAGCTGACAGGAGATAAATGACGTCCCCTGTATTTATTTACCAGTTTTCAGAATAATGAGTTGGTTCCTTGGTCTTGTCCAAAGTTGATCAATGTGGTTGTTTTAAGTGCCACCATGAACTTGGGCTTAAGCCTGTTTGATGCACTTTAACCCACTTCAGCCATTATTCTGATTGATTCTTACGCTGTCCCATATTCAGCCAGAAGGACTTTGAAAGCAGCCTCAGTTCCTTCTGATGGTTTCCTTGTCCTCCTGAGATGGGGGACAATTGATGTTAGCTCATCTTGTGTACTTCCTGCCTTAGACCTAGATGGAACTGCTTTTCCTAGAAGCCCTGGCTTCTTGTTTCCATAGATGTTCTGAAGCTACCATCCATGCTTCCTAGGTTTATCATGATTTCTCAGACTTCTCAGTCAGCAGCCTATAAAGTATGATATTTTTAAGTGAATGCTATTGAATTATACTATTTCCTAGCCAATTCAGTTTTAAAGAGCTTGTATTCAACTATCTTTATTCTATATCCCTTTTCTCAGACATCCAACACACACACACACACACTCACACACATACACATGTACACAAATGCATGCATAAGTACAATACATATGCATATACCCCTGAACCTGGATTTAATGATGTGGACACCATTGCTTCATTGCATACAGAGCTCACAATAGACACGTCAGTATTAGAGTAACAGCAGGGCTATTAATAATTTTACATATTACTGGACAGGGCTTAACAGTCTTTCTTTTTGCACTTTGTATCTCTTGTCCTCCTTAGGTTGTTGTGTCAAGCCATTGTGCCTTAAAGTCACTTCAGATAGTCTTCTGTGTTGGTTGTGACAGTAAGTCTTCAACATGGTTGGATTTATAGGTTTCATTTTGGTTTTACTTATTAAGGATTGCTCTGTGTAGAGGTTTCATAGAATTTCTTTTCTTAAAATTAGCTTCTCATGTTGAGTCACCAGATACCTCCTGGGAATTGCACACGGTACTGAGAATGCCTTTCTGGTTTTTGTTCACTTTCCCCAAAGATCACATATTAGCAAAATATGTGTGAGAAGCTTTTGTCATTCTTTATTTTTTCTTATTATTTAAAACAACTTTAAAATGAAAATATATTTCAATCATATTCTTCCCTCCCCCAAGTCCTTCCAGATCCTTCCCCCCTCCCTGGCCTACCACCTTTAAGTTCTTTCTCAAAAAATGGACAAAACTCTAAGACAGAAACAAAGCCCCCAAACCAATAAACCAAAATAATAACAAAAAAATACCTAACTATAACCAAATAAATACACAAGCGCACACATATACACACACATACACACACACACACACACACACACACTTGCACACATACACACAACTGTGGAGTCTATTATATGTTGTTCAACTACTCTTCTTTTTTTTTTTTGGTGTTTTTTCGAGACAGGGTTTCTCTGTGTAGCCCTGGCTGTCCTGGAACTCACTTTGTAGACCAGGCTGGCCTCGAACTCAGAAATTCTCCTGCCTCTGCCTCCCAAGTGCTGGGATTAAAGGCGTGCGCCACCACTGCCCGGCTCAACTACTCTTCAACATGAGTTTTGCCCTGGAGTGGTTGATATTCTCAGTGTCACTCCATTGGAGAACTTGATTTTCCTGCTCTCAGCAGGTATAAGTGACAGTTATTAACGTTTACCATAGTGTATAGGTTTTCACTCACTCATTCATTCAAAAATATAACAAAATAGTATATAATAAGAAAAGACAAAAACTATCACACTGAAGTTAGACAAGACAAACCAACAGAAGGAAAAGAACCCAAGAGAAAGTAGAGGAATCAGAGACCCACTCATTCACACACACAGGACTCCCATAAACGCTAAGCTAGAAGCTATAATGTAAGTGCAGAAGACCTGGTGTAGACCTGAGCAGGCCCCTGTGCATGCCACTTCAGTCTCTGTGAGTTCACATGAACTTTTCTCATTGATTTGGAAGGCCTTAGTTTTTCTTTGTGTCTTCCATCCCCCCTGGCTCCTACATCCCACCTCCTCTTCCATGGGGTTTCTTGGAGATCCTGTCATTTTGTCACACATAGTTAACACTAGAATCAAGACAGGAAACTCTCCTCAGCACAAAGATCTCTTGCATACAACTCCTTTATAGCCACATCCAACCTTTCATCTCATCAAATACCCTCACCAAATTCATTTATAAGCTAGCTGTCCTACTGACCAGTTAAGTCAGTTGCTTAGATGCTGGTACTAATAAAATAGTTAGGTTAAACATTACCTCTCTACTGAAGAGCCCATCAAATCATCAAACACAATTTCCAGTATTTGAAGAATGCTAAAGATCTGTGGTAAGGTTAGATTTCCCTCATCGGAGAACACGTTGATTTTTCCTTCATTACCAAGGAATACTTGCACTAGGTATAAAATTACAAATTGACAGTCTCTTCTGAGTAGCATTTGAAAGACTTGCCATGTCTTAGACGGTTAGTGATGAGAAATCTGCCTCCTGTCACGTGACGTCTCCCTTGCATGAGAGGTGTTGGTTTCTTTTCACTGTTGTCAAGGGTTCTCTTTGCTTTTACTTTTCAAAAGTCTAATGTTATGTGTCTTGGAACAGATTTGTTCAGATTTATTCTATTTGAAACTTACTTGGAGTTTTGGACCTGTTGGTTTTTTGTTTTTGTTTTCACTCCAAGTTTGAGAGATTTGTTGGCAATTATCTTCAGCCCCATTCACTTTCCTTTTGGGATGTCAACAGCACACATGCTAGATCTCTCGATACAGCCCCAGAGCTGCCCTCTTTGCTCCTTTATTGTTATGTGTATAGGTATTCTGCCTGAATGAATATTAGCACACAACATGTGTACAGTGCTTTCGGATGCCAGTAGAGGGCGTTGGATCCCACGTGGGTGCTGGGAATCAGCCCTGGTCTTTTAGAGAGTGATGGTGGTCTTAACTGTGAAGCCATCTCTGCAGCCCCCCAGATCTATTTATTTTTGCTTTTCAGTTCCTCGGATTGAGCAATTTCTATAATTTCTTTTATTTTCTTCCTTTGGATTCTTCTAATGAGCTTCATTCATGAGAAATTTTTTGCTTCTTTGATTACAATCGTTCATCTCAATTTCCTGTTTGGTTTCTTGTATCTTTTGTGTTTTGTTCTTTTTCTATTTTTCTTTTATTAAAAATAGAATGTTTTCACACAGTATATTTTGATTTTGTTTTCCCTCCCAGAACTCCATTGAGATCCCTTCCTATCCCCTCTCTGGTCTGAATCCACATCCTTTCTGTCTCTAGTTAAAAATCAAACAGGCATCTAAAAAATAATAAAGTAAGATAAAACAACAAACAAATTAGAATAGGGTCAAACAAACAACCCAAACCAAAACAAAGGAAAAGCACAAGGAACACATATAGATGCCAAGACAGGTTCGTACATGTAGGAATCCCATAAAACCTCAAAACTGGAAGTCATCCTATGCGTGCAAAGGACCTATAAGGTTAAAAAAGAAAGCCTCCTGGGCGGTGATAGTGCATGCCTTTAGTCCCAGCACTCAAGATGCAGAGGCAGGTGCATTTCTCAGTTGAGGCCAGCCTGGTCTACAGAGTTAGTTCCAGGACAGCCAAGATTACACAGAGAAAGCCCGTGTGTGTGTGTGTGTGTGTGTGTGTGTGTGTGTGTGTGTGTGTGTAATTTGACATGTGTGCAAATATAAGGCCACCAGCACAATCCAAATAATGAGAGTATCCACAACCCTACAAAGCTCCTAAAGTTCCTTTAGCCCAGCTCTTTTCTTTTTTTTTTATCTTTCTATCTCTTCTCCCTTTTTCTTGGGGGCGAACCACTGATCTCTTTCTATACTGGAATCAACGGCTATGTACTCCATTCTAGAGGTGGCGATGTCTACATTCTTTCACTTGGTATAATGACTTCAGCATCGTCCACGTGTTAACACGCATCAGTAACAGCTCCTTCCTTGGCCAGGTAGTGTCCTGATGTAGGACTGTCACACTGTTTATGCGCATTCGCCTGCTGATGAAAGTCTGGACTTCTTTCTAGTTTCTGCTTATTAATAAGGAGGGCTTTTATGAACATCTGTGTTCAAATCTTTGCATGGGCGCATGCTTTAATTCTGGGGTAAACGGGTCAAACACTGAATATCTAGATCACAAAGAAGGTGAATGCTCAACTCTTTAGGAGATTGTCAGGCATTTTTCCAAAGTGAAGTAGAGATTATTCTCTCCTGCCACATGTGAAGCCCCATTGCTTTTTCTCTCGGCTAATACTACACATTGTCAGTCAAGAAGAGATCTGGTTATTCTGGAGGATGTATAGTGATACTTACTATAGTTTTAATTTGTGTTACCCTAATTAAAGGCGTTACTGATCATCTTTACATGTGCTTTTTTGCCGTTGAAAACAAATTGTTCTTTCTATATCCATGTTCAACGTATCTGTTCAAGAACAGATATGTTGTTCTCTTCACACTGGCAACCATTTAATTCCCCATAGTTACTCCCTGTGTGTCCATAGTTTAACTAGCCTCTGACATTCTCTTTACCTGGAGAATCATCGGACCCTTCAGGTGTAGTGTCCAGTTTTCCAAGACTGCTCATTTCATGGGCCAACTGCAAGTCCAGGCTGTCAACTGTGTTTCTGACCTCTGAATACAGATTAGGAGCTCCCATGATGCCCTTCAGATTTGGTCCTTTGCTAGAGTGGCTCACAGAGCTCCGAGAAACAGTTTCTCTCTCTGAACCTGCAGCTAGTTACAAAGGAGCCACCTCGGCCGTCTCCTCGGGATCCCTGGGACTTCCCACTACACATGTCCTCCTTGGCTCTTCTCTCTGCTCATCTCCATTCGCTTGTGATTGTCGGATACTAAGGATCTCACAGCAACACAGTTGGTGTGGATCCAGATCAGTGCACAGCTTGACCCTCACTGCAGAAGCTTCCTCTGGCAGTAAATGAGTAATCAACATAGAGACCCCCAACTAGACAATGCACCAAGGGTTCAGGGATGGAGACGGGGGAGATGGCAGAAAGATTGGAAGCCGGAAGTGGTAGATACCTTTAAGGAAAACAGCGTTTTCCAGACATAACAGGGAAGATGTGTATATGAACCCACAGAGGCTCTGATAGCATCAGACCTGCATGAGCTCAAACCAGACTCAAGGGAGGGAGAGTGGACATAAAGTCGTACCTATAGTCAAGAAGTGATTTGAAGATGATCGCTCCTGAAAAATCAGTCCTCTGCCACAGACTGAATGGGTTTGTCAGCCAGACCCATGCTCAAAAGGGGAAGATGACCGACACAAATAAGACTGTGGTTTTTCAGTGGCTTATTATTTCTTCTTCTTTCTTCTTCCTTCTTCCTCCTCCTCCTCCTCCTCCTCCTCCTCCTCCTTCTTCTTCTTCTTCTTCCCCTTTCTCCCTCCTTCCTTCCTCTCTCTCTCTCTCTCTCTCTCTCTCCTCCTTTTGAGACAGGGTTTTCTCTGTGTAGCCCTGGCTGTCCTGTAATGCACTCGGTAGACCAGGCTGGCTGCAAACTCAGAGCTGCACCTGTCTCAGCCTCCCGAGTATGGCCATTAAAGGTGTGCACCTTTACTGCCTATCTTTCCTTTTTTTTTTTTCTCAAGCTATGTGGGCGAGGTGCCAGGGCAAGAGGCCGGAGGGGGCTTGCATTTCCAGTTGTGACAGTCCTAGTTCCTCTGTGAGCACACCAGCTGTGTGCTCTTCATCCCCGTGCGTTTCTGTGGTCCCTTCACTAGGTGTACATGGACGATTAGGACACTGTTAGTGATCTGCTCAGAACCCAGTGCCTTTTCTTGCCCTGGAGATCAGAGGTCAGAGGTCAGAGGTCAGAGGTCAGAGGTCAGAGGCTGAAGGTCTGGAGCAGGCTGGAAGCTCCAGCCTGATAATTGTGTGTTTGGTATCCCTGGCGACATTCCCAGTCTGAGGCTAGACAGAAGCCTCCAGTCAGTGGTGATCTTATTAGTGCATAGAAGGACACTTAGGGAATCAGAAAAGGAGGGCTAAAGATACTGTATTTCTTATTATATTCCCAGGATCACACGGTCGGTCTACACATCTGCTCACTGTTAAGGTGTTCAACATTTTTGCCCATTTAAAGACTATTGGATTTGATGACTTACATAGTCAGCACCTTTATCACACACACACACACACTGCAAATGCTTTCTCTCAATCTCTGATTTGTATTTTTGTTGCCTTAACTGCCTCTTTCAACAAGCAGAAGGGTTACTTTTTTTTTTTTTAACGAAATCCAATTTATCACTTTGTCCTCTTATGAATTGGGCTTTTGGCAGTGTACCTGGGAAATTACTGCCTACTAAATGGTACAGGTTTTTTTCTAGAATTTATAATTTTAGGTTTTATTTTGATGCTATAATTTGTACTGTACAAAGTATGAACTAGTTTATTTTTTTGCAGATGTTTCCTTCAGTATAATTTGTTGAAAAGACTAGCTTTTCTTGAATTTTCTTTGTAGTTTTATCAAAGATTAGATGTGGGTCTCCCTCTGGACTTTAAGTTTTGCTCCATTGCTCTTTGGCTGTCTTTACTCGTTTATGTAGTTTCACAATACACCTTAAAATGAGGTGATATTAAACTGAGTATGGTTTGCACACTTTATAATCCCAGTACTTAGAGGTGGATGCATGCACATTCTCTGAGTTTGAGGTATTTTCTCTGTTGGTGATCAAGGGAGGAGGGCCCATTGTGGGTGGTGCCATCCCTGGGCTGGTAGTCTTGAGTTCTATAAGAAAGCAAGCTGAGCAAGCCAGGGGAAGTAAGTCAGTAAGAAACATCCCTCCATGGCCTCTGCATCAGCTCCTGCTTCCTGACCTGCTTGAGGTCCAGTCCTGACTTCCTTTGGTGATGAATGCCAACGCACAGAAGTGTAAGCTCAATAAACTTTTTCCTCCCCAACTTGCTTCTTGGTCATGATGTTTGTGCAGGAATAGGACACTGGCTTCATGTCACCGTGGTTTTATTTGTAAATTCTCTCTATTTGAAGAGATACTGGTCTATAGCCTTGTTTGAGTACCACAGGACACTTCATGTAAGGAATTGGGGAAGTTTTTTTTTCCCCCTTTCAATTTTCTGGAAGATTTTATCTATAGAATTAGTATTGTTTTTCCATAAATGTTTTAGCATTTACCAGTGAACCCATTTGGACCTGGTAGTTTCTTGGGCATGATTTTGAACTATAAATTTAATCTCATAAGCAGACATAGGGCTATTCAGGTTGTCAGTTTCATCTTGGGTAAGCTTCGTAGTGTGTCTATTTGAATAAGTGACTTAAGTTAGTTGTACATCATTGCTCATAGGGCCCTGCGGGATGACTCAGCATATCAGGGCATGTGTTGCTGAGTCAAACAAGCTATCCTGGAACCACATGGTGGATGGAAAGAAATAACTCCTGCAAGTTGTCCTCTGACCTCCACACATGAGCCATGCCACAAATAAGCACACACACTTGTGTGTGCACACATGCATTATCTAGAAACAACCAGAAAATGTTGCTCAGAATATTACTGGATTTTTTTTAATACATGTAAAAGTCGTAGCAGTATTTTTATATTAGTAATTTTATTTTCCTTTTTACTTCTGACTAGAGGCTTTTCATTTTAGTTTTTTTTTCAAAAATAATAGCTTTTGATAGAATTAACTCTCTCTTCCTTCTTTCCTCTCTCTCCAATTTTTATACTTTACAACAATCTCTTGTAACCCAGGTTGGCTTTGAACTCATTATCTAGCCAAGGATAATCTTGTATTTTAGATCCTCCTGCCTTTACTTCCCAAGGGCTAGGATTATAGGCATGCCCCACCATGCCTGGACTTACGCTTTAGTGAGAGCGGAATCCAGGGTTTCATATACACCAGGCAAGTGCTCTACCAAATGAACCACATCCCTAGTGCCCCCTTACTCTCTGCTTTGAAGATAGGGTTTTATTTATTCTGTAGTTTTATTTATTCTGTAGTTGAGTCTGGCCCTAAACTCCAAAGCCTCTGCCCCCCCCACACACACACCGTGCTTGAATTTGTGCTGGTTTTATAGCAGAGCCACTACACCTATTTTAACAAGTCCTTTGCATATGTATTTTGCTATTTGTTTAGGTAGGTCCCTGAAGAAGGACAATTGCTAAGCTACAGTGAATATACAGTTTTACATGTTGGGATTCCTGGAAATGGGATCGGTAGGTCAAAGGGGGGGATAATCAGGGGGTTTTGCTAGAGATTCCAACTTCTTCATGATGTTGTACATCCCTGCATCCTATTTCAGCAGTGTAGAAGACTGATTCAGTGTGAGAACAAGGGGTACTGAACAAAGGCTATGGTTTGGGGCACACTTGTCAGGGACATTGTAGAAGTGATTCTTCTTCCAGATAGTAGTCAGACCTGTGACTTTTAAGGTTACATTGTTAACTTCTTTTTCTTTTTTCCTTTCCTTTCTTCCTTCCTTCCTTCATTCCTTCCTTCTCTCCCTCCTCCGTCCCTCCCTTTCTGTCTCATTCTCTCTCTCTCTCCTTTTTTTTTAATGTAGAACAGGCTGGCCTGGTTTGAACCCATAGAAATCTACCTATCTCTGCCTCCTGAGTGCAGGAACTAAAGGCATGTGCCTAGCCACTACTCCTGGCACAGTATTATTTTAAACAAATTCTTCTGATGATGAGTGTTCATAGTGGGTCCTGGTAGATTTCTACTTCTTCATATATCTCAGACGTCTTGTTACAATGCATCTATGTCGCTGGGAGGCATGCTTTCTCTGAGCAGTTGGCAGTGCTGATGGATGTGATGTGACAGAAAAATGGATTCCACAGGAAGTGGATCGGTGGGCTTGGGCAGAAGGACTGGGGCTCTTTTCCTCATGGTCTTGGTGTTGGGTGCTGTTTTCCCATAGGGTAGAACTCCCAGCTTCAATCCTTCTATTTCTGGGCAATGGGTGACCCATTTTGATTTGAGTAGGGTAGAGTGGATAGGTTTTATGCCTCTGCTATGAGCAGACTTCATTAGGAACCGAGTCAATTAGGACTGGTTACAAAGTTACCCTTAGCCTCCTAATTCAGCCTTCAAATGTCTCGTGGAGTTTCTGCCCCAGGGGGAAAGTTTGGTGAATGTCAGCATCTATTGCTGTGCCTGCTTTAAGGGTGATAGAGGTGAGGCTTAGAACCCCCTGGACCAGAAGAAGCAGGCCATGTTTCCATGTTGAAAAAGCCAGTATAGTCATGGCACAAGAGACACCAGGATAGGCTCTTAGAGGGCAGGCAGGAGGGATGTCCACAGTGATGTGAACTAAGTCCTGACATGCAGTGCCAGTTGCCCAGACTCTCATCATTTAGGGAAGGGTCAAGAATGCTCCATGCATAGCCCTGGAAACAGGGCAGAATCGAGCGAAGCTGAGCAGGGTGGGTGGGGCTCCAGGGACACACTCCTGGTCTGCTTAGGAAACACTCTTGTCCACCCTTTAAGCCCTGCCTGAGGCTTGTGTTCATCACTCCAGTCCTGTGAGGATGGTCCAAAATGGATGTTGTTTCAAGCAGAGGTATGGACAGAGCCTAGGCCATACCAGGAAGAGTTATCTGTGCAAAATATCTTACGCATTCGTTTCCCTCACTATAACTGCCTTGGCATTTCTCTGATTCTAGTTCAGATTTAATAGTTCAAGAACTACTCAATGCCCAGTCTTGGTGCAGAATTTCCAATGCTTGCCATTATCTGTCTGTCAATGTGAAGACCATTAATGACCCATTCTGGTGACATACAATGGGAGTGGGATGGGGAGGAGCCCTGGGTAGAGCCTCATGAGTGCCCGTCCCATTTTGTCTGGCTTGGGTGGGGCTGTGGACCGGTGATGCATAGCCAGCAGCATTTGGGTCCTTCATCTGTGGTCTGTGATGCTGTTACCTGGATCCAAGAGGATGTTCCTGCCTCCTTCCTATGCTCCCTCCCATTCCTTTCTGGTTTCCTCAGCTTCTTAGATGATTCAACATGAGTGGGTATATGGGATGGAGATGATTCCTGTGAGTGGGTTATGGCTACTCAATGCCCAGTCTTGGTGAAGAATTCCCAACTCTTATTATTATCTATCAGTGTGAGGGCCATTAATGACCATTGTGGTGACATGGCCTTTACTTTCCACCTTCGGGATGCTGCGGAAGAACTTTCCCCTCAATGGACTTGAACTTCCACCCTTTGAATCTGGCTGGAGTAAAAGGGAATCTCTCGGTCCTTTTCTGATGCACTTTCTTGTTTCCCTACCATTTCTATGTCGCTTTGTCTTCCCAGTTCTTCCCGGCTCAGGCGTTGTCAGAGATACTCAGACTCACCTGCAAACTAGAACCATGTTCAAAGCAAAGTATTTGTGTGCCATCCGCTGGCCACTTAAACATCAGGTTCATCATGACAGTTTCCCATGGGACCACGTTGCCCAGAAAGCAAGCAAATTTCTGTACGACTGTGTCAGCCGCCCCTGCACTTTCCCACAGGCAGCGTGTGGGAACTGGAGCTGAAGTCTAGGTGGCAGTGCTGTGGTTTTCATAGGGGGTCTGTGACTGGGGGGTGGGGAGGGTAGCTGTGGCCTTGGTTGCCAGGGATGATTGGTCCCCAGTTGTCTCCTGTCTCCTACTTCCCCTTCTTTAAACCCACCCCTAACCCTTGACTCAGTCCTCAAGGTTCTTCCCTGACAGTGACTGTGGCTCCATCCTTCTCTTCCTCCTCCTCCCCCTGTCTTTCCCACACACAGGCCTTTGCGCTATGTGCCTCCTGCTCTAATGAGATAAACAACACCAGTCTCGTGGGTCTCTGCTTTTTCCTCCATAACTGCTACTTGCCAGGAGAGGTGTGTTGGTCCTATAAAGGCGACCGGTGCCTGTCAGTTTGTCAGGCAGCATGAGGAACCAGTGGCAAAGAGCCCCAGGGGAGTGCTGTGGGGCCCGCTTACTTGTTGAGACAGGGTGGATTCAAAACAAAATTAAAAGGGAAGCATGCTTCCATCCTGGTAGCCGAAGAGTGGAGCAGTGGTATGGGCAAGGCTGTCCCATGGGCACAGGGATCGAGACTCATCTATATCAATGAGCTTGTGATGGTCAGCAGCTGCCCCATGTCCAGTCTTCGTAGTCGCAGAGGGAAGCTTCTCGAACCTCAGTTCATTTCCCCCATCTTCTCCTGAGGCAGGCATTTCTGGGGACCTGCTCTTACAGGAGGGAGGCAGGCTCTGACAGGGGTTGTGTACTTTCTAACACTCACGCATATGAAGTTCTTCTTTGTACCTCAGGGCTTCTCCAAGCTAGAAAGTAAAGCCAACTTGTCGTCCGGACATCCCTACTCTTGCCAACTTTAGCTCCCCAGGAGAGTGGACGTACAGCTAATGGCCTTGGTGCCGTTGACCTGCAGGGCAGTTAGAGAGCATGCAGTACCCAGACATGTGTGGACATTTCCAAATTTTGGCTCCTTAAACCCTTTGAGAGTGCTGGTCAGGATCCGCTTCTTCTCATTTACCAGCCTTGGTTCAGGTTGGAAATTCCAGGGATCAGCAGGGGACAGGGCAGGACGAGTTCTCATGGCACAGAGATGGCCACACAGATATTGGTGGGCGCAACACTTGAGTCCAGAGCCCACCTTCCAGAGTCTTTTCTGGATGGCTTACCAAACAAGAACTTTTTCTTTCCTTGTGGTTCTGGGAGCTGAACCCAGGGTCCTGTATGTGCGAGGTGAGGTCTCTACCACTGAGTCATATCCCAGCCCTTCTTGAATGGTTTGTGACTGGGTGACTGAGTATCCTGGAGCCAGAACCATTAGGGTCAGTGGTTGTTTCCTTCTTGTATTTTCTGAGTCTTGTTTAATTCTGGTTGAGTATATATGATGATTCCTAGATGTGCTTTGCCAAATATGGTGTGCTAAGTACGAGGACACTAGTGAGGGTTTGATTCCTGCCACCCTGGCTCTTTCAAAACCAGTATGGGAGACACTAATATGCAGGCAATTGATTATATTACCTTGGGGGAAATTCAAGAAATTAGGATCCTACAGGAAAGGCCATTAAGCCAGTCTTGGTACATCAGAGAACACAGGCAAGAAGCTAGTAGATGCTATTCAGGCCTCCAGAGGGTCTCACTTGGCATTAAAACAATCTATAAAGTTTCTAAAAAAACAGTTGTTGCATTTTCTTAAAGGCCTACTCCCTTCAGAGCAGAGGTCTGGTATGAATTCTGGGCTCTGGAATTTCTGAGTTCTCCAGGTATTCTCTGTTTCTGCTGATTACAGAGTCACTGGCCCATAATGAGTGGTGGTCATTGGAGCTTGTTCTGTGATATAGAGGCGTGAGCTAGTATCTGGATTCTTGCTGAGATCCTGGGGAACCTTCCCCTGATGTAGCTTGAGTGTCTGGATGGGGTACAGAGTGAAAGCATCTATTCAGGAATGACAGGACCAAAGATAACATCTTCCTCAAGTGAGTCACAATGGGAACATGGAGATATTTCTGGGGATGCTTTCTCTCAGAGAGAGGTCACAGCTGCCCGATTTTTCATGGCCAGGGAGCTCAAGGTTACTTAATTGATTCATTTAGTCTTCCAGCCACCTGGCACAGGCTGATCCTTAGGACTTCCATCTCCAGCCTTAATATTGCCTGAGAATCAATGGGGCAGAGGTACAACTCTCCAATATATTACCATCCTGCAAACCATGGAAGCAGCTGCATCACTAAAGTGGTACTTAGCTTGCAAAGTTACATGGGAATTTTGGACCCTTACTACCGGTATGGCCGCCTCTGCTTTGGACCCAACCCAGCAAATTAGTAATGATGACAAATGAGCTTATGGAAACTCTTTTCCCACTTAACTTTTATTTCGTGGTGGTGGTGGTAGTAGTGTGTGTATGTATGTATGTATGTATGTATGTGTATATATGTATGTACGCATGTGTATGTGGAAGTCAGAGATCGACTTAGGGGATCTTTCTCATCCCTCTTCACCTTATTTTTTGAGACAGAGTTGCTCAGTGAACCTAGAACCTTATGTTTTGGCTCTACTGGCTGGGATCCATCTGGCTTCACTTCTCCTCCCTAGCACTTGGGGTTAGAGACACGTGCCTTCTAGTGCAGGGAATTGAGCTTACTCAGGTCCTCACGCTAGTATAGTAAGTGTTCTACCCACTGAGCCACCTTCCCCTCTCTCTCTCTCTCTCTCTCTCTCTCTCTCTCTCTCTCGTGTGTGTGTGTGTGTGTGTGTGTGTGTGTGGTGTTTTATGTGCACATGTATATGCAGGGTGCATGGCATCGCAATGGAGCTGGTGGTGTTAGAAGCCAAATGTAGATAGCAACTGCTTTTGGGGAACTGCTCTTGGGATGCTTACCCATCCCAAGGACTTCTAAACAGAGTTCATCCTACAGACTTCTGGATTTCTCTGTATGAGGCCTGGCATGTGGGTCAGGAAGTTTAGGAACACAGAGCATGCAAGTGGGTGTCCAGGGCAGGCCATGCCTCCATGAGTTCATGAGTTGCTTTGGTCATCTTCTGGCCTCTGTGAATGGCCTGAAGCCAACAGTAGTGGGAGAAGGCTATAAGAAGATCTGGCTCTTTTGATGCTGTATCTCTGAAGTGCTTTTAGCTGAGGATATCTCTCAGGTAGGCGCACTGACTTCTAAGGTTCCTCTTTGAAGGGAACCTGCCTAATCTGGCTCCGGACAGAGGGACAGTCATGGCAGGACCACTGCCTTACAAACCTGGTAGTAAGGTGGACTCTTGACAAGCTTGTTTTGGGTCTGAAGGTCCTCAGGCATTCTCTGTGGGTCAGATAGTATGTTTTTACTCAGGTTGGTTGTGGTAGAGGTGTTTACTGTAAGCTGCACCCCGGTTCCCAGAAAGAACGACTCTGAAGCTTTATTATCTAAATAAATCCGGAGGCAAATAGCTTTGGCTTGTTTTCCAACTAGCTCCTATCTTAATATCCCATTTATTCTAATTTAAGTTCTACTGTGTGGCTGGTTATCTCTTTCATACGTCTAGCTTCCTTCTTGTGCCAGGGCAAAATTCTCCTGGGCTTGGCTCTATCCCAGAGTCCTTTCTGCCTACTGGATGTCCCACCTTCTCTTCTACCCTTTCGTATAGGCCATAGGTTGGTTTTTTGATTTTTTGAGGTTTTTTGTTTTTGTTTTTTTCTTTTTTATTGACAGGCAATGTATCCATACAGTTCACAAGAGATTTTCCACAGGTAGTGGTTCTGCCTGGCAATGGGCCAGCTGGAAAGTGCAATGGTGCAGGTCCTAGAGGCCTTGGCTCTCCTGTGGCCCAGCGGCGTGACACTCACAAGCTCCTCCTTCACCTCTCAGTTGTCCCTCACTATGAATGACAAAGTCAGGCAGAGGAAGCTGCGATGTCCGTTCTGGTCTGTAGCCTTTTATCTTTACATTGTGTCTGTCCGCAGGCCTTGCTCCTGGCCAGCTGTACACGTACCCTGCCCGCTGCTGGCGCAAGAAGCGACGATTGCACCCACCAGAGGACCCAAAGCTGCGACTCCTGGAGATAAAACCCGGTGAGTGTGCTGTGTCCACACAGTGAGTTCCTTGGCCCGAGGCTGCAGCTCTGTCACAGAAGAGTGTTTGCCATGTATGTCCAGGGCCTCGAGTCCAACCCCTATACTATAAGAAAAGGTAGAACAAAATAATAAACAAACAACCCTCAGCAGGGTGAGGTCTGGCAGAAGAACGGTGCCCATGCGGTACACAGAAATGTGCGCGTGCTCACGCTGTGTGTAAATATTTTCAGTTGACATCCAAACTTCTCTGGGCTTTGGGTTTTTGCACCACCTCATCTCCCTTGTCACCCTTGAGAAACAAAGCTAGCAGTAGCAGGGGCCAGGCCTCAGCAATCTCCCTCTTTTTCCAAGAGCCCAATACAAAGTTTGGTTCAGGTCCTCCCTTCCTTGTAGCATCAACAAAGACACTTTGACCCGGGTTTGCTTTCTCAAAGAATCAGGAGTCCTTGGGGGGCGACCTCACATACCCCCATATCACTTTTTGGGAATGAAAAGGTCAGCTCATTACATCTAGACCTTGCTTTGGGGTTGTGTGAGTCAGGTTGTGAGACGCATCCCTGGGGTGCAGGCTTCTTTACCTTGACGCATCTGTAACTTCAGACGCTCGGCCGTCTGTCTTCACATCCATGTCTGGGTCGCAGAACACAACAGAGCCAAGGCCAATGTCATCTCGCCGCAGACCCCTGCTCAGTCTGTGGGGTTCTTAGTTCTCATGGAGGCCCTTAATGTTTGGGTGGTTTCTTCTGTGTTGGACTCCACCCAGCGAATGGGTAAAAATGACAAGTGAAAGAAATGTCAAATGAGTGACTGGCTTTTTAGCCACAGAACTGTCCTCAGTGTGATCAGGGCCAGAGGCCAGCACAAGTACCGTCATCCCAGCATGCACCAGTCCAGGGTTGAGGGGAGCTCTTTGGTGTTTTTTATTCCCTGCTTATATTTCCTGTTTGAATTGCAGTGTGTGTTTGGCACTTTTTCACGTCTTGTTTTGTTCTAGCTACATTTTAGGGACCTAATAGACATAGGTGGCTGATGGGGATGTATCAGTCAGTGTGGTTCTAGGATGACACAGGAGGTGTGACCCCAAGCAGCGACAACAACAGTAGTGGTGGCATATGGAGTCAACGTGGGTGTGAGGCCAGCTGGGTAATGTAGTGAGTTCTAGGTCAGGCTGGGCTATGTGGGACTCTATCCAAACCAACCAACCAACAAACAAACCCAGTGAAAGAGTGCATTGGGTGCACAGCACACACCTTTAATTTCGGCACTCTGGAGGCAGTCAGGTAGATCTCTGTGAGTTCAAGGCTAGCCTGATCCACATAGCAAGTTCTAGATCAGCCAGGGATACACAGTGAGACCCTCCCTAAGAAGTAAAAAAAAAATAAAAAAAGAAAAAGCATAATAGTCTGTTGATGTCATAAAATCAAGTACATCTAGCATAAAAGAGTCTAAGGCATCATTAACTCCAGTTCCTTACTTATTGAAGTCCAGCCAGGTTAAGAAACTCATTCAAAATCACACAGGAATTTCTCTGGGCCCAGTCTGGAATCCAGATTTATTGAGCTCCTATTCAGGAACTTTTTCTGCTGCTACATGCTGCAGATAGGTCTCTTTAGATATTTACTTTATGAGTATAAAATTAATATGTGTTGAATATTCAAAGAGGTTTTCTTTTTTTTTTTTTTTGTTTTTTTTGGTTTTTCAAGGCAGGGTTTTTCTGTGTAGCCCTGGCTGTCCTGGAACTCACTCTGTAGACCAGGCTGGCCTCGAACTCAGAAATCCACCTGCCTCTGCCTCCCAAGTGCTGGGATTAAAGGCGTGCGCCACCACCGCCCAGCTAGTGTGTTGAATATTCAAATACACCAAGAGATAGTTTCAATTCCTTCAGTTGTAAGTGTTACAAGTGCAAACCTAACTAGTCAAAAACTGGAAATGGATACACAGAACAGTAAATCCTGGGTGCTCAGAACTGTCATGGGGGCCGTACGTCTTGTGGCATGTGCAACATTGCTTTTTTAATGGAGAGCTCCCAGACTCAGAACCTAGCAGGACAGTCCCCTTCCCCAGCTAGGGCAGAGAAGCCCTAGGGAGGACTGAATAGCTGGCTGGGTTCATGTCTACCCAACAAATTCTTGTCATCAGGGACCTGAGTCACCACCTTCCTCCGCAGTGGCTTCTGATTAGCATAGTGCTTGGCGTAGCCCTTTCCAAAGCTTTCCCTACTCAGCATACACCTGCTCCTACTTGAGTGTTTTGAGCTTATTTCATAGGTGAGAGCAGTCAGCCTGTGGATAGAGTCAAGGGTGTCTACTGTGTGGATCATGTGTGCAGGGAGCCTGGACCACTGCCTGTGGGACAAGGGCAAAAGTGATCTTTGAGGGTTCGATCTGTCTGTCTGTGGATAGTCACATTAGATATCCTGGTCTCCTAGCATCTGCTTCCTGTCTGGGGCTGTGTTATAGGTGCTGGAGACCTGCCTCCATCCTTGGCCTGCCATGACAGCTGAGGGAGAAGGCAGGGCTGGTGGTTTTTGGTAACGGTTCCCTCCAGCACACAGTGGCTGTAGCTGAGACTCCTGAAAAGACTTCTAGAGCCTGCTTCAATCATGAGGCAGAAGTGGCTGTACCAACATCAGGGAGAAAGGCCCAGACCAGAGATGCTCAGGGTTCTAGAGCAGCATCTATTCGGGAGAGAACACTCTTACAGATGTCCCTTATCCCCCAGTGGCTGCAGCGGCAATGTCTTGGGAGGCTTGTTCTTCCAGTCAGGGCTCAGGTGCTGAGACACAGTAAACAGCTGAGGTTGGGAATCAGGAAATTTAAAGCCATACGTGCTTCTCAGAGACACTTGGTCCTGCTTTGGAAAATCAGACCCACTACGAAACTAGATACCCAAACCCCCAAGCCTTTGGCCAAGAGCCGGTTGTTTCCAGCCTGGTGAGTCTGTACTGCCTGGTGTTCAGAATACCTCTGCAAGTAGTGAGAAAGGATGCCTAGGAGAAGCCTTGACCCTGGATCGATAGCATTACCCTGGCACCTGGAAGCAGCCAGGATGAAATACCAGCATGCTACAATCTTGGAGATGATACAGGATGACATCTGTGTGTGTGTGTGTGTGTGTGTGTGTGTGTGTGTGTGTGAGTCTGTTTGTATGGTTGTTCATCTATACAGAAGCCAGAGGTCAGTCTTGAGTGTCAATCCTCAGGACCCACCCCCTTGTTCTACGTGACAGGGTCTTCCTTGGACTCGGACTTGCTGATTCAGCTGGTCTGGCTGCCCAGTGAGCCCCAAGAATTCTTTCTCTGCCTCGTCAGTGTTGGGATTACACGGACATGAAATGGTGCCCAGCTTTTAGATTATACTTATTTCTAAATGTAGATTCTGGGGATTGAAGTCAGGTCCTCATGCTTACATGAAAGCACTTTAATGACTGAGCTATCTTCCCATTCTAACACATGAGCCAGTTTCAAGAATATACCTTCACCCTCAGTGAGCACACAAGCACCTTTGGGCAAAAGTCATAGGTGACTGTCTCTGACTGTATTCCCACAAAAGGATGCCATTTCTGGTGGGTAGGGGAATGCAGCCCCTCTCCAGTGCCCTCATGGGGGTGGTGCAGTCTACTTACCTCTTAGTGTTTCTGCCTTCATCATTTATAAGATACAGTTTCTACTTAAGGAACCTCTTCTCTTTCCTGGGAGTATGTCCTCTCTAAACAGATTTGGACAATATTTGTAAATGGTAATTTCTTAATTTTATTCCATTTGATTTGGGCTCTAAGAGAGCTCAGAGTTTTGATTGATACCACTGAGTGTTTGACTCAGAGGAGAATCACTGATAGAGTCTCTGGAGAACTTGTTATAAATTCTATTAGGTCAGCTCTGTGTGTATGTAAGTAAGTATGTATGTATGTATGTGTATATATGTGTGTGTGCATGTGTGTGTGTGTATGTATATGTGTGCATGCATGTGTGCATATAAGTGTGTATATGTGTATATGTATGTGTATGCATGTTTATGTGTGTATATATGTGTGCATGTGTGTATGTATACATATACGTGTGTATGTATATGTTTATATGTGGGTGTATTTATGTGTGAGCATGTATGTGTATAAATGTGTTTGTGTGTAAATATGTCTATATGTGTATATGTATGTGTGTGTGGGCACGCATGTACGTGCATGCACACATGGGTCTGCCACAGTGAGGAAAACAGAGGGACAAGGAGGGATATAGTCCCTTCTGTCTATGACAGTGGAAAGTAGTCTTAGTAGCCCCTTTAGTATTTAAAAAGTACTGGCTCAGAGCTGAGAAGATAACTCAATAAGAAGCTTACCGGGCAAGCACCTCTAACCTTAGTGCCAGGGAGGCAGAGGCAGGAGGCTTCATGGGCCTTGCTGCTCCATGTTAAGTGAGATCCTGTCTCAGAAAGAGGGGGTGAGGTGGAGGTGGAGGGCCAATAAGATGGCTCAGCAGGTGACAGTGCTGTTGTGTAGCCTGATGATGTGAGTATGACTCCCTGAACCTACATACCGGGAGAGCCCAGACTCCCACAGGTTATCTTCTGACACACACACAGACACACAGACACACACACACACACACACACACACACACACACACACACACACAACAAAGAAAAAATAAAATGGAGAGTGAATGAAGAAGAAACCCAACTTTGACCTCTAGCCTTCACACATGTGCAAACATACGCATGTGCATTGACATAAACATGTACATACACACATGAACATACACATACACACAAAGCACAGGTCTATTGAACTAGACATTCTTTTGCTAGTGCTATATCATGAATAGTGTCTTAGTTACTGTTTTATCGCTGTGAAGAGACACTGTGACCAAGGCAATTCTTACAAAAGAAGGCATTTAACTGGGAGCTTGCTTACAGTTTTAGAAGGTTGGTCCATGGTCAGTATGGTGTGAAATGATTAGAGCAGTAGCTGAGAGCTTTACCTCCTAATCTATAGGCAACAGGCAGAGAGAGAGAGAGAGACTGGGCCTGGCATGGGGCCAGTGGTACACCTCTAATAAGGCTGTACCTCCTCATTCTTTCCAAAAAGTTCCACTAACTGGGGACCAAGAATTCAACCATAGAAGACTATGAGGGCAATTCCCATTCAAATCACCACATGTAGTATATGTAATTTAATTTTAGATATATATCATCTAAATCATAAGCATATTTAGTTATTGTGGCATTGCTTAGAATCACAATAAGCAAAGATTAGAAACTATCCTAGAGCTCTTTGATAGGGCATAGTTAGATGCACATAGCATTCATAAGATGGAATAGTATTTTATTTATTATTTTAAAATTATGATTATAGACCAGTGAGTTAGGAGGCTCATCAAGTGAAGGTGTTTGCTGAACAATCCAGGTGACCTGAGTTTAATCCTTAGAACCCATGTAAAGGTGTAAGGAGTAAATCAACTCCACAAAGTTGTCCCCTGTGTGTGTGCTACGGCATGTGTGCTCCCCTCCTTACTCACACACACACACACACATACACACACACACACGCAACACACACGCACGTGCATGCACATACACACATGCATGCACACACACACTGATAATACAATTTTTAAAAAGTGACTTAAGAAAATCAAAGATGTCTAAAATATATGGATAACTGGGAACAAATTGTGTAACGTTATATATGATCTTTGGACAAAACTTTCTAAAAATTAACAATTTATCCATCCTAGAATGAATCGCTTTAGATGCATAGAAACTAGAACAATGACTTTATGCTGGAGACAACCAACCCTCCCTTTCACACTTCTGGGATGGGCGTTCCTGGACGTGTCCTAAGAATTTGGCAATGTTCAAGATTCTTAGGCTCACTGTTGACACAATCCTGGAGTGCCCCATCTGCTTGTCGGAGAAGGGACCCTGGTCTGTGTGAACTTCAGGGTTGCTGCCTGGGGCTTGATTGACCCTGTGTCACGAGTACCCTCCATGTCAGATCTTCCAGAGACAGGCCACTGTGAGCATCGTGCCCACCTGCAGCTTGTCCTCCTGTCTTCCTTGGGCTCCCCATAGATCCTCATGGGTGACGTGCACGATGACTCTCCCTGTGTCTGGACTGAGGTTGGTGGGTTGCCAAGGAGCTACGTTGGGGCACAGGGAGGGCGGCTGTATTTGGCAGTCTAGAGAGCCCCTGAAGGAGGTTCTGGCGTGACTCCCTTGCACTTCTGGAAGGACGGAGCTCATCTTCAGTGAGGAGGCTCCCAGAGTGGAGACAGAAAAGAGCCTCACCCTCATCTGGCTGTCATTAAGTCCTTTGCTCCTGGCCAGAGTTATAGCCGGACGGAGGGGCTCCTTGGTCTGGTTGCTCTCATTCTACCTCTGTCACTGTGACTATGTCATCCCTCCTATATTTATTGTTGGGAAGACAAATGTGTGTTGTGGGAAGAACTCTTTGGAGTCTCAGAGTCTCCATATCGTCCCTAGACCTCGGTGCTTCTCAAACCCCCACCCCCACCTCCAATTTATCATGAGCTAAAGGTCCCACAGCCTCCCACCTGCCTGCGGTCTGAAGGAAAATGCACACAACACTGTTTCTCTCAGCTGACTTACAGTTGAGGACAGTATTCTCTGTAGCTTGCACTTGGTCACAGAGGCAGCACAAGGCGTTTTGCCTTGTAGCGATGTCACAGTTCCTACAACAGGAAATCTGGGGCTAGTGAGGGGCCTTCTCCTGGGCACTCCTCCAAGAACTGAGCTCTATGCTTGACAGGGAGGGTGTTAGCAGATGAGGAAGCTGCGAAGCAGGGTCAGGTAGTGAGCACAAGCTACTCCATTCAAAAAGGAACCTTTAACCCCTCCTGCCTGCCTTCCATCCATCCTTCCTTCCTTCCTTCCTGCCTGCCTGCCTGCCTTCCTTCCTTTCTTCCTTCCTCCCTTCCTTCCTTTTTTCTCCTCCTTCTCCTCCTCTTTCTTCTCCTCTTCTTTCTTTTTTTTAAAATTTTTTTCAAGACAAGGTCTCATCTCACTATGAAGCCCAAGCTGTCCTCTAACTCACTGTGTAGACCAGGCTGGACTCAAACTTACACAGATCCACCTGCCTTGGCTTCCAGAGTGCTGGGACTAAAGGTGCACAACATTAAACTTTTTTTTTTCGGGGGGGAGGGGCGCAAATTATCCCTTAATATCTCTCTGGATTAAATGCTTGGCTAGCTGAGCACCTTTCAACTCCAGACCTTTGGTCCCTGTGGTCCTGGGAAGATACAGAGATATCTTCGTATTAGAGACAGGGAAACTGTGGTACAGATTAGGAAGTTAATTTCTCAAGGGGGAAGCCAAGGGACACTAAAGGGAGCAGGTCAGGACTGGCACTGTTTTCTCTAGGACCTGATGCACACAGGCATCCAGGCACTTGAAAATGGAGGGCTTTAAAAGATTAAAAGGTATTTACACAATGGAATACTACTCTGCAATTAAAAACAATGAATTCACGAAATTCCTAGGCAAATGGTCAGAACTTGAAAATATCATCCTTAGTGAGGTAACCCAATCACAAAAGATCACACATGGTATGAAGTCACTGATAAGGGGATATTGACCCAGAATCTCAGAATACCCTAGACACAATCAGCATATCAATAGATTTCTAAAAAGATGGAAGGAGAGACCCCTGGTCCTGGAAAGACTGGATGTAGGGGAACGCCAGGACAGAGTAATGAGAGGGGGTTGAACGGAGAAAAGAGGGAGGGAAGGGGGCTTATGGGACCTTCGGGGAGGGAGGAAACGGGAAAGGGGAAGTGATTTGGAATGTAAATTAAAAAAATAAAATAAAATTAAATTAAAAAAAAAAATACAACAGAAAAAAAAAAAAAAAAAAGATTAAAAGGTTCCTGCTCCCTGCCACCCCGGGGCCTTGCCAGCACCTCTGGCCTGATGCACGCAGGTGGCATCAGGTTCTTTGCCCTCCTTGTGGAATCCCAAGGGTAACGGGAGGGAAGGCTGCCAGGAATGGGCTCTGGTTCCTTCTCGTTTTCTTGTTTTGGGCAGCCTTTCAATGACTTGGGATGAATGACCAGGGTATACTTCCTTCCTTCCTCTGGCTGCTCGGGGAATTGACAGGAGGGTGGGAAGCCAGACTGTAGCTCAGGATGCCCCAAAGCAGAGAAAGTCATAAGCTAGCCCACAAACCAGGGACAAAGCCCCTCAGAGGGGTGCCCCCAGTGGAAAGGTTCAGGAGGAGGTCTGCGCCTGCCCAGGGTGCTGCCCCTGCTGCACTGAACTACCAGAACTCTACAGATGGGAGCAGGCAGTGGCCAACTTCCCCAGCTCTTGCAAATCCTGCATCTTAATTAGTTCCCTACTGTTTTTGTACATGGCCCACATTTTAATAGTCTCTAGGCTTCTTCCACCATTTGCTCTCCGATGCTTGATGTGATTTCTCTTCTCCCCAAGACAGTTCCCCCGGCTCCTCCGACACCCTCCCGTCCAGGAACAGCTTAAGGAGCGCTGATGTGCCAGGCATGTAGGTTGAGATTGATGGGGCTGTCGGCGGGCTCCTGTGCCCCCCAGCCCTCCCCCTCTGCCAGGCGCTCCGTAGATGGATGAGTCGGGTGGGGGTGGGCACAAGGGAGGGTGGTGGAGAAGAGACAAGTAAAGCCCTGAGCTAGGTGTTGAGCCAGTGGCCAGCGTGACCTTCTGCTGGGCCTGCCATGGATGCCGCTGTGTCCTTCCAAGGGAGAAGGACACTGGCTCCCACCCCTCATCTGTCAGTGTTTATCTGCCTCTGTGTGGGGGTTTCTGGGCTTGGTATGGCCAGGAGAATGGATGCCTTCAAGTGCATCAGGGGAAATGACCTGTCATTTATCTCTTTCCCGCAATGTCAGAGCCTGCAGCCATCCATCCTAGATGCCTGCACTGGCCAACTCTTTGCTCCCGGAGGCCCCGGGAGTAAGGTAGCTGGGCAGGCCTCCGGCCTACTTCATGCTGCAACTGCCTGTGCCCCCGGCACCTGCTCCCTGGCTTCCCTGAAGTCTCAGGTGGCAGAGCTGGTGTTGACAGAACTTAGGTGCTGTTTTGGCACTGCTTGTGTTCCTGACAAGGGACCAAGGCCTAGAGCTGGAGATGGGCAAGGTAGACACATGGCTGCTGCAGTTTCCGAAGCTTCATTTGTAGATGGGCCAGAGGGTCCTGTGTTTAGAGCAGGGGCTCTCAGCCTGAGAATCACTTGAGCCTACTCTTGCATATTCTCCTCCCGCTTCTGTCTTCTCATGAACAGGTACAGGGCAGGGACCCATCTTCTTCTTCACCCGCATCCCTAGAAGCCAGCACAAGGCCTAGTACATGGTACATGAGTGACAAAGATTTGTCAACAGAAGCTGGGGGCGCATACTGAGTTATCATATGTCCTTTCACGGATGAGGGAAGTTGAGAGAGGGAGAAGCCTTGGCCCAGAGTGGGGCTTCCTGTCCATCTCTGTCATTGTTCCTGGCCCTATATTTAGTCATAGGCTGTAGACCCCTTTCCTATTCTCTCAATCTACTGGAGAAAGAAAACGCTGAATAGATATCGCAAGGCCTGGACCCAAGTTCAGATCCTTCAATCACTAGCCTTGGGAGCTTGGGTGGTTACCTGGGAGATCAGACCCGGATTCTTCACATATGGAACGTGGGTAATGGTAGATTTTTAGGGCCCCACATGATGTGGAGGCAGTGTGAGGAGGCACAGAAATGTGGAGTGGGCTCAGGGGACCACCACAAAGGCTGCGACACTCCTCGGTATCAGCGATGAGATTATTACAGACAGCTTGCTGCTCTGCAGGGAAATTGTGTGCTGTCTGGTCTGGAGCCAGGAACACATTCTGTCTCTGAGTTTTCTCCCAAAGTCCCATTCTTGCATCTCCTATGTTGAGGAGTGTTCTTAGAACCTGGTTGTGAGACCCACTGTCTGCTGTTGTCCTGTGATATGCAGGGGCATATATAGCTGTGATGTGATATGCTAGGCAGGCCCATAAGCCTGAAGCTCATCTTCTGTCCTTGGTGGAAGCTGCTCTTCTTTCTTTTGGAGAACCATTCCTCTGTGAACTTGCCAAGATAAGGATTCACACCTTGGTGCCCCTAGCATCGGGCATCTGTCCTCGGCACAGATTTGCTACATATAGAAAGAAGCCCCCTTGCTTGGGGACCAGGGCATTGACTCCTGCCCAATGTACCCTGAGGTCTGACAAGGAGAAGCCAAGCTCCCTGAGGACAAAGCTTTGCCCCTAATCTGCCAGTTTCCTCCCATCACAGGCTTATCCTGGGGTTCTGTAAGTAGTGCAGAACTTCCTGCGTGGTCTCCCCATTTCTGTCTTTACTCTCCTTCAGAGCAATCCAGTTACTATACAGGCAACATCCTGCCTCTCTCTGCTCAAAACCTCCTGTGGCTTGCCATCACACTCAGGTTGGAAGCTGGTATTCTTGCTTCCACCTACACAGCACTTCAAAGTTCCTGCAACTCTGTGAGCTGACCTCCTGTGAGTCCCTGATTCCATGTAAGTGGTTCAGGCAAATGGCCTGTGACATTTTGTCTTTGTGTGGCTACCAAAACAGACCTCTTCTCACTCCTCTTCCAGGTCCATGCTTTCCTGGCCATATTTAAAAGTACCTATCACCCCCATATGACAGCTTCCCTGCCAGGTTCTGTCCTTTCTCCAAAGCATCAATTACCAAATGCCAGATTGTAGACTTTAGTGCAGTCATTTCTTATATCCCTCCCCAACTGTATCATTTCTTATGAACTTGAATGTAAGTTCTATGGAGGCAGGGGTTTTTATCATCCACACTGTGTCCCCAGCACCTAGAATAGCCTATTCCATACTCATATTCCATTCTACAGCCACTAGCTGTAGAATAAGTGAACAAAGCTGGGTGTTTTCCACTGTGTGGTTGCTGTTTCTCCTCCAAAGCGGCAGGGGGCTCTACCCACCCTTGGCAGTGGGGAAGGGCCAGTCTTTCTGCTTGTAGCTGTGTTCATGCTCCAACTCTTCTGTCCCTTTAACTGCTCCAGATTCCTCCTGGTTGCCTCTTTTCTCCCTGGGCCATACCCATCCTTGGGGAAGCTGGATCTCACTGAGAGTGTTGGAAGGCAAGGAGTTTGGGCTGAGGTGCACAAGAACAGGGAGGATGGAGGAGGAGGAGGAGGAAGGAAGGGAGCCTGGCTCTGGAACATCTCCCAGGCTCAGACCCCTCATAGCTGCTGTCTCATTTACTCTTTAGCAACAATGGGAGGTGGGCTTTGCTCTCTCAGTTACAGATGAGGCAATCAAAGCCAACCGTGTGAATTAGGGTAGTAGAACTGAGATTTTTATCCCTAGACATCCAGTTGCCTCAGCCCTTTTGAACTACTTTTTACTTATTTACAGACAGGCTATCATGTAGTGCAAGCTGGTCTCGAACTTGCTGTGTAGCCAAGAGAGGTCTTGAAATCCTGATCTTTATTACAGTATGTCACCACATTCCATTTTGTACAGTGCTGGGTATGGAACCCAGGGCTGCATGCATGCTAGGCAAGTGCTCTGCCAACTGAGCTATAACTCCTGGTCTAAACTATTTTAACATTTTCAAACCTTATAAAGGTATACTTAAGTGTGTGTGTGTGTACTCAGTAAGATACATATAGATTTATCAATGCATATGTATCATACATATGTGATACTATAGGATTGTTTTTTGTATCAAAATGTTTATGTATCAAATATATATAGATCTATGAATATATATATATATATATATATATATATATATATATATATATATATAATTTTTTTTCATTCATTCTACTATGGGAGTGTGTATATGATCCTGGAGGTTGAATGTAGGATCTTGGGCATGGTAGGCAAGTGTTCTAGAAGTGATCCACATTTCTACCCAACCTCATGTTTGATATATGTGGGCACTGTAATGATTAGATAAGACTAATGAATGTGTCTAACACCTCACATAGTTGGTCATTTCTCTCTCTCTCTCTTTCTCTCTCTCTCTCTCTCTCTCTCTCTCTCTGTGTGTGTGTGTGTGTTGAGACCACTCAGATGTACTCCTTCAGCAATTTTAAGTGCAACGACGTATGATTAATAACCAGTCACCATTCTGTGTCCTGGATCTCCTGAGTGCATTCGCCCTCCCTACCTGAAACCTTATAACCTCCTCCAATGGGTCTCACACACCTTGGAAACGGCTCCTCCACTAGGCCCATTTGTACCATAGTGCTTCTCTCTGTCCTTGGGAAACTGCACTTGTCCTGCGGGCTGGCCTAGTGGTGACTTTCCTTTGATATCACAGATGTTTCTTTGGGCCTAAAGTCTTTTTTGTAGCACTAATCTCAAAATCTAGAACGTACCTTAATGTGTCTATTTAGAGGAATGTGGGCAGATTCATCAGGGGCCACCAGGGGGAATGATGGTTCTCCTGTTGTGTGGACAGCCTGGGATTCTAACACAAGCTGTCACGGGGTCTGAGAGCTGGGTGACAGGTCCTTAACATGAATGTTCTTTATTTTGAGCTTTATGAGTCCCAAACCAGGGAGTCAAATGCAGCCAGGAAAAGGCCTTTCCTAGGGAACAAGGAGATGGAACCCTGGACCTGCCACCATCGGAGGAAATCAGGTCTCTGGTATCTTTCCCCTTTCTCTCCATGAGCCCGAGAGTCTGCCGGGATAAAGGAGATCCGGATTCTTAAGCTTCTTGCTCCTTGGTGTAAGTTGATGTACAAATCCAAGGACATATGATGAGCTTAACTCCTCCAAATAATAAGCGCACAGAAGAGAAAACAGCACATTTGTATTTTAAAAGAAAGCCTAGAGACAGTTATTTTAAAAACAACCATGACAACAGCAAAACCCCTGAGTACTCATGGGCTAGCAGGAGTTTGTTTTTTTTTTTTTTTTTTTTGCCATTGTCTGTGGGCTCCCCCACCCCCTCTGTACCATGACTCTATCTCTAGGCCCCTGCGTCAGAGGGAGCCCATGATGGATGGACGGATGGATGCGCCTTGTCGGGGTGTTTCACCACAATTTCCCTTGGGGCAGCCTGTCTGTTGGCAGAGCCCAGCCTCCCGAAAGATGGTATCTCTTGCAAACTCGACAGCTAACAGACAGCTTCTCTCTTTGTATATTTCCCCAAAGAAGACCTGTCTTAATCTGTTTTTTTTTATACAGCATATTTTATTATAATCCATATATGACTTGCAGGTTCCCAGCCCTCCATCCTTAGCCTAATAATGAAGAAGAAGGAGAAGGAGTCAGAGGCCCAGGGAGCCTGTGACATCCAAGGCGTTTGCATTTTTAAATGACCTGGGATTTAATTACTCACTCGGCTCCCATGTTGTACTCTCAGACTCATCGCTCCTGCATCCTGCTAATGAGCTCAGTGGCTCCAACAACCCCGTGGAAGCTTTTCTTTTGGTGCATTGGGTGGCAGGCTTAGGGCACCTGTGTCAAAAGCTTATGGCTTTGATCTGCCCCCGAGGGGACGGCCGCCCTGTCCCGAGCCTGGGGAGAAGCCGTGATGCTTCACTGGCAATTTCTCCTCTTCCTTTGCATTTATTTGTGGGGTTTTTTTCCCTTCCTATGCTTCAATCCTTATTTGTCTAAGAGTTTTTTTTCCCCCCTCTCTCTCTTATTTGGAAACCGATTTGCTTCGGTTTGCACAGAAGCTGTCTCTGGTGTGATGGATCGTGCTGGAAGTCACCCAAGGAGTATCTCTGTTCCCAATTAGAAGGGGAGGCAGAGCTGCCTCCGGGTCCCAAGGAGGTGGCTGGCTTTGGGTGACAGCTGCTGCCACTCTGGAAAGAGCAACGATCCATAGGTTCATATCCACGTGTATAAAATCAGGCTAATTTAAAGATGAGTTATGTGTGTGCGTTTTGGTCCATTTTCTTTTGATGTTAAATGTGTGATGGCTCCTGTTGGGTTATATGATCTCCAACTTTATGTGTGAGGTTAAACAAGAGAAGCCTTTTAAAGAGTTACTGGATCCTATATCTGGATGAGCCATATTAAAATAAAATTAAATCAGTGACATCCCCAGGGGTTCCCAGGAGTGCAGGTCGTATGTATATCGCAGGAGAGCTTGGACCTGTCATCTTTCTCCTTGATGTGCACTGGGACCCCTTGGGGTTAAGACGCAGAGAGATTGTACCCTCTGCTAGGTTGTCTTGGGGGTGGGGTTAGCCTTTCATTCTGACTAGTCAAAGCTTTACCCAGAATGCTTTGCAAACAGGGTTTGCCAGAGGTCAGCGGGAATGCCGCTGCTCCTGGAATGGTGCTCCATTGGGCATTAAGCAGGCAACATTAAGAAACATGTTTAAATTCCATCCACTTACTGAAAGCAAAATCTTTCTAAGCATTTCTTTTAATGCCGTAAAGCTGCTCTGTCCAGTGGGGTAGCCACTGGCCCCTTGTGACTTTGGAGCCCTCCTCTGAATTTAGATGTGTTATGGGGGGAACATATATACCAGTGAGGTCTAAAAACAGGTAAAATACCACATCGGTTTTCAGATACCAATTTTATATAAAATGGTAGTGTTTAAGATAGAGAAAATATAAAACTTAATTGCACATCTTTTTTTTTTTTTGCTTTTTCAAATAGTAACTAGGAAATTTAGGATGACACCAGCAGCTTTTGTTGGATTTCTATTAGAACATTACCATCAGTGATTAACACTATGGTAATAATAACTTAGCAGCATTTGTGAGACACTCAAGCTGTCTTACGTTTTTTCGTGTGTATCACCCAATTTTGAACCCAAGTTTGTTTGTTTGTTTGTTTTAATTTATTTACATTTCAAGTGTTATCCCCTTATCTGGTTTCCCCCTCTCCCAGAAACCCCCTATCCCATCCCCCTTCCCCTGCTTCTATGAGGGAGTTCCTCCACCCACCCACTCCCGCCTCCCCACCCTCAATTTCCCTACACTGGGGCAACTATCGAACCTTCATGGGACCAAGGATGAACCCAAGTTTTAAAGAGAATAAAACATAAACATCAACATGCCTCATTGCCCGCAATGTTTCACACACTAAGTTTTGAGGTGGGTCCTTTTGAAGTTTCTTTATACAACATACTACCTTGTTTGAGCCTTATACTAATGTTATGAGATACATACCTGTATCACCCCATGTAACTTATCAACAGAGACTTATATTAAGAATCTGCCCCAAGGCAAGACTGACTAGGCCAGTTTGAAAATGAAACTATATGAGTCAATAAAGTGTTTTGGCAATTAGGGGAAAATGAGTCCATTCTGTCTCTGTGATATAAAGTCCCCCCTCCCTGTGCTTGCTTTTCTCCTGAAGGGACTGGACCCCGATGTCACTGGCTATCCCTTGGAGCCCTTCACATGCCAGGGAGCCCACTGCATCTTCACCGCCATGGTTCCATTTTCATTCTTGAGTCTTACCTCGTGCATGCCAGCCAGTCCAGTTAAAAAGGATTAAGTACAGACTGAGTGATAGAAGATAAGACAGAGGCATATTTAGCAAGGGGGCAAGAAAGAGTGGCCGGCAGGAGGAGGAAGTTCCTAGTTGACCGGAAATCAAAATGGGCTTCCGGGTTTGGTTTCCTGAGGGCGGATAGCTCAGTGCCATGCTGCAAACTGCCTGCAGCCTTAGCAGAGATGATCCTCTCATCCTGGAATCTGAGGACCACAGGGAGAGTCTAGGAATGCAGTGGCATGCACAAAGCTCCAGAAAGAAACCTTTCAGGGCTGGAGGGATGGCTCAGCGGTTAAGAGCACTGACTGCTCTTTTGAAGGTCCTGAGTTCAAATCCCAGTAACCACATGGTGACTCACAACCATCTGTAATGAGATCTGCTGCCCTCTTCTGGTGTGTCTGAAGACAGCTACAGTGTACTTACATATAATAAATAAATAAATCTTAAAAAAAAAAAAAGAAACCTTTCCTCTTTCTAGGAAGAGAGAAGGGGCTGGTGGAAGAGCTGCCCCTTTAGAAGGATTAGGCGGAAGGGTCCAGAGGTCAAGACTGGACTTTGCCCCTTCCTAGTCCTGTGGTGCTAAGCAGGTTCCAAACCTCCCTATACGGAGCTGCTTCATCTGTAAAATGGGATAAATCTTCACTCTGTGGTGTGATGGGGACTAGGGGGTATCTGCAGTAATAGCGTCTGCTCGTTTGGTGTTCTTGCTTTACCATACCGCTTCCTCTGCATGTGCACGGTGCCACCAAAGCTCCATCCAGGCTTCATCTGGGCTTGCTATTCACTGACAAAATTATATGGAGTCAGGATTCTTGTTCTGATTGTTACAGTGTCTTGAAAGATCATGATTGCTTTCTTGTCTGCTGGGTACTCTAGCTGAAGTCGCTTAACTTTTCTGAGCTAGAGTGGCTTCCTTATAATTGGATTTGATGACCGAAACTTTCCTGCTGTAAAACACTGTGCCATTCTGGAAATTGGACACACTTAGTGTTGAAGGCTAAAGAATAAATGCCAAAAATACACATAAGATTATTAGAAGTTTGAGGGATGGTGACCAGCTGTTTGAGGACAAGGCACAAGGCGACACCTTAATTTAATTTAAGATTAGATATTTGTAAGACTTTTCTGACTTGGGGGGGAGGAGAGAAGGGAAAGGGAGAGGGAGAGGGAGAGGGAGAGAGAAGAGAGAAGAGAGTAATATATCATCAGAGAGGGCTCATTAGAGCACACAGTTGATTCGAACTGACACTCAACTTAATTGTAACTTCATCACACATGACTTACAGTTAACATTTATATCTGTATCTTTAAATCATCCAAAAATGGAGTTCTCTCATTATTTGGCCACCTCCTGTGTGTCTGGTCACAGCGCAGTGGCTGCCACATGACAGATGCCCAATAGATATTAATTGGTCAAATAGATGATAGGTGAAGTTTCACTGGTGGTCGATCCACTGGTTGTTTTTTTTTTTTTATTGTGTGAGTGTGTGTGTGTGCGCGTGTGAGTATATGTGAGACATGACATACATGTGGATGTCAGAAGATAACCTATTAGAGTCAGTTTTTTTCTTCCACCATGTGGGCTCTGTGGATTGAACTCAAGTCATTACACCTGGCAGCAAGGACCTTTACCCACGGACCCATCTTGCTGGGCCTGGTTGTAGTTCATGCTGGGTATAAATCCCCCCTCTCTCTTCCTCTCTCCCTCCCTCGTTCCCTCTCTTTCTCTCTGAAAGTTCTCAAAGGAGACTTCAGATGCTTCTTTCTCCAACTTTTTCTGGAGCCTCTCCCAGACATATTTCTTCAGTTTTAAGGATGCTGGAATGGCCTTCTGTCTCCTGTGTGGTTTGGTGGAGGAGATGGCAGGTGGATTCCAATGGAGTTTGACGGGCCCGGTTAGGCTGGCCAGTGAGCTGTGATTGGTGCCACCTGTTTCCATTTGCCCTTCTGAATGCTCTCGTTGTCCTTGCTGGGATCCAGGCACTGGCAAAGCTGACCTAGGTGGGCCGCAGCAGCCTAGCCCCTTGCCCCCAGGCTCTGGTTTGGAGCTGGCCAACGTGGGAGGAGCTAGAAGATGAGCGGAGGCAGCGCTCAAGCTCATATGGTTGGCTCTTGGCTTCCCAGGCTCTGATCTCTTATGCTTCCGGCCACAGTCCTGTGTGGGATTTCAGCAAGGACTCTCCCTGTCTCTCTAGGAGCAGCAGTGGGATGGCGCCCCTGGCTCTCTCTCACCAGTTCGCACTGATTCGGTTTGGCCTATCCACACTCTGTCAATGATCCCTGCTTTAAATGAGAGATTGGGTTCACATGGTTGTTCTTAGAGCCATTTAGCTTGCATGGACCACACATCTAATTTGTGTGTGTGTGTGTGTGTGTGTAGAGTGCCAGGATCAAGGAGAGGTTGGAGGAAAATTATATAGAAAATCAAAATACAATCACTTATACCTTTGTTTTTCTGTTCTTAAATTAAAATTCCTTGCCAATTGTGAATACCTTGGTGAAGAGTCGGAAACTCTCTTTGGTCTCTCTCAGGAGCAGGGTTTCTCTACCTCTCTGACTATAACAGCCTTCTGTGACTATAGTAGAATATAGTAGACTATAGTCACCTTCTGCAACTTTAAAGAGAACAGTTTATTTTGACTTACTGTTTTCAAGATTCTAGTCCATGGGTAGGCAAACCTATTTTGGGGGCTTCCCTTGATGCCAGAGGTGGAGAGGGTGTGCCTAGAACAAACTGCTTGCCTCGTAACTGGAAAGAGAGGGGAGGAAGAGACCAGGATTGTAAATCTCTTTCATACCCTAATAATCTAAGGACATTTTCCACTAGTACCTACCTCCTAAAGGTTCCCCCATCTCTCAGTGGTGCCACTTCAGGAACCAAGCTTTGAACACACATGCCTTGAGGAGCATGGGAGCTTCAATGTCCAAACCATAGCACCCATTGACTCACAGGCCCAGCACGATAACTCCTAATGTCTGTAGAAAACGCTCTGCTTTTCTGATTTCTCCAGGTTTGGAAACACTGAAACTCTTGCCACAATTATCTCTGGGCATGGCAATGGGCTCCTCCTCTGTTGCTCTGGCGCCTGTTGGGCATTACTGGCACCCTTTCTGCATTGGTTTGGGGTCTCTCCCTCCCTGAGAGAGCAGCCTTTCGGAGGCTGATAGCTTTTTAAGAAACAAAGAAGAGCTGGGCAGCCAGCGTATCCAAGGGGAGACTTTGAAGACAGTAGTAACCAGTCATTGTTGATGTGCTTGAATGTTTTCAAAAACTGCGGTCTTGGGCACTATCGCTCTTCTTTATAGATGGAGAAATGGGTTCCAGGCTCCTTGAGAACCCTGCTCAAAGTCAAACCCCAAGACGGACAGAAGCGCCTCTGAGTCTCAGGCAGTCTGCTCCTACATCTAGAGGGGACCCTCCCTGTTCTGCCTCAGCTTGCCTCAGGGAGTGAGCAGGACTGAGAGCCATCTCTGGGTCTGTGTACCAGTGGAGAAGCTAAACCCAGCCTCAGTGTTCCACCATCCCGCTTGTCAGGAGGCGATAGCATAGGCCGTTTAATTCTACCCACGAACTCGGGGCCCTTCATCCTGGTTTCCAAGGATCGCCCATCCTGTTTTACCTGCTTCTGGGTGCCTGACCTGTCTGTCTGTGTTTGTTTTCCAGAAGTAGAACTGCCCCTGAAGAAAGATGGATTTACCTCTGAGAGCACCACACTGGAAGCCTTGCTTCGTGGTGAGGGAGTGGAGAAGAAGGTGGATGCTAGAGAAGAGGAAAACATCCAGGAAATACAGGTACCCTCACCTGCCGAGGGAGGCCCTGCGCACTGCCACCTGCTGCCTCTGTGCCATGGGGTCCTTGTGACACTGCTGCCAGGAAGCTTAGAGCTTCTGAATTAAAAGCATCCCTCTACCTCAGGAGCAATCTTTGTCTCCTCACATCTGTTCCGCTCCCTGGTTTCCTGGTATCTGTACTCAGAACACATCTGCTAAGCACCATTTTGTGCTGAGTCCTAAAGACATAATGAGAACAGGATAGACTGACTTGAGTCCTTGCTTTTGTGGCCACTGGGGCCTCTGCCTCACCTCTGCTCCCAGCCTGTACTCTACCTCACCATATTATCTCGACGCCTTTCCCAACACTCCCTACCCATCCTCCAAAGCCAGCCTGGTCACCCCTCCTCCAGGCCACCCCTCCCCCAGGCAGGGACAGTTGCTTCAATCCTCATGTGTCCCACTACCCTCTTTGTCCACCACCTGTAAAGCTCTCAGACATCACAATGAGGACACACAACCATCATTTATCACCCTCAGTGTGTCTCAGACCCCTCCTATCTAAAACTATAGGGGGGCACAGCATGTTACAATAATATCAGTTAATTCTGATATAATATTAATAATTAAGCATAATTAAATTATACTTTGATTACATTTGTATATTAAATCTTCATAGTTTGTCGTACATCTCATGGTATTTTTATATCCAATTTAACATTTGATTTAATTGGCTCACTAGTTTATTAAAATCTTGATTAACAACATCAACAACAACAATAACAAATTCTGTTTTGGTGCTTTGTAAATATCTGTATGTCAGGGACGGTGGTGTGTCCATTGTATGTCTTGCTCATGCCAACATGGAGCTGTCTCTCCTTAGAGATGCTGGGTGAATCCAAGGCTGGCTGCCTCCGCCCTTCCAGTGTTAAGATGAAAGGTCAAATCCTTTTCACTTAGTTGCCACCACCGATATATTTGCCCTCCTCTCTTTCCACAGGCTATATAGTCCTCGTAGAGATTGCAGCTAGTTTGAACTTAGCCACCACTGGGTTGTCTTAGGCACACTTGTCTGTCTCCCACCAGCGATCCTGTCTACAGTGTCTTCAGCTGGAATCGGAGTAGCCCCTGGTCCCATACCTCTCCTGCTGCCCTGATGTCCCTGCCCTTTACCCTGGCTTGAGTTACTTAGTTGCCTTCTCAATGGTTTCACCACTCATGCCCAGAAAGACAAAGACCATTTTTAAAAACCTGTGATTTTAGGCTCATAGCAAAAGGGAGAGGAAAGTAGAGAGATTTCTCACCTCCTCTAACCCTCCAACTTAGCTTCTCTCATTAGCAGCACCCCACATATGTATCCACCAGTGAGCATCCTTGACAGGCCTTTCTTCCTGAGAATCCACAGTTTACGTTAGTGTTCACTTTTGGCGTGCCCTGTGCTGTGCGCTTGGACAAATGTATAATGATCTGAGTCCACCCTGTGTAGTGGAAGACCAACCATGGCCTGATATCCATCCCTTCTGCTCCCATCCCCGGCTACAACCTTCTGTCTCTCCTCTCACCCCCATAGTCTTGGCTACCAAGGGAGCCTTTTCCGATTGGCTTCTGTCGCAGGACACACACAGACTCTTCCTCCACGACTTTTCATGACATCATAGCTCATTTCCTCTCAATGCCGAGCACCATTCCTTTGGGAGGATAGATGGCCGGAGGGGAAGGGACTCTTTTCATGGCTGCTTGCGCCCGAGTGGAAGGGCTTGCCCCTCTCAGATGGGATGGGCCTAGGTTGTTTGCTCTACTTGGGAAGTCCTTCCCAGACATACGGTCAGACAGACGGGGTTCTCATCTCACCTTTGGGTGCCCTGACCACCGTGATTTATACCATCCCCTATAGCCATCTTGTACTGTACTCAGCTGTTTTTCCTTTCCTTTCCTTTCTTTTTCTTTTTCTTTTTTTCATATTGCACTTAGCACTATGTAATATTCTTTGAATTTTAGTTTTTGTGATTGTTTATTTCCCTGGTGTAAATGTAACCATCCCCCCCCCTTGACTACCCTGCTCACTAGTACATCTTAAGCACACAAGCCCAGCTGGGCACATAGTAGGTACACAATAAATACCTGCTTGAGGGGACTGGGGGCCTTGCTTCTGACCACCTCCCTGCATCACGTCCCACTCTTTTACTTTAGTCCAAAGCACAGCTCTATTTGTGCCAACTCCTTCCTAATATATCTTTTGTTTCCACTAAATAGATCCAGCGTGGCAGGCGTGGCCTCCTTAGGCCCCTCCTCTCTGCTTCGGGCGAGTGTTCGTCCTCTGTCTCTTCCTCAGCCTTCTTCCCCTGTGCCTCTGGTCTGCTGGTGTTTTCTTCCACTTACACTGATTGCATTTAGTGGTCAGTCCTCACCTCAGCACCATCTTCCCCATCAAACCTTTCTTGGTCCCCTACGGCTAGAGTGGCCTCTTTTTAGCTGAGGTGTTTGAGACACTTCTTACTTTCTTTCTTGCGTCGTGTGTTGAGCTGGTCATGCATTAGTCTCTGTGCATGGACCTGTAGCCTTCGGAGCAAGGTGCATCATCTCTGTATCACCCACGGCCCTGTTAGTGTTTTTACCTCTTTGGTGCCCTTGGACATGATCAGTGGTTGATACGGAGCCAGTGCTCAGAAGCCTGGATTCACACGGACATACAGCCGCTCTTCTGTAAAGCTGGGAGCGAGTCTGAGCCACCTTCGCATGGCCCTGGGCCAGGACACATGCTGTCATTGTATCACCATTATTGCATCAGCCCTGGTGGTGTTAGCAGTGTGGCTGCCGGTGCACAGCATGCGACTGCGCTGTCTGGGCTGTAGGATGCTGAAGCTAGACCACAAGCCACTTGAGTTTAAGTTCTTACTGACTTTCTCTCTCTCTCTCTCTCTCTCTCTCTCTCTCTCTCTCTCTCTGGATGTTTTCTTTATTTACATTTCAAATGTTATCCCCCTTTCCCAGTTTCCCCCCTCCCAGAAACCCCCTATCCTATCTTCCCTCCCCCTGCTTCTATGAGGGTATTCCTCCACCCACCCCTCTCCCACTTCCTGCCCTCGATCCCCCTACACCGGGGCATCTATCAAGCCTTCATACCAAGGACCTCTCCTCCCATTGATGCCTGACAAGACAATCCTCCGCTACATGTGCAGCTGGAGCCATGTGTACCCCTTGGTTGGTGGCTTAGTCCCTTACTGACTTTTCATTGAAGAACTACGCATATAATAAGTCGACTGTGTGCCTTTTCCTTAGCTTCTAACGCATTAATTCGTGTGTGCTCCCGACTGCTAGGCATTCTGTTGTGAACATGGAACGGTAGGTGCTGAGGACTACTATAATTCCAGTGTGACACAGTTAGAAAAGCAAGCGAACTAATGAGAGAATTGGAGTTTGAGATTAATGAAAGCCAGTAGGAGGGAGCAGTGTTGAGGGAGGGGCTGAGCTTAGGCAGTGAATGTCCTAAGGGACATGGGTTTAACCGCAGTCCTGTGGGCTGACAGGAGCCAGCCATGTGAGATCCCCAGAGTGACAGCTCTGAGACAGGTCAGTGCCCATCTTGTCCAGTGAGCTGAGTACAGTACTGGGGGTGGGGGAGGGGTGGGGGTGGGGGAGGGGGTGGGAGATGGGACAGGTGGGCAGAAGTCAGACCCTTCAGGCCTATGGAGACCTAGTCTTCGTGGCTTTTGGCCTCGTGTGAAATGGAAAGGAGGCCATTTAGAGGGTTTTGATCAGGGCAGTGAATTTAGATTTCATAAAGATTCCTCCCCTTCCTGCTCTGCATGGAGAGCAGATAGTGCAAGACAGTAGTGGAAAGGATAAGTTAAGAGATCCCTCCCTCCTTCCCTCCCTCCCTCCCTTCCCCTCCCCGTCTTTCTTTCCTTTCTCCCTCCCCCTTTACTATTGAAAACAAGCACAAATCATTGTTACCAGCACACTAAAGGCTATTTAGAGTAACAGTAGGGAATGCTGTTTTCAAATGTGTTTATTCTTCAGGTGTCTGTGGACAGGGGCTGCCCGTGTGTAACAGGGTGTTGGTTATGTTGGATGCCCCCTGTCCTTCACTCCTCCCTCTGACTCTCCCAGCTCAGCCTTCCGAGTCTGGCTCAGGCTTTGTTTGTTAGGAGCCCCTGGCTGCTCTCATGGAGTGAGTTGGGTAGATAGGCTCTGGAGTCAGGGCTGCACGGCAGGAAATGAAGACAAGTGGGCAGTGTATGTGAGGCCAGTGTTTTAGACTCAGGCTTCTAGAGTTACATGCTGATGGCAAGTGGGATGGAAACTTGAGGGAGAAATCAGCTTGCTCCTGGGCCAAGAGACTGAGAGACACTTAGGGGACCAGCCCAGTGGCGGTCATCTTTTTTTTTTTTTATTAACCTCCCAGTCTAGAATTCATGTTGTGAGTAACAAATTCCTTATCATGAAATATGACAGGGGCATCAGAACTGTTCTGAGAAGACAGAGGCAATGACCTTTAGATACCAGCACTTGGAACTTGCCATGATTAAATGACTTCAAGCCCTGGAAAGTATGCAGGATACAATCAACAGCAGTAGCCACAACTCTACCTACCTCATATTCATTCTATGATTTTTTTTTCTTTTTTTTTTTTACCCAAGGTGATTCCACCTTGCCTGGCTTGCCTAGTAACCCTGTTTTAAGGTCAGGAAGCCAAGGAGTGTGCTCTGGACCCTAGTTCACATCTCTTATCTATGGGCCAGAGGCCATGTTCAGAAGACAAGGACATTTCTCTTTGATGTTGAAGGTTGGCTGAGCTATTTATCTATAAGTGCTGTGTCTTAGTAAGGGCTACTAATTCTATGATGAAACACCATGACCAAGGCTACCTATAGAAGAAAGCATTTAATTGGGGCCATACTTACAGTTTCAGAGGGTTAGTCCACAATTGTAATGATAGGGAGCATGGCGACAGGCAGGCAGGGCAATGGAGGAGTAGCAGAGAACTTACATCCTGATCACATGTAGAGAGAGAGAGGCACTGGGCCTGGCATTGTACTTTTGAAACCTCAAGGCCCAACCTCAATGACACACTTCTTCCAGCAAGGCCACCCCCTAAACCTTTTTAAATAGTTTAATGAATTGGGAGCCAAATATATAAGCTGATGGGGGGAATTCTAATAGCTTCCCCAAGACAAGCAGAGAAGATAGAGAAGTCATGGGGAATGTTTTGTGTCCTTTGGAAGGATCAGGTGACCAGCAGCAATCTAGAAGATGTGTCTGGAGTGGACTGTTCTGGTAACTCCCTCTTGGGTTTCCCACTTTGAAGGCAAAATTACAGAGGCGTTGCGGTCTTGGAGACCATTTGAGCGGTAATGGTGGCGTCAGACTGCATGGGCAGTGCATACCGCCTTCTAAGCCTTTTCGTAGTTGGTGTGACTTCCTCACCATGAACCTACGGGGCAGGCCTTGTGTCACATGATAATGCCGCCTTTCTAGCCTTGCCATCATCCTCTTTCCCCAAGCCACTGAGCACTGGTCATACCACAGTATTTCTCCCTATTGAATAAGCCACAGTCCTGTAATTGCTTCACCAGCTCTTGGTGACCCAGAGACTGAAGCCCATCCATTCTCACACACAACCCTTCTTCTGTGAAGCAGGAAGTGTCTACATTGCTCTCATCAATCCTTGGCCCACCTTCCACATCTCCTCGTTCTCTTGTCCCAGCCTCAGGAAAGCCTCCTTTGAACTTCAGATCTGACCAAGTTCCCTTGGAGCCCCCTTTCATAGAACCTTGAACTCACCTTTCACAATCATTACAACACTGTGTGTTAAACAGTTATGTTACTTTAAGCTGTCTTCCTTTTAGTATACTTTAAGGTACTAAAGGCTACATGAGGCCAGGACTGTAACCATTTGTTTATAGCTTGGCTTAGTGCCTATATGTAATCAACACTGAATAAATAGTTATAGAGTCAAAGAGTTGCTAGTTTTTAATTGGATAAGAAGAGGCACAAAACATTGCATCGCTCAGTTCCATCAGTGAGCCTGTGAAAAGCTTTTTCTACCATGTTGGTCCCTGGGTTCTCCCGGACTCCAAGTCTACTTCTTCATATACTGCTTCTTGGTAACAACTGGGTCTTCTATGGCTTTTTACTCTATCATAGACCTGGGGGCGCATCCCCTGCCTCTGTCCTTTCCTTCTTTACGAGGGGTGGAGGGGTGGTGGTGGTGAACCGCTCAGTTCTGCCTGAAGCATCTATTGCAGTGCACCTGAGGAGCTTCAGCGGCAAGGGAGGGCGAACGAGTGTGAGGCCAATAGGCTCACCAGTCCGACCTTGCTCGGGTCATGGCTTCGCTGGATGATTGTGAAGGGTCAAAACCGTTTGCAGCTTCAGTTTATGCACCTTTAAAATGAAAACTGGCTCTTGTATTGCCATGTTCTGAGGGATATTAGAGAGGGCTCGTTTGCATTTATGAACTTAAAGTCCAAGACTTAAAGTCATGGGCTGTGATGAAATAATTTTATTCTGCTGTCTATCCATCTATCTGTGCGTCTGTCTATCCGTGTGTGTGCATGCTGAGTGCGTCTGTCTGTCTGTCTGCTTCTTTTTCTCACTCATAACCCTTGCTGGCCTTAGATTTACTATGCAGCTGAGAGTGGCCTTTTCTGGGATTACAGGTGTGTGCCGCTAACACCTTGCTGGACATTTATTTTTTCTTAAAAACAACCCCACAGTGGATTGTTATGGGCTGCATATTAAGGCTGTATTCCTGCCAGCTGAACAAGAAGTTCCTTGATTTCATCAAGCAAGGCAGAGAAGGAGAAATGGCTTTTTATGTACTGAGGTAGCTCTTTAGAAACAAAAGAACACATTGTATTAAAGACAGTAAGTTTTGAGTAAGTAACCTGGCCCCATGTAGAAAAGCTTCCTTTTGCTCTTGCTAAAAACCTCTTTTTGGGGGGCGATGGTGAAAGAGTTGAGAAAGTTCAGCGTGCTGGAACAATTTGGCTGGAAGGGACCTGAAAGCTTAAAAGAGGGCTGGTTCCACTGAGACTTCAAACTCTTAGGCAGCGGCCGCACCCTTGCCTTGCTGAAGAACAAAACCCCCAGAATATCCCCAATCCGCCCTTTGATGGTCCTCGCCGTTGCCTTTCATCTCTCAACTCTTGTATTTGACTCTCTTATCATTTCAGAGGGTTTTGGAAAATGATGAAAATGTAGAAGAAGGGAATGAAGAGGAGGATTTGGAAGAAGATATTCCCAAGCGCAAGAACAGGACCAGAGGACGGGTGAGTGGGGTGAGGTTACGAGGGAGGAGTTCATGCTGAGTCTAGTCATCTCTGTACCTAGATAGACACACCTCATGGGCTTACTTGGCACTCTGAGGAAGATGCCCGCTGGGCATGCCTGCCAAGTCCAGAGCGTCAAGAGGAAGGAGAGGAGGCAGAGGATGCTCTGAGGGGTTTGGTGTTGGGAGAGTGAAGGGCAAGGAGAACTTTTCAAGACTCCATCATGAAAGTCCTTGCCTTGTCATTCCTGGGGTTTTCCAAGAATGACAGGATTAGGACACCCGTTTTGGGACATGCTCCCATGGGCGGGCAGAGAGAGCTGCTAGAAGCAGGCAGGCTGTGGCTGATGGTCCCCGAACGGATTTTGCATGAACTTTAGACACGTGGTCCTGAGATGAACTAGGAAGGGGTCAGCGGTGGGAAGAAAGAAAACACTGGAGAGTTGCTAAGGGGGAAGGGGGCTGACCAGGACCATGGTTTGGTTCTCTGGGGTCTTCTTGTTTGGCAAAGTGGTCGGTGCTCACCTTCAGTGATATCCAAGGGCATCGTGATAACTAGGCGGAGAGGGACCTCCGGGAGAGGACTGTGCCTCCTCACAGGAAAATCCACTTTGAGGGCTTGAGAGTCTAGCTCCTATCAGCTCTAGGTAGGGCCCTCTCCTTGCTGTGGGAGAGAAGTCAGTCCTGTGAGCCCTGTGGGTTTGGGCTTATTGGTAATTATTGTAAGCCTGTGTTTTGCACACAGTAGTACCACAGAGAGTAATTACTAAAATTAGATGCCCAGGACTTGTGCTCTGTTATTAGGCTTGGGAATCACACTTTTGCACTCTATCATAAGCAACTTCCCAGGTGATTGCTGGAAGTCTTGTGCTGGCCATACTGTGATCCAAATGCTCCTATTGTAGATAAGAGGCAGAGTTGTCAGTGTGGGTAGGGCAGCTATCTGATGGTACAATTTTATTGGGCGCTACCATCTTTATCAATGACCAGTATTTCTACAGTTTTGTCTTGAGCACTCTTTTCTCCTACTTATTATTGGCTTATATGTGTGTTTCCCACTGGAGTATTTGAAAGTAGAGTCTATACATTTTATTATATATTCCAGTGTATCTCTATGAGGCATTTTTATATGCAGCACAAATATGCCTTGCTCTAATACTTACTACCCTTGCCCGATGTATCCGCTCTGTATTTGCTACCTGCCTGTTATCTATTAGTTGTCATGTCAGATAGACTGGTAGTACTGCTATACTTAAGTTCAAATAACCCTTATTATACTTATCAGCTTAGAAGTGCAATAGTAACAATACCAACAATTTAGATATATCCCCCAAAGAGCCCATTAATAGGTTCCTTGAAGTGAAAAAGCAGACATTCTCCTTTTAAGTTTTAAGGAAAATGTTATATGTCAAAGTTGGCGAACTCTAGAGTAAGAATGAACTTTCTCTCTGTGAAATTGTGACGGAGAGAGGAGTTTGCACTATGTTTGCTGCTTCATCCCAGAAGGTCAAAGATTATGACCATGGCACATGATAAGCACTTAGTTAAAATGGACAAGGCGTTCAGTTACAGGGCTCAGGACTCTCTGGGCTTCAGTTATAGGGTTCAGGACTCTCTGGGCTTCAGTTATAGGGCTCAGGACTCTCTGGGCTTTAGTTATAGGGTTCAGGACTCTCTGGGCTTTAGTTATAGGGTTCAGGACTCTCTGGGCTTCAGTTATAGGGCTCAGGACTCTCTGGGCTTCAGTTATAGGGCTCAGGACTCTCTGGGCTTCAGGTGTCCCCTGGGCGTCTTGCATCACATTCTCTGTGGGTCAAGGAACACTTCTATTGCTTGGAGATTTGAATAAATTCAGGATCTCTGTGTGTGTGTGCATGCGTGTATCTATTTTGAGGGGTGCATGCCCTTCCTGGGTTTTGATGTGTGCTTAGCATCACATCAGGGGTGTACATCGCTGGGCTGTTCTGCCTTTAGTGGTGTCCACACTGATCAGGATTTGCTGCTGGTAGCCCGGTCTCTCTCTTACAATGTCACTTGTCAAGGTTTCACTGATGGTCTTCTGCAGCTGTGGATGAACTTGCTTAGCCATATTATTTCACTGTGGTGTGTGTGTATGTGTGTGTGTGTATGACACACCTATTCCATCACTGAAGGATCAATCACAGGGGCATGGAGTTTCCATACCTGTTGTGAATGCCAAGAGCTGTGTACCTCTCAATCTGCCTCTGCCAGACTTTGTAGAGTACTTGAGGAAAACGGTTCAGGTACTCGTGGCATGAGTGTGGAAGGTGGACTCCCCATTAGTGAGTAGGGATTAGGTGTCTTTTCATTGAGGTGTCAGAAGTGACAGTGTCCACTGGCCCTCAAAACCAGGCAGAGTGAAGGGCTCTGGAGTGAGCCCATTATAGAGAGCCACAGCGCTATGCTTGGCAGCTCATTGTAGCAGCAGCTAACAACACATGGCTACCTGGTCCATGCTAGTCCAGACTGTAGGGTGCTGTAAATGTAATGTGTGCACTACATTCTCATAGCTTAGAATAAAAAAAGAGTGTAGAATACCTCAGAGTTAACTTTAACAGTAACATGTTTTGTTATATTTGGTTAAAATGTTACTGAAATTAAAATGTACTTGTCTCATTCTATTTTATTTTTTATTTTTATCATTTTTGGAGTGTCAGGGCTGAACCTGGGTTTAAACATGCTAGTGAGTTGCTAAGCACTGAGCTACACTCCCAGCTAGCCTATCTCATTCACAGAAAATAAAATAAAATAAAGCAGCAACTGGAAAAAGTGGCCACCATACAACAGTGGCTTGGTATTCGAGAAAGGTTAAGCAACTTGCTCAAGCTTGCTCAATCTGGTCAGAAAGAAAGAATTTGAACACAGGTCTGTGCTTTGTCCCCACTGAGTCCTGCCTGGCCCAGGACCCTGCCCGCTTAGGCTGAACGATGAATTAAACAAGGGAAGTGGGAAGAAAAGTCATGTTTGAACTTCATGAGTGGGTGACAGCTAATGGCTCCAGGCTGTACAGTGACACCGTGGCCATGTCGCCATCCTGAGAGCCATGGAGCAAGCGGAAGGTATACGAGTGAGTGTCTGGGCTGAGCAAGTGTGGGAAGCTGCCTTGGTCACAGCTCTAAGCTTTCACAGGCCTTCCCAGCTGCTGCTGGAGCTTTCCGGGCCCTGGAGAGCAACTACACGGGTCTGACGTCTCTCTGTATGGTCTGGACTACAGCCTCGGTCTCACCTGGGAGCTTGTTGGAAATGCAGGAGGAACCCAATCTCTACCCCACAGGCCACTGACAAGATCCCTGCTACTCTGTAAACATGAAGGGGGCCAGGGCTTTGGCAATGAGTTCCCAATGGGTTCCCCTCAATTTAGCTTCTACCCTAGGAGTACCGATCTTAGCTCTACCACCTCCTGCATGGTTCCTTGGGTGGATTATGTAACTTCTGTGATCTGGGCCTCAGTTTGTTCATCTATAAGTTGGGAATAGTAACACATAACCAAGTTTGAATGACTAATAAAGGACAGATAAAGAAGGATATTTTGAGTGAAGAGGATGACTTTCTGAGTTTTAATACGATATATATTATCTGGGAAGGGGTGAGGACAGTTTATACCCAACAATTAATAAGTGGACCCTTGGTAACTAACATAAGAAATTAATGAAATTCCTGTGAATTTGTATCATCAATCAATCAATCAAGTAACCAGTAAAACAAATTAGTAATTACTCTTACACTCGTGGCACAGCCCAGTGTCTGTGTACTTGTATGTGCACAGGCAGGTGCCAGGGATCTTGCTAAAGAGCAAATTCTGATTGATAGTTCTGGGATATGGGGGATGAGGTCTTACCTTCATGGCAAGCGCCTGGCTGTTGCTGGTCCGAAGACCATGCTTTAAATGGCAGGCTAGTAGAGATCCCCCCTTCTCTCCCGGCTTCTAGAATTCTTTACACCATTAAGAATACTGACAGCCCTTCAAATCTTTTGTTCTGGGTATCGCAGGTGACAGTCATTTCACTAATTATTTGCTATATTAGAAATTAAGACAGAATTCAGCTTATGAATGTAGCTCATGAATATACAAGCACTCACCAGAAGCCCCATCAAATGTCATGCAGTCTCTGGAAGCCCCCACTGTACACTCAGGAGGAGGAGAATGAAAAAGGCAGGTGATCCTTTAATGACACCAGGAGAGTGGTTTTTGTTTAAAAAAAAAAAACCCAACTCACTTTTAATTATGTGTATGTGGGTAAGTGCAGAAGAGTAACAGGTATTCTCAGTGGCCAGGAGAGGGCGCCAGATCCCCTGGTTGTGAGCCAACTTGTCAGTGCTGGGTACTGAACCTGGGTCCTCTGGAACAGCAGCAAGTACTCTTAACTGCTAAGCTCTGTCTCTAGCCTGTAGAAGAGATCTGATGCTCATCTTAGACACACCACTCTAGAACAGCTTTGGTAGAAGAACTACCCTTGACTGGAATCTCTTTGTCCTCATTCCCGGTCTTTTTTGTTGTAGGAAACTCAATGGCAAAAGAACTGAAAAGGATTTGAAACCTTGGGGCCATTGTCCCCAATATGAGTGATCTTTGAAGATACAGATCATAGAAGGACAGGAAGGAGATAGGGAATCAGAACTGAGGAGAATAAGGACCCCACCCATGACCTCTGCTTCCTCTCTCTTCTCTCAGGTGCCTGGGTTTCCTGCTCCTGGGGCACAGGACCCTAGAGCTCCTGAATTTAAGGGTCTTTGCCACTCAGGTTACCAACAGAGGTCACTGGTTTCAAGTTCCAAGTCGCTTGAAGGTAGAATGTGAGTGGCCCAGGTTAGAGTTAATAGGCTTGGCCTAGTAATTAGTTGAGCCCTCCTGAGCCTTCCCGCTATATGGCCAGTAAGGCAGGACCCTGTGGTATACAGTCATGACTGCCATGGCTTCAGTGTGTGAATGGAAAGTGAACATCCTCCGGGAGGGAGGATGGGTTTCTTTTGGAGAGTAAGATCCAAAGGGTTCTCTGTATCAGAGTCTAGAAACCTGTCCTTCTGTTTCCATGAGCTCTGGGACCTGGAAAGGCATGGACCCACTCAGAACCATCACCAACTGACAGACAAGGATAGCGACATGATTGGTCCAACTCACGGGATTATGACAGGAATCATCCGAGCTAATATATGTGGAAGAGCTTTGTACTACATGCCCAGGAGAATGTTAGGGGGTTCATAATGAAGTATCAAATGCCATCTTTCCCCTCAGGACCCAAGACTCAAACTGGAGAGGTGCTAAGTGAGATTCATGATACAGTAAGATGTCTGCTGGCTTCTCATTGTGTGCTAACCAAACATGAAGAGAGCCTAGAGGATCCACGTGGGCACGGAGGGGCTAATAGCATCCTGTGTCCTGTGGCTTTACACTCCTAATCCCGTCTCAACAACTGTGCTGCCAGGGTATTTCTGTGCCCACTTTATTTATTCACTTACTCACATATATATTGATTGAGGCACAGTATTTTTAAGTAGCCTTGGGTGGTCTAGAACTTTCTGTGTAGACCAGGTTGGCTTAAACTTGCAGTATTCATTCTGCCTCTGTCTCCTGAGTGCTGGGGTGACAGATGTGCACCACCACATCTGGCATGCTGTTGCCCATTTTATAAATGACTAAGTTAAGGCTTAGAGGGATAGCTTGTTCGGTGACACCCAGCTGGTGCTATCTGTGCTTTGGATGTTGAGCGTCCCTGAGACTCCATGTGATGACATGTAAAGGTCAGTTGAGATGTTGAGAGGTCAGAAACGGGATGACCATTGTATTCAGAATGGGCCTTTGGAAAGTCACTAGGATTATTAGGTAAGGCCAGTGTAGAGCTTCTCCTGAGGGCCAATAAAAGGAGACAGAAGGACTGAAAGAGACGCATACAAGGGCTCTCTGTGTCTTGCCATGCATTGCTCTGTGTTGCCTGTGGAGTTTGGTAGCAAGAGGAATATCACCAGATGAGTCCCCTACATGTTACACCTCCAGATCCATGAGAAAACTCCCCTGTTTTCCTTGTGAAAGTACCTACCTCAGACTTTCTGTTATAGTAATGAAAATCTGACTGTTAGAGCTGGATTTTCAATGTAGGCCCAACAGACTTTAAGACAACACTGTTTTTACTCTCAAGAGGAAGATTTTTGGAGGGTGAACACTGGCAGGACTAAAATGTAGACTGCCTGTGGATGGCAGAGGAGAGTTGATCATAAAAGAAACCCCAACAACAAAGATGTCGACACAGCCCGAGCCTGGGTGAGCTGGTTGGGTTGGGGTAGGCCGCCATTGGCTATAGAAGTGTGTCGTCATAGGTGGCAATGGAGGCATGTGAGGGAGTGAATGGCCCCAAGCTCCCACTCCCATCTCTTGTCTATGTGGCCAGGTAGTCATGTAGGACATGATTAGGCTGGACTGTGGGGAGGTAGAGTCCCAGCCAGGGCCTTTCCTGTGGAGTTCAGGATCAGCTGATGGCCTTTGAGGAAAAGCATTGGGATACAGATTAAGAACAGCCAGGGTCAGCTCACTGCCTGGGGGACTGATGTCGTGAGCACACAACCATCGAAGGGACCTGGTCCCAAGAACAGTGGCGGCCCATACAGGCTATGAGACTGATAGACAATCAACAAGTAAACTCACACATGTACAATGTAGGACCAGATAACAGCAAGTGCCCTGGCTAAACATAAAGCAGAAAAGAAGGAAAATAAAAAGAAAGGATACAAGTGGACATCAGTGGGCTGGGAAGGGCTTCTCAGAGGAAGTGGCATTTGAACAGGACACAGGATTCTGAGTTGTCAAACCTCTGGGTTCCAGGAGATCAAGAGTTCCATTGCTTCCGGAGAATTCCATACACATTGCTTCAGATGCCCCTATAGTCTTTATCTCTGTTTGCCAAACCAAGGCCTTGGGGAGTGTGGGAGCACGCAGCCGTCCTGCTGGGCAGCCTCCGGGAGGGGAGGGAGCTGACTCCCTCAGAAGCCCCTGTGCTTCTGTTCTGCCTGCCCCCTCATCTCCTGCCTTGACAAGTGGCCAGCCTTGCAGAGCCCCCTCCAGCATTTGCTGTGGCCTCATCATTCTGCCTGACTTGCTTTTACCTGCTTCAAGGGGCTGTGACCGGGCTGCCAGCTGTGCATGTCAAGCAGTCTCCGGCTTCACTGAGAAGGTGCAGGGAAGGCCAGGGCAGTGAGGTGACCACCCTTAGCATCCTGGACCCACTGTCTGTCAGTGCCTCAGGGTGATGGGCAGTGCTCACTGAGTACTGAGCATATTTGGAGGAGGAGGAGGAGGAGGAAGGGGAAGAGATAGATGAAGCGGGAGGAGGAGGAGAAGGAGAAAGAAGGGGAGGAGAGTGGGTTTTACTGATTATCCCTGGCAGGGATGGGGGTAGGGAGGTAGAGGCAAGGAAGGAGGTAGAATTTCCTCCTCTTCCTCCTCCTCCTCCTCCTCCTCCTTCTTCTTCTTTTCTTCTCCTCTTCTTCCTCTTCCTCCTTCTCCTACTTCTTCCTTCTTCCTCTTCTTCATCATCATCATTTTGAAAAAGACAAGCTAAGATGGCAAAAGTGATAGTTTGGCAAGGTGGAGTTGCTTGTGAAGTATGTGTGTTTTGAGAGTGAGTGCCACAGGCTTGGAGAGTGGGCCCGTCTCCAGCAAAGTCCTCAGTAAGATCTGTGCACTAGCATTTGTGAGTATGTGCATGTGAGAAAACCCATCCCAGGCCTTCTCGCCACATCTCTAGAGCAGGTCCTGGGCCTGCACCCCAGAATTCTGTCCTGCCATGTTCCTCTCCTGCCAACTCTTCCTCTCTGTCTCTGAAGACAGCAGCCAGCTCTTCCCAGGGCTGGGAGTTTACCACTCCTCATTACTAATGAATGACCAGGAGAAGACTAAGGGGCCGCAGGAAGGCCTGCATGGGGCTTACAGTAGCTTATAAATAAGTCTTGCTGCTTTCTGGTGGCTGCTGTGGGGTGCAGAGCTGCTGCCCACCTTTCAGGCTAGTCTCTGTTACTACTGAAGTCTAGCTCCTTCTGCCCTTCCCCTCCTCCGGTCATGTGACCCACCCAGGGAGACACCCAGGGTTCTGGTGTAGGTATCAGGAATCCAGTTCCAGTTGCCCTTAAAGGTCAGGGTCTTAGTCCCTGATGGGAGGCCTGAGGTAGACTACATCCAGGAGCCCTGCTTGAGGCCCAGCCCTACTGTGAAGGTCAAACATGGAGGAGGAGACTGGGCTCCCGAAGCCTTTAGGGTAGACAGTGCGGGCCTAGGAACCCGGCACCCCAGCACAGACGTTATACTTCCTGTTCCCCCATCCCAGTGTGCTCATCAGCTCATCAGCATGCAGAGTAACCCAGCGTCTTCTGTCATGTTGTGGGAGAGTGTCTGTCAGTAGAGTTCACTGTCAGATAGGTAGAGACACTGTATGGCAGAGGGGCCCCATATTTGACAGATACAGGGCTGTGTTAGACTTCTGTTGCTCTGCGTGGAAAGTCTCTTAAGGGGGTGAGGCCTTGATTTGTCTCAGGGCTTTGTCCATTGCTGCGGGTCTGTGTGGAGGGCGGGGAGAGGAGGCAGACCCGCACACTGGCGAAAAGTATCCAGCTGCACACAGTAGTTTGCTTCACTGTAACCAGGAAACAATGAGGGACAGAAAGACGACTTGCCCAGGACAGTTAAAACCTTTAAAGACATATCCCCATACTGTCCCTATGTACTCCAGTTTGGCTAATCTCCTAAAGTCTCCCCCTTACCCCCGAACCTCATTCCCCAAATGATATCACTAGCCAGGGATTTTCACGTTCAGCCATGACACTGCCTTTCAGCCACACTTTCTGTTTATGTCCTGGTTCTGCATTTAGTAGATGAACGACATTGGAAAGGTCACCTCACCTCTCTGTCACCTCAGTCCCCTCCCCTATACAAATGGACCACTATTATATACTTCCTTCTTGGAAACAATGAGATGAACCAGGAGAGTAGCCACATGATGTCAGGGCAACTTACCCAATCCTCTGGGTCTCAGCGTCCCTAATTGTAAATCAGGGTTGACTTGGGGACAAAAGCCATGTGGTGCAGGTGATTCACTCAGACCCTGAAGTGTGTGTGCCCACGAGCTGAGGGGCCGGCATAGTAACAAGTGTCCTGTACTCAATGTCTCCTCAGGCTCGTGGCTCTGCCGGTGGCAGGAGGAGGCATGACGCTGCCTCTCAGGAAGACCACGACAAGCCCTACGTCTGTGACAGTAAGTATCTCCTGTGCTGTCTGAGCCCAGGCTTTCTGGGCCACTTTGGCAGTCACCCACCAGCTCTGGTCCACGGCCGGGCTTTCCTGCTTCCAGCTTTATGGGGTCACATTCCCTCCTGCTGTGGAAGGAGGGAAAGTGACCACTCTAGGCACAGTAATCAGGCAGGGGATCCCACCTCTCAGCCTGCACTCCTGGGTGTCAGCTCTCTCCCCTTGGCTTCCTAGTTTTCTTTCTCTCTCCCTCTCTCCTGTCTTAGGCAGGGCTGGTTATGAATCTTTCTACGACGGTGACTTGCTTTTAACAAATAGCCCTCAAGTCATCTCCACCGTTCCTTCCCTGACTCAGAAACAGCTTTTGGAAGAATGGTTGCCTGGCTCCTGGGTTAGAGGCCGAGGATGGAATGAGGGCGGAGGCCAAGGGAAGGGCATGAGGAAGGACTGTGCTCCTCGAGAGAACAGTAGTTTTCTTTTCTCTCATATGCCAGGGTATGGTGTGGTGGGTTTCACAGCCTTGTCCTGTTATCCATCACTCTCCTGGGCACTTCCTGCTCATTCCATGGTAGGGCCACCCATCTATACCACATGTCCAGGGCCGGGGCAGGTGGACTTCCTTTCCCTTCTCCCCTACTCTTAAAACCCAGAGCTCAGCTGCAGGGAGCAGGTTGCTCTGAGAACCGCAGAAAGCTAGACAAGGCAGGACCTGGCATGGTGGTCCCTCTGTGTGCTCATCCACCCTGTTAGGTCCTGCAGCCTCTGTGGGAGGGGGGGATAGGACATAAGGGGCACAGTGGGCAGTACCTTTCCCTTCCTTTCCACTGACCCGGTGATATCAAACTGTTGTTCTGAGTCCTGCGGGGATGATGTCTGGTGGGACAACATTCGCTAGAACTCAAACTCCGTGACCCTCGTTTGACTGCTTCCTATGCCGTGTAGATGACATTCTTGAGCCCCCTGCAGGTCTCACCATGCTCAGGGAACTATGTTCCAGGAAGAGAAGGAAGCAAGACGAGGGGGTCTGGCGCACTTCCTGCTCCTTGACAGGAGGTTCCTGCTTTTGGTCTGGGCCTTATTTCCCGTATGTCATTTTGTCACGTCCTGCTATGTGAACAGTTCGAGCGTGCTAGTCCTTGGGAGATTGGTTCTGGGCAGTGGGTGGGATTTCCAGCTGTGAGTGACACCCCATTAGGAGAGCCAACAGCTGCTTGGGAGCAGAGACATAACTGCTCCATTCCTCTTAAAAAGCTGTGATTCCCCATTGTGTGGCTTTCTGCTGTTCTAGACGGTGGACTTAGCTTTTCACTCTATTTCTGTAACTTCAAACGAGTTACACTGAATGATGATTAAGTGTGCGTCTGGGAGCGGGGTTGTTGCATGCATGGCTGGTGCGGAGGGCAGAGGACAACTTGTAGGAGCTGGTTCTCTCCTTCCACCTGCGGGTTCCAGGGAGATTGCACTCAGGTCATCGAGCTTGGTGGCAAGTGTGCTCACCTGCTGAGCTATCTCGCTGGTCCTATTTCTAGAACTTCCTTGGAATTCTGAGGTGCAATAGTCACTCGTATTTCCAGACACACTCGCAGTGCTCTCTTTTCTTATTTCCACTTCCTATTTCTTTCTTCTCTCTTTCTGTGACAGCTACGCAGAGGATTATCTCTGTGATGTGTCTTTATTCACGCCTTCTTGCCTGGCTCCAGGTCCTCCTCCTGCACAGAGAGGCTTGGCTTTGTAAGCCAAGCCCTTCCTCCTCACTCCCGTTCTGTGCTTTCCGCAGACCCTCTCCTCCAAATCGCCCCGCTTCGCTTATAGACTCCAGGTGTCCCTTGCTGCTTTCTGCTCCCCTCCCCATAGGGTGACTCCTCCATCCCCATCTCCCCTGCAGAGTTTGGGGGACTCATCACAGGGCGATGCATGCTTTCCCGAAGTCTCAGCAGCTGTTGCCTTGGCTCTGCCCACACTTGCATGTACCGCCTCCCTCTTCCTCCCTCTGGAAAGCAAGGTCCACTGCAGTTTACCCTTCTTCATTCTGACTCTCTCAGGACACTGTGTGACAGCTTGGTGATTAATAGACTATTTTTATCTGGTGCCCTTCAGACATGGGATTCCCTAGGGGTGGAAGTGACCTTTGGAGAGGTCATGAAGCCCACTCCCCCACCCCTGAGGTGGCCAAGAAATGCTTTTAATAATCTCTAATGCATCCTAACTAGAGAGGTGTCCTGTCGCCCTTCCTCAGCATCCCGAGGGATGTCCTTACCACAACTGCCCTTTCTCCACGATCCTAGCTGTGCTTCCCCTGATTAGTTTTCCTTAGTGGGAGCTGGAACCACTCTCTCCTCCACATCGCCTTGTCTTTTCTGTCTCCTTCCCCAACAGAATGGACACTCAGCATTTTGGTCTAACATCCCCTGGATTCTTGGGTGGACTAGGGTCTCACCCCATAATCTCGGTGTTATTCTGCTCCTGAATTCCCTCTGGGTCTACTGGAAGCAGCACCAAGACCAAGTAGCTCAAAGAACAGCAGGCATCTGCTTGTTTGGTTCACACATCGGCTTTTGGCACAAACCTCCATTTTCTGAGAACACACAACTGTTCTGTGCACATCTAACCTCGGTTCTTCTCTGTCCAGTGCCACGGTCTCTCCAGGTGGAGAATCTTTTCTCCTGGGGCATTTGATTGTCTTTCTTTCCATAAATCACTCTGCATTTGGCCCCATTGAGTCTCAGTAAACAGATACAATAATGTGTGACTTCAATATACAAGATTCAATAAAGGCAAATTTAAAGACATTGCCCAGTAGTTAGATTCCATTCTCCACAGACTTGTAACCCCTGCCATTTTCGTATCTGAGGTTTGATTTGCATAATTCCTACTCCATCTTTGGAGTTATTTAGAAAATATTAGGTCACCTTGGACCCCAAACACCTCTCTCTGGATTTATGGGGGTTGGTAATAGCCACTTTTTTCAGGTGCAGTTGTATTTAACCCTTCCTGGTATGTGTTCCTGAATATAGCCGACATCTTGTTGGTCTGGTGTCCTTTTCACAACAGGTGGCTGAAATATTATTTTAGTGGATAACTTCAGGTGATAGAGGTTTACTTGTTGCCTTTCACTCAACCATTGAATTTATTTCGTCTCAGAAATATTAAATTATCTAAATGTAATTTATTTTTTCCCCCGATCTATGTTGTGCACATGAATACTTCATTTTTCTACCAAGTAACTGATCTCTAGTAATTATCTTGAAATTTGACTGAGTTGAAGGCTTAAAGTTCTGTTTCTTCACTGTCTGTCTTTTGTCTCAGGAAAGGTAGTATTACCTTAAAACAAAGCAAGAGAAATGGACTTTGTCGGGGAGCCTGTTAGTGTTTTTGGATCTTGACCACTGGTGCAAAAATAACCTTGACACTCATGAAAATGCACTCACACAAATTCCAGGGTCCCCCTCTAGACTTCCTGCATCAGAACCACAGGGCCAGGCCTGGAACCTGCATGTTCCTACCACTTCCCAGGAAATATGATGCTGTTTGAGGATGGAGTCTGGCCTTGACCATTCAGCCCTTTTAATGTTCCTTGTCTGGATATCTCTGTCTCTTTGTGTGTCTGTGTCTGTGTCTGCATCTGTGTCTGTATCTGTCTGTCTGTGTGTCTGTTTCTTTGTCTGTCTCTCTGAGATGTATAGGTATGTATTTTGCATGAGTGTGGGTGCATGCGCATGCCAGAGGAGGACATCCAATATTCTGCTTTATTCCTTTCTGGCAGTGTCTGTCTCTCACTGAACCTGGAGCTAGGCTGGCAGCCGGCAACCCTCTTGTCCAAAAAAAAAAAAAATTCCAAAATGTCCTCCTAGCCCTGCTCCTGGAAATGATGACTCTGAGACTACTGTGCTGGGGTCTCAGGTGCTCATCCTGCACAGTATTTTACATGGGTGCTGGGATCAGGACTCAGGACCTTATGGTTGTGCAGTGCCTACCCACTAAGTCATCTCTCCAGCCATGCCTAGAAATCTCATGGCCCCGGATTCTTCAGCAGTCTGCCACTGGCTTGCCTCACTGTTTTACTTGGCTTCCTTCAAATCTTTCCTCGGTAGTTCTTTCAGCAATGATAAAGCTCAGCCATCCAGTCTAAAACACAACAACCCTGCACCCGACTTTAATTTACTCAGGAGCACGAAGCCCTAATAGTACCATTATCCGTGTTATAGCTGGGGTGTTAAGTGGGGACAGACATGAAAGGAATCCTCGGGTGTGGGCTCCTGGGATGCGTTCAGTGTCATTACCTGAGCTGCTCAACCTTGTCCCAAGTGCTTCCAGCTCTGAGTGGCTCGGCAGTGCCCTTGTCATCAGGGCAGACTCCCGAGGAGAGACCTACTTCTGTGTTTTCTTTGTTCAAGGAACATGACAGAGAAGAAGATGGTGGTGCTGGGGTGGTGATTGAGAAATTTAGTCTCTGTGTGGTAGGCATTCTGGAAAAAACAAGAGAGCTCTTGTGTTTTTGGTTGGCACAGGGAACTTTTCTTCTGAGTTATAGTAACAGTCCTGTTAGTGTGGACCTACCGTGCACGGAGTAGTGTGTTTGGCACTTCGTATAGCCTGTCTGCACAAACCCTCATGGTAAGTTTGAGCCACAGGGACGGCTGGGCTCACTTTTCTGTGAAAAAACAGGACTCAGAGAGGTGAAGGGACTTCCCCAGGTCCCACGTCTGGTTGACTGTATCACCAAGATATGAACCCCACGACTAGAAATGGCACAGTCCAGGTCTGCTTCAGCGTGTTCTCCTGCTGTGGAGCTCTCCTAAGAGCTGAGGGAAAAATTATTTTAGAAATCAGTTAATAAATATGCATTCTTTATTTATGAGACAGTATCCGGTGTGCTTCACTAGTGGGTTGCTTCTAGTATCAGATTGGCAAGCTAGAGTCAGGTAGTAATTGTAACTGAATGGATTACATGATTTCTATGTTTTTACATTTAAATCTATTAAAATCACAGCACACTAGGGCATTGGTGTAGGCTAGTGACACATTTGAGTCATGCGTGGTGTTGACATATCAAGAAGTTCCACTCATCACCAATTCTGTCAGTAGGATCTTTGTTCCCCAGTATCCTAGCCCTGCAGATATGGCTGTGACTTTTTAATAACCATGCTACAGGGTGAGTTCTCTCTTCGAAATCTAGCTGGAGGTATCTATTACCTAGTTTTCCCTCCTTACTGTCAGAAAAATATGGGACTGAAGCCTCCTAGGGAGCTTTGGCTTACTGATCCAGCCCCGGATTTGAAAGCGTACGGTCAGGCCGTCATGGTGGGCAAGGCATGGTAACGTTCACGTTGTCTTGCTAATATGGTAGTTGTACACAGGAGCCTGCTTGCCTATATCTTAGCAGTTCAGGGAACAGAGGGTGTGGGTGGATACAGGACCAAGCTATAATTTATCCCGTCTGCTGCCCCGGTGACCCACTTTATTGTAAAGGGTCCCCAAGCAGTGCCACTAGCTTGGGTACCAAGTGTTCAGTGAATTCAGGGTTGGGTGGAGTGAGCCTTTCTCACTCAAACCATAATGGGGTACAACCACGTCTAATAGGGGCTTTGTTAAAGTCTGGACTCTCTTCCTGCTTGGAAAATCTACTTTCTGCTGTGTTTATTCCAGAGGGGGAAGGGGAGAGAGTGAGGTAGGTCTCAGGTTAGGTCTGCTTGCTAGTGGCTCTGACATGTCCTCTTTGTGGTCTCTCCAAGCTCCAGGCCTTCCTCATCAGCACCCAGCCCTGCACTGTGGGCTCCCTTCCTCCCACACAGCAGCTTCGGAGTGAGGCTATCTGCCTAGACCAGCTGTCTTGGAACAGAAAGGAGGAGTGCATTGTGGGATATCGGGATTATACCATGAGTTGGAGGAGCTGTAGATGGATGACTGGTGGGGTGGGCAGCCTTGGAGGTCCTGGAAAATCTGCTTTCTCCTCAGCCCCCTTCAGATAAACCTGCCTTCACTAAAACCCTAGTGTGGCAGGTAGATTCAGATAACTATTTCTATCTTATGAAAATTTCCTTTGGAGGGCACAGAGGCCGGCATTCTCCGAGGCTCATGTGTTTTGTGCTTCAAACCGTGGTGGGAAAGGAAAAAAAAAAGCCAATAACTTGGCCTTCGGGCATGCTGCCTTGTGCAGTGGCTGGTCCATCACTCAGTTGTCTCTGGCTGTTATCTTGCAGATCCTTGGATATGTGTGTGTGAGGGAGTGGCAGAGGAGGCTCAGTGCCCCAGAAACTTGATTTGTGGAGCAGGGCCTGTGGGAGGGATTGATCACTGGAGATAGCCTGCATTTGTCCTCACTGAGCTGGGCCTGTTTAAATATGTAAATGCCACTGTATCAGGGACTCGGGTGGCAGTGTCCCCGCAGGGCTGGCCAGAGGGGGCGCGGGGGGGGGGGGGTGTGTTGGGAAGCTTCTCTGAAGCACATCCTGGACTTGCTTGCCTGTTTCCTGTGCTTATCCAACTGCCGCTGTTCTCTCTAAGGTCCTTGCTGTACCCATTCTCCTCTCTAGTGTGCTACCACAGCCGCCTGTGCCCTCTGAGATGACTTTCCCACCCACAGAAACCTTTTTAGCCACGATGCTAAGAAGTTCTTTTTATTTTTGAAAGTAATCTTTCCCCCTGTGGAAATAGTATTTGGGTAGGGAAGGCAGAGCTGTGGGTATGTCCAAAGGGGAAATAACTCACCTGTTATCTTAGCCCTCAAAGGGAGTTCAGTTTTTGTCGGCCGTGCTGGGATTTATTCCCTCCCTCCCCCAAACTCTTCCCATGCCTTCCACTCACCAGTACAAGAGGACTATCTTTCCATGTCAACAAACATGTTTCCATGGCAGCAACTTTAGGGCTGCGTACTATTCCACAATGTGGACCTGCCACGGCTTACGGTTGTTCTGGGTGTGCAGCCAGTATTCAGCTTGTTACATGTTCAGTTTAGAATTTGTTCTCTACTAACACCATCGCAGCTATTTGCACAGTTTTGTCTTTTTTTCTTAGCATATATTAATTATACATAGTAGCCTCATTATGGCACTTTTCATAAGTGAATATAATGTATTTTGATTGTGCTCTCTCCCATTACCCTCTCTCATCCCCCTTCTAACTCCCACTGATCCATTTTCTCTTTTCAACTAGCCTCCCTTCTCCTTCCTATTATTTATTCATTTTTATTTATATTTGGTAACCCAATGAGGAGTTTAATTAGGGTTGCCTATATGACCCCTTGGTAAGGAGTCACTTACAGGAACATGGACATCTTCCAGTGCCTATACCCCTGAAGAAAGCGTCTCCTCCTTTCCCATTAGCTGCCCCTTGGGAGGGGTGTGTTCCCATGAGCCCCTCCTCTACCCAGGACGAAATGTTAATGAGCCCAGTCTTTGTATAATGTTTTATTATTTCCTGGAAGCAGAGCCGTGAGGTCATAGAGTCTGGTGCTAGTCACAGTGGGGGCGTGGCCTGTGCCAGGGGAGAGAGCTGGGGGAGGGGACTGCCCTGAGTGCCAAACTGTGCCTCTGCCACTTGCTGTCTGGGACTTGGAGGAGATGGCTTGTTCTGGGTATCGTGTCCTCTGTGTGCAGTGGGAAGGGCACTGGACCGGGCAGGCCAACTGTGATGACCTAGATAAAAGGTTTGCATACAATATGGTAGAAGAATATTTCTTCCACCGTAACTCTTTCTTCTTTCTAAGTATGCCTGGAGAGATCAGGCTTATCCTACAAGGAAGAAGAGTAGTGTGTGTGTGGTGGGGGTGGGGTGGGGGGGGTGGGGGGGTCAGAGGATACATCTCAAGGCCAGTCAGATTTAAATGAGCACAGAGTGAATGGATTCTTGTCTCCAGGGATACAGAAGAGTTTCTGTAGAGGTGTGTAGAAAAGTCATAATAGCAATGGTTCCTGGCGTAGGTTATGGTTCTGGAATGCTCTAAGAGTTTCTTCTATGTGAGCTATTTCAATCTCACAGAAGGGTCATGTGATAGAAACTATGGGAGAAGAGGGGTTAATAACTCTCCCAGCGTCAGGCAGAGAGTAAGCAGAGAGGTGGAATTTGATTGCAGCTGTGAATCTCCTCCCACCCCTTCCATCCCATAATGATTTGTTCCATGTGGACCTTAAGTGTGCTCCACAAAGCTCCTCTCATACTGTGTGGTCGCAGTAGGCCTGTGTATGTGTCTTCTCAGGCTACACAGTGTACCATCTCAGGCAAGGGCCATGTCCTAGGCCATTGGTACCGAATCCCTAGCACAGGGCTATACCAATCCTTGAATGACTGGAGAAGGGAGCATGCCAGGACAGGAGACAGGTCACCTTGTCCAGAGCAGAGTGTGTGTTGGTGTCTATGGCAGGAGAACTTTCGGGACACCAGGCTGGGCTCATCTGAATGGTGACTGCACATACAAACTGGGACACATTTAGAAAAATTAATCAATAGGATGATTCAGGTGAGATGCCTGGAGCCCAGGTTGAGAGGAACTTTTCCAGTCATGTAGGAGATGAGAAGAAGCCTGGGTATTACTGAGAGTAGGAGCAAATGAATTAGGCAAACAAAGCAGTCCTTGCGACAGGAAACCCACAGGATAGTGGGGATGGCTCAGTTGGTAAAGCACTTGCCTGGAAATCATGAGGATCCGAGTTTGATCTCCAGAGCCCACATGAAAAAGACTGGGTGTGGTACCCAAGCTTGAAGTCCTAGTGCTGGAGAGGCAGAGACAGGCAGATCTCTGGGGCTTGCTGGGTAGCACACCTACTCTATTTGGCAAGTTCCAGGCAAGTGAGAGACCTTGTCCCTTCAAATAAGTGGATGGTGCTTGGGAAGTAATGGTCGATGTTGTCTTCTTGCCTCCAGAGAGGGAGAGGGTGCTGGAGGGGGAGGGGAAGAGGGAGGAGGTAGAGGGAAGAGATACAGAGAGACAGAGACAGAGATAGAGGAGGGGGAAAAAGAAAGAGAGAGAGGAGACCCCGCAGGCCTTGGCTATGGTTGAGAGCAGGAGGGTTGCCTGAGAGTAGAGAGAGAGGCATTAATGACTCCTGACATCTTGGGCTTGATATGCTGAGAGGTGAAGAGAGGCTTAAGTGGAACATTTTGAAAGAAGGACATTTGGAGAGCAATGGAACTTTGCCATGAAAGCTGGGAAGTGTCAGGAGGCCCTGGCAGGATGTCTATCAGAAGTAATGGACTTTTGTTTCCCTAAAGATGCTAGGAGTCCTACAGGGTAGCTTAGGAGTCACAAAAAGCCTGCTCTGTACCTGGTGCAACATTTTTCAGGGTGTCATCCAGGCCTAGCAGGTGTACAGAGATCCCAGAGAGGGGACACCCATAAGCTTCCAGGAAGGTGAGAGCTGCCACCATGGTAACTGGCTGATTCTTGACTCTTCTCTGTTTATTTTCCCCAGGAATGTGGACCATTGTATTTATTAGTTAAATTATTCTTGTATAATTGAATTATATTTTATTCTTTATTTAAATAATTAAAGACATGGTAACATGGGCCTTCCTAGAAATGAAGACTCAGACACTGCCTTAGACGTAATGGTTAGGCCGGGCAGTGGTGGCGCACGCCTTTAATCCCAGAACTTAGGAGGCAGAGGCAGGCGGATCTCTTGAGTTCAAGGCCAGCCTGCTCTACAGAGTGAGTTTCAGGACATCTAGGGCTACCCAGAAAAAAACGCTGTTTGGAGAGGATGGTTGAAAAAAGATGGTTCTGAAGTCAAGAGCCCAGGATTTGAAGCCTTGTCATGTCATTTCCTAGCGGTGACCTTGGACACATCCAAAACTGATAACATTGATACAAGTGCTAGAGTTTCTAGGAAGGCTCAATAGAGAGTGTGGGAAAGCATCAGCTCATTGCCTGCTTCATGGATATTGTCAATAGATATTAATTTTCTTTATACACACTGACAAGGGCACTTAGCACCCCAGGGGAATCCCTGGTTGTGTTCTGCGTACCAGGTTTTGGAATTGTTAGACCTAGGGATGCAGCCTGTAGAACTGTCAATTGGCCAAAATGGCTAGCATTCTGGATCCCGTGCCAAGGGCAGGCCCCAAATGTGCCCTTCATGATCTTGGACTGACACAGGCCTCGCCCTCTCTCTGTAGTGTACAGACTCATCACCTCCATTTTACAGACTAAGGCTTGGGTGAAGTCGCTTCCCCTAAGTCCCAGGGCAAATTGCCAGCATTCCGTTGCCATGTTTCTCAGTAGGGCAGGAAACTAAACAGTTTGGTTTGGATAGCTATCTGCATCCCTATTCTGGGTGCTCAGAAGCAAGTTACATAGTATCTTGAAATGAAAGACTTGTATCAGCTCTCTCTTCTTCCCGTTACTGGAGTCATATTCACATATAATAAATTCCTAAAGAAGCAGGACCGCTGCCCTTGGTTACAACCTGGCTCACACAATAAAGGACAATGCCAGGCCTTGAGATGTATGTCTGTAAAAAGGCAGGATGTCAGCTGCCTGTGGTGGTATATACCTGTGATCTTAGTACTTGGGAGTCGAATGCCAGGAAATCAGGAGTTCAAGGCCAGCTTTGGCTACATACTGAGTTCAAGGCTAGCCTATGTTACATGAGACCTTATTGCAAAAAAGAAAAAAATAACCTACAAAAATGTCAGGATATTTCTACTTACCACTCCCCCAGCTCCTGACATCACAGGAATGCAGCTGCTGGCCTTGCTGGGCAGGTGGGGAGATGGTTGTCAGCAGACCCCGGGCCTATGTTTTGGCTAGGAGCATATATCATTTTTCTATCATAGCTGAGGGGGTAAGAGATTCGGGGGCACACAAACCTTTCAAGGCCGAGAGAAAACAGCCACAAGGAACTAGAATGGAGAGGGCTTAGAAGGGATCTGATCCAGGTTCAATATTTTTACAATGCGCTTTGTCCAAGGATGTGTAGAGGGTTTGTAAAAGAGCTGGTACTGGATACCAGGGCTCCTGGAGGCAACCAGCAACTCTGGAGTCCAGCCTTTGAGGTCCACCCTAGTGTGGAAGCCTTGGGCTTACCAGAGAGGGGCTCCTTGCTGCTTACACAACTGCAGATGCAGACATAGCAGGCGCTGGATGAATCTTTGGCTTCTTTTCTTTTGGGTCCTGTGGAGCCATTGTTGGCTTGTAAAGAAAGCCCCGCCATTTAAAATGGTCCTTAGGGATGAACAAGCCTACCTAAGATGCATCTCTCCTGGGTTTTTGTTTGTTTTTGCCTCAATTTCAGTTTACCATAGAGTCACACAGGACTTTTCTCACTTTGCTCCCTACTTGGGTAACTGGGCGGGGGCTCTCTTCCACCCCTAGATGGTACTGCAGAGAAGACAAAGAGGGACGCTGGCCAGGTGTGTGGAGCTCCAAACGTCTATTACCCAGCCTGGTAGTGCATGGTTCTTCTGACCAAATGGTACTTGTAAGGCCCTGCAGGCTGTGGGTTCCGCTCTGAAGTAGTGAACAGGAGAGAACGTGATGACATCATGATTTTGGGGTCCCCGCAGGAGAAAAGCAGGGCATGGGCCTCAACTACCCTTCCCACTCTGCCTCCTCCTACATCTGCTTCTTCCTGGCAAATTTCCAGATGCAGAATGAAGGCCCCTGGGAAATGCAAGCTACGGAGGTCAGCCCGAGGCACTGGGAGAGCCGGGAACAGGAGCGACAAGCAGAAAACACATGGCAGTTGTATTCTGCAAAGGCAGACAGACAGACCTGGCTTTGAATCCCTGGCTTTGCCAATTGGGGAGTCATTTATCCTTTCTCACCCTTGAGTTCCCCACCTGTAAGATGGGATCCGTGTCTTGTAACAGTAGGGATTGGAGGCTGCCTGTCTGACTGCAGTTACGATGCCCTCCGGCCAGCAGCAGATGCCGGGTGCTGTGATTTGTGTCCCAGCTGAAGGAGTTGAGCTGCAGAGGGAAGGGGCTGTGTGTCAGTGCCATGGGCAGACGCTGGGAATGCGATGCGCCTTGTGGCTCCCAAGGCCTCGGCTTTGTCTCTTGGACACTCATCCTATAATTGCTTTCAGTCACTGCTTTCAGTCTCTGGGAACCACTGGCTCAGATACCCACTGCGTGCTCCAAGTTGGGCTGATGAAAATGTGCCAGAGTCATTAAGTTATCAGTAGGGAAGGCAGCCGCTTCTCCCCGGCAGGAAGGATTCTGCTGTCTGCTGTAGCCGGCTTTGTTCACAGAAACTGTCCCCCCAGCCCCCTCCAGCCAACCCCAGATGACGATTGGAGTAGGGTAGGGGGATAGGGGACATGCTGTCCCTGCTCTGGGACAACACTGATGGCATTCGTAACTCTAGCCTGGAGGTCCCATGTGGAGAACCCAGCTCTGGACCAGGAATGTGGGCAAAGCTATTTCTGCAGCTTGACAGATGGATCTGCCCCAGGGGGATGGAGAGAGGGAGGCAAGCTGGACTTCCCTTGTCACAGCCATCGCTCTCCATGCGCACACGCTGTGCCAGGAACACAAAATTCAGGTGCTTGCTTGCCAAGGTGAAACGAAGGACCTTAGGCTGCGTGCAGATGGGGCTGACTGGTCCCAGGGGTGATGGCTGCAGAGGTACATGACGCAGGGGAGTGGGCCCTGGGGAAGGAGGCTATAGAGAGAAGCTGGGGGTTCGGCCCTCTCTGCATGCTTCAGCAGTCTTGGGGCTTAGCCTGATTCCCTGCGACAGCTCCTTCCAGAGCAGGATTGCCGACTTGATGAGAGGGGAGCAGATGGCGACAATACTTTATTTTCAGAATGTTATTTTTCTCCTTACCTTCTTTCCTACTCTACACCATTACCCCAGACTTCGGAGGAGAAACAGCCAGCTCCCTCCCTGTTGGGGTTTATTGTCTTTGCTGAGCCCCTCTGAGGGCAGTGGGGGACGATGACAGCTGACGGTGACTGAGACTCACCATAGATCCACTTTTAAATTGTTGTCTTATGACTTTCTCCACGTGCTGTCACAGTGAGCCCATTCTAGGGAGGGGGTATGCAGGTGCAGAGAGGCTTAGTGGCCCACCGAGATCATGCAGTCAGCAGTTTCAGGCTGAGTTTGAACCCACCCAGTTCAGATGTGGACTAGTCAGATGCTGGTGCAGTTCCCCCTTCTCCAATGACAAAACTGATCAAGGCCAGCACAGCTGATCACACTGGCACAATGACCAGTGAACTGCCCTAGGCAGACTTCCAGGAATCCACTCTCATCTCAGTCGCTCGGGGCCTAGGTTCACCCTGGTGGATTTAAAGCTTTCAGCTAGAATAATTCTCAAATCTCCACTCCCAGATTTCCAGGGCAAGATAAAATCTAGAGGGGCTGGAGAGAGAGAGAGAGAGAGAGAGAGAGAGAGAGAGAGAGAGAGAGAGAGAGAGAGAGAGAGAGAGCTCAGTTGGTGAACTGCTTGCTCTCCAAGTATAAGGACCTGGAACCCATGTAAAAAGCTAGGTGTGGTAGTGTGTGCTTATAATCTGAGCACTGGAGATATATAGACAGGTGTTCTTGGGGCTCACTGGCCAGCTAGTCTACCCTATAGTGAACTCCAGAACATAGAGAGCATTCACTACACACGTACACACAACATACGCATGCATGCTGGCACACACATGTGCAGAAGTATTTCAAGATGGTAACCACAGAACATGAAACCCAGTACGAAGCTCTTTCTGATTGTCCAGATCAATTGCCTATGAAATTGGCCCTTAGTGTTTGGAGTGACTGGAAAGTAGGATTAAACACAGAAGGTCGGTGTCCTTGCTAGCTTGCCTACAGCAGTCAACACAAGTTTTCTAAAATACATATGCCCATCCAAATGTCCCACTCTGATTCCATTGCAGTTCAATCAGAATAAATCACAGACTCTTGACCTCTTCTCTCACCCCATGATGATGTCACTTGGAAGACTAGGTCTTAGTATCAGTAGCTTTGTTTGGAGCTCAACAAACAAATGGAGTATCTCCTTCATTAACTCCAGTTCCTCCTAACTCGCCTTTCAAGCTGCCTCGCTGGCTGTCTCCCTCCAGCCTGTGACTTGCTCACAGACCTGGTAACTCATTACATCCCTCTCCTTAGTAGCTATAGTCCCCGTTCTCACCAGCTGCCCTGTCTCCTACTGGAAGGAGTAGTCTATTAGCCTTTGCTACATCCTCATTTCCTGGAGCATGCCAACCATCTGCAGCCTTGTTTCAGCTTCCAGAAGGTCATGGAGTATCTTCTTGTTGGGGTGGCCTTCCAAGGGCCATATGCAATGGTCCCCTCTTGGTCTCTACCTCTTGGCCTTACTTAGTGTGGCTGCCTCTAAGCCTGAGTCTGCTCACCTTTAAGACTGGTGCATTTGTCACTTTTATGTTGCTGCAATACAACACCATGACCAAGGAAACCAATAGTTATAGCTTGTCTTTTGCTGCTTTGTGGGTTCTCCTTTTATTCCACCCTTTCTGTCCACCCTTTCAACCCCTTAATACTAGACGAGAGAGAGAGAGGAGAGAGAGAGAAAGAGAAGAGGAGAAGGGAGAAGAAAAGAGATCCCTGAGTAAAGTCATGGGGCAGAAAGGGGGAAACATTATTGTTAAACAACTTCCTGCTGATTGGTATGTGTATTTCCTTGGAGCAAGTTTGATTTTTGCCATCAGGATATTTAAAAAACTGTGACCAGCAACTAACCAACCCTGCCTCTCAGGTCCCTAGCATTTATATGTCCTCTGAAAAGTCCCCAAAATTTCAAATATCACACAGTTGAGGAAACTATCCACAGCTGGAAAAAAAATCCTATCCCTGCTAGAGCAACGAGGCAAATCATAAAGAGCTGCTGTGGACATCTGCAGCAGCCCCATATCCCATACCTGGGATTAAAACAAAAACATCTTTATGTTTGTGTGTTTTTTAAAGGAGCCCCAAATTCCAAAACTCTCACTATAGACAGAAGCAAGAATTTATTTGGACTTTTAGTTTCAGAGGGTTAAGAGCTTGTCCCGGCAGGGAATCATGGGAGCAGGAACAGGTGAGAACTCACATCTTGAACCATAAGCAGGAAGCAGAGAGAGTGAACTTGAAATGGCTTGAAGCTTTTAAACCTCAAAGTCCACCTCCCACCCGCAGTGACACTTCCTTCAGTAAGTCCACACCTCCTAAGCCTCCCAGACAGCCCTGCCAGCAGGGGACCAAGTGTCTGAGTGCCCCAGACCACAGTGGGGGATGCTTCTCATTCAAGCCACAACCATGGGACTGTGAGCTGTTATGAGCCTACATGTTGCTGCATTCAGAATCCCAGGTGGGACCTCTGTGCTTCTGTTCTGAGACCTTCCTCCTGTGGAATATGCTTCTGCCTCTCATGTTAACTCATTTAAAAAAAGGAATCTCAAGTTTTCATCTCTATCGGTCCTCTCTACGGTTTTCCTTGCTGTATCTCAGCACTCATAACTTCCAGTGCCACGGTGCCTATGGCCCAACCACATTGCTCTCTCCATGAGAATAGAAGGTACCACAGGCCAAACCCATGCCCATTTTCTTTCTTCCTTAAATCTGATTTTTCTCCTATATTTTATCAGCTCACCCAAATCAGGAATCTGGGCATCTTACTCATTTCCCTTATCTGACATCCAAGAGCCTGTGGCAGTCAGACCCCATGCTGGCTATTGCAGATGTAGTGTGTTAGCATGTGCGAATGTACAGGGTCTGTCTCACTGGCTGCCTGTAGGAGTGATGTGGATTAGTCCTCGGAAGGTGAACACCAGGGTCCTGATGATTGGCAGGACCTCCCTGGGGAAGGGCATCAGAACGAGGAGCCGAAGGATGATTAGATGCTCGGCAGGCAAACTGGGGGTGGGGAGCAGGCTATGCAGTGGATGAGCATGCTCGAAGGCTCTGTGGTAAGGAGAAAAACTGCTTCAGAACTAAGCAGGAGGGCAAGGAGGAGGCAGGACCTGGCACCAGATGAAGCCGGGTCTGGGTAGGGCACCTCAGCGACAGCCATGATAGTTGGCACCACGTTGTATTCTTACTCTGCTTTTTACCAGATTCTGTCTTGAACCCCTCTCCCCATGATTCATTTCCACCCATAAGGCCATTTTATTTTTTCACCTACCGGCAAGGCCAATAGTGTCCTGCCATCTTTAAATTCATCCTGTAAGCAGTATGCTAACATATGGACCAGACTAAGTTGCTCTTCTAGGTTAACTGCATCCCTTCATCCCTCACTGTTGGGATAGAGTCAAGTCCAGTGCCTTTCTTGTTAGCTCCCTCCTCCCACCCCTCTTCTTTGCTGCAGCTTTCTCAAATGGCTCCCAGTGCCAAATGACTATGTTCTGGAGCCGCAGGTGAATCTTGCTCATCTCCTGCAAGGGGTTCTTTTTTTTTGTGTGTGTGTGGTTCCTTTTTTATTATTTATTTAAATTTTTTTTTTTAATATATGAGTGCTCTGCTGCATATACATCTGCCTGCCTGAAGAGGGCATCAGATCCCCCTATAGATGGTTGTGAGCCACTATGTCGTTGCTGGGAATTGAACTCAGGACCTTTGGAAGAGCAGCCAGTGCTCTTAACTGCCATCTCACCAGGTTCTTACTCTAGGAATCCATTCTCCCCCAGCTCGAGTCATCAACTGCCTGTCCGATCCCCCGCTCAGCCATGCCTGCTCACACAGCCGTTCCTATCTCTCCTTTATAGGCACATCTCTTTGGCTACGCTGAGAGCTACTTGGAAGAGAGGGATCTGGGCCCCTTGTCTTCATCTTTCCATTGCCACTGAGCTAGCATGTATTAGCATTTAATTAGCACATTGCTGAAGGTCTAGTGATAAAGGACAGACACTGTTCAAATGAGCCACAAAAGAAGGGGCTCCATCCTGAGGCACTTTACAAGGGAGTCTGGCTTCTGGGACTTCCTGAGCTGCCTGGATCTGGGTTTTCTAGTGGCCAATCTCCTGCCTCGAGGGAAGCTCTGCCCTACCCCCCACACACTAGGAAGGTAGGTAGACCAGGTTGGTTAGAGTCAGGCCTAAATCTTCTCAAGCTTTAGAACTAAGAGCTTCTAGGATAATGTGGGTTCCCTGGTTTGTGGGTTCCCTGGATTGTGGGTTCCCACAATCCCCATTGCTTCTGATTCAAGGGCAGGTGAGGGAGCTCCTGAGAATTTGCTTCTGTAACAAGTTCCCAGGTAAGGCTGGTAGTACTTCTCTGGGAACCACATGTCGAGAATCCGTGCTCTAGCAAAAGAATTCATTCTCTAGAGTACCACCCTCTACAGTGTTAGGAGATGGATAGCTTCACTTGGGTTTGGCTTTGTAGGTTTTTTTTTTTTCTTTTTTATTTTTTTTAATGTTTCTTTTGTTTTAATTTATATTTATTTTATTTATATGAGTACACTGTTGCTGTCTTCAGACACACCAGAAGAGGGCATCGGATCCCATTACAGATGGCTGTGAGCCACCATGTGGTTGCTGGGGGATTTGAACTCAAGACTTCTGGAAGAACAACCAGTGCTCCTAACTGCTGAGCCATCTCTCCAGCCCTTTTTTTAAAAAAAAATATTTATTTATTTATTTATTATATGTAAGTACACTGTAGCTATCTTCAGACACTCCAGAAGAGGGCATCAGATCTCATTATGGATGGTTGTGAGCCACCATGTGGTTGCTGGGATTTGAACTCAGGACCTTTGGAAGAACAGTCAGTGCTCTTAACCACTGAGCTATCTCTCCAGCCTGGCTTTGTAGGTTTTAAGAGCCATTAGTGTGAGATTAGTGTTCATCTTAGTTTAAAGTTTCCATTGATGTGAAGAGACACCATGACCATGGCAACTCTTATAAAGGAAAACATTTAATTGGGGCTGGCTTACAGTTTCAGAAGTTCAGTCCATTATCATCATGGCAGGAAGCATGACATCGTGTAGACAGACATGGTACTGGAGAAGGAGTTGAGAGTTCTACATCTTGATCTTCAGGCAGCAGAATTGTGCCACACTTGGGCATAGCTTGAGTATAGGGACCTTAAAACTCACCTCCACAGTAACTCACTTCCTCCAACAAGGTCACACCTATCCCAGCAAGGCCAAACTACCTAATAGTGCTACTATTCCTTTTAGGCTAAACATTCAAACTCATGAGTCTATGGGGAGCCCATCCGTATTAAGACCACCACAGTGTGGATAGATGAATAAGATACTACAGGCTTGCCTCTACCCCTGGCTCTCGTCTCTTCCACAAGTGTTTCTATGTCCTTTCATCAGCCAATCGACAATTATATATTGTAGAATGTGCATGGCAGCAGATTAGGCGGAGCTGTGGATATCAGTAAGTCAGCAGGAAAGCACCCTGAAGGGAAGACTGCAGGGGTAGACCGGATCATTTCTCAAGTCCTGAGGAGGAGCACCTGCCCTGAAGGGTGGGGAGTTCTCATCCCTGGAGTCCCAGAACAGGCTTCTGGAGTAGTAGTGCTATAATCTTAGTGGATGGTTAGTCTGGGTGACAGTTAAGATCTTGAAATTCTATGATTAAGAAAAAAAGCACCGGTTGGCCCAGCAATGCAGGAACAGCTCACTTAGGATCATGGGTGGATCTGCGGAGGACCAGGCTGCCTTGTGCAAACACTGTCAGCATCTCTAGTTTGAATCGTCATGCATCCTCATCAATGGTGTGTTTGGTGACTAAGTGGATTCACATCCAATGGCCCTGTAATTTGTTGCTTATTGAACTCAGATCATTTAAAAGGTTAAATGGAAAAAGCCACAAGCAGGTAGAGAGTGTATCTCAAGGGCCTCTTCTGGTCCTGCTTCCTAAGTCACATGGAACTGAGATGCAAGGCACCATCTTAGTTTGGTTTGAGAGAGAAAGAGAGATGGGACAGGGGGAAGGGGGAGGGGGAGAGAGAGGGAGACTTTGAATTTATAGCTGCTAGGCCTCCAGCTTGAATTTTAAATACTCATCAAGGATGTCCAACCAATACCAGATTCTACAGAATAGGTTGAAGGATCAAAGGTTTTTTGTTTTTTTTGTTTTTTGTTTTGGAGGGTCCAGTCCTTGAGATGTGACAAACAAGGATGATGTCTCTTGCCCATTAGTTACCGTTTATTGAACAGCTATTGTGTTAGATTCAGTAAGATTCTTTACAAATACTATTTATGATCTTTTAATTAACCTTCAAAATGAGTATTATCATCTTCATTTCCAGAGAAAAGGCACCCAGAGACAGTATATATCTTGTCCAGTTTCATATAGTAAAACTTTCTTACCCAGTTTTGGAAGTTGATATAACTATAAAATCGAGCTCTGATAAAGATAGTTCAAAAATTAAAGCTCTATGCATCTGAGTTCAGATGCAGTATTATCAAGTTGAATCCAGCAGTGTATCCGTTGAATAATATACTCTGACCAAATGGAGCGTGTTCTAGGAGCACAGGAATGGTTCAATAATAGGAAATACTAGGAAACCAACCTAATTCACCATATCCATAAACTAAAGAAAGGCCAAGTATTAGCAGATGCTTAAAGGGCAGTCGATAAAAACTTTCTTAAAATAAGATTCTAAGTCAGGAGTAATAGGAACTTCTTAAATTTAATAAAGGCTAAAAATTAGCGGCAAAGTCATTCAAAGCAGTGAGACCCTAGATCCAGGTTCATAAAAGTAGGAGATGCCCAATTCTGCCATTTGAAACTATTGTCCTGGCTATTACTCAAAATGAATTATGCTAATTAGAAGTAGTTTACTTAAATAAGGGAGAGAAGAGAAATGGTGCTATCTAATGTCGCCAACCCCATGAGAAGCTGAGGAAAAGACAAGCTCTGAGAAGTCCTTATGGTAGTGCCTAATGGTGCTTCCAGTGATGGTCATGGCCACAGAGCTGAGGCTTGAGCACAGGTCTGATCCCCTGAAGCATTTATGGTCAACAGTGATCGGGTGATAGTCCCCGAGAGCCAGCCCATCCCCCAGTGCTCTGGCAAAGTCCGCCTGGCTTGGTCTGCGGGGAGGGCAGTAAGATGAGCATTTGGGACTACAGTTTCACTTTGAAGACCCAAAAGCTCCTCCCAAAGCCTGAGATCTGGGCTGTGTGTGTGAGGCACAGTTGGCCACTGCCCTGAGGTCACTTTGCCTGCCTTTGGCTGTCTAGGTCAGGAGCAGCTGCAGTACTGAGCGACCTCCTTCCTTCTTGCCTCTAAGATGCCATTTTCGTGTCATCAGTTGCCTTTTGTCTCAAGTTGTCTCATTTGAGAGAGGCCTGGGGTGCCAGAGGCTAATTGGAGCATTGAGGTCACAGGCGCTTGGCTACGACAGTCCCCAGGATGCCTTGGTCTCATTGTGTTCGTGGTGAGCGTAGAGCTCATTTTCCTGGCATAAATCACAGGGTGATACTCGGAGAGTCTTACCCCATGGAAACTTTCCTGGTTCCTACAGACTCAACCACAGGGCAGCAGATGGGTCAGGTCACTGCAGAGGAATCCAGGGGGCCTGGGTTCTGGTGGCTTTTCCACTGCTGTGTGCCCCACGCACGTCACTTCCTGTTACTGGGCCTCATTTGCCTCATTGATGACCTGAAATGTTGGACTGGATAAGCTTCCAGTGATAAATTGGATTCAAAGCTATGACAATCCCCATTTCTGCGTGCTCAGGGCCATTTGCAGGGCCCTGTGCAGGGCTGGGAGTATGACCTAGTGACAGAGTACTTGCCTAGCATCCATAGCTCCATAGCAGACACACAGTCAAACAGTGCTTGCCTCAGTACTCTGGGCTGTGCATCTTCAGTGAGGTAAGTACTGTTATCATTCCCATTTCATCTCTAAAGCGACGGAGGCACTGAGCAGACCACCGACTTGCCCAAGGTTTCTGCAGGCAGAATGGCGGCCCTTCCACCACGCGTAGTCTCTGCGTTCTTATACCTCTTTTGTGTCCATGAGCCATTGTGTTTACAGTGGTATGGGTCTGAGGGTAGGAAGTGTTTTTAAGGGGAAGCCTGGCTCTGGTGTAGACAACTGGGGACCATTGCCCTGGAGTATGAGAGAGTGACCAAAGAAGTTGCTGACATTGTCCTCCATCATGTCTTCTCTTTGCTTTTCTAGTCTGTGGCAAGCGCTACAAGAACCGGCCAGGACTCAGCTACCACTACGCTCATACTCACCTGGCCAGCGAGGAGGGAGACGAAGCCCAAGACCAGGAGACCCGATCCCCACCCAACCACAGAAACGAGAACCATAGACGTGAGTTTCCTCTTGTAAGGTTAGGGGCTTGAGGGACGGGACAGGTAGTGTGGGGAAGAATCTTTTTCTTTCCACTCTGGCATCTGGCAGTAAAAACCCATGATGGGTCCCTGCAGTCTGCAGGAAGTTGATTCCTAAGCTCAGCCAACAATCACACCTATGGCTGAGCTGAGCCACCAGCTAAGAGTCAGCGGGTCAGAATGCATGTGGTCAGCCTTGCCTCCAGAGAGAGGCGGGCTGATTCATGAGTGTCCTGCAGAAGGGGAGTGTCCTCACCTGGCCGCTGTCAAAGGCTAGACCTGTCTACCCTTTTCCTCAGCTTCAGAAGGTCTGCTTACAGCTGTTGAGACTGATGTTTGTTGACGGATTACTATGGTTTTCCTGTATGGGTCACTACTTAGGGTACAGAGCCCACCGGCTCTTGATGGATATATCACTTGGGGTGACACTTGGCTCTGAAGACTCAAAGTGATCCTGCAGATCTTTGTGTCTATTCTTTCTCTCCTTGCTCAATTTCTAGTTATGAATTAGGAATCAAAGAGGAGCTTAGCATTTACCACTTGACTGGCTCTCTACCATCTATTATGGTTGCTGGGCTAACAGAAACCTCCAAGCCGGATGTGGTCATGGAAGCTGTTAAGCTTGCTTCCAGATCTGGGTCTTACTGAGATCACTGGAGTGAAGGGTATTTGTGCACGTGTGGAGTGGGCTTTGTTTTCTTTATGCAATTTTTTGGTATATATTCTTTTAATGTTTTTAGATATAATTTATTATTTCATGTATATGAACATTTTGCCTGCATGCATGTGTGTGTACTACATGCATGTACAGTGCCTACTGATGTCAGAAGAGTATGCTGGATCTCCTGGGACTGAAGTGACAGATGATGGTTGAGAGCCACCATGTAGGTAATGGGTATTGAACCTGGGTCCTCTAGAAGAGTATTAAGTGCTCTCAACCACTGATCTGCCTCTCTAAGCCCTGGATCCGCCTCTCTAAGCCCTGGTGTGTGTGTGTGTGTGTGTGTGTGTGTGTGTGTGTGTGTAATCTTAACGTGAACTAAGAATCTGACTTTTAAAAGTACCCAGACTCTAAATTTAAAGTTGACTCCTGTGTGGTTGAGTCTGTCAGCTTAACTGACTGACACCAGATGGGTACTGTCACTGGGTATTTGAAATCATGGACACACCCTTGTCTAAGACCTTTGTTTGGATTTGTGTGTGCTTCTTGGTCTACACCCCACGTTCACTGGTAGTGCTGACTTCTTTATTAGTGTGCTATGGTTAACATATCCAAATAGCTCAGACCCGGAGTCTGAAAGTACAGAAATTAGGTTTTCATAGTTCTGGGGACTTGAAAACCCAAGGTTGATTTCCTGAACTACTCTCCTTGGCTTGGCTTGCAGATGGCTGTTCTCTGGGATATCTCTGCCCTTTCTCTCTGTGCACGTATGTTCTTGGGTTGTTGTTGTTTTTTGTTTGTTTTTTTTTTTGTTTTGTTTTGTTTTTTGGTCCATGTAACCTCCTCTTATAAGGTCACCAGGCAGACTGGATAGGACTCACCCTAATAGCACCTTCCCCCCTTCCCATTCTCTGAGTGTGCGTGCATGTCTCTGTCTGTCTGTCTGAATGTCTTGTCTTTCACACTTGCATGTGCTCTCAGTTGGTTTTCACCTTACTTTTTGAGACTGAGTCTCTCACGGAATGTAAAAGTCACTGATTTGGTGAGCCTGGCTGTGGAGAGTGCCAGGGGTCACCTGTCTCTGCCTCCCGAACTCTGAGATTATAGGTGTGTGTAGCTATTTCCATCATTTTGCACAGGTTTGGGCGAGTGTCTATACTCAGGTTGTCATGTATCCCCAGTTCTGATGGTCTCAGTTTACCTTTACTTTGTTTATTTCTAAAAGATTTATTTTCACGTTGAATTATTTGTGTGTGTGTGTGTGTGTGTGTGTGTGTGTGTGTGAGATGTGTGTTATGTGCACATGAGTGGAGTGTAAATAGAGACCAGAAGACGGCATTGTTGAGGGAAGTATTAAAAAATGAACCGTCACATTCCTGCACTTTTGAGTCTCTGCCCCAGCAGCCTGGCTGATCATGCACTGGCGGAAAATGGCCAACCTGTTTTTTATCTCATGGAGACTCTGACTCAGAACCCCACAGTCTCTCCACCCAGCTCCCTGGGTTCCCACTGGCAAGCCACTACCACGCCAACCCCGTACTTCAAATCCCCCATGGCCTTTGTGGAGCTCCTTAGGCAAACCCACGCTTGGCCGCTGTACCTTTCTCTCTTGAACCCAGACAAGCCACTGTGTGAAGGAAAATGCAACACAAGCCTAGTTCAGAAACAATGGTAACTTAATCTCTGGGCACAACAACTAAAACCTAATTTTGTGAGCCTTATTAAAATCTGACCCCTCTGGTGGCGAATCCTTGTGGATCCACCATGATACCGGGAAACTCTAGCAGCTATTTCTTACTCATGGTGTCCCTGGGCCAAAAGGAACTAACTCTCCTGCTTCCTCTCTTCCTCCTCCCAAGCCAGAAGTCCCACCTACTCACCCAGTGATTGACTCCTTTATTCATTAGAGGATTGATTCACAAGAACAGCACCAGGCCCATCCACAACAGGCATCTGATCCCTGAAGCTGGAGTTACAGGTGGTTGTGAGTCACCCTATGTAAGTTCTGGACACTGGCTAAGAATGGTGCACTCCCTAACCACTGAGCCACCTCTCCAGCACTTTAATTACTTTCTTTATCTATCTCTAGCTCCACTAGAACCAAATGCCAAAGTACTAGAGGTTAAGCTGCAATATGGGAAATTGGAGTTGGGGAAAACACATCCCGTGACATTAATTTGTTTCCAACTTTGAGGGTTCAAGCTTTTAATGTGACAGACCCTTGTTTTCTCACCTCCTCTTGCCATCTGGGCAGAATCTGGGAAGCAGAGCTGGGAGAAGAGGAGGAGGAGGAGGAGGATGGCTTCGCTCTGTCTGCACCAGATCCTGAGTCTCTATGACACCCAGCTCTCTGCCTGCCCTTTGGGAGAGCATTCCTTTTCTATCAGGGAGGAAAGCCTGTCTGTGCCGAGGCAGCTGACAGTTCCTCCTTTCCCTTCTCTGGTCTAAGAGTCTAGGAAGTCACGAGGAGCTGTGTCTCCTACCAGGAAGAGGCTGGAAATGATCTTTGGTTTTAGGTGTTATCTGGAAAGCAGAGATTAGTGACTCGTCTTCTCTTCAAAGTGTCTCTTAGCTTTCTTTCTCACTTCTGTGGTGCCCGCCTATCTCTTGCATTTCTTCAATGGCTGGCCGCTTGTTCTTGTGTACAGACATCCCGTTTTATACTGTTCAAATGGCTTTGCCTTTGTGTTGTATTTGCCCCAGTTCTCCTGTAGAGTCCCTTAGCCAGCAGTGTTTGTGCACACATGTGCATTTATGTGTGCACACATGTGCATACTTTGGCAGCAGCAGTAAGTGGAAGGAGACAGCCCCCTTCCCGGCTGTTCCTGAGGTCCCCTCCAGGTAGGCGTCTGTGGCCGGCAAACATTCTTTGTTCTTTCAATCAGGATCTTGAATGCAGAATTATCAGTAAGTGTCTGTGTCCTCCTTGGGTGTCCCTAGGAAACCTCATGGGCTTGCTTAGTAAAGAAACTGCGCCTTTTCTTTTCCAATATAGAGACGTGTCCCGTGCTTGTCTCTATCCATCTGTGGGCTTATGGGTAAGCAACATGTTCCGGTTCATCCTTGTCTGCTTTCGTTTCTCACCTTGCTGAGGGGAGACACCAGCGTCTCACAAAGCATCATGTGACTAACCACAGAAGACTGGCCATACTTGGGCTCAACTAGGTCCTCCTCATACAAAGACGGTTCCCGAATCCTCAGAAACACCATTTATTTGACTTGATTTTTTGTGGCGTCTTCTCACATCTTCACCCCTGAGAACTCCATGACCAGCCCTAATTTCACGCACAGGGAGTGGATGCAGCAGACAAGCTCTTGGTGTCTGGAGAAGCCATTTTCCCCTAGGCCCAGTTTCTCTGAACAACTTTGGCAGCTGCTCACCTTGGCTTCTGTGGGCCACGACCCCCCCCCCCCCGCTGATTTGCTTGCTGCTCCGAATGTGCTCTCTGTTTCTTCCCACATGCCCCTGGTGAGCAGGCCCCTGCCATTTTCCTGTGAGGACTAATCGCTGGCATCATTAATACCCAGTTATTAGCCGCTCTCACTGTTTGGGGCTTGGAGTGGGCTCCCATCCGCACTGCCCCTACATGCCACTGAGGCCGCGTGGTGAACTGAATGTGACAGCTCAACAGCGTTCTGAGGGGCTCGGGAGGCTGGTGCTCTCCCTGAGAAGGTCTGGATGCTGGCAAGTGCATTAGTAGAGCTTCAGAGTGACCCACGCTGGTGGCATCGAAAAAGAGCCCCACAGATACTGGAGTATGCAGAGCCACAGGCAGCGGGTTCACACCACCCACAGCCACAGGCCATAGTGACTGTTTGACTTTGGTACTCCTGCTGACCCTTGCTCCACCCCCTTCACCGTGTCCTTCACCGAGCCCATGGCTCATCCCCATACCTGCCACGCCTTAGCTGAAAGGGCAGAGTGGCCGGCACTGACCTTCCTTTACCCCAGCCCTTGGTGCCCTGACATGCCAGCTCAGCAGTTAGCTGTGACCCCTGCTGTCCTCCTGCCCCCCACCCCACCCCACCCCAGAGGATGCGGTCTTGCCGTTCCTCCCCAAACTCTCTCTTTCTTGTGCTACCTTCATCTCTACATATAGCTGAGTACACCTGAATAGAAGGGGAGGAGTCAGGACTGAGAGTGTGCCGCTCAGAGGCTCTCCATTGTGGCTCTTTCAGAGCAACTTTAGTTAGCAGGACTAAGGTTCAAAATCTCAACAACCCAAGCCCACAATTTCAAAGTCTTCTAAAAAGTCTTTTAAAATCCTATTCGTTTTCTCTGCATCTCTCTCTACTACAGATGCTATTTTCAGGATACTTTTTGGGGTAGGAATGAGATCAAATCTTGGATTTAAGCATAAACAGTGTAAATAAATTAGTGCTGTTCACTAATTCATTCATTCCTTCCATCTATCAGTAGCATGCAACCATGCACCAATCCCTCTATCCATCTGCCCACCTACCCACCCACCCACTCATGCATCCACCACCAACTCATACATCTACCCACCCACTCATGCATCCACCCACCAACTCATGCAGTCACCCACCCACTCATGCAGCCACCCACCCACTCATGTAGCCACCTACCCACTCATGCATCTATTTACCCACTCATGCATCTACCAATGCACTCATGCAGCACCCACGCGTTCATGCAGCCATCTATGCACTCATGCATCCACCCACCCACTCATGCATTTGTGCATCCCTGAGTTTGCCTATGTAGTGAATGTTGCTTAAGGACAGACTAAGAGGCAGAAGTATGCAAGAGTCAGCCTCATCTCTGAGGTGTTCGCAGTCTCGGGTGGGAGTGTGCAGTGGGTCATGAATGAAGGATGAGCTTGCCTAAGGCTCAGAGTCACTGTGTGTACTCCATGTCATAAGGCAGGGATGCTCTCAGTGGGACGCTGGCCTTGCTTGTTAACTCACTGGACAAGGAAATTCTCAGGCTCCACCAGCAGAGAGTCCAAGGTAGGAATCAGCGTGAAGGGTATTCTGGTCTATGCTAAAGCTAAGGACCACTGCCCTGTGAGGTTTTGGAATGGTTTACTAAGGAGGTTATGTTCAGGCCTTGAAAAGCAAGGACGGGTATTGAGGAGGGAGAAGACCTCCCAGGTTTCAAATGAATTTGTACAGTTGAAGGGAAAGAGGCCCGTGGTGGCATGGTGTGTTCATACAGCCGCTAGCAGCCAGTCTCATGGTAGTATTGAAGTCAGGGCTGAATGAGACAGGACACCACATTGGAGGCATCTTCGCTGCAGAGTTTTTATTCTATGGGAACTATCAGAGCCATTCCTTGAAGAAAAGAGAGGATTTTCTTTTAAAACTTTTCTTATTTAACTGCATAAATAAATGCATTCTTTCAAACTAAAGTTGGAGTTCTTAAGAGGGATTTTTTTAATACTGTTGTATAAAATTTATCTTGTTTTTCAGACCCATGTAATTGAAGCTGGGATGCCCTAGGTCCCTGGAGGTCAGACTCCTGTGCAGTGGTTACATGTTAGTTCAGTTCAACTTCCCTTTTTGTCATTCTTAAGAGGAAAATGCCCAGAGCCAGTGTGCTGTTGAGGGCAGGGTGTACTTTGTAGAACTGGAAGGGGAGAGCTGAATTGATTAAGGGTAATGTCTGCTGATTAGATAATCTGGAAATTAGTCTGATAATGTGCAAATTATCCAAGAGCAGTGCATGATGTCATTGCCACACTACTGGGAAAAGTCTAGCAGATGTTTGTCTTCCGACATGCTTGTCCTCTGTCGTAGGCCCAGGGGCAGCTAGCACAGGTTTCAGGAGGTGAAGAACATCTTAGAAATGTGCTTGGAATTCTGGGTATCTCTAAAAGGTGTGTGAAAAAGCTAGAAAAAAACATTTATCCCACTACCTAGTGAGCGTGGTACTAGCATGTAAGCCTTGGCTACAGGGGAGATGGGGCAGAGCCAGATGTGCAGCTCTTTGTGAGGAAAGAGCTTCATCCACTTCTCCCCTCCTGCTTTCCCAAACAACAAATGTGAAAACCAGCAACAGATGTTCTTCCGATGAGTTATGATCTAAATGGTTTCTTGGCCACAAAGCAAGAAGCCTGAGGGGTTGCTTGGGTCCGTGGAGATGTAGGTACCTGGAGGCAATTTCTCAGCCCTGTGGCTGAGAGGATAGTGATGCATCGGAAGTGACTAGTCCAGGGTGTGATCTATGACCTTGTCACCCTGCTCTCCATTGCTCTGTGGATTTGGGTCAACTGCCGACACCTCCCTTCCCAGAGTTGCCTCATCTGTAACCCACCCTGGCCTGGTGGACTTACTGTGCACTTTCAACAAGAGGAAGGGGTATGGGGTTGACACTAAGCCTGATCATTGTGAGTAGTTATGTCCCATCCCTGTCCTGTTTGGAACAGTAGAGCATGTCTGTGACCAGAGTCGGCTAATCTGGGTCAGAGATTCCATTTGAGGCAGCATGAAGGGCCTGTTCTGACACGGATGCTAACTGCCCCTGAGGACTCATTGGTATCCATGGAAATTACCAGAGCCTGACCTGACCCAAGCATAGCCTTTGCTAAATCTTAGATATGGCACTGATTCTTCTGTCTAAGCAGAACCCAAGCATCTATAAAGCCCTCACTTTATGTGTACCCAGTTGTGGGGATATGTACATCGGGCCTCCCAGTTGGGACAGCATATGGTCATTGTCCTTGGAGAACTTCTAGGGTAACCAGGAATAGGATGGATACATGAAACCTGGGGAGAGAAAGAAATGGCCTGGACTCCAGTCAAGGGCACCCTTTCCTATGCATGGAGCCATTTTCCTGGGGCTGCCTATCCACATGCCAGTTCTGTTTGAGTTTCTCCGATTTCTCGCACACTTCTGCTGTAATTACATAGGATGTTCAGGATTGAGGTGTTCTACAGGCTGGCCAGCACTGGTGACAGAAATAGCCCTTGCTCTTAGCATATCTCGAGTGTCACAGGCACAGCTATGATCAGCTCATTCATTTGTTACAATAATCCTATAAGGCAGGTGCTGTCTTCCCCAGAAGCACATGAGAACCAGGGGACATTCCCGTGGATGTGGCATGATGGTGGCTTCGTGAGTTTATCTCTGTTTCTTGGGAAAGCTTATTTACTTAGGACTTTGATTTTCCTCCTGTTTCATTAGAAATGAAGAGGTTTTGTATGCAGGTGAGGAGGAGAAGGAAGGAAATGATGGAAAATCTATTAGGTGCCTGGCAGTTTTCACACATCATCTCATGTAATGCTCACAAGTCCAAGTGGCATGTGTGAGAATTCTCATTTTACAGGGGAGAAAATGGAGGCTCAGGGAGGTCTGAGTAACTTGTCTCAATGTACTCAGCAAGTTGGAAAGCTGAGCTGGGCTTAGATACCATTCAGCTCTGCCAGGACACTGGGATCCCATGTGATGGAACCCAGGCCCAGGCTGCTGGGTCTTTCTCATGGACCCACTGACAATGTCCCTCTTAACCTGTTAGCTGGCTGTCAACTGCATCTTATTACACAGTGGCTTTTCAGGAGAGACAAATGCACTGACAGACCATATCTCTGTTAGCTTAGACTTCCTATTAGTTTGTGTCTTAGTTAGGTTCCTATTGTAGTGATAAAACACCATGCCAAAAAGAACTCAAGGAGGAGATGGTTTATTTAACCTTACATTTTTATTTAACAGTTCATTGATGAGGGAAATCAGGGCAAGAACTCAGACAGGGCAGGAACCTGGAAGCAGGAACTGAAGCAGAGACCATGAAGGAGTGGCTTGATCCTTTTGGCTTGCTCATCCTGCTTTCTTATAATGCCCAGGACCAACAGCCCAGGGGTGGCACTGCCCACAGTGATCTAGGCCCTCCCATATCAATCAGCGATTAAGAAAGTGCACCAAAGGCTCACCCACAGGCCAATCTGGTGGAAACATTTTTTGCAATTTAGATTCCCTCTTCCAGAGTGACTCTAGCTTGTGTCGATTAGACACAAAAACTAGCCAGCACAGTTTGCTTTCTGTTGATGCAGTGAAACAACAACTAAAACTAACTTGGGGAAGAAAAGGTTTATTTTAGTTTGCAACCATCCTCGAGGATGATGCCAAGGCAGAAACTCAAGGAAACATTTGAAGCAGAAATTGAAACAGAGTTGATGGAGGAATGCTGCTTACTGGCTTGTACCCTCTGACTTGCTCAGTTACCTTTCTTGTACAATCCACACATTCTGGCCTAGGGAGGGTACTGTCCACAGTGGACTAGGCTCTCCTCTTTGAATTACCAGTCAAGAAAATGCCTCACAGGTATGCCCACAGGTCAATCTCATGGAAGCAATCCCTCAACTAAGGGCTCCTCTTTTCAAGTGTGTCAAACTGACAACCAAGATTAACCATCAAAGGCGGCCATAACAGGATTCTAGGCTGAGTGGGTTAAACAACAGAATTGACTTCTCACCATGCTAGAGATAGAAGTCCTAGATGGAGATGACAGCAGAGTTGGTGGCATCCTGTTAGGACGTCATCCTTGGCATAGATCAGTCACCCTCTTGGTGTTCTCACATAACCCTTCTCTATGTGTACAGAGAGAAAGACATCTCTGGTTTCTTATCCCCACTCCCATTGTGATGACCCCATCCTCTCAACCTCACCAAACCTATTTACCTTCCAAAGACCCCAGTTCCAAATGATGTTATACTGGGCATAGGGCTTCACTGTAAGCTGTAGGGGATGTGGGGACACACCTGGATCCACACCAGACACATTTAGTTCCTAAAGCTCTTTGATGACTTGTTGCTATTTGTGAGGGTCTTATGGGCCTCACCCTTCACCTTACAAAGTCTCAATGAGTCTATAATTTATAAGCAAGCATTAGCATAGTAAAAAATTCCAATATCATACTAGTTAGTGATTTTCCTGAACCTTTCTCTCACCCTTTTTAAGCATTTTCTTAAACTTTAAAAAAAAATAATGCTTTATGCCCATGATGAAAATTTTAGATTGCCTCTTTGTTATTTTTATCAACCCCCATATCAGATGATTCTGAAAAATATGCATACATGCCTGCCTCCTCCTCCCCATCTCCTGGCCGCCATGGGCTTTTGCATGTGTCACTACAATGCTCTATTCCTCTTCCCTCCCGCCCTCTTCTTGCCTTGTACAGCCTATTCTCCACAGAGCCGCCAGATTGGTCTTTTTACATTTTTATTTATTATTTTTATGTGCATTGGTGTTTTGTCTATACATGTGTCTATGTGAGGGTGTCAGAGTCCCTGGAATCGTTTTGAGCTGCCATGTGGATGTTGGGAATTGAACCCAGGTCTTCCAGAAGAGCAGCTAGTGCTCTTAACCACTGAGCCATCTCTCTAGCCTCCCCAGGAATGTTCTTGCAAAGGGACAAAGCAGACCATAGTGTACTTTGCTTACATGTGTGTACAGTCTGTACTTCTCATACAAGGCCCTCACACTGGCTTCTTATAGTGTGGTTAGAAATATCAGCCCCACCTGGGACTGTGGTGACTGGCTCAGCCAGATCCCCCAGGAAACCCCTGGCCAAAGGCAAACCTTGAAGGTTGACCACCTTACTGGATATCTCACTGCGGGGCTCATAAGAGGTGAGTTCTCAGGCCCTTCCCTAGCTCTTTGAATTCCAATTTGAATTTTAATGGACTCCCAAAGTGATTTTCCCTTATTTTATAATTTTGCTTTCTTTGTACATGGAGGTGGCACATGTCAAAGCATGCACATGTGGAGGTCGGAAGATAATTTGTGGAGGCGAGTTCTCTTTTTCCACCTTGTGGGTCCTAAAGTTCAAACTCAGGTTTCAGGTTTGGAGGCAGAGACCTTTACCTACTGAGCACTTTGTCAACCTCCCCAAGTGACTTTCGTTACAGAATTTGAGAAGCCCTGCTTTATAAAATCATGCACTATATATGGGTCTTGGATATACACACATACATATATGTGTATATATATACATATATGTATATATACATGCATACATACACATGCACATACATACACACCTATCTATCTATCTATCTATCTATCTATCTATCTATCTATCTATACTGCTAGACTTTTGGACTTGGGTTTTCAGAAGGCATGGTTGTATGTTGTGGGAAGGTGTATTTGGTGGGCTAGCCAAAGGGGTACACTGCCTGGTTTCAGAGCCAAGATGGTCATTAACTTTTGCTTTGGACAAGTTGCTTTGCCTGCTTGTACCTCGGGTATTGTCCCTGTAAACTCATAACACTGGAGATGCTGCCTTATAAGCTATGATGAAGACATAGTAAGTTAAGTCACTAGAAAGCACCATGTCAGCAGAAAATGTGTGTGGCACAAGGCGGTAGAGCTGCAACATGTCCCACGAGAGCTGGGTGTGCTGTTTTAGATCTGAAGTGTTCCTTCAAGGCCCATGTGTTGAAGGCCTAGTCCTCAGCCCACAGGGCTTCTGAGGAATGATCAAATCTTTAGAGGAAGGTAGACATAATGGGAGGGAGGAAGGTCATTGTGTGTGTGTGTCGGGGGGGGGGATGTGCCTTTAAAGGGGATATTGGGACCCTTGCTATTTCCTGTCTCACTTTGCTTTCTGGCCACCATGGCTTGAACAGGTCTCCTCTGTCACATCCCCCTCTCCCAACCATAATGAATTGTGCTACTACAAGCCTAACGTAACCAGTGGGACTTGGGATCCTCCCGTCTCTGCCTCTCAGCATCAGGACCACAGGTGCCCACTGTACCCTGCTTTTCCCATGAGTGCTGGGCTCTCCATGTTTATATACAGTGGTTTTACCCACTGTACCGTCTCCTTAGCCCTCCACTTTGTGTCCTGGTACTCTTGGATTAGGCTGGGCTGGCTGGCCAGCGAGCCCCACAGATCTACCCTTGTTTGTCTCCCCAGTGCTGGGATTACAAATATGCCTCTCCACATCTGGGGTTTTTTTGATGTGGGTTCTGGGAGTCATAAGTGAGGTCCTCCTGCTTATTGACTGAGCTGTTTCTCCATCCCAATTTTCCTTTGTACTCTGCCGTACGCAGCACACCCCTCTGGCTCCCATCACCTGCCTCCTTCCCTGCCCTCAGGGTGTACCATCTTGTTTGAGCCACCATGCTTGGGCTCTGCTGCCTATTGGTCTTTTCCTAATCCCTAGGTCTGAAGCATGAGACTCAGCCTTTTCTTTTTCTTTAAATACTCTATTTTTAGTCATTTGGGCACAGACAATATGAGTTCTTTTGCAGACTGAGTTCAGAGGTGGTGATGGTGGGGAGATCATCCCAGCCTGGCGCATCTCCCCCATGAAAAGGCTTCTGTGGATGTGTGTATATGCTTTCACTAAGTGTTTATTATCAGCTTGGTGACAATCTTATGTGCCAGGTGCTAGGAACACAGAGAAGAAAGTCGGCGCTCCTGCCCTCAGGGAGCTCCTGGCTAATTGGGAGAGAGACACAAACATGAAAGACTGAAAACTGGCATCCCTTTGGGTTGGGATAAATTCTCCCTCCTGCTTTTCCTTCTACACAATTCTAATCCTCGGGCAATAGACATAAAAGGACATTAAATAGCCCTCGAACACATTGCTTGCTCTAGACAGGTGTATGTGGTGGTTCCCGGGGACTTCCCCCTGTGCGCTGAGGCTGCCTTAGAGATGCCATCCCTCCAACCCTGCCTTTAACTCCTCAGTACCTTGTGTCCAGCTTCCCCGTGGTACATGCTGCCTTCCAGCTCACTTTGTCTCTTGTTGTCCTTGATGATTCAGAGTGTGACAATTTGTGTCCACAAACTTGAAGACTTATTAAATCAGCCCTGGTCCTTCCCTTCTCCATACAGACTGATCTCAGTGTTATGATTGTTCTACACTGGCATTCTGTCCCCACGCACTGTTGTTCTCAGTGATTGGCGGCTGTCTTAGTCAGGGTTTCTATTCCTGCACAAACATCATCACCAAGAAGCAAGTTGGAGGAGGAAAGGGTTTATTCAGCTTATGCTTCTGAATTGCTGTTCATAACCAAAGGAGGTCAGGACTGGAACTCAAGCAGGTCAGGAGACAGGAGCTGATGCAGAGGCCATGGAGGGATGTTACTTACTGGCTTGCTTCCCCTGGCTTGCTCAGCTTGCTTTCTTATAGAACCCAAGACTACCAGCCCAGGGATGGCACCACACACAATGGTCTGGGCCCTCCCACCCTTGATCACCAACAGAGAAAATGCCTTACAGCTGGATCTCATGGAGACATTTCCTCAAGGGAGGCTCCTTTCTCTGTGATAACTCCAGCTTGTGTCAAGTTGACACACAAAACCAGCCAGTACAGCAGCCAAGAGGCAGGGGAAGAGGACTCTTGATGGCCCAACAGTCAGTCCTGGGGTGGGTGGACGTTGGTGTCCATTTTCCAAAGGAGCTCCTGGATCTTGTCTCTATGCATCCAGGGTAAAAGGCATTGTTTGCCTTCTTCCTGGAGCCTGGAAGCAGGGCCTGATCGCTGTGAGGTGGCTGCAGAGTAGCCTGAATGGAATCCCAACACTTTTATTCCTTGGATCTGTGGGATTTATTTTTTCATCAATTCTAGGTGGGGAAGGTGGCAGGCCTTGGGGATAATTTATATGAGTAAACACGTAAGGAGTCGGGTGAGCGCAAGCATGAGAATTAAGGCCATTTATCGAGGCTTTGATGCTCAGCTTGCCCTCTGGTCCAGCCTTCCCCACAGTCTTGATCACACCACTTTTAACCCTCTCCTGGCTCTGTTCCACACTGGGCTGCTTCTGTCTCTGCCCAGTTGCCTTCCCTTCCCTGTCTGTTGCTTGCTTCTCTGCCCCTCCCACAGCCCTCATTAAAGGCTGGGAGAAGGTAGTGGATGTGGCAGTGGCCTCCAGCTGAGGCCTGCTCACTGATTCTGAAGGGGGAAGGCACATTGGCTTATGCTCTCCTCCCTCCTCACCCTCCCTGTCTCCAAAGCTTCCTCCAAAGCCTGTCTTGTCCACTGCGTCTTCCATGGCCAGCCTGGGGCAGCCTTTCTGCACATCCTCTCTCCCACTCCCCTCTTCTTTACTCCGTCTTCTAAAGATGCGCCGCACAGCCAAGTGGTACCAGGCTAACATGCTTTACACTTGAGAGATGGAGTAATAACAGGTGGCAAGAGCAGAGGCTGCTGGAGCCCAGGATTCCGGTTGCCATGGAAACATGTCAGACCTGTAGAGGGACACAGGAACTGTCAGCCATGGAGGGTGGTGGGGAACAAGCGAGAGGGGTTAGGAGAGGCACATCTTTTCCTGGAGGGCTCTGTTTATGGCTCCCCGTTTTTTTTCCAGGTGCTATGTACCCCATCCAAGCAGGCTCTGGACAAACAGCTGCAGGATGGGGGCTGGAGCTCAAGCGAGCTAGTGGACACTAACCACGTCCCCATGCTTGTGCCCAGCAGGTCCTGGCAGGCAGCCTGAGCATCTGCTCAGAATGGGCAGCCATGCCTTTGTGCACATGCCAGGAGGAAGCATCAACTTCTGGCCTGCTTCCTCTTTCCCCAGGACACCTGGGATATGGCTCTAATCTCTCCAGGAGAGAGGTGACTGATGGTAGCCTGACTGTCCTACCAGTCATTGTGTTCATGAGTGACAGGTAACATTGCAGCAGGGATGACATTAACAGGAGGGAAAGACAGCCCTGTCATGGACTTGGGGCTTTTTTTCCCACAGATAGAAAATGTAATTGAACCATTAGGTCCTGTAGCATACTAATAATATCCCCCAGCATGCCTGGACTCACTTCTCTGAGCGTGGTGGCTAGACCTTTGCAACTTTGGTCACCTCATCTTTCAATCTGTACTTCCCACTGGTCCATAAGAACCAGTGAAGTAGCATATGCTGGACATGCCACATAGACACTTGTTTCTTTTCCTTTGTTTTGCTTTGAGTTGTTTGAACACCCCCTCACTTCTGTTCTCCCCCCTGCATCCATCTATTCATGAGCTTTGCTCCTGATCTCTATTTGTTCCCCCCCTTTGAGGTTTTCTTGAGTTATCTCCCCCCAGGTAAATTCCAGAACTCTCAAGGCTCACTTTTTCTTCTTGGCAGCCTCCCTATTCTCTTCTGTGATCTCAGTCATGAATGCAATCAACGGTAAAGCAAATCCATCCTTGTGGACACTGCCATCAAGACATCACCGGGGTCTTTGTCCTCCCCGGTGTCTTACTCTACAAAGTGAGACTCAATTTCCTATACACAGAAGTAGAAACTCTACTTAAATCCTACTTGCAAGGTCTGGGCAAGCCCCTTATTTATAGTAAAAATTCTTTTATAACGATCTCATGTATGGTGCCTGGATATTACTTGTGGCTAGGTCAAACCATAGACCAGTGTAGCTATAGTGCGAGCTATGACTTAATGCCCTTTGCCATGAGTCTCTGGAGTTCTCCAGAGAAGAGATTTCACAGAGTCATCCAGGATAGATTACATTAAATTTAAGTTCAAAAGGGATCTCTGCTTTTATCAGGCCAATTGAAAGAATTTTTATCGTCTTGAGCTTTATAATTAATATATTGGGTGAGTCAAATAGACTCAAAAGAGATTTATGAAATTCTTGCTGTGCATGGTATGGCCAGAAAGTGTTTGCTTCCAAACCTCCTAGGAGGCTGAGAAGTGTGAAATTCTGGGTATATAGGTACCTGGGGATGAAACCTATCTCTTTTATAACTGAGACCTGGAGTCAGCACCTTAATCGTTTTGCATTTTGGTTACTTCATCTTTCAAATAACTCCTACTTCACATAGATGCTATAGGAACCAACACAATAATATGCACCTGGCATCTAGCAGATAGATCTGGCCTCTGCATAGCTGTTCAGTTGATATCTGCTTCTCTTCCTTCTCAGCAAGCCATTGAGTCACAGGGAGGCTAAGTGAGTAGATATGACGTGGTATCACTTCTCAAAAGGTAATGGGTTCTGGTTTTATGCTTTTTGGAATAGTGTTAGCCGGGCTTTCATTGCTCTGATAAATTCCTCAGAGAAATAATCCAAAGGAGGAAACATTTATTTTGGTTCAAAATGCCAGAGGTTTTGATCAAAAGCTGCTAGGTTCTGTGTTTTTAGGGTTATGGTGAGGCAGGGCCGGATGTCAGAGAGGACATAGTGGGGCAGAGTTCCCTACTCCAGATAGTCAGGAGCAGAGAAGCTTAACAGGAAGGTGCCGCCGGGGCCTTGACTCCCTCAGGGACTGACCCACGTTCTCCATTACAGTTTCTCCACTGTTACAGTTCCATGACCTCCCAAAAACCTATTTGGTGTTTGAACATATCATTGGATCAGATCATTGATTAGGTTAGAACCTGTATGGACCAGTCACTCCCCTTAAAGTTTTACCTTGGAAAACTGCTGCCCTGGAAACCAAACCTATCAACACATGCTGTTTCATACCAAACCATAGTAGTTGTGTGCATTTGTCTTCTAGCAATTCAGGACCACCAGTCACCCATTCTTGCTTACTGTGGGAACTGTTTGTAAGTCCATCTCTTTGGGCACAGACAGTCTCTTTGGGAAGTCAAGAAATAAACCAAAAGCAACGAGAGATTGCTCGGCCACCGGGAAAGCTGGTGCCATGCTCTGTATGCAGGAGGATGATCCCACCTGCTTTGTATGATACCCACTTATACCTTTGTCACCTTTGAAAGCCATTCATCCCACAAACTGTTAGTCACCATTTCCAGTCCACAAGCCAGTACTGCAGGTGGCCCAGCAGTGAATCTATCTGAGGGAATGGATCATTATGTGTGACTATATGAGGCATGTGTGCACATTTACCAAGATACATAATAGTGATACCAACATAGTATGACTGGTCATTGCTGGTTGGGAGTAGGGAGGGTCCATGGATACACTTGTGCTCTCCAACCAATCTTGAATATGAAAAAGCATAAAGAGAACCAATGTACATGCTATTAGTCTGTACCTTAACATTTTCCAGGGATGAAAGAATGCTTTGAGCCTATTGCTGGAAGAAGAGAGACCTCAACCAAAATTAAAACATAGCTATTGCTGTTCTCTCCCTGTTCCCCTGCCTCATGGTGCTCTACTGCTGAGCTACACCCCTCCCTCACTGTCACTTTCTAAACTGGACCATTGCTAAAGCAACAATACATCCCTCACCTCCTCTTATCACAGTTGGACATACTGAGGTCTACCCTCCTCACTCCCTTATACGGACATTTATCTTTTTGTATATACAGGGACATTGCTTTGACACCAGAACCTTCTTTAAAACCAGGATCCCACACATTCCAGATAAGCATTCTACTAATGAGCTATATACCCAGCCCTCTTATGATTATTTTAGTCTAAATTTTGAGAGAGGATACCGTGAGTTTCCCAGGCTGACTTTTGACTCCCCTTGGCAAGCCTTGAACTCATGAGTCTTTAGTCCCCACCTCCCAAGTAATTGGGATGACAGGCCTGTATCACCATGTCTGACTTGGAGCTCTTGATTCAACAGAATATTCTACCTATGGTCCCTTTGGTGAATACTGGAAAGAATAGTCTGGAAGTTATTAGTCTCAGTACTTTTCCCTCTTCATCTTTATATATCATCAGGGGATACAGTGAATTGAAGAGATATTTAGATTTTTTTTTTTTTGGTGGTGGAAGTATGTTGAGAACAGGGAAGAAATCTGAAGTCAGTGTATGTATAGGAGAAAGCCCGGGACCTAGGGACTTTTTTGGCATAGTGTGTGTGGGATTTTTCTTGTATGTGGGCTGTTGTTCAGATGTAATTATCCCTGCACATTTTGTATCTGGGTCACTCAATCGTGAAACTTGGCGTGTCACCTTAATATTAACACCTCTTGTTTATTTTTTACTGCTTAATAGACTTCGGCAGACCGCTTGAAGAGGAAACATTAAGTTTATTTGCTTAAACATACTTAGATATTTTTTCTCTAGAAAGTATTGAAAATGGAGAAGAGGGCAGTTGAAGAGAAAGACAGAGCGGGCAGAGAGCACTTGAGCAAAGCACACTTCTCAGGCAGACGCACAGGCCTTGGGCAAGCACCACTAAAGCCGCTCAGCTCTGCTAGCTATGCTGACACCTTTGAGATGCAGGGTTTAAGGAAGGGAAGCCCATCCTCAGAAAAACCAGAGAGGGTGGCCCACTCCTCTGCCTCCCCCAAGCAGAGGATTGTCCCCCTGCTTGGAGAAGGAAATCAATGACTTAGAAACTGATTAATACAATTCAAATATCAACTGATAAACGGATTAACCCTCTGTAATGTAATTCTGCTAGCTTTTGTCCTCCGCCTTCCCCAGGTAAGTTTTCTATTCCTGGAGGCAAGGCAAAGGCACGGAGGAAGCTAAGGCTGGAGGATCCTATTAAAAGGGGTGAATCCGGTTATCACTTACTGTCTGGCTAGTATTTCTGCTCACATATCTGCCTCCTCTTCACAGATTCATACCCTATGAGACCCTGAATAACGTTAGCCAGTGAATAATGAAAGGTAGCGGCAGACACTTAGGATGCTAAGGAGGAGGAGGAGATCTTGGTGGTTAAGGCTGACTTCACAGAGAGACTTTTCTTCTCAGTAGCAATCAAGGAGTGTGAATATCACTGAGAAATGTTTGTATCAGAAAGAGGGGAATAAGAAAATGGAAGCAAGCCGGGTGGTGGTGGTGCACGCCTTTAATCCCAGCACTTGGGAGGCAGAGGCAGGAGGATTTCTGAGTTCGAGGCCAGCCTGGTCTACAAAGTGAGTTCCAGGACAGCCAGGGCTACACAGAGAAACCCTGTCTCGAAAAACCAAAAAAAAAAAAAAAAAAAAAAGAAAATGGAAGCATTCTCCTACATGAGGGACCTGAGCTAGACTTTTCACCCAGCCCCTAGTAACTGGAAACGACTTTGGTCCTCAAAGGCATGTGTGCTATCGCAGGGCTCTGTATTCACGGTCACACCAGAAGACTTTTCAATGCCTTTGTTTTGGTGTTCAGCAGGGGTAGATTATGGAGTTATTGGGAAGATCTTGTGCTCATCCACTCACCACTACATCCATCTCTGATGTGAGACTGAGCTAAGGGCCTGTGTCCAGTTCCAATTCTGGGCATTTGGGGTCCTCGGATGAACTTATCCTAGTTGTTTTCTATGACTGATGAGTCCGTACTTCTGAGAGTTGAGGGTGAGAACAGACACTTGTGTACACTTTGAGTCTCCAGCATGCTGCCTAGAAGTGACTCGCCCCAGATACTGAATAAACACATCTTTCACAAAGGCTATGCCTGAGTGTTGGCTGTTCTTTCCCTCTGGTCCTTGTTCACGATTTCCGTCTGACATTTTGGAGTCTGTACATGGTTAACAGAGGTTTACCTGACTAATAATTAATAACTCATACCATTTCTGAGTAGTTTATATAGAGATGGAATTGGAGGAGCAATGAAGTCTCTATAAAAACACTGAACTGGGAAAACGTTCAAAGACAAGATTCTGAAGACTTGCAGGACGAGTACCATTGGACCAAAAAGGATCAATGAAGCAAAAGCAAATATTAAATCCTAGCCCAATATTGCCGATATCATCAATATCAGTAGTCTATCCAAAGGTTGTAACAAACTCTTCCTTTCTAAGCTTTCTGTTCTTCCCGGAAGAGACTCTGCTCCACTCCAGTAGAATAGCAGGCAACATCTAAGTCTAAAATTGGAATTATTTCTCAATGTTTCCACAGCCCAGAAAGGACCAGATGGGACAGTCATTCCTAATAACTACTGTGACTTCTGCTTGGGGGGCTCCAACATGAACAAGAAGAGTGGAAGACCTGAAGAGCTGGTGTCCTGTGCAGACTGTGGACGCTCTGGTGAGTGTGGCCCCTTCCTGCATTGTGTGCTGTAGACCTCTTCTCCCTGGAGTGCTTTGCCATCTCTTGGTGGTTGGGGAGGAGAGAGAGCAGAAAAGTGATAATGGCAATCACTTCAATGGGAAAAGGGGGTCTCAGGATTATTTTCCTGCTTTTCATCTTTGTGTCTTAAGGACCAAAAACCACTCTCTGGGTCCCAGGAAAAAGGAAAAGGAGAAGGTCTGGCTTTTCCATGAGGTGGACATAACATAACATAACATTTGGTGCACCTGTGATCCAAAGTAAGGTAGAACAGAGATATGTGGAGACCCTAGGCAATGTGCACTAGACCCTTGCACTAGATGATGACCATGCTAAAAAAAAATGGTGTCTGTTCTATGGAAATACCTGTGACAACTCAAGAGTATGGACAGAAGAATCAGAAAAGCAGCCACATCCTGAGCCGTGGGGGCTCCTATCTACCAGCACAACCCTGCTACCACCCTTGGCCGTGCATGCCATATTTCCATGTAGGACAGTACAGAGTTACATTCACATCAAGGAGTCATGGGGGCAGGCGTCCTTGGGAGCAGCCTGCAGTTGGCCTTGCCTACTCTTCTCATCTTCTATCTATCCAAAGACTAAAGTATCAAAAAGAGACGTCTTGTTCCTTCATTCTTAGATTGAGTTAGTCTTGACTGCGGATTGGATTTCAGTTGTAGATAAATCATTATTTTTGCCTGATCATGGTCGGTTGGTACTTTAATCCCCCTCTCCAATTTTTTTCCCTACATCGTAATTAGACCAAAGCACAAGGCAGGGAGCTTATTGCAGATACAATCTTCTGTTTCACCAGCTGTTTGCTGCAGACACTTTGGTTGGATGGTTGGGGCTAGCTTGGGAGGTCATCTCATCTTAAACCTTTTGATCCAGTGTTATTTTCAGCCCCAGTCCCAAGGGAAGGACTGAGGTGACCTCATCTTAGTTTTCTGCAGTGACTCAGTTCTGCCTGGTGTGTCCTTAAGTCTTCCCTTTAGCTCTTATGGGTTTAGAAGCTAAGGTTGTTTAGGGCTCTAGATAGCCTTGAGTGGTAAACCAATAACTGGAAATGGACTTAGTGTCAATTGCATAAGACCCTCTATGTTGAATTCTCAAGGACCCTGCCAGGGAGCTCCTTTTGTGTAATTCTGTCAATTCATTTATGGTTCAAACGTGGTATGTAACACTGACCTTTTACTTGGAAGATATGACCCTGTGATAGACAGCTCTGGCTTTTAGATTCTTAAAAAGAAAATTAAACAAATGAGCTTGAACCCGGTACTTTTTACTTGTTGTAAGATCAGGCAATCAAACAACATCAATTTTGTCAGAAGCAAGGCCACTTGGTAGAGTGGTACACCAAGCAGGGTCTTGTGGGTTGCTCTAGGCCTTGGTGGCTTAGAAGGCAGCTTTGGGGTTCTCATTGTAGGCTGCTAGCATTTCCCCCTTTTCTTTCCAAAAAAGATGAGGTGCTTTAACTGATCCATGGACATTAGGAATAGGATTTTTCTTTTCTTTTTACACAAAGCCTCTTTCATTACAACCTTTGCTCAGCAAATCTTTCCTAGGTTCTGTCTGCTCTGTGCTTCTGTCCTTTTACAGTGTCGTGGATATTCTCACTGTAACCTCTGGGAATTAATTTGGAGGGTCATAATTCAACACCTGACTCTAGTGTTCCTGGAATAGTTAAAATAGTTAATACAGGGTTAATAGTTAATATAGGCGGCATTAGCTCATGGGGTGGGCTGCTGGGGCAGATGGGTAAATCCATGTCTGGGGCCTCCCCAAGGTCCTTCCAGAGAATTATAAGAATTGAAAGCAGATTTCCCCTGCCTAGCTTACCCACTGCCTCTGTGTCCTGGGAGAAAGTGTCTCACCTGACCCTGCATGGAAGAGGCATCACTATGATATTGGGTTCCAATAGAGTATGAAAAGAATTTAAACTCGAGTTTTATAGGTTTCAGGACACTGTATTCATTAGGGTTTTTAAAGCCCATTGTCATCTTTCAGTGTATCTTGAGTACAAGTGTCTGGAGTAGCTAAGACATGGACATGTTTAGTGGCCATGGTGTGTGAGATTGCAAGCATTTCCTCCAGGGTTAAAGAAAGCAGGAAGTTCTTCTGAACCACCACTAGGCTATCCAACTGCTTTTGGCTTTTGGTTAAAAACAAACCACATGGCGTCAAGGGGGGCAATGGAAAGAGCTGTCAAAGGATGGGATTAGAAGCCGGTACAAATAAAAATAAAACGGACTGGGGCTTAGCCACTTTGAATGGGTTATCTGACAGTAATACCTTGGTAAAACTGACTGTCAAAGTGACGGACGAACATTGTTCAAAGAAATGCCAACCGAAACTACAAAGAAATGCCGGCAAGGCTTTAAAACCCGCCAAGCAAAAGCATTGTGTAGGGCAGGGCTGAGTGAGCGTGTGTCTCTGTATGAGCGAACCTAAGGAGATATTGTGCGTGTATCTGGACACATGTATTGTGGTCGGGATGAGACCTTTTCTGGGAAGTGGAATCTTCCTGGAAATGTGTGCTTTGTCCTAAATCCCAGTCATCAGGTGACGTACCCGGTTAGTCCCTTTTGGTCTAACACTGGCTTATCTTGCTGTTAGGTATAACACTGTAATGACATAATGAGAATATTAATGATGCTGTCTGTTGCTTAACCCATGTGCTGATATATTCATCATACATGTCAGCTCATTTGGGAGGAGAAGGCAGGAAGGAGAAGGAGGCAGCGGCCGCAGCACGTACCACGGAGGACTTATTCGGTTCCACGTCAGAAAGTGACACCTCAACTTTCTACGGCTTTGATGAGGACGATTTGGAAGAGCCTCGCTCCTGTCGAGGACGCCGCAGTGGCCGGGGTTCACCCACAGCAGATAAAAAGGGCAGCTGCTGAGCGCATGGGACAGACTGGCCAATTAGCCGCCCCTACCCCCAACTCTGGTCATTGTTCTAGTTCCGATATATATTTTTAAATGAAAGACAACTTGAGCATTTCCCTTTATCCTTGCCTTTTCCTTCTGCTTCCCACATGTCCCTCCCCCTCCTAGCATCCTTCTATTTTGGGTACAACAGAAGCACAAACTACTGAGAACCAGGGAAGAGGAGGATGAGAGTCCTCTGGGGAGCGATGGCCTCATGGTGGGCTCTTATCCCTAGAAGTAGGAGAAATTAAGTGGATTTTCTTTCACTGGGGGAGGGCATCTTTTTGACGTGAGCAGAGTTAATTTCCTGTTTTCAAGAGAAGAGGAACACGAGGTTTGAAAACAAAGAACAAATAACGTTAACAATATTTATTTATAAATAACTATTATTAGACACGGAGAGGGAGAGAGAGAGGAAGAGAGAGGAGAGAGAGAGAGAATGGCCAATGGGTATGTGTGTGTGTGTATGGAGAATTTTTTCAATGGGAGTTGGTGACTTCACAGAGCAGACCCCTCCCCATGTCTCCTCTATGACCTTTCCATCTTCCTGCTTGTGTGAAAATGGCAACCACCCCAGAAAAGGCTGGGGCCAGTTACATCTGGCCTCCCTCCAGCGCTGGCTCAGAGCAGCAGTGGCCGCTTCCCTCAGCCCTTCTCCTCTTTCCTTGATGCTGGGTTTCCCTCACTTTCCTCCTGGCAAAGATCAGCTTCCAAAACACAGAATGGAATGTCAGCAAATCACAGGCTCAGTTCTGACAGAGCAACTGAGGCCGGCGCTCCTGGAAGGAAGAGTGATACTACACAGTGTATCTCCTCCCTTCGCCCCGTGTACATACACGTAGCCGCCCATTGGATGATGACGTCTTCCATATTTCTTCTACTTTTTATAGTGCCTGCCAGGCACTTTGTTTTATCTTTCCAATAGCATTTCCTGAAATAAACCAAAGCAACACTTGGTCGGAGGCCTCAGGGATAGAGAAGACTGTCCTCCTTATTGACAGTCCCTGAGAACAGAGCAGCTGCGTGACCCTGCTTAAACAGGTATGTCCTGGCTGAATTGTCCCACAACAGTGTAAAGCCATCATAGCTTTTTTCCCTCCTTTTCCCCCCCTTTTTAAATTCCTTTCCTTTGGTTCTTCTAAGCTTGCTCTTTTGTGTTTCTGGGTTCCCCCTTTGTGGTGCTGGGGTGGTGAATGGAAAGTCTGCCCTGTTGTGCATGCTGGGCCTCGGTGCTGGGCTGATAATGGCTTGGGGGGTAGGGGAGGGGCTCTATATAGAATGGCAAGCTTTTTGACTTCTGGTTTCTGGCTTCTGGCTTTTGGCTTTAACTGCAAGAGTGAGTGGCTGGGGAAATGCTTGGCTGACTTTTCCCTTGATTAAATGTGGAAGTGAAGTCTGTTGGCTTGGGTAGGAATAAAGAGGCAGAGAACCATGAACTGCATGTCTAGGGAGGTCGTTTCAGCTCTGAGGACCTGTTTCACAGCTAAGGGACCTAGTCTAAATTAAAGAACTCTGGGCCGGCAAAATGACTTTTTGTGCAAGGGTGCTTGCAGCTAACCCTGATAGCCTGAATTTGGTCTGTGGTATCCATATGGTGGAAGGAAAGAACTGACTCTTGTAAGTTGTTCTCTGATGTCCACGTGTACACTGTGGTGTGTGTGTATATACATAGACACGTGGGAATATCTGTGAGCACGGGCACACATACACGCAGAGAATAAACCAACCAACCCACCAAACAAACAATAACCACAAGAAAGACCACTGATTAAGCCCAACCCTCAACTGGACTGTTTTGAAGATTCCCACAAAGTATGGCCAGGGCATTGTGCTTCCATGAGCACACATTGCAAGGTCCTTCTGGTCGCCTAGTCATCTGATTGCTTGTAAGTATCAGAGGAGATTGGCTTCTACAGTCCACATTTTGCAGGTCTCCCTGAATTAGACCACTCATAAACTAACAAGCTAACTCAGCAAAAGTAAAGACAAACCTACAAATGGACCCTTTTGAGTTTTCCTAGTAGCCCAAGATAGAGGAACATCTCCTCTTCTGTTTCAGATGGGAATAAGCTGATTTGAATGTTGGCTCTCAGTTTTGTGAGGTTGGAGATGATACTGCTGAATCTATATGTACTCTTCTTCCTAAGGGATGGCGTATAGACCTCTCATGTGGTACTGTTCCTGCATGCGCACATGCCGCGACTCCAGTAGGGTTCTGTCCTTCTGCCATTTTCACCTCTGTACTTCCTTCCTTTGATTCAGATGTTGGGTTCATAGCCTATGACTTTCACTGATACTTCCAGGTCAATAAAAAGTATATTCAGTCTACACAACCATTTGAAGTCTTGTCTAGTTGTTCATGATCCTGGAATTATCGGTGATAATTTGACTAGCTTGTGCTTCTAATAAGGAACCAGTAGTTTAGAACTGTCTAACAAGGCTAACCCCAAGGACAGTATCTGATTGCCTGATTTACATCGCTAGTTTAGCTTGCCTTTCAGTGTCTCTTGTTAGGCATAATAGCTGTCATCTTCCATCCACCCAGCAGATGTGGTACAGTGATGCTGCCTCACATTGTTTGAGCATCACAACTCATTTCCGTACAACACCGGCATTATAAACAGACTCAGAATTCATATTCTTTAAGGAAAACTCAAGGAACTGGATGGAACCTGGAAGATGACCAGATTCCCACCTTTCACCTTTCAGCCGAGGAAAAGTCAACCTGGAGAGGTTCACTCTCTTGAGTGAGTGGCACAGATATCGGTTTGGGGGGGGCGTGTCTTAAAGCAGAGGGATGGTGCTTTAGAGAGAAGGTGTAGGAGGGGGCAGCTGGTTGTCCTGGATCCTGGAAAACTTGATGGTGTTGAAATTAGGTCTTTATGTCCCTGCTCCAGAGAACAGTCAACGTGTGTGCTGGGCTCTGTTTTGAATGTTTTCCTTTAAACTGTTCACTTGACTTCTATCCCGAGACAAATGTTCGCATGACTCCAGGTTATAGGTAAAGAGGCCTAGAAACGAGGTTGAATACATCTAAGGCCCCACACCTAGTAAGGAACCAGGTCTCAGCACCCAGCAGCCTGATTCTAGAACCCACTGCTGGTCCTCTGTCTGTTCTGTCTCTTAAATCGGCCATAGTTAAGGAAGGAACACGTTATTATACATTGTAGACTTAATTCAGTTCCTGTTGAACTAAAGGATACCTGTAATGAATGTGTCTTTAAAAGTCAGCCTCTTAAAAAGCAATTTCAACCACCTAAAAGCAAGCAAATAGATCTCACTGAAGAGAATTCTAATTCTGATCCATGCTTGCACAGAATATTGTAGGTAACTCATCTTCTACCTAAACTGTAATTTTTAGACAGATTCTGGGTGCCTCACAGGGACAAAAAACCTTTCCTTATGACCTCCTGGACCATAAGAATTGTATGAGCTACTAGGTGGTTTTGGTTAAGAATCACTATGAACATTTTGGAATAAAAAGGAATTCACAATCACCTACAGAAGGACATGCCCAGAATTCTTCAGAAATGTCACCTAGTTTTTCTCAGTACCAGCCCCAGCATGGGAGAAGCAAAGGTATAGAACTTTGTGCCAGTTCAAATCCTCTGGGGGGAAATCAAGACTGTAAAGGTAACCGGTATTAATAGGTTGGCTATCTGATGTTTGTTCCAACCCTAATCTAAGGTGTCATTTTCTATTCTGGAGACCGAGGGGATCAGAGAGTAAGCTCACTACAGTACCAAGAATGAGGAATATGCATTTAATTTTTAAAGGTACTTTAAAGTCAACAATCCAATTTACTGCTGGTATTTTAGAGAGAGGGATTCAATAAAATAAATAGGATAGTCACATCAATAGCATCCGTTTGTCTTCCTCCTTGCTTTGCATGTCTCTGTGCACCTGATGGGTTGAAGCTTGATATTACCTCTATACAGCACTTGAGGGAATAAGATATCATCATGTGGGGACAGAACTAAAGGCTATTTGGAGGTTCTTACTTCATGGTAGAATAAAATTAATTAATTTTTATTCCAATATGCCTCCTGTTACAGCTGATGGATATGATCTTGAACATGTACTTAAACTTTGAGCAGACTCATGCATTGGAAATTTTTCCATGGGAGATTTTGCTTGGCCTTTGAAAGTGAAGTTGCTTATGTTGTGGGTTTTCTGAGTGAGGCACATTGAGGCACATTTGATCTTGTGAGTGGAAACCTAGAGCAGACATGAAAGACTTCTAAGTTCTTGACTCAACTCCCTGTGTGAGCAACTCTTGTTGTGAGCGCTGTTTTAGTTTCTCTATGCCCTGGATGTGGATATTTCTTTTTATTTTAATACATGACCAACATTTACTGATTATAACTCTGGAAAAAAACCTTCGAAGTTGAGGTGTCAAGCATCTCCACTTTACTGGTGAGGAAACTTGAGGTTTGATCAGCTTAGATGATTAGTCTAAAATTCCAAGGTCAGTAGGTTCTAGGTGACTGGGTCTACTCATTTTTAATTTTCTTAAACTCAGTGTATAGTAACTTACTTCCAGGTCATGTGTTTGAAGATATCTGGAATGGAATTAGTAAAGGACTTCCTATCTTCATTGAAGTTGAGAGGAGTATCCAATATAAAACAAATCCAGCCTAGTAGGCTAGTGGTTCACAATCTGTGGGTCGTGACCCCTTTAGGAGTCATATAAAATATGCTGCATATCAGATATTCACATTATGATTCATAACAGTAGCAAAATAACAATTATGAAGTAGCAATGAAAGAACTTCATGGTTGTGGGGCCGGGGGCGGGAGGTGTGTGTCACCACAACATGAGGAACTGTATTAAAGGGCCTCAGCAATAGGAAGGATGAGATCTGCTGCTTTAGACAATAGAATTGTGGTCGAGAAGCAACAGCACCCAAGTTCCCATAAACTTCCTGAAAGAACTAAGACTGAGCTTCCTGTGCGGTTGGGGTTTGGATGGTGTGAAGTGGTGAGGTATCATGGAGTGAGACTCACCATGTGCCCGAGAGCCTATGAGATGACAACACTGAATTGCATGACACTGGTGTGCTTAATAAGGATGATTTCTGACCATTTGTTAAAAAACAATAAAGGAAAAACCATTATGCTTGATTGATTTCCAAAATAAGTAAATTGATGGAAACTCTCCTTTGGAGGTGATTTATTAGTTGTGGGCCTTGGGTGATAGCTCAGAGGTCTTAAGTTCCCCAAATTGATCCAAACAAAAAACAAAACAAAACACACCACACCAGGAATACTTATAATCCTAGTACTGGGGTAGGAGTGGGAGCAGAGACTATGTGTCCTAGTGTAGTAAGTTACAGGCTAGTCTCAAAAGAGTAGTCCTTGCCTTAGGAGTGACGCCTGAGACTGTTCTGTGATTTGTACATGCACATGCAAATGCATATGTTTACACCTGCACTCCCTACCCCTACATCCACACAAAAAATCATTAGCTAAAAAACAAACAAAAAACAGTACATTCAAAACTTGTAGGTTCGAAAGTATCTCAATACTGGTATTCAACCAATGGCTAAACGTAACAAACAAGCAAACAAACAAAAACAAACAAAACTCTAATAATTTCACACTTATCAAAAACTTTTAAGATACTAAATCTAAAAATCCCACATACCCTTTACCCAGATACCCCAAATAACCACAGTATACTAAACAGTCAGAAATTCATTTTGGTACAATATTACATGCTTCAGACATGATTCAAATTCTGCCTATTATCTTGGTGATGCCTTTTTTTTTATCTAGAACTACACGTGATGTCCAGTTGGCCTGTCTATCTAAAGTTCTTTAACCTGGATTCATGTGTTCCCGTGTCTGCCTTGGGTTTTCAATTTTTTGATGCTTTTGTAGAGTGTTGGCTGGTCACTTTATAGCCATTCACTTTAGGTCTCTGTGCTATTTTCCAATGATGTAAACAAGGCTGTGCATTTTCGGTAAGGATGTTATAAAAAGGAGGTTGTAGCCTTCCCAGTATGTTGTCATCAAGGAGTCCCATGGTTGATTTAGCTCTTTGCTGGTGAAAAGATATTGGGCCTGTCAGCTGAGGTTTCTAGCTAGTAAGTTCTTAGATCCTGGATGATAATGCTTGTATTCAGCTGTGCCTCTCCCATTCGGTGACTAGGAACTGAGTAATATGTAATACTGTATATTCAGTATATACTGAATGCTCAGCCCTGTAGAGCCAAGATGCAATTAAACTGGGACTTAAGGATTTATTGGCCACTGGAATTACTTGTAATCTAGCAGGGGAGACTAAGACCAGATATTCACCAATACTCAATATGTAAGGGATGTCCTAGGGCAGTATGTGATGTCTCAGTGTGGCTCGCAGTAGTCAGGGAGATTGTCTTAGGGAGTTGTCCACATCAGCATGCTCCGGATAGACTGCTGTTCTTTAAGCGGCAGGCTTTCTGTCAGAAAGAACAGAGGTGGAGTTGAATCTAAAGCGAAGCTGGGAATCACAACTCAATCTGAGCAAAACTGCAAAAATAACATGATAGAATGTTTAAATGTTGTGCTTTAATGTTCTTCTTACCTGTAGTCTTTCTCCTCCAATGATGGTATGTTCCTGAGGGCAAGGATGACATCATTCCTGTTTGTTGATAATACCCAATACCACCATAGTCTCATTATTTATTGAAATAAAGTGAGAAGTTAGCAATGCATCTGAGCTAATTAGTAAAAACAGTCTAAAATCTTGTTCTGCACACATTAAATGCTCGACTAATATTTTTGATGGAATAGTGGAGAAGCTGTCATTGGAAGCAAGATCCATTGGTCCAAGCAGAGAGGATGAGAACTGAAGGGCAGTGACATGGTAGAGATAAAGGAGAAAAAAATGAGGATGTGGAAGAGGAAGGTGGTGGAGAGCTGTTAGTGTGGGGAAAGATGAGAAGCCAAGCTCAATAGGAGACCAAGAGTAGCAAGGCATTTTCTACAGCCTGTAGTTGACTTAAGTAATGGGAGAAAAACAGAGGTCAAGAGTGCAAACTCAAAAACTAACTAGCGACTTTCTAGGTGGGTTAAGTAAAGCAAGGGGGGGGGAGGTGATGGATGGATGGATAGATGAATGGATGGATGGATGGATGAAAAGTAGAAATTTGTAGAAACTCAAAGGGCCTGATTATGGTTATGCTATGAACTCTGACAAAGTGGTAGAAGCCATGTGTCCACAGAGGTCAGGAGTATTGGAGGAGGGCAAAAAGACTCTTTCAGGGGATAAAATCATGGCCAATATCCAATGAGGAAACAAATGGCAGGTGACCTGGGGAAAGCCAGAAGAAAGGTCCCCCCTGGCTTCTATTTCAATGGAAAGGGTTGGAGTCATGTGGCACTAGCTGAATTGAAGAACAGAAAAGAGCATCTGGTCAGGGAACAAGTCAGCAGCTCACAGAAACGAGACTGTGTGAGTGGGATCAAGTGAATCGGAGGAGCAGGAGCAGATGCTCGGGGAAGATTTGGTGCGCCTGGGAAGGTGGACTTTTCTCAGCCTTCCTTTGGAAACAAAAATGAATGTACAGCATCAGTTTTGGAAGTGTGTGTTTCCTCATGGCCTATGCACCAACCGGGCCAGGGTGTGATGTCTTGGGTTAACCAGAAAGAGCTGCATGGTAGATGGTAGAGTTTGAACTTGGAGGAGGTGGAGATGTTGGGTTTTAGACTCTATTCTTTCTGCCTTGATCATTTTCCATTTCGGCTCCTTCTGCCTTTCTCCTTCCCTCCATTCAGAGCTCAGAGCCGTGTGGGCTCTCTCTATTGGGGCTCAGAGCCGTGTGGGCTCTCTCTATTGGGCTCAGAGCCGTGTGGGCTGGCTCTATTGGGCTTCCGTCTTTGTTCTCATAAACTGCTTCTAAGAGAAAGTGCAAGCACTTGTTGTTGTTGCCTGCTCCTCATGTTGACCGACTATCTCATACTAAACACCAAAAATAGTTTTGTAGGCTCCATTTCATCTGGAAGCAAAATCTATACCCGGTTGGCATCTCTCCCACCTGTTTTGAAGTGCCACCAGTCTCCAGAGGTGGCACATGGTATCACTGGTTTAATAGAGGACTGAAGTACACTGTGTGGTTTGGTTTCTTACACTCTTTATCATTTGGCCAGAGTTGGAGGCAAAGGTGTGTGTGTATAAAGTCATGCTTTTTTGGCCAAGGGCAAGATGGGACAGCAGCTGGAGTTGTCTGTGTCTGTTCGTATACCTCTGAATTACACATTTCCATGTAGGTGACTGGAAGACATGGTTTCATAAGGGTCTTCTGGAATGTTTTAACTTTGAAAAGATTTGGTTTGTTGGGTTTCCAAGTAGAAATCTTTGGGTTTTTTTTTCCTTTGTGAACACCCAGATTTATCTTCTGTATTCTCTGTCTCCTGGGCCATTCAGTGGTTACCCTGCCCTGTTGCCAGCTGATTTCACACTGCTGATGTCTGAGGCACCAGAGAGCCAAGCCTAGTTTTCATTGCCCAGAGCTGTGGTTTCCTTAGCTCCATCATTAATTAGTGGTCTTTTGTTTTCAATTCATTCCATTCTCACCGCCCCCCACCCCCATCCTTAATTTTGATGTTTCTTTCTTAGGTAGCTATTCTATGCTGTTGTTTTTTTTATCTCTCGTTGCCTTTCCCTCTACAGTCCGCTCTGTGAACCAGGAACTGTGCATCCTTCAAGCAAGCCATTCCTGAAGAAGGTGAAGAAAATCCAGATGATGAACCTCCTCCTCGTCCTCCTCCTCCTCCTCTCTTGCCCAGCCTTTCCTGTGTGTGGATCTCAACTAACTTGGAGTCGGCAGGGATTGGATGGAAAAGCCCCCAGCGTCTCTCAGCTCAGCCAAGTTTTGGAAATGGCTCAAGTTTGTGCAATAAGAAGATTTTAATTTTATATTTTTCCCTTTTAAGCTTCTCGATTGCCTTTGCTTGGAATGCCTGTGAGAAAGTACCCAGCTCAGGCTGGAATTTGCTCTGCAATACAAATAACAACACAAACTCACAAAGACAAAAAAAAAAGAAAGAAAAAAGCAAACTATTTTATTTATTTCAATATTTAAAAGAAAAAAAGTGCTGCCATTGCACAGTCTTTTGATTTAAAATGCTATCTACTTCAAAGGTTAAAAAAGAGAAAAACAATTTTGTGAAGACCTGAACAAGAGTGCTTGCTGTTAAATACAGGCATCATGGTGACGCTAAGGAAAACTACCCCACATTTTTAATAAGAAAATAAAGATCAACTCCGCCCTCTCAGACTTTTGAGAAAGCCATTCATGTATGTGTTTTAAGTTTTTTGTTTTTTGTTTTTTTTTTAATTTCTGCGAGTTGAATGTGGTAGGTGAGGGGTGGTCAGTTCTTCCAAAGTCCGCTGAAAAGTTTTGTTGACATTAAGTAATTATGCGTTAGGATCTGATTGAAATAAATTAGCCCCAAACCAGCAGTGTGTCCCCCTTCCAACTGCCCCTCCCCTCAGATGAATTCGCCCCATTGATCTGAATGTAAAACTACAGCCTGTCTATCTCGTCTCAGGAGGCCAGATTCAGGAAGGAATGCTACCCACTGATCAAATGAATTGCTGCAAAGCTCAGCAGCCCCAAACAGAAATGATTTTGTGTAGAATAATCCAGTGAACAAATAAATAAACGAGTACAACAAAACAGCCAGGAGTAAACAGTGGCCATGGGGACATGGCTCAGTTAGCTGACAGCTGACGCCTCAGCCAGGAGAGCAGAGGTCTCAGAGGTCTGGGAGCCCAGACTTGCTCCTGAGAGTAAGGAGTTCATTGGAAAGATAGAAACTTGAAACTCATTTGTGGGGAGAAACAGGAAGGCAAGCATTCTAGGTGTGTCCTTTAGGCTGTTATGGCCGATGAAATGGAATTCGGCCTTGTATGTTTGAGCTAGCCCAGGAGGTCAGCCAACTGTCTGGGCCACTGGGTTCTACCTCTTGTCTTTCATGTAGCTTGTCTATTACATGTCCAGAGCAGAGTCATGGATGGCATAGATATGACTTAAGGCTACAAAGTCTCATCAGCAAAAGTCCTTGAGCCACAGTATTATTGAAATGTCCCAGCCAGAGAATAAATCTCATCTGCTATTGAAAGGGAAGGGTAGACAGGCAAACTTTCCATTAGACCCTTCAGGTTTCCCACTCAAGAGAAGGGGGTTGTCACCAAGAGTGTCTTTTTAATCATTTTGTGATAGAAAATGTCCCTTGTCAAAAATGTTAATTATAATAATAATAATCTGTTCTCCAATCCATACTCACAAGTTATGACATGTGGAATTGTGATAAAGCTTTGCAATGATGTAGGGTTTGTGTGACGTTTGTGTAAGTTTCTGTTAAATAAAAGACTGTTTCCAATGGTCTTATAACATCTGTAAGATTTGCTTACCAACTTCGTCCTGCAGGAGTGACTTACAACATGGTGTGGAAAGAACTCCTGCAAGGACTCAGATCCCTTCCATGCCCAAGATTTGTTTTATTTAGAGGTGCATTCTGGAACGGCAGTTACCACTGGCTTGAATGCCAGGTAGGGGCCTCAGAAGTGAGCAGTCCCTGGTGTTGATGCTACCATCTAGGCTCAGCTGAGAGTCCCTGTCACCCATCCCTCCATCACCAACACCATTTACCATCCCTTCCATGGTCAAAGCAGAATTATGGAAATCCTGGGTATGTGCAAAAAGCATAGCATACCTGTTCAATGTTGCTATTGTACTGCTGCTAAGAAGTTTTGCACAATTATGAGAGATTGAGCCTATGCTTGGAAGAATATTCGAGGTTGCCATTTTTTTATTGCCTGAAAGCTACTGTTGGGCTAGGTCCTCAAACTGCAGCTGTGCAAGCTCTAAGGTGGACCCCTTGGGATAGAGTTTTCCTAAAGGTTCAGTTGGATGCTATCTGAAGGGTCATTTAGGTTAGCCTGTCAGGTCAGGTGTTTCCCTCTGAGCATTGGACCTGTTCCCATAGGGCCCGGGTGGAGCTGGAGTATGACATTTCAGAACTTTGGCCATTGGGTTTTACCTTCTCTTAGAATGAAGGTCACATGCAACTTCCATTTTTGAACTTAGATTTTCTAGGTACTAAAAAGGAGGGTGTTTCCCATTCCTAATATTTTATGGTCTTTCACATCCCTATCTCCCCTTTTGAATTTTGTATTTTATTTTTGTATGCGTGTGTACATGCATGTATTCATGTGTGCATGTATGTGCATGTGTGTGTGTAGACCAGAAGTTGGTGTTGATGTTGTATGTTTTTCTTTATTATCTCCACCTGATTTTTTGAGACTTAATCTCTCACTGCACCCAGATCTTGACAACTGTGAGCACTTGGGATCTGATTGTCTTTGTCCTACTCCCCACCAGCACTAGGATTATAGATGTGTTGCTGTTCCTCCTGCCTGACTTTTCATGTGCATGCTGGGATCCGAACTCAGGTTCTTATGCTTGCATGGGAAAACACTACCCAACTGAGCCATCTTCCTAGCCCCTCCCCCCATACATTGTGATAAACTATTCAAAAGTTAAAGCTCATTAACCACTAAGTGTATAGTTCTATGGCAAAAGTACTTTCCTGTCATTGAGGAACCATCTCCCCCCATCTCTGGACCTATTTCATCTCCAATTGAAACACTCCCTTTAAACATCAACTTTTTCTCCTCCCCAGCCCCTGGTCACAGGGACAGCCAGACTGTGTGGTGCCATCATTCTGTTCTGTTACCCTGTGAATCTGACTACCTCATATATCTCAAATAAATGAACTCATGCAATATTTGTCCTTTGGTCAAATATTTGTCCTTTGACTTATTTCATTTTGCATGATATTTCCAAGATAGTCTGTGCTAAGGCATGTGATGACATTTCCCTCTTTTGTGGAGGTTGATGTATGTATAAAGCACATGATGTTTATCAATCTGTCTATCAATACTTGGAGTATAAAGCAGATATCACACATTTATTATATACTTCCATTAGCGAGAGGAGTTGAAACATTAGAACCAAGTTGTAGGTCACCCAAGAGATTAAATATCTTTTCTAGAGAGAAGTGGTTACAAGGGAAGTCTTTCCTCTAGTTTGCATTCTAGAAAAGGGTACCTTTCTCTATGGGTGTCTTAATGACTAAGGTTTTGCTGTCATGGTGATGGTTACTGGGATAAAGGGTTGCCATAGAGTTGTATCAGTGTAAATGACCAGGACTAAAATAGACCACAATGGCAGGTCATGAAGGGAGTGGCTGTCATTTTTCAAGCATCTAGTGATGAGTTGTTGGTCAGAAATGCAAATGCTTTGTGTCAGAAGATGTTCACAGACAAGAGGGAGCAGAAAGTATATATGGAAGCTTGAGGATGAGAAGCAGAAGAAGAAATCACTTTCTTCTACTTGAAGACATATTAGTCACTATAAAAGATTAGTGCTTGGGGTGAAGCCCAAGCACACCACTTACTGTAACAGGTTAGAATAAGAGCTGTAAGTTCAGATGGCTGCAGAGCAGGTATCTTCAGTAAGCCAAGTCTCAGTGCCCAGCCTCAGGTCACAGGGACAAGAGTGTGTAGTGCCAGAGAGCATCTCAGTCTGCATGGGGCAGCTGCTACTTAGCTCAAAGGATGCTGGATGAAGACATGTTCAGGGTTCTCAGGTTTTCTAGCTGTGCATGTATGTGTGGTGGGGGTGGGGACACATGCATGTGTTTGTGCATGTGTGTGTGTGCTATACATGTATGTGTACATGTGTGCATATTTGTATGCGTGTATAGGGGTATACACATTTGTGTGTATATATGGTGTATGTGTTGGTGGGAGATGGTGGTGTGTATGAGCGTGTGTGTGTTATGTATGAATGTGTGTGTATGTGTGGGGGGGTGGGGGTGGTGTGTGTGTGTGTGTGTGTGTGTGTGTGTGTGTGAGAGAGAGAGAGAGAGAGAGAGAGAGAGGAGAGAGAGAGTGTGTGTGTGTATAGGACAGAAGTTAATATTTGGTGTCTTCCTTAATAGCTTCTCTACTTTATGTTTTGAGACAAGATCTCTCACTGAATCTGGAGCTCACTGGCTGCCCAGAAAGCCCGGGAGATCCCCCTGTCTCTACATCTTCAGCACTGGCATTACAGGTGTGTGCCATTATGTCCAACTTTTTGTTATTCATGTTTGCACAGCAAGCTCTTTGCCAACTAAGTCACCCGCTCAGCCGTCTTCTGGCTTTTCAAGAGAAGTAAAACAACATTTTGGTGAGATCTTTCCATTTAAAACATTTGGTAGTAGAAGAAAACCAAAGACTGAAGATCTACTTGGTGTGGACTAAACCAAGCATGACTGTATACAGGGCATACTTGGAATGCATCTTGATGGTTTGGACTTAGAGGTCTGGGTAAGGTTGAAGTTGAGGTAGGAATGCCTTGTCTAAAATCCTTGAGAACAGCAGACCCTCATGTTGACTCAAGGATGTAGGTAGTGTTATATAGTAGAAAAGGGCATTTAGGTGGTCTCTGGGGAGTTATGTCTTCCATCATTCAATGATCAGAGATTTGGGGTATGTTTCTAGCAGAAAACACTTCACAATCTTATCCCTTTTCTCTGCATGTCCATGAAAGATCCTCTCTGTAAAACTCTGGGTATGGTTGTGCAGTTTGCAAGATGTTATCATTTTGCATTATTATTACTGACCAGTGAGTCATCCATCATGCCACATTCCTTCTAAGAACTACATGTGACCAGAACTTAATTTGAGTTTTAGCCCCAAAACAGCAAATTCAAATTCGGAACTTTGAGTAAAATCTCACCTCATCTCATGTATGCAGTGTGTGTGTGTGTGTGTGTGTGTGTGTGTGTGTGTGTGTGTGTAGCTAGATCTATAGATACAGATTCTTCCAGATTCTTTGTTGTTTAAATTCTTTGTCTCTTAACTGCTTTAGATCTTATGTGCATCTGTTATAGAGGGTGCTTGTAAGAGTGTTGGTGGACTCTTGAGTGTGCAAACACTGCTTGCTTGAACCAGTGATGTCTCATTTGGTCTTGCTGGGGAAGAGGTAATTCTGAACAACAAGCACTTCATTTCCTGTTTATAATGGACTCTCACGAACTCTTTCTGTGAAGGCCTAGATTATAAATAACTCAGGTTTTGTAGGTCAGGCATTTATTGGAGCTACCCTACTCTGGGATTGTACGCAACATGTACGTGAATGGGTGTGGCTGTGCTTCAAAGAAGCCTCTGCAAAAATGGGCAGCTTGTCCATGGAGTGAGGTTTTGATGGTCCTTGATTCAGAGAATAGCATGCATTTCATTGGGGGGTTAGTGATGCTGACAGTTGACTCTTCTTTTAAGCCTTAGGACCAAGAGGAAAGTTTCACATCGCCAGCGGAAGGGTAGAGGGCCATTTAACCATTCATAATGGAAACACTAAAGGCCTCACTATGAAAGGTTTTCAGAGGCAAAAGGTCCCACCACTGGGTCTTCAAAAGCTCCCAGTGATGAGCCCAAACCACCACAAAGTGTGTTTACTGAAGAGTATAGGAATAACCAAATGCTACCTGATAGTAACGCCTGGAGGACACGCTGACGAAGTCCCTTGTTCCTAGCAGCTCGTGTTGTTTTTAAGAATGAAAAATGGAGAGTAGCTCCTGTATTGACATGAACATAGATACTTGAGTTTTGATTGGAGGAGATAAATGATAAAGGACATTCAGTGTAAAAGGTATGAAGTTGCTGAAGGTAAGGAGCTGGGCTCTTCCTGGAGTGGTTTGATGACTTGGTATGGCTTCCGAAAACTGTTACTTAGGAGATGTTGAAGTTACTAAGATATGTTTCTCCCCAAAATCTCAGATTCTTGTGGTTTTATTCAGGATCATAACCCATCTCACAACATCTTATTTCATCTCTTCATAAGAAAAGATTTCCCCATACTTGTTAGTGGAGAAGATTCCTAACATGAGACTTCCTACTGAATGGAAATTGTCTTACTAGTTGAACACAGGATGATCCTGAAAGAGGAGACTGGGAGCCAGGGATGTCAACAGGCAGCTATCATGCTGAAGAGATTTTCTTTTTTGCCATGGTTAGGAGATGCTCAATTAAATGTCTTAAGAGGATTGGGTCCCCTTTCAGATCCCAGGGTGCCTTTTAGTGAGGCTTATTGTTAGGTTTCAAGAGTTTCCTGAAGGAAGGAAGTGGTTGGAATTGGTGTGTTTTTGTGTCTGCTCTTGTTTCAAGCTTTACCCCTCTGTTTGCATCACTTGGAAGTCAGTTTTCAGTATAGACTAGGGGGATGGAGATTAAATATTTAAAGCCAGTAAACCCTGTGTTTTATATTTTATATAGTCATGGTGTGAGGAGCACACATCTCTTGGTTAGGTGATCTTCCCTACACTAGAATAGAAATAATTTTTGAGAGTCATTGACAGTGGTTAGAATCACTGACCCAATCGATTCAATTATGTTGGTTGTGTCGTTATTATTATTTTGTATTTTAGTGGTGGGGGGGAAAAGAGTCTAACTGAATATTCTAGACTGGCTTCAATTTATTGATCCTCCTGAAACTGCCTCCTGAGTGCTGATATGTTACTTTTTTCTTTGTAATATTGGTGATTGAACTTAAAGTCTCAGGGGTATTAGGCAAGAGTTCTATCATTGAGCCCCACACACACTCCCAAGTGCTGGGCTTAGAAGAGTGTACCACTATGCTGGGCTTGCCTGTTACTATTAGCCATCATCTGCCAAGGCTAATTATACATGGGATAGACGGAGATGGTCCTAGTAGAACCCTATACAGTGGGTACTGTTATCTGAGTGCATGATAGAAGGCTAGGCTGGGAATGATGTGCAAGTCCTAAGAAGTAATTCTTAGGCTATATTAGTATTGCTATCAGCAGTGATTAGACCATGTTCAGATGAAATAAAAAAGACTAAAAAAAAATCTAAAATTGTAGTAAAGATTATTAACAGTATGTTGTAGGAGCAAGTAAGTCCTTTAAGTAAATGTTTAGCATTAGAGATTGTCTAACTTGGAAAGGAGCATGAGTGGTCACTTAATAACTTCAGTGTGCGGGCAGTGGTGGCGCACGCCTTTAATCCCAGCACTTGGGAGGCAGAGGCAGGCGGATCTCTGAGTTCGAGGCCAACCTGATCTACAAAGTGAGTTCCAGGACAGCCAGGGCTACACAGAGAAACCCTGTCTCAAAAAGTAAATAAATAAATAAATAAATAAATAAATAAATAAAAGAAAATGTCTTTTGAAAAAAATAACTTCAGTGTGTCATTGAGAAAAAAAGATACTGACCACTTACTATTTCCTGTGAGGACAGGAGAAGTGCCTTGGGAATTGAGAACAAATAGATAAACACTTTGACACTGAGACCTAACTTTAGTCATTGGAGGCTAGGGTGGACTCACCAGTAGTCAAGAAGCCAAGATCTTTTCCTGTATGGAGTTAGGGGAATGGGAGAGGTGACCTCCTGAGGTCTAACTCTGCAACACATGGAGTAAGCGTTAAAGGAGCCCGTGCCTACTTACCTCCAGCAAGTAGAGAAACATGGGCAAGACTCGTTCCAAGGATGTTTATTAGAGTCAAAATTCTCCTCCCGTGCATGCTCTGCATTGAAGCAATGTCACTCATTGGGTGGTACAAGGCACCAGCTGGAATGTGACCACTATGGGAAGAGACAATTTCCTCCAGAGAAATGCCACAGATGTGAAAAAGAAGTCAGACAGGCCAAGATGCCACTAGTTGAATGGTACTCCGGAAAGCTCCATCTTGAGTAGGGGACCAGTTCTCAACTCCATGGATTTCGCAGCCTCCAACATCATCCTCACGAATGAATCATGCGTTTGCTAATAGGGCCTCATTATTCCATCCATCTTGGATGGAGTGATATCATTGACATTCACAATTGTCTCCTAACTTCTCCCCAGCTGATCAGGCAGAAGGGTCCGGTAGAAGACAATGTTTTATTAACAAAATTCTACTTGGGAGGAAAGTGGTTAGCATCCTTTCTAGAGAACCTAACTCATTTGGAAAAGAAGTCCTGCGCACACTGTTTCCGACGTGCTTGTTTTAAAGAAGGGACCGTTGTGCTGTATTCTGCGTGTGAAGTGAGCTTTCTGTGGACTGTGACTCTAACAAGGCAACGTCTGCTGATACCTGCTGAGGGAGCAAGCGAGAAATCACGGTGATGCTAGGCTGCGGCACCTGCTTGACTGGGTTATGGATTTGGAGACACTGGTGGTTTATGATCTCGAACACTTCTTTGGGTAAAATAGGCTGTTTTACCTTCATAAATATCAACCTTATGTCCACAATGGGAAAATAAATTAATATGTTCAGACCACTGTTACTTTCTGTAATAATCCTTTTTGCTTTATGCTACAGACCAATCGCTCAATACCTAATTGAACGCCTTCTGTGTTGCAATACTGTGTGAGGTTCTGAAGGACATACAGAGAAGCAGAGAGGGATGTTTTCCATGTGCTCGCATGAGCATCTGGGTTTAGGCTTTTCATAGGTGGTTGCTAGTTAAAGTCATGGATGGTTTAGATTACTAATTTCATTCTATAGAGATGGAATCTGACACTCAAGGGGGTCGAAGTGATAAAAGTACTAGTGATAGCTGGCAAGGTCTGAGGTTTTTAGTCAATTCTCTCTCTCTCTCTCTCTCTCTCTTTGGATTCTATGTGCTGATATATATATATATATATATATATATATATATATATATATATATATATATATATATATTTGGTCTTTAATGGCTCTAAAGTATTCTCCAGTGTGTCATGTCAGACATCTTTTGTTTTTGTGGAAGAGAGACAGGTGGTTAACATATTATTAAAGACAAGGCCATGCATAATTAAATGCCAAGTTGCTGCAAACTGCAAGATGTTAGGCAGGCTCGGCAAGGAGAGATACCCGTGCTGGCTGATGTGGGGACAGGACTTCAGAGAAGGATGGATGGAGTTGGTGTTGGACAGAGAAAAGACAGGCCACTGAAAGCAACAGCAGGCGGTAGATGGACGGAAGCTCAGAGGCGTGAGCAGGCATGGGGGTTTGGAGCCAGAGCAGAGAGGAACATGATTGGAAGAGAAGGCAGGTCATAGATATCCTGTCAGCATTGACATCAAGAGGAGGTTTGATTCTCAATAAAAGAATTAGGAATAGCAGGAAGTAGGGCCCCCTCATGAGCTGGTAAGCAGTATCTGTGTGATGCTTAGTGTGACACTGAGTGTAACTGAGCCATGAGTACCAAGAATGTTTGGTTCATCCACTCTCCCCATCCTGCATCTTCTGCCTTGTGATGGATGGTAGCCTCCTAGTCCTCATGGACAAAGCAGCAATCATGTTCCTTCTAGATGGCTTGAAAAACTCTCAGTGTCTCCCAGCTTCTGTGTGATGTCTAAGTGGTCCAGTGCGCATCTTTCTGAGTGCTGACCCCGGAGGCTGGTGATTCCATGACCATTTTCTGCCTAGGGTGTTCTTTCAACCTTGCTGGTTTGAAATGCACTCAGGAGGAGCATGGTATATTCAGAGAGACCCACTGGTCACTTAGTCCCAGAGAGCCTATTTCAACTTGAGATCTAAACCTATGATTGTTCTGATAACATTAGAACTAAATGTACTTGATCCTTTAGGTCGATAGGTCGGTCACTGAGGGTAAAGTGAAGAAGAGAGGGAAATGGCTGGGATGCCAGCCATGCCCAATGTTGGGTGTAGAAGAGTTTTCAGGTTTCATTGTCTAGATAATTTGATTTGCCTCTTATAGGGAATGAGAAGTTGCACTTGTAACCCTTAAGTTTAAAAAGAAAAAAATTATTTCAATTTAGTTTTTAAGATTTATTCATTTATGTGTAAATGTTCTCTATTTGCATGTATACCTGCATAACAGAAAAGAGCCTTAGATCCCATTACAGACCGTTGTTGAGCCACCATATAGTTGCTGGGAATTGGACTCAGGACCTTTGGAAGAGTAGTCAGTGCTCTTAACTTCTGAGCCACCTCTCCAGCCTTTTATTTCATTTTATTTATATGTGTCAGTGAATGGGTATATGCACCTGAGTACGGGTGACTGTAGAAGCCAGAAGACTCTGTCAGATTTCACAGAGCTAGAGTTCTAAGTGGTTGTGATATGTCCTACATGGGTGCTGGAAACCAAACCCAGGTCCTTTGCAGGAGCAGCAAACTCTTGCCTGCCGCATCCTGTGAGTCTTCCGATTCTAACACTGTCCCCACTTTCTGTATTTTACTTCACTAATGGCTGCCTTCTCTATTAGGTCCTGAAGCTAAAAGAGGTACAGCCATGTGTTAGAAGTGTAGATTGAGAGGGCAAAGAGTATGGGCCACTTCTTCACAGTAGCACAAAGGGGCTGGCACTTTCTACCACACTAAATCATCATCATTTCACTCTCAATGTTTCTTCCTAGGAGCCCTGTTGGAAGCTGTTGTCCCACTTAGCAGATGAATAAATAGATGGGCACTTAGAAGTGCCAAAGCCATGTGGATGTGTTGGACTGGTCTAGACCTCATGTGTTTTCTCTGTTGTCACATGAGTCCATTCATCTTTCCATGTTACGTGCCCAGAATATTCAACTACAATTCTCTTGGTGTCTGCATAGATGGCAGGAACAGGGCACTGGACTCAAAGAGAATGACATGAAACTACAATATAACAGCAGCCACCTTCCCTCTAATGAAAGGAATAATTGTAACAGGCCTCCAGATCAGACCCTCTTCCTTCTTGCCTTTCTGCCCTTGTAAAGGACCCAAGTTTGGTTCTCAGCACCCACAGGGGGCATTCTCACAGCTCCTTGGGATCTTCAGGCCTGTTTGCAGCCTGTAGATTTAGTATAGACCTCATTAAACCCTTGCACATTCCCTCTTTTCCTCCACTTGCCCTCAGACTGTAATGCTCGTGTTGATGTGTGACAGCCTGCATCCCATGGTCCACTGCTCACTGTGGGCTCATCCTGGCAGGCAGTGTCCTGCGTCTGTTCCGTGCACTCAGCTGCTAAAACCATCTCAGGTCCTGCCTGCCTCTGATGGCTGTGTTGGGTGTATTGCAAGAACTCTAAGGGATAACTGCAGTCTGCTGAGGTTAGACGTTGACTTTTAAGGAAAAACATTTCTGCTTATTAGTTGAGAGAGGGAGCAAGGGCCCTTCTCCTCTCCCCCATGAATTCCAGGAAACTGCAGATCACTGTTCTCTCTGGTCCCCTGATTCTTGTGCTCTAGCTGCAGGGATAATCACAACTCATTTCTACTCTGTGCCTCATTTAGGGGAAGAACATCTAAGGGCTCTCCAGATAGGAGGAGGAGCATTAATGAAGGATGGCCAGTGAGTGCCCCTACCACTACCCATGTGCCCCAGGATAACTCTGCTCTCTGTGTCCCTTGAAAACCCTTTTTAGACTATTGTTCTGATTCCTCCAGTCTCACTGGGAAACACATTCCCCTTGGGCTTGCCTCTGATGGTGCTTGCCCTTTAAGGTAGAGAAAGGAGCCAGGCTCATCGTGCACCAACCACACCCAGGTCATACTAATCTCTACCTTCACTGTCTTCTTTAATGGTCCTCTCAGGTAAGAGGGGATCCAACTTCACAGCAAGGGAACTGAGATGAGAACAATAATTTGTCCAAGATAAGGCAAATATTCAGATATTGTTTCTTCTGGGATTTTTGCCGTTGTTCAGAGATATTGGTATTTTCATGGGCCTCTCCCCACCATCCTGAGTCAGGGCCCCTGAACTTCTGTTGATTCTCTAGCTATTTTACTCCCCGTCTTTGAGGATTGTTACTCTTCCTTTAGTCTAACAAGACTCCCGTTGGCCTCCGGGAGAATCTTCCTTCCAGTTGACCCTTGATTGGCTGCTGAACCCTGGGGCTTAAGCCAGTATTTAAGTGAACCTTCTTAGCAAAGCAAATTGCTTAGTTGCAAAGAGAAAGCTTCCCTGACCAGGCTTCCTGTGCTGGGCGGCTCTACAGGCCCATGATCCCTCTCACTCCTAGGCAGGATGCTTTGTCTGTATCCAATTTTGTTGCCTCTCATTACCTCATTTTGGGCCATAGCCATCTTTTGGCTAGCTACTTCGAATGCAGTTCACTCTCCATCCTTGTAATTAATGCATCCAACATGGCATTAGTCAGCTGACTTTTGAGAACTTTGGGGTGCCGTTTTGGTGAGAATGTTATGTTAATACATTCAGTTCCTACCTTGCTTCCAGAAACCAAAGATGAGTAAAGTACTTTGGAGGTATTCCTTCTGGAAAGTTCTTCCTCTTAGGAGGCAGGGAAAGAGAACTGGCTACAGAGCAGACAATGCCCAGGACCAATTTGGCTCTGGCTCTCCTCTGTGTTCACCCTTCCGGAAGTCAGGGCCAGGGAGGAGACAGTCATCTGGCTAAGATCCCGAGGGTTCTTATTTATTGTGGTGGCATGTGGAAAGGGCAGCCCTTGAAGCAGGATGCCAAGATTCCAGATCCCTGCTCACCCCATCCTTGGTCACCCTCCCTTGGGGCCCAGGCCCACATTGTATAAAGACTTAGCAGAGCTGGGTAGAGCTCAGCCCTGCTTTCACCATGCCCCATGATCATGGGCAGACTGCTTAACCTCTGGGGACTTTCCTCCTGTGTCTAAAGAAGGGACTGGACTCAATGGTCGTCAGAGTGCTCCTGTGCTCTGACAGTGTGTTGGTTAGCCCAGAGCATTGTGACTATGCGCTCCTGCCCCAAATCTTGTTTGCATTTTAAGTAGAGGACATTTTATTTTTAAGACATTTGTGGGGGTCTTCACCGCTGAACATCTCTGAACTGGCGGGGGTCTGGAAGGATAAGGAAGTTTTATATCCCTCTTCCCCACAACACTACTCATGTCTTTAAGGCAGGAGAGTCCTCTGTCCTTTGTCCACCTAGATTTCTAACTCCCTCTGACCTGACTACTCCCACTTCTGTCTCTGTCTTGCCCAGAGGAGGCAGGTGGTAAGCCAGTTGGACTAGAATCAAGGGTCTCTGTGTGCAGAGGGAGGAGACTGAGGTCTACCACACATGCAGGATCACATTGGTCGTTCTCACTATTGGCTTTAGAGAAGTCAAGTCCCATCATCTTCACATTTCCCTCAAGGACAGCCTGGAGTGTGGACAGGGACAGTGGAGTGTGATAGGGAACCAGGATTTCAGTGACTTAATCCCTCTGGCTTGGGAGGCAACCAGATGGTCACAAGCCCATGTCCTCTGAGAGCTGCTGGTCATATCTTGTCAGAGGAAGGGACAGTGCAATGGCCTGTGTCCTGTGGCTGAGGGCTGCTGTGCGTCTCCCCAGTGGATGTTGGAATAAGATGTCTTGCCCTTGCCTCTGCCAGTTCCTACCTAGGTCATCTTAATTTTTTTTTTTAATGTCCTAGTCTTCAGCTTCTTCATCAATAAACCTTAGTCACAGATTGTTTAAAGACTAAATGAGGAAGTGTGTTGAAAGTGCTTAGCACATAGGGAGCTTCTCAGTAAATTAGCATTAATAATGCTAATTCCCCTCCTGGGATCTGTTAGAGAATTGAGTGAGTTTCTGGTATCTTTTAAAGAATTTGATTAACAGGGCCTCATCTTAACAAACTACAGGATAATAAGAAGAAATGGGGTTGGCAGCACAGTTCTTGGGAGAGCACTTGCCTAACATGCACGAAGCCCTGGGTTTGCATGCATGAAGCCCTAGCATTGCAAGCATTGCATGTAGTGTGTGTACTTGCAATCCCAGCACTTAGGAGGATCAGAAGTTCAAAGTCATCCTCAGCCAGAGAGTGAGTTTGAGGCCAGCCTGGGCTACATGATACCCTGTCTCTAAAGGACAACAACAACAAACAGAGGAAAATGTAAGAATGCTTGTTTGCTGAGTAAGCAGGTTGCAGCAGCTCTCTGCTTTAGCTCAGCAGCTCTCAACCTCCCTAGTGCTGCGACCCCTTAAAACAGTTCCTCATGTTGTGCTGACCCCCAACCATACAAGTATTTTCATTGCTACTTCATAACTGTAATGTTACTGCTGTTACGAATCATAATGTAAATATCTAATATGCAAGATATCTGATGATGTGACCCTTGTGAAAGCGTCAGTCTACCTCCAAACGGGTTGTGACCTGCAGGTTGAGAACCACTGTTCTAGAGCCTGCTATGACTTGCTTGCTTTACCTACTCATGATTGAAAGTAGAACTTGTTTTTTAAAGCTTGTTCCAAGCCCCTCGTTATCTGCTTGCTCTGAGTTCTGTCTTCAAGAGTTCAAATCCCCTAACTAAGGGCACCCCCTCCTGTTTGGCAGGGTCCCCATCACTCCTTGAGATGAGGATTCCCCACAATCCTTTCCCACCTTGGATTGTTCCTACTTTCTATCCTTTGGGCTCCCAACTTCCATTACAAATGGGTCAATGAATTATACAGTGTGGTTCATGATGTCGGAAGAGGTTCGGAAGTCAGAGATGTGCGGATGCTGTTTAAGGGAAATGAAACTAAGCATGTCAAATGAGTTAAGAGTGAGGTGGAGGAGAAGGACCCAGTTAGGGAGACAGAGAAGGGGTTGCTGGGGACCTGGGGAGGTGGAAGGAAAACTACACTGTGGACAGCAAAGGAACTCCACACCCACAGGGGAGGGTTCACTTTAGAAGACGGGAACATTTACAACTGCATGCTTGTAGTTGAGAGAGGCTACAGAAAGGATCATAGTGAGAGTCTTCTAGGGCAAGAAGCTGGGCTCTGCATGGCTGGTGGAGGCTTTGGATAACATTCCTGACAATGGGAGGGCGTCAATATAAGAGTACAGCTGTAGGGAGCTGGGTACAGGCAGCATAGAAAAGAGGATGTAGTCTGATTGCCTATATGGTTTCCTAATGAATGGGCAACAAAATGAAGAGACAGGAGAGAATGATTTGACCAGTGAAACAGGGGTGGGGTGGGGGGTGGGACACAGCTGAGATGCAGTCACTGTGTGGGCGGAGACTGGGCAGCAGCAGCTCGGTGCATCGCCTGGGGCAGGTGCAGAATAGATGGAATGTTGTCTTTAACCACGGTATCAGTAAGAGAGGAAGGTAAGCGGGTATACACTCGTGTGCCTTTGGGGTGAACATGGAGTGTAAAATGGGCACATGACGGCGGTGCAGTGAGGTGCAGCAAGGTGTAGAGTGTGGTGTGAGCCATTAGGACAGTGGAGTGCAGCCCCGGCCAGACTGAGACTGTACCTGTCTCAGTAACTACCCTCAGCAAGCAAGGACTATGCTATCATGCTGCTGCCTCCCCCCCCACCCCCGTTTGGTTTTTTTAAAAATTTCATTTTCTGTGTATGTGTGTTTTGTCTGCATGCGTGCCTTGTGTCTGCAGAGGCCAGAAGAGGGCATCAGATTCACTGGAGCTGGAGTTACTGGTGGTTATGAGTCATCATGTGGGTGCTTGGAATCAATCTCAGGTCCTCTGGAAAAGCAGCTAATGAGCTCTTAACCACTGAGTACCTACTCTGTCCCTTTTGATTTTGGCTCAGGCATATTCTTCCTGAAATAGTCGAATGAACAGTAGAATCGAAAATGTCAACAAGCATTGCTTATTCCAGCTCTGTTTAGATTCAGTGATTGTTTAACTAGGTTGCAAGGACAGTCCATGCTCCTTTACGACACAGAGGGGACTACATATTCAATCCGTTGGTCACCCTTTCTACCCTAGTCACTTTGGTTCCACAAATACTAGATTGGATATTTGAGTTTGTTTCTCATAATTCTGAGTGTTTTGTCATCTAAAGGCTTATCTTGGGGACAGGGTGTGGATGGATGTTGCATGTTTGAAGCTACTGTATGGAAACCCAGGTCTTTGTTTGTGTGCAAGACCCAGGTCTCTCGCCTGTGACGGGACTGAGGCCAGTGTGTGTTGATCTCCTTTGATCGACCAAAACCCTGTCTGAAACAGGAGTATATTGAGAGAGGGTTGTGAGATAGAGAAAAACCTAGACTTTCTAGGAATGGAATCAGAGTTTGGTGGTGCCAAAAACAGAGCAGAAGAGCCGTAAACCTTCTTGGTTTTGATTTTGACTATTTTCCAGTTTAACAAAATGGTAACATGCGCCTATTGCCTCACTCCTCACAATAAAAGGAGCACACAGGCAGGAAAGGCTTGGAACCCTTTCTTGGATCAAGGAGAGCTCAGGATCAGCATGGTAACCATCATAGCTTAGACACTGATCTGACGAAGGGCTCCAAGTGGGGTTGGAAGGTCATCTACACCAGTTTCTCCAGGACACTAACTGATGAACAGATTCTGCCCATTCTAGAGCTGGTAGACTTGAAGCACAGGGCCAAGGTTTAAAGCCTCCCTGCAAGTAACTGTTGTGCACTTTAGCATCCGGGAGGCACCAGGGTGCCAGGAAACCTTTCTATGCATTGTGGAAATGGGAAGACTAGCATCTGCAATTTCCACTCTGAGGTCCTTGTTCTACAAACAAACAAACAAACATCCTGAGACAAAGAGAGGGAGAGTGAAGTATTGGTGATTTGTGTGCAAAGGCAGAGGTCAGAGAGGGCTCTTGAGCAGATGGAGAGATGCCGGGTGGGTAAGGTGTGAGCATCCAGGATCAGAACCTGAATAGGAGATCTGATTTGCCGTCAGCTCACATGGGGCCTCATCTCCAAAGCAATGCCAATGTGCTCTGACTGGTTCCAGGTGGGAGTTCCTGCCTTTGACCATGGACGGGGCTTCTATAGCCACACAGCTTCTGGAAGCTGCAGGTCCTAAGAGCTCTCAGGATGTTTTACATCCTGAGTTTCTTCATTAGCATCATCTCCATCCTCCCTGAACTGCGGTTTCCTTGTCTGCACTGGAGAGCAGAGAAGGCTTCTGGAAATGGGTCGCTGACACTGGGCTTAAAGGATGAATGGAAATCCCTGGACCTCAAAGACAGTGAAAGTGGCATTTTGTTTATTCATATCATATTGATAGATTCATTCATTTGATGCAAAACTTTCTATGAATAGTGAGGGGGTCAGGCTAGAAGGAATGAAGACTGTGTGGGTACTCCAGAAAGGAGTGAGTGTGGACCTCCCATTTTAGTATGCAGTCTGCATTTGGAACTCTTGTAGCCTGTAACACTGCCAGCCTGATCTGCCCAGTAGCTCTGGTGGGCATTTTGAACATTTTCCTAAGTGATACCCAAGTTAATGACATGTAGACAATACTTTGTGTAGCCAGAGTATAGACAATTGGTTGATAACTTTGGCTGTGAATGGGGCTTGGGAGAAGATAAGAGTTTTTGTGTACAGAAGGGATCATACAGAAGACATGGCCTTTGTGGGGGCTTTTGAGGGAAACAGGCAATGAATACTTTTCTGTGTGACTGTAGGCAGGGTGGCAACTGGAATCAGTGGTGGGAAAGACATAGATCTGTAAAGGGCTGTGGTAGCTTATCAGCAAAAGGCTTATAGAGTTTATTTTAGGTAATGAGAGACATAGGGCTTACTTAACAGGGATTGGTATAGGCCTCTTGAATTGATGGTCTCGTGAAAACTAGCCAACATTTCAAATCTCCCTTTTGAAAAGGTGTTGCAGATTTTCTGTGGATACAGAACTATGTGACTGTTGGAATATTGTCAGTGAGACCAACCATAAAACAAAGCCATTTGCTTTGTGGTCCTACCTCTTTGGTTAGGGCCACTGACTCACAGACAGGAAAGCAGGAGTTATGTATTTGACCTGTGACCTACTTAAGGTTTGTCTTCTCAGTTCTCATATAAGGCTTTTAACCTATTAAGCCCAATAACCCCTAGCTCAGAGGTAGCAAACAGGGTCTTTTTTTTTTCCTTGTGTGTAAATTCACATGAGGACAGATGCTTTTGAAATGTGTTTTGAGGCGGATCCTAAGGTCTTATCCATGTGGATTGGAAGAACACGCTGAATTGATTAGTTATGTCTGGGATGAATATTGGATAGAATGTTAACACATGCACCATCCATTTAGCTCTCCCTGAAGGCTAGTCTGATGATTTCTTCTGAATCATCTCACAGCTAACCTACAGGTGGACCAGAACCATTTCAGAGGGGGTTGCTGCTTTCCTTTCTCTGATTATGAGATGGAATTGATCACTTCTCATCAGAGGGCTTTGTGTATCTTTGCTAGAGTTGTGAGGTCCAGAGGAGTAGGAGAGGCATTCCTTGTGCATTACTGTAACATTGATGGGTGTTTCGCACTGAGCGGCCTGAGTAGACAGTGGGTCTGAGAGCATCATTTCTATTAAATCTGAAGACAGATGCTGGTAACTGGAAATAGCCATTGATTTGCTCTCTCCTGTGCTATCCTAACTCTCTAATTTCTCCAGAGGGGGGGAAATAAAGCCACGTAAGAGTCAGCTCCTTCGGCTCTCAAAGTAAACATCAAGATCAATTCTCATTCACGAATTTGTTGGATAAATATTTGTTAGTCTGTCAGGAAAATTCGCATTTGTCGCAGGTGAAATTTGATTGGTAGAAAGTGATCTGTCAGTTTGGATTGAGTGGCCCAAGATGGAGAGTAAGCCGGACGGGTGCTGTGGTAGGCGGGGGCTGGGTGCAAGCCCTGGGGTAATGTAAGGCCAGATGGCGCTGGGTTTGGTGCCAGCATTGATACAGTCCCAAGGATGTTTGTTTCTCCTTTAAGCAATGTTACTTTGGTGTGGTTTTGTTTTTTTTTCATGTGGAGGATATTGAAGGACATCTGGGACCTCAGGGTCTCAAGAGACTTAGTGACAGATTCCAGGGGAGACTGGTTGTCACCTATTCCATTCTCCTGTCGTTGCAATTGGGAAAGTGAATTCATGATCTGGAGAATTGGGAGTAGAAATAGAAGGGGGGAAGGGCTTAAAAGGAGATGCGGAGCCTTTGGACCCTTATCAGGGCCTTGGGTGGTGGAGGGTGAGGGTGTAGATGCCTTGATTGAGATACAGACTGATGCCTGGGAGATGGGGTGGGGGTGGGGGCCTCTTTCCTGTCTGTTCTTTTGTTCTTTCCTATGGTGAGCGGGGAACATTCTTGTCCTTTCTCAGCTGACAGTGCAGTGGAGGTGTCTGATGTGAAATCAGCCTGGGATGCCAGCCGTCCTTTTGTGTTCCTCTCAGTGGCTTCACAGCTGAACTGGTGATGGGCAGTCACTTGAGGGGGATTTTAGGGAGGGCCTGGACAACCGGCTCTACATGGAAATAAGTAGCCCAGCAAGATTTGGTGGGACCGCAAGATATAGAGAAGGCATGATCTCTCCCAGTGTCATGGCTGTTGGAGGGGCTGTGGTCAGTGAGAGCAGGGCACCCCAGTCCTGAGGAGCTGAAGCCCAGTAATGCCACCACAGGCTGCTGACCTCTTTCCTGCACCCCCAAGGGCCTCTGTATGGGCTGAACTGGCTCACTGCTGGCCAACTGTTCCTGAGGGTTTTCCAAGATTAGTCACTGCAGGTGGTGAGGACTTGAAACCCTGCTTCCTGGGGACTTCATCAGAGACATGGAGCATTATGGCCCAAAGGAGCCTTTGGGAACAGTACACTCCAGTACAGTACAAATAGAAGAATTGAGGCAGATATGTTTTCTAAACTTCTTGTGCAAAAACAAAGTGTGTTTGTGTGGGGGAGACCTAGGTCCAGCCCCACATGCTCTTTGGCTGGTGGTTCAGTCTCTGGGAGGCCCCGAGGGCCCAGGTCAGTTGACTCTGTTGGCCTTCTTGTGGAGTCCTTATTCCCTTTGAGTCCTTTATTTTTATTTATTTATTTATTTTTTGAGACAGGGTTTCTCTGTGTAGCTCTGGCTGTCCTGGAACTCACTCTGTAGACCAGGCTGGTCTCGAACTCAGAAATCCGCCTGCCTCTGCCTCCCAAGTACTGGGATTAAAGGCATGTGCCACCACTGCCCAGCACTTTGAGTCCTTTAATCCTCCCCCACCCCCGACTCTTCCCTTCCCCAGGCTCTGTCTAATGTTTGGCTATGAATCTCTGCATCTGTTTCTGTCAGCTGTGGGTAGAACCTCTTAGAGGACAGTTATGCTAGGCTCCTGATCCTGATCACTTAACTAGGTTGCTTTGTCTGGCCCTAGTGGGAGAAGATGTATCTAGTCCTACACTGATTTTGTGTGCCAGTGTAGATTGGTACCCGGGGCGGGGCGGGGGGGTCCCTCTTCTTAAAGGAGAGGTTTGGGACTTGGGAGAGGGACTATGTGAGGCAGGGCCTGGGAGGAGGCGGCTGTGATTGGGATATAAAGTGAATAAATAAATAAATTAATGAAAAAGGGGGAGGGTATTACTATACTTATTAGTGCCAATGAAGGAGCTGAAAAAGTGGAGCCACTCTGTTTGGAATCGCCCTTCTGAAACATACAGGGCAGAGTCTAGAGTGTGAAGACCTAGATTTATTCTGATCCACTGTTGTCTTGCTGCCTTAGGCACTCTGAGCCTTGATTTCTTTTGTAAATCAGGGATGTCTGTCTTGCCTCCCTTCCAGGATGATTATAGGAAATGAAGTGAACCCTGTGAATATTATTGGGAACATTAGGAGTAAAGGTCACTAAGGTACTTACCCAAACCAGGTACAGTAGGATAAACTTTTAATCCCGACACTCTGGAGGTAGAGGTAGGCAGAGCTCTGTGAATTCAACTCGAGTCTGGTCTACACAGCAAGACCTTGTTTTTAAACAAGAGAAGACAACCACTCACTCACCCACAGGAGCTCGAAATGCTGACAGCGGGTACTTCCTATGTACGCATCAGTTTGACCAGACTTCCACGAAACCCTTGACTTCCCAGCCGAGGACTTGTTGCAGGGAACTGAATGGGACACTTGTTGGAGGTGAGAGACTGTCTCAGAGAGCTGGAAGGAGCGTAGGAGGAATGAGGGTGAGACCTGAATCAAACATAACACCAGAGGCCAATGATGGTGGTAGAGTGGGTTTCTTTGGAGTCATATCTCGGCTGAGCCCAGGAAAGCAAAGGCCTATAGGGACAGTCAGGTTGTTGGAGAAAAAAGAAGACTCCATTTTTACTCTCATCTTTGTATGGTCACTTAAATCAGCTGGGTTCTTACTCTTGGCTTTTTTTATTTTTATTTTTTTAAAAGATTTTATTTTATGTGTATGAGTGTTTTGCCTGCATGTATGTATGTGCACCATGTATATGACTGGTGCCCACAGAGGTCAGAAAAGGGCATTAAATCTCCTGAACTGGAGTTTCAGGTGATTGTGAGTCACTACATAGGGTACTGGCTGCGCCCAGGTCCTTTACCAAGAACATTAATGTTCTTCACCACTGAGTCATCTCTCCAGCCCACCATTATTGACTCCTATAAGATGATCTACTTAAAAAGAAAAGCCGCCCCCCAGCAGGGGAAAAAGACAGTATAAACCCCCAACCCTTGCTTCTTCCCTTCATTGCCAAGCCCAGGGTGAGGCTTCACTGTGGCCAGGGAGACAGGTACACTGCTGATATGGAAGTTATGTCAAGTGTCAAATGTCAGTTGCCTTTTCTTTTCTTCTTAAGGTTTATTTATTATTAAATATTGCATACATCTCTGTGAGTGTGTGCATATGTGCTTGTGCACACATGTGAGTGCATGTGTCCATGGGGGTCAAAGTTGATGGCTTTTCTGGAGCTGAACTTACAGGTAGCTATGAGCTTCCCAGCATGGGTGCTGGGACCTGAACCTGTGCTCTCTTCAAGAACAGTCCATACTCTTAGCCCCTGAGCTGCCTCTCCAGCCTCCAGATGCCCCATTTTCTCACCTTCTAGCCAGACCTTTTATTGCATTACTTTGCACAGTATTAATTAACTGTTAATGCAAAACAAAATATGACCCCGATCCCGACCTAGCGACTTCAACCCTCATCTCAGTTCAAAAGACAGGAGTGTGGGGATGTCTTAAGTGTGTGGGTGGTCTGTGCCAGGGTGTCTCGTGGGCTGCAGCCCTCCCAGCCCAACTAGGGCTGAAGGAGCCATTTCTGAGCTGACTTAGGTGTGTAGTTTGGCCATTGTTCCTCGTGGGCTGCTGGATCTTTGTTCACTGTGGGGCAGAAGGTTCCCTCAGGAAGTACAGTAGCTGGCTTCCTCTAGAGGCAGTGATGTGTGTGTGCATGTGTGTGCACTTGTGTGTGCGTGTGTGGGGAGGGCAGAGACAGAGAGACAGAGACACAGAGAGACAGAGAGAATACTTAGTCTCTAACATTGTATATGACTTCTTCACTTCTGTAACTGTTAAAAAGCTAGCCTTTAAGTCTGGTCTACACTTAAGGAGAGTGCCTACTGCCTCTCCACAATGCGTGGAGGAAGATGAAAGACTATGAGTATTTTTTAAAGCTCCCTGTGGCCACCCACACTGCTGCTTCACCATCATTCATCCTCACTTCCTGTCTTTGATCATCCCAGAGAACTTGCATGACTTTCACTAGGGAGATTCTGGAGCTGAGGGAGAAGCTGGTACTAGGATGTGCTTCAGCTTCGTTAGAGAAGCTCCGCATCTAACACTGAAGAACCTCCATCTGAGATCAAAGGAAAAGGAAGGGATCCACTGGGATTTGACTCATCCTCTGGGAAGAGCAGAAACTGAGGCTGACGGAGACCCTAGCCTTGGCTATGAGACCTACATCCCACATTCACCTTGTTCATAGATGGAGTTTGATGATATTTCTAAAGACCATTTCACAGGATACTTCTAAGCTTAGACATGACAGATCAAGCCCATGACAGAACATGCTGGGAGATCATGTGCATGTCAATTCTTCCCCTGATGGTATTGAAACCATCTAGCCATCCCAGAGCATGGCATTGCCTAGTGATGCTTATCCTAAGCTACATGTCCTCTTCAGGTCTTGTCTTACCTCCTTGCCCACTGAAATGTGGTACTCTCTTCTCCCTTCCTTAGATGCCATCATATATCAATCCTTTCTCTCTCTCTCTCTCTCTCTCTCTCTCTCTCTCTCTCTCTCCATCCCTCTTCTTTTCTCTTCCCTCCCCTCTTTTTCCTTCTTTCCTTCCTTCCTTTCTACCAAGATAGGGTTTTTCTTTGTATCCATGGCTATCCTGGAACTCATTCTGTAGACCATGTTGGCCTTGAATTCACAGAGATCTAGCTGCCTCTGCCTCCTGTACTTTGGGATTAAAGATGTGTGCCACCACACCCAGCTCTGTGTCTTTCATTAGGTTCTCTTTTCTTACCACACTAGCTGTTTTTCTCAGTGGGTTCTCTTCTTGGCACTTTTTACAATGCCTTAACTTCCACTAATTTCCTGCCTCACATTCCAATTAGTTTTCTCAAGTTTTTTGCCCTGTGGTCATCCCCTAACTATCGCTCCATGTTCCAAGGTCGCCTCTGACACCCAAATTTCATAAATTTACAACTGTAGCATGGTCTTCTTGCTTGAGTGCAGAACCATATTCTCGCTCTAATTCTGAGAGATCTCCACAGAATGCCCCACAAATGGAATGTGTGTAAATGAAGCCTGTTATGCATTCTGACAAAGCCAGCTACGGTACTTCTTGAGGGATACTTTGGCCCCCACAGCTGTTTGAGTTCACTGAGTCGTTTGCATCACTGGGTGATTCCGTGGTTGTGAAAATGTAGTAGACCTAAACTAAGGTGACTGTCACATCATGGAGCCATATAATCTAGTAGGTCCAGCATGGTATAATGGCTCCATCATCAACAGGAAGGCCATAGTACAGCACACAACCACAGTCCACATGTCTTCCATCTCTAGCTCAACCAACGGGCCTGTTTTCTACGCTGTGGTCCATCATGACATTGGTGACTTTTTTGACTTCTCCATTTTTTCCAACTCCTGTCCAGGCAAGCATCATATTCTGCTGACCAAATCTACCTTTCAAATTCCTTCAACTTTACCTTTACTCCCAGTATTGATAAGCCTTCCTTTCACTTAGGACCCTGCTAGAATAGTGTCTCTGAAAAAGATCAGAATTTTTTTGTCTTCTGTTGTGCCCAGAACATAGTGTGAGTCAGTGGCCATCGGCGGGATACTGCAAGCAGTCACCTCCCACCATCACCTCCGCCGCGGCGTCTGCTCTCTGCTTTCCTCCAGAGTCACCTTACAGATGCATGACTACAGGCAAATCAGTCCATTGCTCACAGAGTCATGCTAGGGTGCTCATATCTGCAGTAGAACCTGCCCCTCATTTTTTCCTAGTTTTCCTTCTATCTTTGATTGGCATTGCCTTTCCCCATTTCTTCCCTTGGCTACTCAGCTTTGGCTGAATGAACCTCATTGCTAACATTTCTTGCTATTTCATTTCCCTAGTATAGTTCCCCCCCCCTTTTATTCTACTTAGGCAACTCCTACTTGTTCTTCAAGGCCCAGCTCAAATGTTGCCCACTCTTAACTGGCTTTCCTTGAGACTCCACAACATGATTTACTGATTCCCCACCTCAGGAATTTGATTTCTTTATTTTAACGCTTAACCTTGTTGAACTATAGTAATTTTTTAAAAAAGTGTCACCCTTCCCTAAAATAGTTATCTGTTGCTCAGTTGGGAGAGGATCTATTCTTAGTCCAGGATTCAGATCCTCTCCAGATGTTGTCATACTGAACCCAGATGTCTTCCCCCATTGCCATATGGACCTCACCACAGGGGACCTCTCTACATTGAAGTTATCTTGCGTAGAGTGAGAGAGCACAGGAGACAGTGAAAGCTTGTCTTTTATAACAATGTTAGAAGTGATAGTGACTGCCAACATCATAGTCCACTTGTTAGATGTGCATTATAAAGTCCAGCCCATACTGAGGGAGAGAGAATGACACAAGACTGTGGACACCAAGGGGTGAGACCGACTGCCAGAATAGTTGAGGCTACCTTCCATACCTGCTAGACAGAGCTTTCCAAGATAAGATTCATGTCTCATTAATTTTAAAAATTTGAGCCTCAAGTAAAGTTCTTGTCCCAGAGAAGACATTCATTAGATTTGGTCAAATGAAATGGGCTATGTTTCCCCCTCTGAGACAAATCACATTGAAATAAATTACAAAGTCTGAACCCTAAAATTAGACCAAGATTACTTAACAATGTAAAACAAAGTACTGAAGCTAATGCCATCTTCTCTTCCTAGACCCTTCTGTTATTGTCTTTCCTACCACAAGATAGAAAGCAAAAGAGTATCTATTTCCCCTTTGACCTGGCACAACTCTATGCAATATCTTTAAGAGAAAAAAATGAACGTGCTACCCAGTCCTCAGATAGTTCAGGAACTTAAACCACTCATGAATTCATCTTCTCTTCCATGGCCAGTCCTGATTAGAGGATCACAGGCAATCAAGAGTTGACTAAATATTCTTCCCCAGCAGTGATCCCTTAATTACAGATATCACCCCTCTTGGGTCTACTCAGGACAGCAGGAAGCATAGTAATTAATTTCTTCTTTGAGTTCACATTCCTAGAAAATTCCAGAGCCTTTAGCCAGGGCCCATGACTAGATACTGCCTCCAATATCGAGAGAGGCCTAAAGCGCACAGCCAGTATCAAAGATTTACACCTCAGATTGATGGTAGGCTCTGAAGGACGGTTCAGGATGGTCTCCACACACTGTGGGTGAGGGGCACAAATCACTCTGGCAAATGGTAACCAGAAGCTTAGCATTCTGGGGAAGAATTTAAAAGAAGAATCAGCTAAGTCCCTTGTAAGGATGTCACCCATCTCTCACTCCCTGGCTGGCAGTGTCCTCCTGTCAAAGGTAACTATCTCAGCCCAGGTCTCAAACTCGCACAGAGGGAGCTTTACCAAAGACTTTTGTCTGCCTGCAGATCCTAGAGAGCTCAGATGTGCAGACTGACTTTACCTCATGGGATGAGTGGAATGACTGGTGGGAAATGATTTAGATTTTGAGTGCTTTTTAATTTCTGTTGCTTTTTGTCATGGCTGTATTTGGTGTCAGGCTAAGACAGGATTTGTCAACATAGATTCTGGTAGTACTTTTTGGCCATTTTAATGTCTTCTTTTTACTTTGTGTTTTATCCAGCAAACTCTAGAAGACTTCTTCTTTTTCCTTCTCTAAACAGATAGGTAATTTGGAATCAATAGTTATCTCTAAATTTATCATGTATGGGAAACATAGAGTGAGTTACAGATTCACAACCCACATAGTGTAATCCTTAATATATCAGTAATATAATGCTCACAGAGGCAAAGTGGCTTGTCTAAAAGATGTGGCTGCTGCCACACATCTGAAATTGCAACAGTTGTTTTATGAGGCAGGATCTTGTTTTATCTCACTAGTATGTCCCCAGTACCTAGAAGAGTGCTATCACATGTATTTATCCAACAAAATCCATCAAAAGAATAGATAAAAACAGGTTGTCTTTGATGCTCAGCTGTTATATAAAACTAATTAGGAGCAGTGGGGTCCTTACCAAGACTGGGCATTTTACAACTGTTCTGCCTTGGGCCCAAATTAGACAAATCAAGTAGGTCCCATAACTCCAGGTCCCAGTCCATGTCCCATCATTTCACTGTAAGAAGACCGTCCACAGTGCACTTGGGTTTCTGGATAGGTATATCCATTTCTAGGAGACTCCATCTTGAACCCTATGTGACTGTGCAAACAGGGAGTTTCTCAGGCCATTTGTGAATGGCCCCATGAGCTGCTAAGTCCATCAGAATCGCCCCCAGTGCTCTCGTGTGACTGTGCTAGGTGTGGTATTTATAGTAACAATTGGTGCAACAAACCCTCTGGCTTCCGCATCACGTGATGCCTGGGTGCACTGAACAGCTTGCAGGCTTGAGGGCAAGGATTAGCTGACCTCTAAGAGGAGCTGAAGTTGCTGCACTGTGAGGTGTTTTGCCAGAGTCAAAGGCAGCCACAGCTCAGTCCGTCATTCATTTTTAATGGATTTTTGTTTGTTTGGTCTTTGTCCTTTCCACTCTCTTTCTCCTCTTTGTCTTCTTTGAAGTACATGAAAAATGGTGAGAAAAAAGGGAGCCAGCCATTCAGGTGCCCCTAGAGCCACCGTTCCACTGCAGTCATCAATTTGCAGGAGTCTCGGGCAGTGGCGGTAACATCTGGGGCATACAGAGGTGAGCCTGTGGACCACTACAAAAGATTAACAGAGGAGGGCCTGAGAAAGGACCCATGAGAAGAAAGTGTCTGTGAGCACACCTGTCGCAATATGTATATAAAGAAATTGGGCTCTTTAAAAAAACAAAACAGAACAGTTTTTATTTATTCTCTGACAGTCTCATACAATGCATTTTGATAATATCTGTTCCCGACTCTCCTCCCCCAGTCCGCTGCCCCCCCAACACGTATCTCCCCTTCATGTTTTCATCTTTTTTCTTTGAAATAACTCTACGTGTGCTGTCTACACATGTATGTTCAACGTGTATCAGTGGCCAGATCCTGAAGGAAAGTGGCTCCCCTTCTCCCGGCACCATGCACACACATGTGGTGCCAGGATTGAAGGCAGCCTTGAGCACTAGTTAAGCAAAACACTTTCTCTCTATGTCCCAGCTCTGCAACAGCCTGGAGGCTTGATTGCACAGAAGTGGTTCACCTTTTGCAGATGGAAAGTGAAGACTCAGAGCCTCCTTCCCTCCCTCTGGTAGGCTGGGTGTCAAAGCTGAGAAAGAAGCAGGGATGGGAGGGATTCAGGCAGGAGAAGAGAAAAAGAGAGTGAGTGAATCTGATTGGCCAAGTTCTGTTCCCAAGGTAATTTACTTTTCCTTTTCCTCAAATGACTTAGCATTTAGCATTTTGATTCAGATTTGATTATTCTTTTTTTTTTTTTTTTTTTTGGTTTTTCGAGACAGGATTTCTTTGTATAGCCTTGGCTGTCCTGGAACTCACTTGGTAGACCAGGCTGGCCTTGAACTCAGAAATCTGCCTGCCTCTGCCTCCCAAGTGCTGGGATTAAAGGTGTGTGCCTCCACTGCCTGGCCAGATTTGATTATTCTTTACATAAATTCTCTCATTAAAACTTTGTATGTATTTTCAACATGTAAATATTATTAGTTTTGTGCATATGAACATAGAGAAATGTTTAAAATTTGAGCCAAATTAATGTGTGTGTGTGTGTGTGTTGTATGGGTGTGTGTTCAGGTGGGCATGTGTGGGTGCGTATGCACAACATGTAGAGACCATAGGCTGACACTGAATGTCTTCTTCCACCATTTCTACCAATTTGGCTCGACTGTGGGCTCTATAGATCATTCTGTGAGCATCTCCCTGGCCCTGGGAAGGGCATGTGCACCGTGACTGCATTTGTATTTGGGATACAGGCATGCATACCATGACTGGATTTGTATTTATTCTAGAGGAGTGCAGGGGATTGAACAGAGGTTCTCAATCTTGCTTAGCAAGCATGTTACCTGCCAGGCCATCTCCCCAGCCTTCGCATTATTTTCTCATGAGTATACACAGATTTACTTCCGGTTCTGTTTTAGGTGAAGTGATGCTATGCATTTCGTATTGTTTCTACAAACTAAACAGCAAGCCAAGGAACACAGTTTGAGTTTACATATACTTTTAAGAGAACCTTAGATATCCAGGTTCTTCTTTATTGAGAAATTATTTTTAAAAAGCTCAACACTGACAAATAAGGTAATAAAACATAATTAGATGTTTATAACTTCACAATGAATAAATAATAGAGCCCACTAGCTTCGCCCTTCCTCCTATCCTCTTTATTTATGTTTTAAGCACATACCTCACAGGATAAGTCCACCTCCCAACCTTTAATTTAATCAGTGTTATAACTTACCCAAGTCCAAATTAAATATTGGCACCGATGAGGTTTAAAAGCCTTCTAATAGAGAGCATAATGCACAAAAAGCATCATAGTAGGTTTGCATATTTATTTCTGCCCAGGGTCGGTTGGAAGTGAACTGAATTTCACTGCGTGGGAATGTGTGCCACATGAAACTGACAAGTTAGAGATGCGCATTAGCTTCTAAGCCACAATCAGAAGGTGAGCTCAGTCAGCGAGGTGTATTTAGCATCATTTCCCCTGAAAGGTTGGAAGTGTTCCGGTGTGGGGACAGTTGTGTATGAGAGTATAAGCAGGGGTGTGTGGTTAAGAAACCAACTCTGGTTTTTACCTGGAGTTTTCTGTCTGTGCCTCCTGACTTGACTCCATCCGAGCCCTTTGCCGTGCAGTGCATTAAGTGTGCTCATTCCCCATGCACAGTGCTCTGTGCAGTCAGGAGATATGTCCTTTGAGTGGCAAGGCTGTGGTCAATGCTTTCACACGCCCATCTTTGCTTTCTTATTGAGCTGTGGTATCATGAGTGCTCTGAGTCTCATCTCCTCAATCTGTCTTCTTGTGTCTGAGAAGTTTCCTCTTTGCATTGTCTTCCTTCCTCACCCTTTGCTGAGATAGCCCCATGAAGCCAAACCCTGTTATATCTGAAAGCCCTGCTCAGGCGTCAGGCTTCCAGAATGGGTGGCTGTGGGTGACATGTCCTGTTTGAGCTTCTAGGGAGGGTTGGAATCAGCTTGGGAGCAGATTGGTAGGAATGAAGAATGCATCTTCACACCAAGTTCATTATTGAATCTGAACTTTGAGCACGGACTTGAATTTTAATGATTTCATTGGAATGAATCACACTTATGGTAGTTTCTTCTTGCCTTCTTCTTTCTATCCATCTCTCCTTCTCCCTTTTCCTTCCTTCCTCCCTTCCCTTGCTCCTTCCCTCCCTCTTTCCTTCCCTCCATTCTTCTCTCTCTCCTCCCCCTTTTCTGTGCTGTACACAACCCAAGCTCTTGAATTTACTAGGCATCACCGAGTTAAAGACCTGACCAACACTTTCTAAATCTTTGATAATTGGAATCTTAGAAGTGTCTCATTAACCGATTGCCCCAAGGGATCCTGAGTAAACTGTCTAACTTTCAATACTTTGAGCTAAATAGCAGTATAGATATTCTTTGCTTTAAGAAAGATGGAGGGCTGGAAAGATGTCATAGTTGTTAAGAGAACTTACTGCTCTTGCAGAGAACTCACGTTCAGTTCCCAGCACCCACTGGGTGGCTCACAACCATCTGTAACTCCAGGTTGGGGTTCTGATGCCCTCTTCTGGCCTCCAAGGGCATTGTACACACATGGTGCATATACATATATGCAGCAAAACACTCACACAAAATTGAAATTTAAAAAATTGTAAAAGATTAAGAAAAAATTCTTAATTTCTAAGCAAGTGCATTTAAAGATGTGGTTAGCTTTACAAAAGAGCAATCAAGTAGGAAGTGGTCTCAGTAAAGTGCTTTACAGTGATGTGCCCCTCTTCTCTTCTACCCTTGGACTGGAAAGACTTATGCCTGCTCCTCTCCTACTTACATGGGCTTTAAGCATTAATTCTGGACAAAACCAGTCCCAGCACTGAGACTTTGAGATATGCATTGCTTTCTTTAGAAGCTTTCCCTTTTGTCCAACAGTGTACACTCTTAAGTTCTTTCCTTGGTAGATAAGAGTCAGATACTTGAAGTTTTACATAACAAGTGTTTCTTCTAGTTTTGGGAGAATGGCCAATTTGCTGTGGTGGCACAGGCAGATAATTTAATTCTGGACTTGGTTTTTGGGCCCATTTGTATAGCTACTAAACTTTTTACACTTCTTCCCTAGTAGAGAAGTTGTAAGAACATTCCTGTCCCCCATTTTCCTCTTTCATTTGAACAGTGTCTTGGGTTCTGAGCCTCTAACACAAAGTTGTAAAACATTATAAGATTATCAAGATATTATTATTTATGATGATGATGATGATGATGTTGCAACTCAATTGTGCAGTTCTCAAGTCTGAACTTGTAGATAACAATATTGCATCTCAATGTCAAAGACTGGACATGCCTGTAGGAGAACTTGGCCCCAGACTAGGCTGCTGACTAGAATTTGTAGTGGTAGACGTGTGGATCACACAGTCCTCCCAGCCCCACCCAGGCAGATGCTCCAGTGCAGCTGCCAGCTGAGTGCCAGGCCACAGAATGTGCTGACCTTCCTTCCTCGGGAAGATGGTGCATGGGCAATGTTATTATTAGCAGGACAGCATTTGCGCTGATCTGTCAACACTCCCTCATTCAGACAAGATTGGGCACATTCAGGACAGCATGGCCATAGACAATACTCTGTCTTTCAGGGTCTTTATGGAACAATGACAAACCGGCAGTGTCACACCGCTGACCCATTTTGGAAATCTCTTTTGGCTACAGTCACCCCATACTTGCCCAATTTGCTTCTTCTGATTCCTTTACTGGTTCTTTTTGCCATCGTTTTTTTTTTTTTTTTTTTTAATTTTATTTTTAAGCTAGTGTCTCACTATGTAGCCCAGGCTGGCCTGGAACACACTGCCCTCTTGCTCTAGGCTCCCTGGTACTGAGATTACTAGGTGTGTCTTCTATCCCTGTCTCTTCTGTCTTTAAATAAATGATTCCTCAAAGCTTAGTCCTAGATTTAAAAAAAAAAACTCTTCCCCTTTCTTCTCATTTCTTTCTTCTCTTGTTCTCCTTTCCCTACTTTTATTGATTCTCATATTTTCAATTAATACCTAGTTAGCAAAAATCAATCTTAAATTTTTTTAGACAATGTCTCTGGGTAGTCTTGGCTGGCCTAGAGCTCAGTGAGATCTGCTGGCCACTGGCTCTGGGGTGCTGGGATTAAAGGTGTGCCGTCATGCCTGGCCTTAAGTTTCTATTTCAAATCCCTACTTTTGAACTCTCAACAATATGTTCGATGCCCTGATCCAACTTGCGTTGCTCAGAACAGACTGGATCCTCTTCGACAGGATGGCCACCCGCCCCTTCTATGGTGTTTCTCATCCCAGGGGATTTCACTGCCCTCTACTTAATTCCTTCATTCGGATATTTGAGGATATTTATCCAGATGAATCCATTTCTGTCACTTATTTTTTTTGTTTTCTCAAGTTTCCACCTGAGTCTGGACCTCCTTGTCTCTCTTCTGTGGGTTGTATCAGTCTCTAACCAGTCCTGGCAAAAATTCATGCATCTCCTCATCCTCACTGCAAATTCTTTTCCGGCCTTCTCTCCCACCCCTGCTTCTTCCCGATGATGAATGTTTTTCATTTGTATATTCTTATTTTTAAAAGTTCTTTTCATCTGTGTGGAAGCAATTAAAGGTCTGTATGAGATGGTAGTGTTCCCAGGTGCCTTTCCCTAGACACGAGCATCTTAGATCCTACATCCTCCCACATATGACAGCAAGGCTATTGGGATCTAGGCCCTTGATGGGCTTCGTGGTCTCATAGGTTTGTGTGCCTATGCATATCTGTGAATGTTTGATGAATCCCTCCTTCTGGTTCTGCGTCATCTTATCACATACATAACTGCCAACATCCAAAGCTGCATTCTCAGCCTCAAGGTCCCCTATGCTTAAGAATGCTTCTTAAAAACAGTCATCTGGCCTCTGCTCTGCTTGAAAGCCCTCAATGACTTTATAGGCCCAAATGCTTAAATAAGGGCTAACAGTGCCTATTTAGTCTGGCGTCAGAGTCTCCTTGGTGGCCTCTTGCACCCTCATTTTGCAAAGAAGCCTACACTCATGTTCATTGGTCTTTCTCTTCCTTCTAGTTTGCAGAGCTCCTTGTTGCTCTGAGCCTGCACACACTGGTCAGTCCCTTCACCTGGCCCCATCTCTTCTTCACACCCAGTTAGCATTCTCAGGAGAGTTTCCTTGACCTCTCTGGCTAGGCACTCCCATTAGTTTTTGTTTTATGGTGTTAGTCACTCAGTAGTGATTAAACCCAGGTTTAGTTTTGAGGTCTCTTTGGAGGGCTTTCTTAGGGGGTCTTGTCCACACAATATCTTTTCTATCTGGCATAACAGCCAGCTTAGCAGCTACTCACAAAACAGTTGTGGAGTTAATGACTATTAAGTGTAAGCTGGCTGTTTATGGCTGAGGTATGACCCAAGGCCAGGGAACTGGACAAAGCCACCTTGCCAGGTGGGTGTGCGTCCTAGGATCTCAACTTCATCCTTTCCAGCAATGTCCTGTCAGAGAACCTGGGCACTTATGGCCCATACCACAGAGTCCTCAGCTGAAAATATGCCTTGTTCCTTGTATGCTCCTCAGATAGTACTGTAAGATGTGTTCCAGATAATCAATGGGATATTTGTGTAAGGTATTAGTTTAAGGCTTTGTTCTGGTCCCCTCTCCTTGCCTTGTCCTCACACCACTGGCTATTTCTCCTTTAATGTTAGCATTTAGAAACCTCAGTGTGGTTTATATTTAGGGAGCCCCCAAATCTGGTAGGTCCTTATGCTGATGGACTAGCCAGTATTTCACCCAAATGAGCATGGTCTGATGGGCTCTCCAAAGATTCAGATGGGAACCATGGGGTTCCTGCCGGGATGTGGCTCTGCTGAGGGGCAGGGATGGCACTTGGAAGTCTATCTGTGAGCACACTTGGTAAGTGATGCTGACTCTGATTGGGACCCCCTGTTTATAGTGTCCTTGAAAGGATAAAATCCCTCACATGAAAGAGACAACCCAATGCTCTGTGCAGAGGGATGAAGGCCCTGGGCTAAGTGGCTGATTCTTTATAGCAGAGTCAGTGCTGGGCTTTGTTCATGCAGGGTCACAGCACTGGGAATCCTGGGAACCCTGTCCAGCTTCTCTTTCCTGCCAATGAGAAGGTCAAGGGTCGGCCCTTTCTGTAGCTCCCAGCTGTCCACTCACTGCTGTCTTTGCTCTTTAGACTCAGTGGGTCCTGATGGAGTCCTACTTGGTGGGTTAAACCTCAGGCATTCCTTCAGAGCTATGTGATCTATAGTCACAGCTTAAAGTCCCTCTCCCAATCCAACTATGACACTTGAGATGCAGAACAGAGGTAGAATGTCACTCCTTTGCCTTCCCTGCCACATCCCTTCTTGTGTCCCCGTGACTGTTCAGGGTTTAGGGCTTTTGCCCATCTCTTGATTGTGGGCCTAGATACTCAAGGTAACCACAAAAATGCCATCCATTACCCCTAAGCACTGTCCCTGCTAACCTTATACGAGCCTGACACACTCGGGCAGTGTGAACAGGAGGCCCTACGTCTTAGTAACTCTGATATGTTGTCCTGTTTTGGCTTCAGCTGTGGCTTCAGAGGTAATACTGATTGATCCACCAGGTGCCTTGGGCTGTGTGCACCATAACACTCTTTTTAGTGCTTTCTGGTGACAGCTTTCTGCTCTACTTGTTACACCAATGGGGGACATGGCTCTTAGGGTAAGAGAAACTGGGTGGTACTTAGTAAGGGGGTAAATGCCCATCTCTCCATTTGGTCTCCATCTGACATGACTGGAGGTGGTAGTAGTAAGGACTGAGAGTATAGCCCCATTCAGACTCCCAGTCTGTTCCCCAGCCCGTGGTACCCCTGCCTCCCTACATCCTGGTCTTGCCTTAACCCTGTTGCTCTGGCTTCTTCTAGGTCATCCAACTTGCCTGCAGTTCACCCTGAATATGACCGAGGCGGTTAAGACCTACAAGTGGCAGTGCATAGAGTGCAAATCCTGTATCCTGTGTGGGACTTCGGAGAACGATGTGAGTCTGGGCTATCCTGGTGATGGGAAGATACTGAAGGGGCTGTGGGTCTTCTGAGAGGTGGAAGGGAGACAGAACTCCAGGCACTAGGTTCCTGGAGAAAATGACAGTCTTTCTAGCATCTGCAATCCTTGGAACCCTTGTACTTGGGCCTTGGTCCTTGGGGCCCCTGTGCCTTCAGGAAGAGATGTCAGAGGTGGCCAGCTGGGAATACCTTTTCAGCCACTATGCTTAGCAGCCTGGGCCCTCGCTCTCCAGAGTTCAGTGCCTATGCTGATGACCAGTGCTTGGAGTGGGATGCTCTCGGCTGTCTTGGCACCACATTTGAGTGCATGATCTTGCTTGGAGGACATGGTAAACTCGAGAAATACAAAATACTCAACAACTCTTTTTCATCATGACTGATTTCAAGCCTGTACAAAGTCTGAAAGAATAAGGAAGCTGATACACTCTATCCGAGCCTCAACTGTGGACATTGTGTCCAATCTCATCTCAGAAGTACTATTATTTTATTCTTTATATGTAAGTGTTCATGTAGGTATGTGCACGTGTGTTTGCACAGGTGGAGTCTGGATTTCCATTCTCTCTCTCTCTCTCTCTCTCTCTCTCTCTCTCTCTCTCTCTCTCTCTCTCTCTCTCTCTCCATCACTTCCCACCTTAACTTTTGAGATTGACAGCTCACTGATCCCAAAACTCCTCAGCTGGTCTAGCCTTGCTGGCCAATGAACTCCAGGGATCCTTTTATCTGCAGACGTGGCTTCCTCTACACAAAGCTGGGATGTCCAGTGTGCACTGCTACACCTAGCTTTTACACGGGTGCTGGGGGCTTGAACTCAGGTCCTCACGCTTGTACAGCAGGCGTTTCACCAACTGAGCCATCTTCTCAGCTGATTCACAGGATGCTCCATAAGCCAGAGCTTCATGGCTGCCAACTTGTGGGCAATTCTACAGCACTGAACTGTATTTCATGTATAAAATCATTTAAAAATATTACATAAGATCACCTTTAAGACATGTGTGTAAAGCATATAAAAAACACATGAACTTAGTCTTTTATTTTGAATTTCAACTCAAAGACGCCTCACTATATACACACAGATTGGAAACACTTCTGTTTCAAGCACTCCAAATGCAGGATATTTAACCTGTATTAAGACACTATTTTCATGTGATGTGACAGTATGTCTGGGAAACCATAGAGAGTCAATGATAGGTCTAACTTGAATTTCCAAAGTAAAAACTAGGGCCTGGGGAAATGGCTTGGTGGTTTAAAGCATATACTGATCTTGCAGAGGATCAGAGTTGGGTTTTCAGCATCTATACCAGGCTGTTCACCACGGTCTGTATCTCCACCTCTAAAGGATCAGATACCTCTCACCTCTGCCAACATCTGCTCTCATGTGTATATATCAGCACATAGACAGACTGTCAGACAGATAGACAGACACCTGATTAAAAATAGATCTTATAAAAGTAAAAGCTAAATTTAAGTATCTTTGAAACCACAAAGGTTTCAACAATATCCTGTGATATAAAATGATTCAGTACTGCAGAGACATCAGTTATGCCCATGTTAATTTGCAAATGGACACCAGAAGCAACAACAATATCAACAAGTTTGATTTGTGGAGTGAGGCAAGCTGATACTTAAGTTCCTATGGAAGAAAAAAAAGAGGAAGGGGGAGGAGGAGGAAGAGGAGAAGAAGAAGGAGGAGGAGTAGGAGGAGAAGGAGAAAGAGAAGAAGAAGAAGAAGAAGAAGAAGAAGAAGAAGAAGAAGAAGAAGAAGAAGAAGAAGAAGAAGAAGAAGAAGAAGGTTTAGATAGTAGAAGAAGGGCCAAGGTTTTATCTAGGCTGTAAAGTATTTTATAGTATGCATAAAGTCCTAAGTTCATTCCTCAGTACAATTGAAGCCAGGCAGAGTGGTGCATACCTGTGATCACAGCATTAGGGAGATAGAAGCAGGAGGATCAGAAGTTCAACATCACCCTTGACTACATAGTGAGCTTGGGCTAGCCTGGGCTACACAAAACCCTGACTCAAAAAAAGGAAATTCTTATAGACCGTATTGAAAACAGGAAGTAGTAGACATTAAACCCTTTGGGGAGCCCCCAGAGTGGAACAGTGTAGTAGTGATGTGTGAATGGACAAATGGACCAGTTGGAAGAGAATAGAAAGCCTAAGAATAGACCCACCTACATAGGGAATATGGTACAGGATAAAGGTTGCATCTAAAATTGTCATGTCAAAGATAGACTTTTTAATGAATGATGCTGGGACAATAGGGGAGTCGTTGGGGAGAAGACAAAATTAGCTTCATATCTCACACCAGGCATAAGAACAATCTCCAAACAGACTGGGAATTTAAATGTAAAAAGCAAGACCAGAGCAGTACCGATTCCTCTTTAATTTCAACATTGAAATTTAATTTTAATTAACAATTTAATTTTAATTGGAAAAGGTTTTCCAGTTGACTCAAAAATAGAGATGCAATAAAATGAAATACTGAAAAATTAGAATCTATGAAGATTTGCATAGTGAAAGCCATGATACAGTCAAAGGATGATGACAAGCTGGGAGCATGTCTCTGTAATGGGTGCAGGTGAAGGCCCAGTGGCCCCAGGATATGAAGAGCTCTGATGAATAGGAGACAGAGAAGCAGGCACTTGATGGATAAGGAGAAACATGCGTGGAAGATGATTCATAGACAATGTAAGAATGAGCCCTAAGCAATGAAATAAACACACTCACAATGAAAAAGACTCAAAACAAAACCAAGATCCTTTTTTTCGCCTATCTGACAGACAAAAGTTTTCAAGTATAACACTATGTAAAGCTATGGGATAATTGGTTCCTATATTTACCACTGGAGGGCATACAAAGAGGTATGGCCCTTCTGGAGCAAGAGATTTGGTGATCTCTAACAAAACTACTACACACTTAATTTTGACTGAGCCATTCCATCTGTGGGAATCTACCCTGAAGGGTATATCCCACTACAAAAATATATGTGCGTGAGATGATTTATTAATTAAAAATATCAGAAATAACCTCTATGTGCATGCATAGAAAAATGATCAACTAGGCATTAGCACAGCTGTACAATGAAGTACTATGTAGCTGTATAAAGAATGAGGAAAATATCTGAGCATAGATGTGTAATAATTTCCACAAGTGAACAAAACCAAAGTTAAACACAACATCTATTGATGGTAGGCTACATCTATTGTAAAGAAGGTGTTATATAAGGAAACACACATATATCTGTGCACATTTATGTAAAAGAATAAACAAGGAGGTGATGGGGTTAGTTATCTTCAGGAGTGTATGGAAATGGAGAGGAGAAAGATGTGATGTGGGGATGGGTGGGGCTATGGGAAGACCAGCATGACCTTGGGAATACTCATTTTAGATAGTTTGAACCAGGAGAATGTTTCATAGACTGATATATATTTAATTCTAACCAGGAGGCCGGGGAAGCTAAAATGGAATAAACAGTAACTAATGAATCCGACTATACAACAAGCAGATAGCATGACCAGACTGAGAAGCGGGGAGAATAGTCAGCCTAAGTTGTCTTGGAAAATGGTGTTTTGACTGCGCTGCAAGACTTAAGACAGACACAGCTGCACTGCAAATGCTATGCCCTAGCTAGGAAATTTATTTTCATGAGTATACAGATTAGTAATTCTGAAACGATTTCATCTGTACTATGTCTGAATGAGTAACTGACTGTTGTAATGGAGAGTCATAGATCTAAAAGCCAGAGTAACAGAAAGAGACACAGAGACCCACAGCCCAGCATTAGACAGAGCTCAGGGACTCTCAGGGAAGAGTTGTGGGAAGGATTGAGGGACCTGCAGAAGACAGGGACTCCACAGGAAGACCAACAGAGACAACTAGCCTGGACCCATGGGGGTCACCAGAGACTGAACCAAAGAGTAAACACAGGCTGGACCTAGACCCCCTGCACATATGGAACAGATGTGCAGCTTGGTCTTCATGCAGGTCCCAACTGGAGCAGGGGCTGTCCCTGACTCTGTTGTCTGTGGACCCCATCCTCCTAACTGGACCACTGTGTCTGGCCTCAGTGGGAGAGGATGTGTCTAGTTCTGCAGTGACCTGATGAGCCAGAGTTGGGGAGGGGTGGGGGTGATATGCAAAGGGGGTGCCCCTTCTCAGAGGAGAAGAGGAAGAGGAATGGGAGGAAGATTTGCATGATGGGTTCCGAGGGGACAAGCCTGAATCCTGTGGCTTTAGACTGGAGTGTGTGTGTGTGTGTGTGTGTGTGTGTGTGTACTAATGGTTTTTAATTTAAGAAGTATCTTCATGTTTATACATATAGACCTCAATATGGATATAGTTATATGTCCTTATGCATACATTTATTTCCTAGATCTGGTGGCAAAGCTAATCAGTTTCTCATTACTATAGCAATGTGCCTAAGACAATTGATTTGTAAAGAGAAAGCAATTATCTAACTCATGGTTTTGAGGTTATAAAGGTTTCAGTTCAAGATCAAGTGGCCAAGTTGCTTTGGAGTTTTGGTGAGGATACTTAACAGGGAATGTGTGTAACAGTGAATAAAACACTCATATAACAAAAGAAAAAGGAAGAGGGAGGGGGAGGGAGAGGGAAAAAAATGAATGAGAGTGGAAACCCAGTTCCCATAGTCCCTTTCAAAGTATATCTGCAGTGATTTAAAGCCCTGCTACTAGGCCCCACCTCCTGAAGGCCTCTGGCACTTTCCAATACCATTGCCCTGGGCATCAAGCTTACAAAGACCTTTGGGGTACATTGCCCATCTTCAGACCTAATAAGGACCTAGAAATAACGAGGATACCCAATACCCAGAGGTTAGCTCTAAGTGATACTCTCTAGTAAAGAGAGCCAGAGATCCTTAGAGAAATGACTGGTGACAGGGCTCAGGTACCAACAACACAGGACATGCCTGAAATAGCTTGTGATGTCAGATAGGGTTGTGGAAAAAAAAAAAAAGAGTGTTTCTAAAGGAAAAAAGAACAGACCTGAAGGAGTACTTAATGGTGAATAGGAACAACTGAGAAGAAAATAATGAGATTGTTGTCTTGTAATGTAAAGAATACACAAATACCCATTCTTTATGCTATAAAGTTGAAAGGATGGATAAAGGAAGGAAGGAAGGGAGGGAGAGAGAGGGAGGGATAAGAAGGCATAGCATACTTCCTCAGAGTAGCATTCCAATGAACAAATACAGAAGGAGAAATCATAGGCCAGCCTGCAGTTACACAAGAACCATTACATTACTTTTTAAAATGTAGTAAGAGATATTATGTAGAACGGGATATTTACACAGACTGAAAATACGTCTCCGATTCCATAGTACCAGAGGAAAATTAGTAACTTCACTCACAGTCATCCCCTTAGTAGCCCAAAACACCCAGTGATGCTTATACAACCCCCAACCACACTCTTAAAAAGCATCCCGTTCCTGACAACATAAACAGCCCCTGTACACCTATGAAGGGCTTTCCTTAGCCTTAATCAGGGAAGTGTCAACTTTTAGTGGACAGAAGTGTATGCAGACTCTCGGTGGTACAAGATGCTGAAAATATAGAGCCCTAGAGAAAACATTTACAGCGCCCTCTTCAGGATCAGGAAACATTGTGGAAGATGGGATGGAAAGAATGTAAGCAACTAGGATGAGGTCTCTGACATGCTATCCTCTATGCTGGTCATTGCATGGAAGTCATGAATGCATACTTGCTGTGTACTAGCCCTGGGTCATCACAAATCAGACCTTTCTATCAGTCAGCTATGGATGGAAAGGGACTCACAGGACTCTACCACTGTTGCGATATGAACAACTAGCAAATAATGGGATTGGAGCATTGAGTAGTATCCACCTGTGTGCTGACTGATGGGCCCACCACACTCTAATAGATAATTTCAAACCTAGGGTCACACAGATGCCCCAGTTAAACTCTGTTGGATACAAAAACAAAACAAAATGTCAGGAATATGGGAGAAAGAGATTTGTAAGATGGAGTGGGGGTTCTTAGGAGAAGGAGAGGAATAAGAGAGTTGCAAGGGAGTCCAACAATAATATATTATAAACATGCATGAAATCATCAACAAATACTATTTATTAATTAAAAATTGTCAAGGTAATGGAAGATAAACTGGAAATGTTACAGATTGAGGGACACAAAGAAAACACAAGTAAACCTAGGGCTATAGCTGGATTTAGCTGAATGTTTATGTATACCATGGAGCCTTGAGTTCTGTCTCTGGTACTATGTGAACTGATTGTGGTACCACACATCTGTAATCCTAGGATTTGGGAGGTAGAAGAGGAGGGTCAGGAGTTCAAGGTTGTCCTTGGCTACATGATGATTTTGAGGCCAGCCTGGGGTATATGAAACCATGTCCATTAAGATACAAAGAAAGAAGTCCTGTGAGATAGACCCCACAAGTAGGAAGAGAAAACTGACTCTGTTGAGTTGTCCTCTGACTTTCATGGGGGTGCTATAGTATGTATCCCACCCCCAACAATAAATAAGTAAAAGAACAAAGAAGCAAACTGACCCCAGATCCCACAAAACAAGAGAGTACATGCTATATAGGATCCTGGGAAAGAGGAAGCAAAGGAGAAGATGGAGGAAATTAAAGCCTTCTCTGTAGACCAGTTAGTAATACTCACCAGCAGCCATCTTCCCTTCCATAGTGATACCTTGAAGTGTAAGATGTTACTGTTTGCAAAGGCTGCATAGAGAATAGAGAAACTCACGTCTGCAACTTGCCTCTAAGTCTACAATGATATCAAAATAAATAAAAGTGTCTGATTTCCCTAACATCTTCCTCAGTCTTAAAACTACTATCTTTATCAACTGAAGATGTTAAATATATTTCATTTCCATCCATTGCAGTCAAAATTCTCTTTGGTCTGTGGGAACATTCAGGCTGGAGCCTACACCCTTTTGACATGATCCTGAGAGCTTTTAGGAGCTTCCTTGCTTTTGGACAAAGGAAGAGATCTATATACTTCATGTGATAGTATAAAGCCACCACCTCCCAAAGACTGATGGTCTAGAGGGGTTGATGTTTATAGTGTTTGTCATTTTTTCAGACATTTTCAGTGGCAGAGTGAGAACATATTTTTGTTTATTGAAAAGATAAACCTTCTCTCTGGAGGGGAACAGATAGGAGTGCAAGGGGCATAAGATCAGTGGAGCGACTGGGACGGAAGTCTTCCCACCACCATTTGCACCTGGGAGCCAAGCGGCTCCACAGCCTTCTGTGCACAGACCCTGCCAGAAGTGAGTTGGTCTCCTAGGAGTATGGGCACAGGCTTACAGGACCACAGGAGGGACAAGCTCTAGTCAGAGACAGCAAGACCAACTAACACCAGAGATAACCAGATGGTGGGCAAAAGGTAATCACAAGAACCCTACTAACAAAAACCAAGACTACTTAACAACATCAGAACCTAGTTCTCCCACCACAGCAAGTCCCAGATACCCCAACACACCAGAAAAACAAGAGTTGGATTTAAAATCATATCTCATGATGTTGATAGAGGGCTTCAAGAAGGACTTAAATAACTCCCTTAAAGAAAAACAGGAGAAAAAAAAAAAAAAAAAAGAAAAGAAAAACAGGAGAACATGGGTCAATAGGTAAAAGCCCTTAAAGAGGAAACACAAAAATCCCTTAAAGCAATACAGGAGAACATGGGTCAACAGGCAAAAACCCTTAAAGAAGAAACAGAAAAATCCCTTAAAGAATTACAGGAAGCCTGGCAGAGGGATCCCGCACTGGGCGGGAGCCTACCAGCTTCCCTTCCGCGACCTCTGTTCCGGTAGACTGCACCGAAGAGACAGGTACCCAGGTTCACCCCAATATAACATCGCTTGGGACACAGCCTGTTGGGGCTTCTGCCTGCTCCCAAGAATGGGACAGCGCTGTCATCGTCTGGGTGCCAGATCTGCTGTAGGCCATCGCCTCTGCAGGGTGACCAGCGCCACGGAGAGAGTGCAGAGTGCACTCCGCCATCTTTGCTCCAGTGGCCAGGAAGTTGGGACTGCCAGGCTCTGAGACAGACAGGCATAATATCACTTGGGTCTCGGGCGGATTGTGTGTACGTGGCTCCCAAGAGTTGGGCAGATCTGCAGTAACCAGCATGCCAGCTCTGCTGTGGGACTTCTGCCTGGCAGAGGGACGCCCCTCCCCCCCCACTCTAGGAGAGATCACACACCCCTGCACAGGGCAGGAGCCTACCAGCCTCCCTTTGGCGACCTCTGCTCCAGGAATCCACTACGCTGAGCCTTTGGATGTGCAAGGACTCCCCAATATAACATCACTTGGGGCAAGGCACATCAGGGCTCCAAAGTCACTCAGGAGCAGGGCAGGCCACAGAAATCTGTGCCAGGGGAATCCTGGTAAACCGGGGTGGGGGCAAAAATAGCTTTGTAGGCTCACAGGAGGTCCAACCAACAGCCAGTGACAGCAGGACCAACTAACACCAGAGGTAACCAGATTGCAAAAGGCAAACGTAGGAACGTTACTAACAGAAATCAAAGTAATATGGGACCATCCGAACCCAACTCTCCAACAGCAGCAAGTCCTGGATACCCCACCACACCCGAAAGACAAGATCTGGATTTAAAATTACTTCTCATGATGCTATTAGAGGATCACAAGAAGGACACAAATAAATCTAATAAAGAATTACAGGAGACCATGAATCAACGGTTAGAAGCCCTTACAAAGGAAACACAAAAATCGCTTAGAGAAATGCAGGAGAACATGGATCAAAAGATGGAGGCGCACAAGGAGACAACACAAAAATCGCTTAACGAGATGAATCAACGGGTACATGCACTCACAAAGGAATCACAAAAATTGCATAAAGAAATGCAGAAGAATATGGGTCAACAGACGGATGCCCATAAGGAGGCAACACAAAAATTGCTTAAAGAAATGAATCAATGGATAGATGCCCTTACAAAGGAAACACGAGAACTGCTTAAAGAAATGCAGGAGACGATGGATCAACAGATGGATTCCCATGAGGAGAAAACACAAAAATCGCTCAGAGAAATGCAGGAGAACGTGGGTCAACAGGCAGAAATCCTGAAAGAGGTAATGCAAAAATACCTTAAAGAAATACAGGAAAATACAAACAAACAAGTGAAGGTTCTCAGCAAATCCATCCAGGATCTAAAAAAGGAAGTAGAAACAACTAAGAAATCACAAAGGGAGACAACTTTGGAGATAGAAAACCTTGGGAAGAAATCAGGAGTCATAGATGCAAACATCAACAATAGAATACAAGAGATGGATGAGGATTCCATAGAAAGCATCGACTCAACAGTCAAAGAAAATGCAAAATGCAAAAAACGTGTAACCCAAAACATCCAGGAAATCCAGGACACAATGAGAAGACCAAACCTAAGGATTATAGGTATAGATGAGAGTGAAGATTTGCAACTTAAAGGGCCAGTAAACATCTTCAACAAAATTATGGAGGAAAACTTCCCTAACCTAAAGAGAGAGATGCCGATGAACGTACAAGAAGCCTACAGAACTCCAAACAGACTGGACCAGAACAGAAATACCTCCCGTCACATAATAATCAAAACACCAAATGTTCTAAACAAAGAAAGAATACTAAAAGCAGTAAGAGAAAAGGGCCAAGTAACATACAAAGGAAGACCTATCCGAATCACATCAGACTTCTCACCAGAGACTATGAAAGCCAGAAGATCCTGGGCAGATCTCATGCAGACACTAAGACAGCACAAATGCCAGTCTAGACTACTATACCCAGCAAAACTCTCAATCACCATAGACGGAGAGACCAAGATATTCCATGATAAAACCAAATTTTCACAATATCTTTCCACAAATCCAGCCCTGCAACGGATAATAGGTGGAAACCGCCAATACAGGGAGAGAAACAACACCCTGGAAAAAATGAGATAATAACCTTCTTGAATCAAACCCAAAAGTAGATAACCACTCAAACATAAAGATAGCGTCAAGAATGGCAGATGGCAATAATCACTGTGCCTTAATCTCTCTTAATATCAATGGTCTCAATTCCCCAATAAAAAGACATAGACTAGCAGACTGGATACGTAAACAGGACCCAGCATTTTGCTGCATGCAGGAAACGCACCTCAGTGTCAAAGACAAACACTACCTCAGAGTAAAAGGCTGGAAAACAATTTTACAAGCAAATGGCCCCAAGAAACAAGGTGGAGTAGCCATCCTAATATCGGATAAAATTGATTTTCAACCTAAAGTCATCAAAAAAGACACAGAAGGACACTACATACTGATCAAGGGAAAAATCCACCATCAAGAACTCTCAATTCTGAATATCTCTGCTCCAAATGCAAGGGCACCCTCATTCGTAAAAGAAACTTTACTAAAACTCAAAGCACACATTGCACCGCACACAATAATAGTGGGTGACTTCAACACTCTGCTCTCTGAAATGGATCGTTCAGGAAAGCAGAAACTAAACAGGGACACAGTGAATCTAATTGAAGCCTTGGACCAAATGGAACTAACAGATATATATAGAACATTTCATCCTAGAGCTAAAGAATACACCTTCTCAGCACCTCATGGTACCTTCTCCAAAATTGACCATATAATTGGTCACAAATCAGACCTCAACAGATATAAGAAGATAGAACTAATCCCATGCCTCCTATCAGATCACTATGGAATAAGGGTGGTCTTCAATGGCAACAAAAACAAAAGAAAACCCACATACACATGGAGGCTGAACAATGCTCTACTCAATGATAACTTGGTCAAGGTGGAAATAAAGAAAGAAATCAAAGACTTTTTGAAAGTTAATGAAAATGAAGGCACAACATACCCTAATTTATGGGACACAATGAAAGTAGTGCTAAGAGGAAAATTCATAGCCCTGAGTGCTGTCAAAAAGAAACGGGAGACAGCATACACTAACAGCTTAATGGCACACCTGAAAGCCCTGGAACAAAAAGAAGCAAATACACCAAAGAGGAGTAGAAGGCAGGAAATCATCAAACTCAGGGCTGAAATCAATCAAGTAGAAACAAATAAAACCATACAAAGAATCAACAAAATGAGGAGTTGGTTCTTTGAGAAAATCAACAAGATAGATAAGCCCTTAGCCAAACTAACCAGAGGGCACAGAGATAGTATCCAAATTAATAAAATCAGAAATGAAAAGGGAGAGATAACAACAGAAACTGAGGAAATTCAAAAAATCATCAGATCCTACTACAAAAACCTGTATTCAACACAACTAGAAAATCTTGAGGAAATGGACAATTTCCTTGACAGATACCAAATACCAAAATTAAATCAGGATCAAATAGACCATCTAAACCATCCTATAACCCCTGAAGAAATAGAAGCTGTCATTGGAAGTCTTCCAACCAAAAAAAGCACAGGGCCAGATGGTTTTAGTGCAGAATTCTATCAGACCTTCAAAGAAGACCTAACACCAATACTCTTCAAACTGTTCCACAAAATAGAAACAGAAGGAACACTACCCAACTCGTTCTATGAAGCCACAATTACACTAATACCAAAAGCACACAAAGATCCGACAAAGAAAGAGAATCTCAGGCCAATCTCTCTTATGAATATCGATGCAAAAATACTCAATAAAGTTCTTGCCAACCGAATCCAAGAACACATAGAAACGATCATTCACTACGATCAAGTAGGCTTCATCCCAGGGATGCAGGGATGGTTCAATATAAGGAAATCCATCAATGTAATCCACTATATAAACAATCTCAAAGAAAAAAACCACATGGTCATCTCATTAGATGCTGAGAAAGCATTTGACAAAATTCAGCATCCTTTCATGCTAAAGGTCTTGGAAAGATCAGGAATTCAAGGCCCATATCTAAACATAGTAAAAGCAATTTGCAGCAAACCGGTAGCCAGCATCAATCTAAATGGAGAGAAACTTGAAGCAATCCCACTAAAATCAGGGACTAGACAAGGCTGCCCTCTCTCTCCATATCTTTTCAATATAGTACTTGAAGTTCTAGCTAGAGCAATTAGACAACAAAAAGAGGTCAAAGGGATACAAATTGGAAAGGAAGAAGTCAAACTATCACTATTTGCAGACGATATGATAGTATACTTAAGCGACCCAAAGAACTCCACCAGAGAACTCCTACAGCTGATAAACGACTTCAGCAAAGTGGCCGGATATAAAATCAACTCAAGCAAGTCAGTAGCCTTCCTATACTCAAAGGATAAGCAGGCTGAGAAAGAAGTAAGAGAAGTGATACCCTTCACGATAGCCACAAACCATCTTTTATCTGCATTATTTTTCAGGATAATCTTTAATTTTAACATGTTTTTCTATATATTTCTTCTATTTTATCAGAAATGTTTTCCATGTAAATCTCTGATTTTATCACAAAATGTTTTTAATTCCACCTTCGATTAATTTAGAAAGGTTTTTTTTTGTCTCCCATTTTATCTGTATAATTTTCCATAAAATAGTCAATTTTAACGTTTTTCTGTATATTTCTTGAATTTTATCAGAAATATTTTCCATATACATCTTCAATTTTACCTGAAAATGCTTATAATTCCACTTTCAATCAACTTAGAATTAATTTTATGCCTACCATTTTATCTGTATAATTTTCCATGATAATCTTCAGTTTAACATGTTTTTCTATATATTTCTTCAATTTTATCAGAAATATTTTCCATGTAAATCTTAAGCTTTATCAGAAAATGTTTATAATTCCACTTTCAATCAACTTAGGAATACTTTTATGCCTACCATTAGTATATCTATATAAAATTTTCCATGATAATCTTCAATTTTAACTTGTTTTTCTACATTTTTCTACAATTTTATCAGAAATATTTTCCACGTAAATCTTCAGTTCTATCATAAAATGTTTCTACTTTTTATGATAGAAAAGGTTTCAATTAGTTTAGCAATTTTTTATGACTACCATTTTACTCTTTAATTTTCCATGAAAATTGTCAATTTTAATGTATTTTTTATATATCTCTTCTATTTTATCAAAAATATTTTCCATGTAATCTTCAATTTTATCATAAAATGTTTTTACTTCCTTTTCAATAAAAGAACATGCTTTTCAAAAAAAGAAAAGATAAAATAAAATGTTTATTTATTGAAATATTTCTAGATTGCACTCAGAACTAATTATGTAGTTTATTAATTCACTGATCTTGTGCCTCTGCCTTCCTTCAGTCATGTAAAATAGTTTGCTTCTCAATGGATACCATCAGTATCACACATCTGATACACATACAACAAGCTGTCTCAGATAACCAGTTCCAATAATATCATCAATAATATAATTGCTGAAACACACACACACTCTCTCTCTCTCTCTCTCTCTCTCTCTCACACACACACACACACACACACACACACACACACACACACACACACATTCACATTTAGTCTTGTTGTTAAAGTCATGTATTAGCTGGGTACTTTGGAGGTAGGAGCAGAAATAGAGGTCGAAGTCAGACTACGCTATACAGCAAGACCCTGAACCAAATGAAAATCAACATAAAAAGATAGTCACCCAAAATACTTGCTGTTTATAGTTGTGTCACCATATATATATATATATTCACTTATGGCAAATTCACTTTTAAGAGTAGAGTAAGATTTTTTTAAATTTTATTTTGCAACTATATAAAACAGTTCTACAAAGAAAGAATGATGCATTCAGGAAAATCTAGCTTCCACTTCCTGATTTTCTAGCTTCCTTCTTTGCTTACATATGGCCCCTTAAAAGTTATGAAGGCTGTCTTTGCATTTCATTTAAATGTAAGCATGTGTGTTGTATATTGAATTCATAACCAAATGGCAAGAGATAGGTGTGTTTTCTCCATTCTGATTTTTTTCATTGAATATCCCAGAAGTCCTTCCACAGTGATCTACAGCCATACTCTTTAGGGCTTCATGGTTCTTTTTTTTTTTCTTTCAGCTGGTCTTCTTTTTGGCTGGTGTTTGGATTGAGTCTAGACTTTGGTCTTATTGAGAGTGTTAACACAGAGCTTCAGTAGGAGTCCATAGATGAGTAGGGTTGTTACTGGGACATTGGGGATTTTTTTACACATCTCCTGCTGATCCCAGAGTGAGATTCCTACCCCACCGGCACTGGATCCTTCCATGAATCCAGCTTCTTAGATTTTGTTGTTAGAGCTCCTTTAAAATTGTATTTTCTGAAAAGGAGACAGGAAAGAAGGAACAGCAGTGCCATATAACTGAATGTGACAAATATGTTTGTACCCTAATACACTTGAATTCTTTGGGGGCGGGGGAGTCCAGTCTAGAGTGATCTTCCTTTTTGTAGCCTGTGTTAATGCTGTGGCAGGGATTACTGGTGACTTTAGGACATCACTAAAGTCACTTGTCTTTGTACTACAACCAAATCGTATCATTCCACAGCTTCCTTCGGCTTTGAAGCCACGGCGTACCTTCTGGGAGTCAAGCTGATATGCTGGCCCTCACCCTCTTCCCTGACTGGTCTTCTTTTGGTCTCTTTAGTCTCTGCTGTCCCTTAATGCTGATGTTGTGACAGTGTGTTCCTGACTTTCCTCGGGGTCGTTGATCTTCATTGCAAGCTGTGGATTCGCTCTATTTTCAGAAATACACATTTTCTCAAAATATCCATTTCTATCCGTCTACACGATCGTGCATATTGCCTCAGGGACAGCCTTCCATGCACACTACTTCAGAGACATCTGTCACACACACACACTGGACTTCCTCTCCTAGGACCTCCACTTGCCATCAAATCAGTAGGAACTACCAAAGCCATAGGTCAGGCCTAGGCCTCTGTCCTCATCTCCAGTCTCCAGGTCAACCCTCCCTGGTGATCAATAGTTGAGGCTGTCCTCGCTCTCCAGCGCCCATGGCTACTTTCCTGCCCATGTCCCAGTGACTAACTATATCACAGCCCAGACAACCACACCAATTGGTGACAGTTTCCTCATTTCACTGCCACAGCCTTACTTCAGGTTGCCATCACCCTTCGCCTGTGTGACTGTCTTCTGTTTCTAGAACCAACCAATATATTCATTCCCCAGCCTCTAGCCAGGAAGGAGGCTTTTCTTAACACCTACATTTAAGCCTGCTGGAGCTCTGAAAAGCCACACTTGCCACCACCCAGTACAGCTGTTGTCCATCGCACAGATGGAAGAGTAGAAATTCAATCCACATATTAGGCCATTGTCATATTGTGGGGGTGGAGGCAGAGAAAGCCATGTCATTACTGGCCATAGGAATTCAGGACAAGGAATCTCTGTGAGTTTGAGTATAAGGTAGTCATCAGGGAAGACTTCTAAGATAATGAGTTGAGAAGGGCTGTACTGGATGGTTTTGTGTGTCAACTTGGCACAAGTTAGAGTCATCAGAGAGTCAGTTGAGGAAATGCCTCCATGAGATTCAGCTGTAAGGCATTTGCTCTATTTGTAATCAATGGGGGAAGGGGCTGGAGAGATAGCTCAGTGGTTAAGAGCACTGACTGCTCTTCCAGAGGTCCTGAGTTCAAATCCCAGCACCACATGGTGGCTCACAACCATCTGTAATGAGATCTGATGCCCTCTTCTGGTGTATCTGAAGACAGCTACAGTGTACTTACATATAATAAATAAATAAATCTTTAAAAAAAAAAAAGAAGTTGTAATCAGTGGGGGAGGGCCCAGCCCATTGTGGGTGGTGCCATTTCTGGGCTGGTGGTCCTGGGTTCTATAAGAAAGAAGGCTGAGCAAGCTAGTAAGCACCTCCCCTCCACGGCCTCTGCATCAGCTCTTGCCTCCAGATTCCTTCCCCATGTGAGTTCCTGTCCTGACTTCCTTCAGTGATGAACAGCAATGTGGAAGTGTATGCTGAACAAACCTTGCTTTTTAATAAAATAAATCAAACTTGCTTTTTGGTCATGGTGTTTCATCGCAGTAATAGAAACCCTGACTAAGATGAGCCCAAAGGTGGTGAAGGATTTGGAGAGGCAGAGAGTGAATTTTAGGTGTCAATAAAGTATAAGCCACATTTAAGGGACAGTGAGAACCTCAAATGGGGCCTGGAAAGTTGATCTATGGAGATGAGAGAGAGGACTAAGTGGGAAGAAGACACTGCCCTCAAGTAATTGCATCTCTCTCCTCCTCTCTGTATCTGCCAGGACCAGCTACTCTTCTGCGATGACTGCGACCGTGGCTATCACATGTACTGTTTAAATCCCCCAGTGGCTGAGCCCCCAGAAGGTAATGATGATGAACTCAACAACAACAACAACACCCACCTTTTATTGATCCCTTATTATTGGTGCAGGCCTTGTGCTAAGGGCTTTTTGCATTTTGTCTCATGTGATTATCACTACTACCCAATGAGGTGGGACCAACTACTAACAAAGGGCACACGAGGAAACTGAGGCACAGTGTGACCAGATGAAATTTCAACAGATTGGTCAAAGACATGTTTCTTAGATGTGTGGCTGTGACATTGGGGGTGCGGGGGGTGTGAGCATCAAGAGAACCAGTACAGGCTCAGTAGAGCTGGCTATGGGGTGCAACTAAGGGGTGGGGCTTTTGATAACAGTTGCTCAACTAGCTCTGCATTCCCTTTCCACTGACCAACTGACTTTGCACACCTTCAGAACAGAGACTTGGTCTCTGAATTATAAAAATCAAAGGAAAATAGGAATTACCAGACATTGAGGCAGTTAGGCTAGGGCCCAAGAGTATGGAGGAATGCTGCTACTGATGCTGTCTTGTCTCTTATAGGAAGCTGGAGCTGCCATTTATGCTGGGAGCTGCTCAAAGAGAAAGCATCAGCCTTTGGCTGTCAGGCCTAGGGCCCCAGGTCACAGAATGCAACCCGCCACTAGAGAGGCTGAACTGAAGCCCTGTTCAACCCAGATGGAGGTCTCCTCCTCTATATGCACACAGACCAACTGCAAGGAAAACGAGTAGTTACAGAAGGTAACGGAGGGAGCAAGGTCTCCACTCACCTCTCGCCCTACCTGTGACCTCCCTCCCCACGCACACTTCCAGCGCTTCCTCGTTTCTACCAGCGGGAACTTGGCACTTTTGAAGAACAATCCAGCCCCAGCTCTGTGGAATCTTCTTCATGTTCACCCTCACATGCATCCCTCTCGTTGCTTCCCATTTTAGAGGAAGCCATTTTGTGACTGCTGACCAACTATTCGTGTGTTGCTTGGTGGGGGATTCTTATTTTATTTTGTTTTGTTTTGTTTTCTTCTATTGTGTTTCAAGAGCTCATCACACAGTGTCTCACCGTTAGCTTAGGCTCTTCACCCTAAAACTCTCACAGAGGCTCAAAATGCTGTGGTGAAGCTCTTGCTTATTACTAGTGTCACTGGAAACGTTTATGTTTGGAGGCCATCTTGAAGACAGAATTTGGAAACGTCTTGGTTTTCTTAGTCTCTGCTGAGAAGAGGAGTTGTAGTGTTTGAGCCTCGGCAGAAGCATCCGCAGCTGCAATGACCTCGATCCACTGCCCTGCCACTTGATCAGGGGTTTAGAGGGCCTGGAAGATAGGAGGAAAACTTGGGGTCCTGCTATAACCAGTCAGTATTTGCTGTCTCTCAAGAGGGACTTTGCGAGGGACTAGGTGGTTCCTTGACCTTCAGAACTGTGGTGTCCTTGAGGTGAGACAACACAAGTCTCTAAACACACAAAAGTGCTGAAGATCCTGCCCCCAACCGAATTGAGCGTGAAGGTCTGGCTCAGTCCCTGGGGATGGGACTCAAGCTCTGGAGAGGTCGGCGAAGGATGGTCATTTGACAGTCCAGTGTTGGATAGAAGAAACTATGTAACTTTGAGAAACCCTCCAGTATTAATGCTACACTATGGATTTCTTTTCTGGGCAATTTCTTCCTTCCATGTAGTATATGTTTGCCAGTGACCACTGAGATGTGACTGGAAATTTTAGAACGGAGGAGAGATGAACATTACTTAACCAGATCATTGGGCAGGGTGATTACTTGTGACTGGGTGCTTCCGAACTCTCGTCTGTCCTTACACCCTAGGCTCCCCCATATGGAATGGGCTCTTGTTTGAAGCAAGGTTTCTAGAAGATGTAGGAAGGCCTAGATTCTGAGAACTCTGTGTGTCAGAGAAGCCTTGAGGGCTGGAGTGGGCTGGGCTGTCTTTGAATCACAGCAACAGCATGATAACTGACACATTTCTGGAAAAATCATTTGCCCAAAGGGCAGGTCTCCGTGAGCAGGACCCTTGCGCATGCTCAGCTTCCCTGGAATCAGCTCCATCGCTGTGGTCCAGCAGCTTGCAACAAAGGCCTGGGTTATTTTTAGTCTTCAGCGCCTGAAGAAGCCCCTGGAGACCTGAGCCGGCTGGGCCCCTCTGCCCAGCTCAGCCTGGCCTCTGCCACGTCACAGGAGTCATCCTCCCCCTGGCTAATTGCTCTTGGCACATGAACCCAGGGCAGTCTGGCATGGAACCAAGCGATGTGCCCTCCTCCCTGCAACTTCTTTGCAGAGTGACCTGTGGCAAGAGAGTGGGGGTCACTCTCCTGCAGGCCCTGTGGCCTCAGAGCTAGTTCCATGCATACGAAATGATCTCATTTAAAGGGCCCCTGTCCGGAAAGCCTCTCTCTCCTCCTCTCAAGCTCCCTTCTTCCTCCTGCTGGTTGCTGTGCCCACGCTTGGATTCAAAAGACCCAAGGAAGGGCTGGAGGAATGGCCCATCTCCACAGAGGGGTACATCACTTCTCCAGACTCTGCTCTCTCTCTTCTCACAAAACCGAAAGCAGAGGATCCTCAAAGGCTAATCACTTGTTTGAGGAATCATATTAAATTAACTTCGGGGGGGGGGGGAAGGCCCAAGTGTTCTGGAATGCTATACTGGCTTAAAGGTGGGAAAAACCAAGTCTAAAACCCTCCACGTTTGTGGCTCTGAGACTTGACAGATCCCCTTCTGGAGTGTACACGAGTCTGCTCTCTACAGAAATGCAGATGCCCTATGCCCAGCCATGCTTGTGCCCGCCCAAGCTGACGGGGATCATGCCTCCCTGGGCAAGTCAAGGCAGCAGTCGGAGCTTGTCCACAGCACTGGGGCTGCTCGGGACTCTCCGTCTCGTAAGGAAGGCTCCTGCAGGGTCCTTCCTTTCTGTTTCACTTGTCCTAGAGAATGGGCTCAGCCTTTCTGCTTCAGAGGTTTTGGGTTGGTCCCCCATGCAGAGAGTAGGGAGAGCAGCTCAGCTTGGAGATGTCGTATCAGGGTGCGGCAGGCCAGGTCTCCAGAGCCATCCCTCTGCGTCGGAAAAAGAAGGTGTCAGGAAAGTAAAATTGATATCTTCTTTCTCAGAGCCCTGGAAGGGGCAGCAATCACAGGGTCAGGGTTCTAGTGTCCCCTGTACCCCTGAATAGTGTGTGACCTTGGACCAAGCACTTAGCACCCTCAAATCTCAATGTGCCCATCTGTAAAACAGAAATGAGAACACTTGCCTTTTCTATTTCACACTGACACTGGGAGGGGCCCGAAGAATAATGTTACATAAACAACCAACTACAGAGCCAGGCGTGTCTGTGGGAACTCCAAATGCTTTTTGAAGCCACCTTCTTGTGGCTTCTAGCTTTGGCTAGAATCTCCCTTTTGATGGATAGAGGAGTATATGTCAGGGGCCAGGTTGTCCATGGTCAGGGTTGTGGTCATGGAGACCGTGATTGGGCTTGGGTGGTAATGGGAGGTGCCCAGGGTTTGGGGACTTGAGGACAAAGATACCATAAATGCATGTGCATGTGGACAGATAGACATAGACAGACAGACACATACACACACACATACACACACACACACACACACACACACACACACACACACCATCAGCATGATTAACCACTTGGAATGGGAGCCAACTTCTTAGAGGGCACTGTGCACTTGTTCAAATGTAGTAGTCTCTTTTTAGCTGGTTAACTCTGGTCAGGTGACTTTGCCTCTCTGAGCCTCACAGCCTACGAGTGTGAGACAGAGAGATATGACCTGTCTAGAGATCTAGCAGGGCTATTAGAGTAGTGCTTGCTGAGAAGTGTCATGGTGCGGGTCTTGCTAACAATGGGGCTTCCAGTCTGTAGTAGCCACCGTCATTCTGTCCAGAGGTCACTGAGGGGAGACAATGGTTCTGTTGAGGAGCCCTTAAGTCTCCAACAGGGTTATTCTACTCCACCACAGCCTTACATCCTTACATGGTGACTGAAGAACCCCAACTGGAAGATAAACTCTTATTTCTTTCTAGACACTCTTTCTTGAGACCCTACATTCGGAACCTATAGTAAATTCAGGACAGGCAATGGGCGAGGAAAGAGGAGTGGAGCTCTAGATAGGGACCTAGCATTCTTGTCCTCTTTCCCAACCCCTCCTGACACCTCTAGAGGCAGAAGTCAGCAAGTCTCAAGACTGCTGTGCGTGGTTCCTCAGGATCAGATAGGAAGCTGGGTCTAGGTGGAGAGACCTGCTTCCCTTGGCTCAGCCTGAGAGACCCTCCTGTGACTAGGTGAATAGGGGGGCCAGAGGGGAGGGGAGGGAAGAGAGAGAGAGAGAGAGAGAGAGAGAGAGAGAGAGAGAGAGAGAGAGAGAGAGAGAGAGACAGACAGACAGAGAGAGATAGAGACAGAGAGGAAGAGAGGAGAGGAAAGGGAGAGAGAGAGAGACAGAGAGAGAGAGAGAGAGACAGACTGACTAAGACTCCTGGTGCACTTTAGTCTTCAAGAACAATCCCTTCTAGCCCTTGCAGGCAGAAGTCCAGGTATTTTAAGGAAGCAAACCAACAGGACTGTATTTACTTTTCCTTTGGGGACAAGTTCAGAAAATCTATGTTCTGCAGTGGGTGGAAGAAAAATCACCAATAACACCAGGCTGCCACAGGCACAGGTGAGGGTCTGGTGCTTTCCTCTTCCAGCCTATGTGTTCAAGGCAGTCTTGCTTGGCTGGTGGGGGACCCAGGCAGGGTCCTGAGAATCCCCTTGCCTGCCCTCCACCATTTGGAAGTGCTGAGGTTAGAGTGCCCCCCTCCTACTCAATAATGTCTGTTCTTAGTACTTAGGAAGTCGTGGGCCAAGGGAAGAAGCTGGCTCCTGGGTCACAGTTGTGCCCACATTGCCACTGAAGGTGTGTGTGCCCAGGCCTAGCTTCAGGCAGGAGTGGTACTGGTATCCCTTGTTGTAGACCAGCGTTCCTAAGTTAGGGGAGGTGGGGGAGTCGGGGTTAGCCTAATAAAAAGAAGAGATGGGAAAGGACCTTGTGTGGGGATGAGAGGAGTGTACTGACGGAGGGGGAAGGGTATGAAGCATTATCACGACGAGCTTTTTTTCCTAAGTCCTATAGTCCTTGAAAACAAATTGAAAAAAGAATCAAAAGCCAAATGCTTGCCTAGCGGTGGACGCTGATCCAGCTCTCCTTTCTGTGGGCTCCCTGGACTCAGGATCCGTGCTGGTTGAGGGGACTATCAGAGGGCAAGGAGTGAGGGACTGGTGGCCCTCACCCAGTGGAAGTAGGAAGGACCCGCTCCATGCTCCAGGCTCCTGCCCGAGTCTTTGTGGATTTTCCCACTTCCACAGATGAGTGCCATTGGAATATTTGGACATAAGTTGCTGAGACCCCGCTGGTCCAGATTGGCTAGGGTCAGGTGACAGATGGTAGCAGGGTGAGCTTGATCCTGGCCTCCAGCCTTGGGCATGGGAGCCATTTCAGGCTTTGCTGCTTCAGGCTTTAGGCCTATAGGTCCTGACTCCAGCAGCTGGAAAGTGCGGTAGGAGGGCCTGGCCAACCTTCTCCCTACCACCTGGCAGAACAGACAAGGCTCCATGTCCCCCACTGTCTGCTACCCTTTTGGTCTTTCCAAGAGCTCAGCTTTATCCGAGGAAAGGGGAGGACCCTGTCCCCCCCCCAAGTCCATAAGTCCCACTGAGACCCCTCCTGCACTGAATCTAATTTCTCAGTACTCAGAAGGGCCATTGAGGTCACCTGTGAGTTGGGTTCTTTGGCTATTCTCTGGCATCCTCAGGCCTTGAGATCTTCATGATCCTCTTCCAGAGGCAACAGTAATCTGCCTGGAGTGTGGGAACAGCCTGGGAACCATGGATTGATTCAGGGTTTTTGAGAGCTGGAAATGTTTTTCCAACAAGCATGGAGACTTGTAGGGTAGGAGGACTGGGAAATTTGCTCTGAGGAGTAGGTCAGGGAAAAGGGAGAGGAGGGTGTGGGAAGGTGAATGGAATGAGTCCTTTGACCATCACAGTGGTTTCTTCTGGGAAGGCCTGGCTGCAGAGCTGTTCAAACTGGGCAGTAGAAGAGAGGCCCAAAGGAAGCAACTTCAGGAAGCCCTGAGGTGGAGAGGTAGGCTCCTGCCTTGTCACTTCCTCATTAAACCTGTCTCTCAGAAGAGACAGACACCCTCCCCCCAAGCCCCCTGTGAGGAGGAAAACTAGAAGCCAGGAGCAGTGTGTCTTAGAAAGATCTGTCTGGATTCTGCGTAAGGCCTGGCCTGGCCTCCTGACTGATCGCAGATACTCCTTGGCATTGGTGAAGCTGTGAAGGGTGTCATAGGTGGGGGGTGGGTACAGGGATGCCCTGTCTGAGTCGGTGACAGCCTCAGGTGGAGGGGCCAGCAACCTTGAATGAGTGGCACTCCACAGTTGCCCCATCTTTGGCCTCACCACGAACAGGGGACATTTGTGCTGATGGTGACATTACCCAGAGCAGAGCAGAGGAAGGCAGGATTGGGCTGGCAGGCAGCCAGAACCCCTTCCACAGACCTCTATCCTGAAAGCAAATAAGATGGCCATTCAGGTCAGCACCAACTGGGTCTGGCAAATCAACAAAACCGGGGTTGGGAAGGGACACAGGGGAAAAGAGGCCTCTGTTGGAAATAGGGACCCCGTGAGGCCCTGGGGCCTTTGTATTCCTCAGCAGCTAAGTTTGAGGACTCCCAGCCTATATTTCCACCCACTGCATCTTGTTGGCTCACCTTGCTCCGTCTCTATTGTATTAATATCATTAATATTGTTGAGAGCAGGTGTGTGTGTGTGTGTGTGTGTGTGTGTGTGTGTGTGTGTGTGTGTGTGGGTATGGATGCGTGTTGCCTTGAAGAAAGCCACTAGTGTTGATCCAAGACCAGAGGGAGAGCCAGGAGCCACCAGGCAACATGTATCTTATCGTCCCTGTTGTCTGCAGCCAAGGACTGCAGTGCCCAGTCTGAAGAACCACCAGGGTCCCACAGATGGCTTCTCCTGGCCCTTCCCATCTTTTCCCTTCATCACTCTTTGGAAGAAATACTGAGGATTTGAGAAAAAGAAAAAACCTCAATTATGTTATCAAAAAGGTGCAAAGACTTCATGGCTGGAATGAGGCCTGGGTTTTTGTTGGACTTTATTTTCCCTTTCATGTTTATTCCCCACTGCGACCTTCATTCTCTTCCTCTCCCCCCTCCTCCCTTCCTCTCCTCCCTCCTCCCTTCTTTGCATCCCTCCCACCTTCCCTGTAGCCACACAAATGCTCAGGTGCAGGGTAGCTGGAAGAAACAGTGCCATAAAAGAAAAATATACCCGTGTGCGTTTTCAACACATAGTTGAAGAAGCCTAAATTAAGGACTAGGGGGGCAACAAAGCAAAAGACACATGGTCAGATAATATACGAGTGAAGCCCGAGAGCAGAATCCTGAGCAGAGAGGCTGCAGAGCGGGTGGGTTGGGTAGGCGGTGCGTCCCAGCTTGCCAGCGTGTCAGGTCCACGTGGCATTTGGGGAAGCCGACAAATCTGTGCTTTTACAGCAAATGGTCAAGTGCTTGGGGACCCTTTGTGCTCTTTTGTTAGGCAAGGGAAAAGATGTCCATCCTGTGTGTCCTCCCTGCTTGTCCACCTTGGCTATTTTTTCCCTGGAGGCAGATGAACACATGTCTTGCCTGCCGAGAGTGAGCTCTGGGCAAGCTGGTACTGGCTGAAAGCACTTGGCAGGGGGCTGGATATGCGCAGAGCAATGCACTTGGTCTGCAGGGGCTGAACAGCCTCCCCCTGGCCCAGTCTTTGGGTTGCATTATCAGCTGTAAATGTTAAAACATTCCAGGGGGATCCGGTAAGCATCCTACCACCAGGACAGGGCTGGTTATTCGTATGTTAGTTACTGTTTGGAACATATTTTCATATGATGTGCAGGTGGAAACATCTAGTTATTGCCACCTTCTGGAAGTTGGGGAGAACACAGTTGACCCCAGCCTCCTTGTTTTGATTTGTTATCCTGGGCACTAGCCACCGTAGGCACATATCCTTAGCTTAGAGATGCTGTGGAAGGTGTTCATCTTTAGCATTAGAATCCAGGGAATGATGAATTCAGGCTGTACGTGACTGAAGCATGCCAGGCAGCCAGGTGATCTGAGAGGGTGTTTCCAAATGCTGTTTTGCATTTCTGGAGTGGAGGTCAGGGTAATGTAATGGGCAGGGCATGCTCAGTAGAGAGAAGTAACGTGTGGGAAAGTGGAAGCCTCACGCCTGGACCGAGTGGACACCCACAGGGACTCTGCTGGCTTGAGTCCTCTAAGAGCCGGCTTCTGCCATGGTCTAGCTGGTAGATGTGGCCCAGTGTCAGGCTTCTGTAGCGCACCTCCTCTGGCCAGCGGCTCTTCACATCCCAGCTCAGGCTTCGACTCCCACTTGTCAATACTGATAGCATTGGAGACAAACACTTTCTTTTTATCTCCCCTCTTCTCTGAACATGTCACAACCAGGTTTTAACTTTTAGCTATTCCCCAAAGAAGTCACACCAGACTTTTTTTTTTGCCAGCTAAGTGCCCACCTTGGGGGAGGCTACGTCAGCCTGTTCACAAGCAGCCTTAGGTTTATCTGTTGATGGTCTCAGAGAAAGCTCTGTTGGATCCTTGGAGCACACAGCTCTCAGTAGGAGAGACTGTAGGGTCTCTAGGGACAGCCAGGATGGAGCTTGGCTCAGAATCTGGGTTTAAAGTGCTAGACAGCATGAAATGTATCCTGGAGTTTGGTCCACTTGAGAGCAGTCAGGCAGGGTTCCTTTGGCCCAAATCTCCTTTGAATAGTCAGATTCCCCATTGTCCTAAGTGATAATATGGAAGAAGAGAAGGCTATTCACCTGGATCCTGTCCAAGCCAGACTAGTGGCGCTGTCCTCAGGCAGCTGATGTCAGACCATGAGCCTCCCATCCCTGAATTCACGATGGACCTGGGATCCCCAGAGCCAGTGGACCAAGCTCTGAGAGGAGCTCCTTACCCCATCTCCACTCTAGCGCACTCAGACCCCTTCCAGTCCTGAGACTGGCCTGCTGGACAGTTAGGAGATACAGATCTGAGGAGAGCCTGCCCTGTGCACACTATAGCTCATTTGAGAAAGGGTCAGAGTTAAGTCCTAACCACAGCCTCCTCCCTGTCCAACATGTGTTTAGGCCAAGGACAGACAACCTTAAAGACTATTTTCAAATAACCCTTTATCCCTGATAGCCAAGATGTGGAAAATCTCCATAGGAAGATACATGAAATTGGTTTTCTTCTTCTAGTTGCCTAATCCCTGCTGTGTCTCCCATCAGGGAAAGGCTGGCTTGGTGGCTTTAGTAAGGGCCAACTCTGTTTATTAAGCCCAGGGTTTTCCTGAGCAGGAGGTCCCGGGGGCAGGACGAGAGACAGATGTCCTGTGACTTGGAATCTCTTGGCTACATTGGCTTCTACAGAGGCACAGAGGTCTTGGGTTAAGTTAGGAGTGTGAAGTGTTTGGGAAGGAGCTGGTTTGGTCTTCAAGGCTCTGTTCAGTATCTGAGCTCACTCTGGATATCTTGCAGCCTTGGTGATGTACTACTGTGGACTGCTTTGGGAAAGGGTCCCTGGTCCCTGGTGATGTTCTAATCTCTGGAATCACGGGGTCTCCACTGCTATCTCTCGGCCTGGTTGAGGGGTGATACAAACTTCTCCCAGTGGGCACAAGAGGGGGAAGTCATTCCAGGACTTTAATCTCACCATTCCTACAAACTTGCCTGTCTCTTACCTCCCCTCGGTGCCCTGAGGATCTTAATCACAAAAGGATGGCCGAGAGCTTCTGCCTCCATCCCTGGAAATCTCTACAAACGAAGAGCTTTCTTTTATGCCTTTGGATATTTTCCCCCATTGGACCCTGGGACCCAGCATCACTTCTTGCTGACTGAACAACCTAGAGTTTTTGCCTTGAGCTGCTTAGCTACCGTGCACAGGATGAAGGCTGACACAGCTTTCCTGAGGTTAGAAAAAGGGCTGCGGGTCTGGGAAGCTGTGTGTAATGGGCCGAAGATGAATTTTCATCCGGCTTGCTTTGCTGCTCTGAAAAGCAAACACAGCAACAAGCGGATGAAGGAGAGGCCCAGCCCCCTTCTGCCCCGGTCCTCTTTCAGGTGCGGTGTTGTGACTGCACGTGTAGGCCACTGTCCTTCCATCCTCTGGGGATGCTTTTTTTCCTCTCTCATATGTCAAGTTCTGGTCTTGTGACCCCCATTGTGTCAGGTGCTGTCATGTCCCCACCCTGTCTGAGGGACGTATGGGATCTCTTGGTATTTCACTATTGGAGGGGAGGCTGTGCACATCTTCCCTTATCCCAAGGGGACACACTGGTTCTGACTCCCTAGAGGGCTGGCATATTGCAAGAGAATCTGCAGGTTGGAAATGGTCCATATCTGGATTTTACCTCTCTGATGGGCTCACCCAAGAAGTCAGCTGTCTGGAAGGACTGCCTAGGTGCCAGGCCCTGCCTTCTTTCTGCCCTTCCTCCTCCCTGACTCAGTTTCCATTCCAGGAGAGAAACCTTGGAGAAGTCAGATTCTAAACAAATGGTTAGGCATATGAGCATTGAGCAGCCTTTACCTCAGAACCCCTGGATACCCCAAGTCCCTCAGAGGGACCCCCGCACGTTGGTAAAGACTAAGCCACAGCCCCCTGTCTCTCTTTGCTGTGGTTAGCATCTTGTCCTGTGACTGATTAGCAGTGTTGGCTATCTGTGTAGCAAACCTTTTGTCTGCAATTTAGAGGATGTGTAAATGAATAAAAGCTTTAGAACTCTCAGAAACTCTTGGTGTTTTTTTTCTCATCTTCAGAAAGCCTGTCACGAAATATTGGGGTGTATTGGTAATGCATTGTATGTGTGCAGAGTCACATGTATATATAGATATACACACACACACACACATACATGCACACACACACACACACACACACACACATGCACACATACCAGGTTTCAGAGAAGCACAATGAATTCCAGGTCTCAGTTGTTCCTGGTTGGTGATGGAATTCTGACCCCATCACATACAAGCAAGGCTAAGGCAGCTTTCATGAGCACAGCAGGCAGTGTAATTTCAGGGCATAACCAACAGTTTCGTTTGTAGAAGAGCACTTGCTCATGTTCGGGAGGTTCCTCTGAAAGGTCACAGGGCATCTTGAAGGGAGCCCACTGGAGTTTTGGAGAGAGGGAAGTCAATGACTCTGAGGTGACTCACTGAAGATGTTGGAACCATGGTAGGGGAGGGAGAGGCCCCAGGTCAGGACCCCGTTGAAGCCAGTAGAACATTATTCCTCCCCTGCTAGAGTCAGAAACTTCCCTCTGGAAGAGGCATTGATGACTGTGCTGGGCAGGGAGCCAGAGGCCTTACACAAGATACACCTGCCCAGAGAGGAACCAGAATCCACTTTCCTCTGCTGCAGGGCTCCTGGGTCACACGGAAAGGAGCTTCCTAAGACTGCAAGTGAAAAGCCGGCCTTCCAAAACTAAATTAAATATAAATACAAAACAAAACCTCTGCAATGAGCTAGTTACTGGGAACTCAACTGAGAAGACAAAGCCAGACCCCTCATGAGGGTCCTGGAATCCAAGAGAATGCAGTGGGTCCAGGATCAGGTCAGAGGGGTGCCAAGGATGCTAAAAAAAAACAGCAACAAAAAACCCACCACCACCACTACCACCATCAACAGGTCTTAGCTGGTGTGCCGTTAGCTGGAATCTACATGCATGCTTCAAGAAGAATTGGAGGCACTACAGTGGCGGGCACATGCACATCTTAGTGCACTGGTGTATGTCTGTCTTGGTTTCTGAAGGAACTATGTCTGTGGCCTGCTGGTTCAGCAGAGAAGCCATTGATTGTTGCTGCAGATATAGACCTCTGAGCAGGCTAATAAGCCTTCCCTACAGAGGGAGCAGTGTCCATATCCAGGGGCAATAGGAGAAAGGCCAGGCCTTTGCCCAAAGTGCCCCAGGTGATAGCTGAGCTTGCAATGCTAAAATGCTGATTCCAGCAGTGTGAGGACTTGGGCTCAAAACAAAAATCCAGGCAGGAAAAGATCACACAAATACCCAGGCTTTTGTCTACATGGAGGGCTGCACATGTGTCTGCTCTAACTCCAGGGACACCCCCTGGGGGGAGGGGTTGTTGCAACCCAGTTTGCTCTGCTTTGAATGCAGTGCCTCCTCCATAAAATGCTGATTTGCTCACTCAGTCATGGTACTAGGAAGTGGGAGGTGACTAGTTTACAGAGGCAAAGCCTTGATGATATGATGAGTGTTCTTCTCCAGGAGGCTCAAGAGAGACTCCGGGTGAGCCATCTATAAGGAGTGGGGTTCCAGCAAGACACCAGACCTTCTGCCAGCATGATCTTAACCTTCCCAGCCTCTAGAACAAATTCCATTGTTTACAGGCCACCTAGTCTTTTTTGTTATAACAGCCTGCATGGACTGAGACAGGCTGTTCCTGGAGGAGGTAACATGTGCTGTGGTCTGCCAGACCCAGGAAAGTAACACATATAGATCAGATATTGCTGTTGCTCTAGGACAGCAGTTCTCAACCTGTGGGTCATGACCCCTTTGTAGAGGTCAAATGACCGTTTTACAGGAATGGCCTAAGACCATCAGAAAAGACAGATATTTATATTATTATTCATAACAGTAGCAAAATTACAGTTATAAAATAATAATAAAATAATTTTATGAGTTTCGTTTTTTTGGGGGGGGGGAGTCACCACCGCATAAAGAATTGTATTAAAGGGTCACAGCATTAGAAAGATTGAGAACCCCTGCTCTAAGGAATTAAAGGGATGGGGGGAGACAGGGGGCTCCAAATGGTGTTACAGTACCTTAAACAGACTGGATTGTCTCTGCTTTGTCCTTCAGAAGAAGAAAAGGCATAGCATGGTGATAGTGGTTGTTTGGGAAAGGTCTGTATAGAAGGAACCAGGGATAAGGTACTGATGTTGCAAGACCATGGCTGGAACACTCTAAGGAGCAGAGTTGTGACGGCCATTTTCCCTTCTCAGGTCAGAGGAAAGGACCCCAGAGAGAAGTAGGAGACCCCACATCTTGTATCTAGTTTTTTTTGACTCCTATAGACATAGGTACAGAGTTCAGTAAATCCAACCCTTAAAGTTCTGGAAGGTCTTGGCCAGGAGCCAAGTAGATCAAGGTACTCATGTTAACCACGCCTATCCTTCAGTACCTTTGGCCACCTAAGTCAAAGGCATTCTGGGAGCAGAAGACACATTTGTCTTTCATGGAGCCCCTTGAGATAAAAATACCTGAGGCTTGAGGTGTTCTAAACCCATTCTTTAGAGGCCCAGGAATCCGGGATGGAGTTAGTTGTGTGATTCTCAGATGTTCTGGGGAGAGGGATGGAGAGAACAAGGCCCCCAGCCTCAACTTTCAACTTATACTGTTGGCCAGCACAGCTCTGGTTGGATCTGAACCACACTGGTGGCTGTGTTGCTGAGAGGAAAAAGGCAATGCGACAATTTGAAACTGCCTTTGGGTTCCATAGTGGGAGAGGCACAGGGACGAGGGTGTCCTCCGAGGTTGCAGAAGACAGCATGATGGTGTGACCCTGACTTCCTGACAGCTGCAGATGGATTGAGCCCATTCCTAGCTCTCTCCAAAGGGATGCCATCTCCTCCAGGGATTCTTTGGAGTTCTCTTAAGTAGATCAGCAGGGCATGGGGCATTCAAGCCATCACTGGAGGTGACTTGCTCCTCTCCTTCAGGGCTCACTGTTCTGGCCTATTCCAATGCCCCATTGTCACAGATTCCTGGTAAAAACTCAGGCCAACGGAGCCAGCACAAAAGTGTGTCCCTAAGGTGGGTGGGTTGAGAATGTTCTCTGGCTAAACTTTAGGTAATTAGCATAGTTAATGCTCGTTCTGTGATATTACAGCTGTGAGCCTCATTAAAGTGTTCTCCAGGGGGAAGTCAGAAAGACTCAGGTGTCAGCCCTGCTCTTGCTGTAAGCATAGCCTACTACCTCAAGCCTCCATTCGGAAGCCTGGCTCCTTCCCATCTCCTCTACAGCTTCTGTCTGCTGTCTGCTGGCATCTGGGCTGGGGCCTTGTGTCCCTCAGCTGGGACTCCCTCCTTCCCACCCTTTCTTTACTGGAGAAGGTCTATCACCTGTGCTCCTCCCTGTAAACAGAAGATCACCCCCATGGAGACGCCAAGGCTGCCGCTGGTCTTCACAGGCTTTAATCCACTGTGAGAAGAAAGGATTCTCTGCTCTGGGCAGGACTCTGAGTCTGTCTTCTATCCTTCTGTCCTGTCAGGGTATTTTTTTAATAGGGGTTTTCACCCCTTCTTTGCCTCCCAGAAAAATCCAGGGTCTGACATACCCAATTCCTGGCTGGATTTCCTAGCCTCGACTGGCATCTGCTTTAGGGCCCCTCCCTAGGAAGAAACTTGATTCCCACTGACTTTAATTTCTGGGATTCATGATTCCTCGGGTGGGAAGCAAGGGGCCGACTATTTGTCAAACAGAGAAATATGAGACGTGCTTCAAACCCCTTGAAACCTGGAGGAAAATAATGACTGCCCCTCTAGGGACTAAACATAGGCACAACCCAAAACAGAGCCAGAAAACACAATTCAGGCACCCCCTGGGGTCTGAAGCACACAGAAGGGGGCTGCCCTGGGCTGTCCAGACCCTGGGTTGTCTCCCTTTCCATGTCTCTCAAATCCCCGGGTCTTTGTGTCTGGGGATGCTGGGAATTTCCATGCTGTGTTTGATGCTCACTCCTCGGCCGACTTAGAGGCTGTACAGAGCTCAGTATCAGTGTTGAAAACCCTTGAGTGGAGGCCACGGACCAGATCATGGGACTAGCATACACATAGGTGGCTTTAATTTGATGTAGATGGTCAGATCTGAGATCTCAAAGGGATGAAGAAAGAAAGTTCATATATAGAAGGGTCTCATGGGCAGACGCCCTAAGCCAGAGACAGGGTGTGTGAGCTTTGGCATCAGGGATTTGATTTTCTAAGCAGAGGGGCTGATATGATGTTAGGCTGGGCTAGGCTGGCCCAGACCTGTGTCCTAGACACTGAGAGACCCCGGCTACATTCCAGGTCTAGGGCAAAGTTTCTGATGGCACCCTGGCTTCCCCGTGACTGCACAGAGGACTGCCCTCTGTAGCTAAGAGCTGATGACTGTCAGGGCATCTCAGAGTCTTTAACCTGAAAAATACGCTGACATCCTCCAGCAACTGGCCTGCCATTTTGTTTGATGGGTGGGCTTGGACTCTGTCCAGATGGGACTCTCCCTTCCCCCATCTCTATGCATTCTCCTGAAAGATCATTCCTTCAGCGGCCCCCAGCTCCTTAACCTTCCTCTTAATCCTTTTTACAAGGTGCCTTAAAACCCTCATTTTCCAAAGCAAACCACCGGCAGCCTTCCATTCTGCCTTTTGTCTGTGTGTTTGAATTGTGTTCTATCTAGAACGCCACCAAGCCCCCCACGCTCCTGTTATCTCTCTCACACACTCTTTCCACCTGAAAGCATCCAAAAGGTTCCCCTCAGCCTGTCTCCTGAGGTGCCTCTTTTATGTGCCCAGAGAACAGATCTGCCATGCATAGTGGACCTCACTTATACTGCGTAGCGTGCCCGGAACAAATTGTCAGGTTTTTTTTGGTTTGTTTGTTTGGGTTTTTTTTTTGTTTTTGTTTTCTTGTTTTGGCCAGTCTCCCACCATCTGACCAAGTCTTCTGAGGGCACCGACTGTGTCTGGGTTGCTATTGAATCCCATTGCCCTCGTATGTGATCAACAAATGAAAAGATGGATGGATATAGGAATACTTGAACAAACAACTGAGCAATGAGTGGATGAAGGAGAAAAATCCTCCTCACATAGGTCTCTCTGCATGATGGCCTCAACACAATCATCAACGGAGTGCCACTCCCATGCTTGTCCGTGCTCAGGGGTGGAGCCCAGGCAGCCATGTTGGCTGGGAAACAACTGGGCAGGGGCCTGTACCCATTTCTCTCTCTGCTGGGTAACTCTTCAAGCCCTGTTGAATTATTAGACAGGACCTGCTTTAAATAGGCTAATCTGTGTTCTTGGGGCCAGGGGGAGGGGGGTATTCACTGCACATTTTAAGAAGTAGTAAATTATAGAGATGATCTCCATGCCTTTCGGAGGCACTAAAAAAGGACCCTGAGTTGGGTGGTGGTGGCTTATGCCATTAATCCAGCTTTCAGGGGGGTGGGGGCAGAGGCAGATGGGTCTCTGAGTTTGAGGCTAGTCTGGTCTACAGAGTGAGTTCCAGGAGAGCCAGGTCTACACAGAGAAACCCTGGAAAACAGAAAGTATCCTGAAAACAAATCCATTATTAGCTCAGTCCCTAAACAGGCACCCACAGACTAAATCTATTTATGGAGAGTACCTAAAAGTAGAGGCTTTAAAGTGGCTGGTTTACAAGCACCCTTTGATTTTAAAGCCTGATTATCTCCAACTGGATCCACTGTGGGCGTGGTTCCAGGCGGCATCTTCGGGGGTGATCTTTTCCTTCTGTTTTTATTGGGTCACAAAATCGTTAGCTTTCCTATCATTGTGCCATTTAAAAATACACACCGCACTCCTGCATGCTTTTAATTATATCTTGAGGCCAAAATTATTACTCCAGGGAACACATTTCCAATTATATAATGGAAGTCAGTAAGAAAATACTTTCAATTAGAAAATAAAAATATTGAACTCTAACGTTTGGGAACCTATTTGCTTCTGAATGTGAGGCAGTTGAAAGGTCTCACTCCTGCCCTGGTGGCCTAGTGAGACCGCTAATGGAGGGGAATCTCTGGGGATTGAGGACACTTGGAAGGCACACCAAAGGAGGACCACTCATAGGCTGGTGGCCAGCATATGACATCATCGTATGAGCCTCAGTTTCCTCTCCTGCAACACCTCCTTGTATCTTGTATCTTTCTGGGAGAGTGAATATATAGTGTCAGCACACAGAGCTCTTCCACTCTTGATCTTCTCTGACGAAGCTTGAGTCTCAGATTAAAGGTGAGTAACACTTAAGTTTCCTCAAGAAATTTAGGTGGCAGAATAAGGGAAGTGTGTGGGCCCAGGGGAATAGAGAGACATGGCTTTGTCTGTTTCTTAACAATCACAGAGAGCATGGCAACTGCTTTCCAACTTGTATTTGTGGGAAGATCTAGGCAGATACTTTAGGAAAGTAATGTTCCTGGCCCCAGACCTGGCAAGCGACAGTCTCCAACCAAATAGTCACGTTGCCTCTTAAATTATTTTTAAAATTACATTTATTTATTTATGTTGTCTGTGTCCCATGATGCAGGCATAGAAGCCAGAGGAAAACTTGCTGGAGCTGGTTCTCTCCTGCTTCCATGTGGATCCTGGGAATTGAACTCCTGCCATCCCTGAGCCATCTTGCCAGCCAGACACTGACTTTTATTGTCAAATTTGCCCATGGGCATCGAGTGTAACGTGGGAAAGGGCTACAGAAAAGTTGGGTGTCCCACCAGAGTTCAGTGAGGAGAGGGATCCAGCTGGAAAGATGGAGAAAACCCACAGAGCAGAGGTGGTACGAGGAAAGACACATTGAGATACTTACTAGTGATGAGAGGGGATTGGGAGGAAGTGGGAAGATTATTCTAGCGTCTATGTGGAGACAGGAAAACTTGGTAGTCCAGGCTTGTCCACGGGTAGGAAAACTTTAGGTGATGCGGCAGTGAAGCTGAGGTTGGGGGAGAGCAGGTAGTTCTGACCTAGAGAGTTTATAGTGAGGGGTAGCAACTTCAACCAGAAGTGGCAGGGAGTTACGGAAGGCTCCTGAGCTTGGGAATGTTGGGAGCTTGACTGAGTGGACTGGGTTTGAGAGGGGCCTCCACAGAAGGCCCTGGCTGTCAGCCCTGTTACCAGATGATGGCGTGAGGAAGCTGACCTTGCCTAAACTGGCTATTCACATGCCCATGCTATGTGGGCAGATACATTACAGCCCAGGCCCTCTAATCCTGGCTCCCTTTGGGGTGAATGTGGAAGCCTAGAGGCACAGACAGTTTGCACTGCACCCTGTCTGCACAGGAAATCACTCCCCTTCTTCCACTGTTGTCCTTTGCTCTCTTCCATTCCTCTGCTTCTCTTTCTTTTTTACAATACTAGGGATTGATTCTAGAGCATGAGACAGGACAGGATTCCTGAGCCACCTCATAATCCACATACTGGTTTCAGTAGACCTTGAACGTGTCTGTAAAATTGTGTGTGATGTGTCTCTACCCAGCTTTCATCAAAAGGGTTCTATGACATTTCAGAACTCTTAAATACCAACAAAGAGCTCTTGCCAATGCAACCCTTCAGTCGCTATGTGAGTAAACTGAGGTCTTGGGAGGGAGAGAGGTTAGCTGGATCCCTGCTATCAAGGGCAAAACAGAAGAGAAAAATGTCTGTCATGGATCTGGCCCAGGGCTGGGAACCGAGAGGGGGGAGGAGGGAAGAAAGGAAAGCCCAGACGTGCCTGGGGATTAACCATCTGTGTGTTTTGTAGGGGCCTGTCCCCACTGGGATACCTGATCTTTCCCTGGGTATTGTTCACATATTTTCCCAGGGTCCAGTGGGCTGGACTGGCTGGGGATGGGAGAGGGATGTGAAGTTAGCAACAAATTAACTCCATGTGGGGGTGGGGGATGGGGAGCAGGTGGATGGGTAGGA